>JARHVA010002640.1:365000-1565000 GCA_037957365.1 Torreya grandis | reverse complement strand
GAGACTTCAATTTTCTCTCACCCATGACCCTCCCTCTATAGGCACCCTTTGTAGGTAGTGTCATTGTCTTCTTCAACGTAAGAAACGAGAGTTTATTGCGACTAGATGGCTTTCACTCCTTGTTGATCACCACCACTCACCTAAGACTTTTTGGCGTACTCTTCTCCAAAGAAAAACCACGACTTCTGACATCACCCCCGAAGCATGGGTCTCTTATTCTAGTTCCCTCTATGATGTTCTTGTCCATCCTACTGCCACCACCCCGCCACCATCCTCTATTTTCTCCACTTCTTCCATCAAGAGAGCTATTTTGAAATTGTGCACCAGCAAAGCAATTGATTGTGAAGGTCTCAAAGTTGAGTTCATCAAATATGGTGTGGAATACCTTGCCTTGCCCGTTGCCACGCTCTTTAATAAGGTGGTATATTCAGGTTTCCCTTAGTCAAGGTCCCATCACATTATACACCCTATTCATTGGTGGCCATTGACTGGACATGTATCGAGAGGGTCTAGACTCTCGTGTTACAGTGCATGATCCATTGCAAGCAGATAGTTCGTCAGCACATCATCCAAGTTGAATTTGCCACCCAGCCGCTACGCCTTGAGACTATCTTCAAGCTTACTTTCTACATCCACAAACTCAAGTCCCTAGGGCACTCAGCTTCTAGTCATGAGAGATATCCATACTTAGCACTTTGCTCCTCAGAAAAGATTGTTTCACTGGTCCCCACCAGAGGTCTGCATTGTTAGTACTTTGAAACTAGGTTGCTCCTTTATATTGGCATCTCTATGGATTGGCTACCCCCTCATGTATTCCTTGGACGCCCCCTCCCCCAAGCTCCTTCCTACAAAGGACGTCATCACTAAAGCTGCCAAAGAGGACATCTACAAATAGTACATCCAAACCACTTGGATCTCCCCCCTTGAGCCACTCAGCCCCAAGCTTGCTTTCTACACCGAGCATTTCTTACAAGTAGTGGATGGTATTATTTGTCGCCCTCACTATCTCCAACGCCATAGGTCCCATGGCTTGAGGTTCCACCTTGGCCGAATGAGAGTGTGCTCTCACCAACTATGGGTTGAAACAGATCACATACTCCATCTGGATCAAATATGTCGTCTTTACTCCCTCCCAGAGGTGGAGACCGAGGAACACTTCATTTTCAAATGCCCCATTTACTATGAGATCCAAGGACGATATCACTACCTCTAAAGGGACTCAACCAACTCTCTATCTAATTTCTTTAGATATCTAGACCAACAGTGTCTGGCTCTTTATCTTTGCAAGGCCATCACCTCCAGAGCAAATCCCTACAAGAAGATCTCAAAGGCTCTAGAGCCCCCATGTTAATCACCTCTTTCTTCCAAAATTGGCAACACTGAGCGCCCTTTGGACACCATTGCATCACACATCAGAGTTGATAGATCAATTAGGCGACGCTTCTCTCAACATATCATTAGTACTCAAAGTACTCAAATCCCCCATCCTACTCTCCCTCAGCACCGTGGCTTTACTTCTTCCCATTGACGTGGCTCTACGTCTTCCCGACGACATGGACCTACTACTTACCGATCGCCCCCAAGACCAAAGGGCAAACTCGCATTACTAGTTGCTTTTCTACTATGGAAAGTAACTCGGTCTTGGATGCTAGAGGAGATTCTAGAGGAAGTGCTTTGCTTCCCCCTAGGATCTCCCAACTGGGCCCCTCTGACATTGGGTACTCCCCAACGAACACTATTAGATCTTCTCACAGTGATTGATGATGGGTCAGACAGCCCCTCCACTTCAAGGACCAACAAAGACTTCTAATGAGGTCTTCCAATCTTCATCAACACATGCTTTTGGAGGCTCGTGTTCGCCCCTAATTGCTATTTGTATTCGTTCCATTACCACCTTTGTTAGTGGCACAATGCTTTGCTTTGTCTTATGTACTTTAGTTTCTTGGATTCTCTTTCCTTGAACTTTCTATTGTTAACGATTGTATCCTCGAGTCCCATTGAACTACTTTTGGTCATTCATGGACATTCATATAATTTCTTTCTCTCTCTCCATATAACATGTTGCAAATTTCAATAGAATATGCACCCCTAAAATAATTTGTATTCCCTAAAAGGAAAGCAGATACTTACATTCAATATAGTGCAAAAAAAAAATGTATTTTCTTATTTATGTCTCTCTCACTCCCTTTGTATTTATATATAATGTTTTACACGCAAATGTTGTGTGTAACTGTGTGTGTGTATTCCCTTACAGGAAAGAAGATACTTACATTCAATATAATTTAAAAAGAAAAGAAAAATGTATTTTCTTATTTATGTCTCTCTCACTCCCTTTGTATTTATATATAATTTTTTACATGCAAATGTTGTATGTACACACAACATTTGCATGTAAAAAATTATATATAAATACAAAGGGAGTGAGCGAGACATAAATAAGAAAATACATTTTTTTTAATTTTTTTTTGGCATCATATTGAATGTAAGTATCTTCTTTCCTGTAAGGGAATACACACACACAGTTACAACATTTGCATGTAAAAAATTATATATAAATACAAAGGGAGTGAGAGAGAAACATATATATATACCGTACAATCTCTATCCATATAACATGTTGCAAGTTTCAATAGAATATGTACCCCTAAAATAGTTTGTGTTCCCTCACAGAAATGAACATACTTACATTCAATTTATTGCGAAAAAACTCAAACGTTTGTCGTTTCTTATTAATTTTGCGCTCACGTTTTGCATACTTCATTCTCAAATCAGCAATTGATTCAGGGTGCCTGCAGACAATCAAATTTAAGTCCTTTGAAAGTAGAAGACAAGAATAAAATGTTATAAGTGTACATGAATGGCCAAAATATACCAATCTAAATCAAAGTGAAGTTCAACAAAAAAGCAGAGTATCAGCTTGAACTAATAAAGATATTTAGTAAAAAAACAAATGAGCAATTGATCAGTATAAATTACCTTTGGTTTTCAGTATTGAGTTTTTGTGTGAGTCTCTTTAACTGTCCACTAAGCTTTTCTGGAGTGTCTTGATGACAGCCACCCATAGCTTCAACCTCTGCTTCAGGACAAATTACAGAAGCTTTCTTGTAATTCTCCTACAGACATGGAAATTTGAATATATATGAAATGGAATACAGGTATTAAATTTGAAAAACATAATCATGCTATATATATATATATATATATATATATATATATCAATAAGATTAAACAGAGCTGCCAAACAAAAAAATCACCATAGCATTTGTTAGGGATTTTTCATAAGAAAACACCATAAAAATCCGAAGCTGTATGAATCATTATTTTACAAAAAATGTATCACCATACTGTATATACAATATGGGACCCATACATTAAGCTCAAAATATGGAGAATACGTGGAATTTCAAACATATACGATGCATTCATAAAAACAGACTATAGAAAATATATATTAATAAAAAATAAGTAATTTGATGCAGTATTTAACATTACCATAGTCAGCCCAGTTCTGTGTCAACAATTCAAATGTTTGCTTTCAGTGATCCAAACATAGCAATGGAATATAAAATATATCACATTAATTGCTAGAGCATTAACCGTGGCTCCAACATTATTCCTACAAAAGTCCAAATAGAAAACCAAAGAAAAACATTTTCTCAACTCTGTTCCAAGGACAGATTGAGCAAATGCCAGATATATCAAGCATCTGCCTCTGTGCCCCACAAAAAATTAAACACACTTTTCCTCTAGACAATCAAGTTACGAGTCAAAATTAGTCACCGAACAGTCAACTTCCAAATATAAGTCCATGCTGAGAAAATTCAAAAATATAAATTGCTTCAGTTTACTTGCATATACTTAGGATATCAATGTCATTTATCATTTATTCGTTATTGTTTTCTCCTTTTTTTAACTCCTATTTCGAGAGTATTTGTTAAGCACGGGATATACTAAGAGGGGGAGGAGCGGGCGCGGGAGGGGTGAATCAGTATATCATATATCTTTTAAATCTTTTACTTAATCAAATTTATTTTCTTTAACTACTTATTCATACATTCAAGATATGCAATAAAACTGAAGCAATAACATGCACCACACAAGAGAGAGAGAGACACCAGATTTTTACGTGGAAACCCAATGTGGAAAAAACCACGAAGAACAATATCAAGTATATGAATGAACACCAACTCAAATTACAAAGTTCGCAAACACCAACTTGCAAAAGCACCCACCCACAGGAGCACCAATCCCTCTTGTGTATAAAACACAACTATCTCACAATGTTGTTTTCTCAACAAATGATAGAATACTACTGCATCTCTTCTCTTTTCTCTTCTCTGCTCTACTCTTCTCAGCTAGATAAAACAATTTGCTTCCATGCTTATTACAAATGGCTACGCAAGCCTCCTTTTATAGCTTTCCAAATGACCTTTGGCATTCACCCTTTGTAACCCTTCAATCCTCATGGAAAATGGCGGCAAACTTACATGACCCTTCGAATTCTTCCATATGAAAAGTCACATGGTGACTCTTCATGGGAAAATGAGTCATTTCCCTCTTTTGTCTTTATCCGATGACTCTTCATGGGAAAATGCGTCATTTCCCTCTTTTGTCTTTATCCGGTGACTCTTCGAATTCCTCAAGGTGACCCTTCATGGGAAAATGCGTCATTTCCCTCTTTTGTCTTTTGTGGTGACTCTTTGACTTCCTCATGGGCCCTCTTTTGTCTTTATGCAACCAAGAATATATCCATTAATATATAAATAATATTAACACACTTTAGCCAAGATATGAACATTAAAAACACCTCTAAACATTATATGTTATGGGGCCTTTGTCACCAATAATGTTAGACCTTTGAAATCAATGACAATATTTCCAACAGTATTATGAAAGCACATAGGGTAAAATCCAATTAAGGAAAGCTATCAAGAAAGCACCATTATATATGATATGCAATGGATACTTTTTGAATGCATGTTATAGTAGCCTTAATGTTCGAAATATTAAGATATTATTCAGTACAATTGATGATTATTGTCGCCTCTTGCCATGATTGCCCACTTTTGTCGACACCACCTCCATGCTTCCTTGGGAGGTTGTTCCTTCACAAGACTATCTGTACTCAGCGCTTATGATTTGGGGTTTAACATTTTTATGCTTACCCTACAATTTGATTTTTTGTCTGTTTAGTGCTTTAAACTTAGTTACCTTTTCCGTAATCTAAGGGTCCCTTTGTTGTAATATTTTTCACTGCCAACTTGTTGCGCTTAAGTGAGTGGATAACGCTGTAGGTACCCCAGTTCCATTCAATTGAGAAGGAACTTGCAACCTATTTAGGCAAGTCGCAAAGTCAATTAGAATTTATAAAAGTAAGAAGTTAAAACAAAATGTCAAAAATAAAAGTAGAGTTAAAAAAAAAATTAAAATCTTATTTGTGATAGAATTTTTATTGCAAGTTGCCGAAGGTGGGTGGATGCTTGCCCATGGAGGTACCACCAAAAGTGAGCTTCCTCCTTGTATTTGTCACGCATAGCGCCAAGGGATTGGCCCATGAAGGATATGAAATTCGCAAACTCTTCCATAATTTAGTCTTCTACTTCTAGATCGAAGAAGAGTCTAGAGAATGCTGCCTTATATCCCTCACTAATCTTAACATCCCTATATGGTGCAACCCTCCTGGGCAAATAAAAAATCTTTGTGTTGTAGTATTTGAGCTTCAAGGCAAAAGCAAGAAGATGCAATGGTGCAGTCATTTTGTTTCACCTTTCAATGAGATGTGACTGCACTTCCTTGAAGAACCTCTCCATAGGATCCTACTCATTGGCATTTATGATGGATCTAATGTTCTCAACCATTGAGTTGATTCCATCCTAAATCTCACTCAAACATGGATGATCCATACCCATGTATCTCAAAATGTTAACGATGGGCTCGGTAAAACTAAGCAAATACTCCACACATCATCAAAAATCCATCCTTTCACCTTTGTGGCCCTCTCACTGTTTGCTTACCTCCATACACTCCAAAGGTTGTTGATAACCATGCTACTCAATGCCTCGCACCTTGACAAGTCATCTCAAGATGAGTGTGTGTGAGGCAAACCAAGTCTCAGCTACCTAATATGAAATTAAAACAAATTTTCAAAAATGAAATGTTCAAAAATAAAAGCACTACAAATTACAAACCTGCAAAATTAAATTAAAAATATACATGATTCATGAATGATTAAATAAAAAATTACTTTCAACAACTACAACTTCAAGAAGGCCCTGAAAATGCCTTGGGACATGTGATGGTTACATATGAAACATTTAAATCTTGCTCGCCTCCTCATTGACTTGTTTGATCCAATCAATTTTGGTCCCCAATTTTTGCAACATAACGTTGAGGGAATGAACAGAACAAGGTGTCCAAAATATGTGCCCATGTCTTGCCTCAACCAATGTGTCTGCAACTTTGCAATTATTTGTGTTGTCTGTTATAACTTGGACAACATTTTGAAGCTCACCGCCTCAATAGACTCTATCAGGGTGTCATCAATGAATCGTGCATTCTTCACTTGTCCCTCACAATCAACGGCCCTCAAAAACATTGCCCCTTAAAGGCTCACTGCAACCACGTTAATCAATGGCCTCTTTGTTGTATCTTTCCATCCATCAAAAATGGACACCCCTATTTCGATCCACGAATCCCTGATGGGCTTCAATGCATCTTCAACTTGTTTTCTTTCTTTTGTCAACAAGGTGGTGCACACCTTTTCATAACCTGCGCTAATGAACCCTTTAGGGGCATCATTGATAGATCTCACCATATCCTGCCAGTATGGTGATCTAACAACATTAAATGGCAACACACATGGGTAAACACAACGCACAATGCTCTGCTATGCTATGTCCCTAGATTCATTCTAGAATGCCCTTTCCAATGGGCCTGACTCTTGTGTTCTCTTGCGAGTAAGAGGTGAATCCTCTTCCTTTGTGGCCACGACGAGTGTAGCAAGAAATGTGTGTGATAAGGTCACCACATTAACACGAGATAGATCAATAGGTGGCAATCCTTTCTTTCTCAAATGATGATTCGATCTTTGCCCAACAATAGCATATGCTTCTTTTTGCTCTTTGATGTATGCAAGGATTTTTGCCTATGGCAAGCCCTTTCCTCGTTTTCCATTCATGCTTGGCCCACCACAAAATTTGATTTCAGCACCAAGGACTGCACACAAATGGGCTTTCACCCGATTATAATAGTTCTTGTATTGACAGTTACACTATGAACAAAGCCAAAAGAAACAACCTCCACTTGGCAATTGTTCTAGGATCGTCACATACTTCAAAAGGGGCACTTGCAGATTGGCTTTGAACGGTATCCCTTGGCCCATCGAACTAGCACTTGCAGCGTGAGAAATTCCAGCAAATCCCAATAGCCCCAAGGAAAAATATAATAATATTGCTATTAAAATTTAAAGCATTTGGCATTTGTTGGAAGAATATTGAAAAGAATAACAAAAAAAATTAAAACTAGTTACAAACTTACAAACATTTAAAAACTTTTAAAAAAAAAACACAAAACTGAAAATAATCTACCTTAAATCAACAATCATCTTCGTTGCAAGCTCCTTAAATGCCTTGGCGTCAAATGGGTAAAGGTGATAGTGTAGGATTAGCAAAAGGAAGGAGTTTCAATCCTATGCAATTGAAAAAATGAAGATGAGAAAACAAATGTGCAATGAGAGGTAAAAATGCAAAAGAAAGGTAAGTGTGTTGTTTTCTTTTAATAAAATGAGTGAAAGCTGCTGTTAGGGTTGAGAATCGACTTTATTTTGTTTGAAATTGTTTTTTGAAGTCCATGTTTGACTTTTCATGATGTGAAATTAAAAAATCTATTTTTACCAACAGATATGCCTGGGATACAGACAGGGTACGCCCATGCCCTTGTGGATACGGATCATATCTGCAGGGGCAGGGGATTACCCTACCCGTATCCCCGACATACCCCCAGGGATATTGTATCCGGATACGTACCATATCATACCCAAGCGCCTAAGTAGCAGTATCCGGTAATGTAGTGTGAAACTGAGCTGGTAAAACTAGGATAATGCTGAATTTTTGAAGTAAATGTGTTCAAAAATCGTCCCCATATTTTCATGTGTACAGGAAAACATAAGGCATTTGAAGGACATTAAATATAAAAAAGCATCTACATTCACAATAACGAAAAACCATTATATGTAGTAGGCAATGTCATAAAAATGGATAAATCAGTTATAATAATAAAGTAGAATAAGCTTTCAATAACTCAAGAGTGGCAATAAGCAGCATTAAATACATAGCTCTCCATATTCGAATCCCAATCATAAATTAATCCCAATGAGTAACCTTTTTTCTTGTAGTAGGTCGAGCAAAGTTTATATACAAACACTATCTTGGAGTAGATAAAATCTTGATGTAGTTAAAATCACTAACATGAAGGTTATAGATTAAAACATAATGCACATACTCAGGTACTTAGGAGACTACCAATGGCTATCTTTGTAGTAAAACTCTTGAATCTGACAATAGAACATGGCCATCATCTAATTCCCAACAAGCGCAAGTTCCCCATGGTTAATGCTAGTTCAAGTTTACAGATGTTTCCCCATTCTGTAATTTGGGGTCCACAAGGAACACAGTGGACAACACTCTAAATGAGGATCTAGCTGTGTAATATACTTGTAGGGAAGTTATATGAGATAGTATGCAAAGAATCAAAAGAGAGATGATAGAACTGGAACAAAAGTTATAATAAATCTATGCATCTTGTACAAGAATTACTCTTGGGAAATAGGTATGGTTGTCTATCTTCTACTCTCATTGCTAACTAAAGCAACAAATGTGTATGCATATATTACAAAGCCGCGAAGGCAGATAGAACCATTATATAAGTCAAAACATTTGAGCTTCTATGTGACTTTGCCTTCCTACAATTGAGCTAATCGGTATCAAAAGTAATGATCAATATTTTGGTATAGGCCATTGCCCCATGAAAGGGGAGGTTGCCCCTCACCGATTAAGCCTTTGAAGAGCACACGTTACATGTGTATCGAGATGGAGGTAGTAAGTTGTCGACACGTAGCAAAACCGCATTATGTGAGTTGGCCTTTGCGGTGTGGCATGGAGATGTGTATGACCCTGTCGAAGCCACTGGATGCATATTGCTTTAGGTTTAGCACACGCATGGGTAGCACCATGTCCGATTTGCACAATTTGCACTATGCCACTACAAGAGTGTATGACATCTATTGGAGACAAACCATTGAGCAAAAATCACAATTACAGCAAGTTGTGAGAATGGGCTTGATGATATCATTGGAACCACTTTTGGAATATTCTCTTAAATCATTATGGCTTGCGTTCTTGCATTTGTATCTTCCACAACTTAACCATGTCTACTCAATACTATAAATGAAAATAATAACATATAAATATAATTAATCAATATCAATAACACATATAATATAATACTCTTCATAAAACACATCTAACAAATTCCATGAAGGGATAAACATAACAACAATAAATCACCAAAAAGTATCCAAAGGGTGCTTAATGCCGCCAACCTCCATGATAAGCTAAAAGAAAGAGGTATCAGTCTAGGAGCTCAAGGGGCTCCTTGTAGGGACTTGTGTTGAAGGGTGACAATTTCTCTTGTTCGCCCCCCATTGCTATTTGTATCGGTTCCATTACCACCTTTGTTAGTGTCACACTGTTTTGCTTTGTCTTTTGTACTTTAGCTTCTTGGATTCTCTTTCCTTGAACTTCTATTGTTTACAATTGTATCCTCGAGTCCCATTGACCTACTTTTGGTCATCTGTGGACATTAATATAATTTCTTTCTTTCTACGTTAAAGGAACAAGCCTCGTTGGTCCAAGTACTAAACAAAGTGGATAGAGAGTTGTCTGAGCCTCTATAAAGGTAGTGGTATCTCCCTTGGATCTCATAATAAATGGGGCATCTGAAAATGAAGTGTTCCTCAGTCTCCACCTCCTCGAGGAAGCAAGGATGATAGATCCGATCCCTGCATGGAATATGCTGATCAATCTCAACTTGCAACTGATGCAAGCATACCCTTAACTGGTCAAGGGGAAACCTCAAGCCGTGAGACCAATGACATTTGAGATAGTCAAGATGACAAATGACACAATCCACTGCCCACAAGAAATGCTCAGCATAAAAAGTAAGCTTGGGGCTTAGCGATCGAGGTGGACTATTAAAAAGTAATAGTTCCATAAAACCAATATAACCAGAAATGTAGGATCCAAACCTAAACATAAGCATGGATTAAACATTATTCTCATACAAAAGATCAAACAACCATCGATATTTCACATTGGAAAATAAACATGAAGCAATATCATCATATAGGGATGGGAAACACCACATAACTGGCACAAAGTTCAAGAAGCAAGTTTTAAAGGTCAAGGCAATCTCTTGAACTCATTTTCAAGTATAACAACCCATCTATAGGACATGTAAAGACCACTAGCCTAAATAAAGGAAAACAAAATGTGTGTTATAACTTATAAGGGCTCATAAATTAATTTTATATCCCTCTTGATTATAGCATGACCTTCATATAACTATAGCCTAGGGATCAAAATATTTTCCAAATAATTGAGCAATTCTTGAGTCAATAGTGTCACTTTAGTGGCCTGCTCATACAATGTCCTTGTAGGCCACAAAGCCACATATGTAAAAGGGAATGGTAATATAGAAACATTGTTCATACAAGCATAAAGTTAAACTTTTACACAAGTAATTAATTTATTTCCTCTACTTAAATATGCTTCAAAACGACACCTAAGGCAATGGAAAGGAAGCTAGCATACCCTTAACATTCTAAATAACTATATTTCTGTTCTAAGATAAATGTGTCCAAATGTCCATAAACAATTGTAGCAAAGCAGTTCGTCTCCTTTTCTAGAGCAAAAGATGCATGCCAAGTGTATTAGCTGTTAACAAAGAAGCGTTCACCCCAATATCTCCAGTCAATGAAGAGATTTACCAAAAGGGAACAAATGATCTATAACAATGATGCCAAAAATCTATGATATTAGGGAACATGCAGTTCACATATTAGTTCTCAACTTCTTCTCCAGTCAATGAAGAGATTTACCAAAAGGGAACAAATGATCTATAACAATGATGCCAAAAATCTTAGTTCTCAACTTCTCAGGCTTGTCCAAAACGACCATGTGTTCAGCAATCCTGATTGTGCACCACAGATATGTATAACATTTTTATTTTTTTTCATATAAGAAAGAAAAATACATATTGATATCCACAAAGAACAGAATAGGGAAATGGGGCTCGAAGATACAGCCAATAAACATAGTACAACAAACTGAAATAGCCTACAACCATAAAAGAAAAGAAGCAGAAGAGGCAAGGTAAAGAACCCCTATTCCTCGTTAGCATCATAATGAGAAATTGTAACATTTAACAATAATAAGATTAAGGGTATCAATCAAAAAACAATGAGATTAAGGGTGTTTCCAGAAGAGTGATCAAAAGTAAGAAGTGAGAAAACTTACAATGTCAAAGTTAACAGAATGTTTCTTACTCAAAGATCCGAGTAAGCTCTCTCAGGCAATTTTAACAAAATAACTGATTACTCAATTTTTATCCAACTGATCACAATTTTTCAAATTTGTATCTAAAAAATGGAGAAAGAATCATTGATATTCTTCTGTTTTTGCCAAGCCTCTCCAGAATTCTTGCTAATTAATTACTGTTCGCAATTTTGGTGCCCTGTACCAAATCCCCCTCACTGCAATAAGTCAGCCCATAACTCTAATGGACATGTGGCGAGGTTGTGATGAAATGACTATGGGGTACAATTGCATGAGACAGGTATTTAAAAATATAAAGTATGCAGTCCATGGTAAACCTACACTGCATCAAAGGCAGCTCATAACCTCATCCAAGATTTACCAAAAAAGAAAAACATTGCTACCAAAATCCAAGCGTGAAAGTTCGCATCAAAGAAGTTAAAAAGATAGTGACATGACCCTGGTCACAAGCTCTGGAATGGATGTGAGGAGGAAGAGTTATCACCCTAGCCTACTACTAGATACAGCATACGACTGGTTTGGGAATAGTCCAAATATTGGGAAACTGTGTAATTGGTTTGCTACTACCTGAAGGACATTAGGCTACTATAACAATGAAGAAATGTAGTTTTCATTTTTAAACGCCACTCCCACTTTGAGATAGAAAACCACGCATTTCTAATACAGTTAACAAATGAGGACTGATAAAGTGTCTCAGATCATTAAAAAACAGACTTTGACATGTCGATGTTGAGGAAGACCTCTCCAAAAATGTATTAGTTTGTGTCATTTAAAGGATTAAGCAGAAAGTTGATTCCATTACAAGCCCAATCGAGGGAGAAACGTTCCACGTTATATGAAAACCAACTGTTCCCAAAATTAAGCAAAGAAATAGCACATCAAGATGACATTGTTGGCGAGAAAGTCATTTATTTTATGACATGTTGATTCATTAAGGGATGATATCGATAAAAATTGCAAATGTTGTTAGTATTCACAACAACAAAATAAAAGAGAAAAAAGTAAAAAGGAAAAAAAGAAAACAAACAATCCTTTGAAATAAACCCTGAACAAACACATCTCAGTTGGATATCCGATAAGAAAAAGCAACGTATTGATCCAGTCCTACAAAGCTCTTATTCATTTAAGTCGGCCAAAATCCAATCTATGTGTCGATTGACTCAAAATTGTTCAAATGAAATTTCAAGGCCGTCATACCACAATAAGCAAATAATAGAAACATAAGAAGTTGTTAACCCACCTTACGCTTATCTTGAAGATCTTTGAGTTCTTTTTCTGCTTCTTCAGCCTCTGGAATAACTTTATTCTTCATTACTCCTTCATAATGTGTCTTTTCCTAGAAAAGCACATTGACAACAATCAGCTCTCTAATATATAGTATTTGTATATTATAAGTAATACATTGTCAAAGGCTCTGTAATAAGAATACATCAATAAATAGCTAGGTAAATATAAATTTAGGAAATATATTCAGCAATCGTTCTTTCTTCCAATTGTTTTGCAGATCTAAAGTAGAGAAAGAAAACTATTAATATTTCTATCAAGTCTAGAAAATATTAAAAAAGCATGAGTTCAAACTGAAGAAAATAAAATTTAACTGATAAAATTCACCATTATTAAGATTGCAGTCAAAGCAATACTTATTCTTATAGTACCAAAATGAATCAAACTAGGGTGGACTGACAAAGCAGAAAGTGGTTAATCAAACGGCTCTTACAGTATTAAAAACATCAATTAAAAGAAAAAACTATAGAAAGTTTATAGCACCTTGAAATTCCACCACATGGAAAAAAAGAGTAATTACAAGGATCAAACAATTTGTAAATTAAAAGTGACATTATGCAAGGTTAATGGGATAAATTGGAAGCATGAATACAAAATGAAAGCATAATAAAAACTCTTGTTACACCCGATTTCACCTTATGATTTATAACCTTTGAATATATAGATTAATATGGTTATTATCTGATTATTATTGTTTTGATTTGAGCTTTATGACATGTATTGTTATAGGCCAGTGATATTGCTGATTAGATTACATGATATGACAGCTGTATTTTCTTATTTTGTACATTGTGGATATATATTGATTAGTTATGCATTGTTTATTGATATATATGATGACTCAGACTAACTACCTATTTGTTGCGAGGTGGATGCATGATTGATCCTCCCTCAAAGCTTGACGAGGAAGAGCATCATCGGAGAGGATGGCCTAGATGAAACAATTGGGGAATGACAGAGATTGCCAATAACCCTACACACACACATTAGATTTTAAATGTTATATGGATAAATGTTAGTATGTAATTAAGGAAATCTTATATGTGATTATATTTGTATGTAGATTTAGTTCTTGATATGCATTAGATTCCTTTACTTTAATTGTCTTGATTTTCGAGAATAAAATAGGAAAATAAATATTTAATTGCTATATGTGAATAGTAATTAATTATACAATTATCTTATTATTGAAAACAATTAAAATATTATTTGTCTATTAGATAAAATAAACTATTACCATTATTTTAAAGAGCTTAAGTTATCTTAATGTACTAATCTTAAGTGAAGACAATCTAAACATAGGAGATGCATGCATGAAATTACATGGAAGTTAGAAAATAGATATTATTATTATTATTTTAATCAACTTAAATTTAAGATGACTTAGAGAACTATGACGTAGTGATTTAAATAAACAAATTATATGCTTAATATTAAATTAGGAAAAGGGATAACTTCAGTTAAAGAAATCAAAAGGAGAGTGGATGCTATGCTTTGTGGGGGGGAACTAAAAGGAAATATCATTAAAAAGAGAAAGGCCGTGGCAAAAAGAAAGGAAAAGAATTTTATAAATTTAGGAGTTTGAAAAGTAGGATATGGACGAAGGGAGAATAAGCAGGCAGGAGAATTTGGAGAGAAGTTGGAGAAAGAAAAGGGTAGCCAAGCGTATTATTTTCAAGTAAATCCTTACCAGATTGGTTCTGTAAATTATATTTCATACTGTGTGTAAAAAGATTAAAATAGGTGCAGTTTCTATAGATATTTACATTTAAAAAATGAAGATAGAATTGTTCGAAAAACTCCAAGACTGTAAAACATCTGTGTAAATATGTAAGTTTATATAAGATGAGATCAAAAGTTTATATAAGTAAGATGAGATCAAACTCGGCCCAACAAATTGTAGATTGAACTTTGTATAGCATCTTATCTAATTTATTTCCAGTTAAACGTATAAGCTGCCAGCATCCTGTTTAGGTATAATTTGAGACTGAGTTATAGTGGTTGTGCTGCGTTTTTATTCTTTATGATTGTGTTTCATAAATTGTGCAGCGTCCTATTCATGTACAAGCCCAACGCCCAAATTAAATACATATATATCTATTGAGCAGCGCTTTTAAACCTTTTTCAACAAATAAACATTTGTATGGCAGTGTCTTATAATATTGTTTGCATCTTGACTTGAATCCAATCCTGCCTATAGCTAAGCAAACTGTATAAATCTGTGTAATATATATATATATATATATATATATATATATATATATATATATATATAAGTAGAATAAAATCAAACCCAGCCCATACACTGAACCGATGTGAACATCTTATCTTATATGACTGCGTTTCAATCATAATTTGGACTGCGTATTAATTAAAATTTTAGACTGCGTTTTAGTTGAAACGTTGAGTCATATATTAAAACGTTGAGCCATTTTTATGAAATGCCTAGTCATTTTTATATGAAATGCCCAGTCATAATGATAAAACGCTGGGTCATACATATGAAACATTAAATCTATAATTGAAAATGGCGAGTCACAAATTGAAACGTTGTGTATAAAATTGAAACGTTGTTGCTTATGCATTGAACGCAAACCTTTGGAATATAACTTCAACAAGTGGCTTTGCTAAAGCGAGTATAAAATGCACAATAGAACTCCTTGTTTCAATCGTTCTTTTAATTTTGGCCATAAGCTTGGCTTTGAAAACTCAGATAAAATAGGCAAAAGTGGCAGCAGTATTGAACTAGAAAGTATTCCAAGTAGAGCCTTGGCTAATGGATTTGCATAAGAAATACTTGCAGCAGCCACCTCCACGAAAAGCGTGTAGTTTGTAATTAATTTTCTTATGAAAAGTAGTCTTTTTGTCTGCTGTAAGTCCTCTATTTATGAGACGTCTGTAATTTGTTTAGTCCTAGAAATATACTAGGAAGTGTAGTCCTTAAGTCTAAAGCTAATAAATGATGAATAAATATTTTACGATGAAATGAATGTGAATCTATTAGCTTGTAATATACTATATACATATTGGGATGAAATATGTATAATTAATAAATGTGGAAATAAAATTCACAGTATAAAATTTGCTAATACATTTATAGCGGAATTTATATTTAGAAGGAAGTGTAATATTAAATACAGGCGGTACATACTTGAGGTCTCGAAATAATGTTAAGTATGTTACACTGTACTAATAAGTATTATGAATACCGGATGTGGTTATGTGGTATATGGTGTTAAAAATTACATAACTTGGTAATTATCAATAATTCAATTATCCAAAGTAATTAACATAATAAATGATAATGTAACTTTTAAAGTTAGCAGCATGAGTACTTAGATGGACTAATGTGGATCTAGTATCGAAAAGTACTTATATGCTATTAATCACCATGTAAAATACAAGTTGGGAATTATCACATATTGGATTTTACATACAAAAAATTGGATGATGTATAGCTAGTGTATTTCATGAAGCTTTGCATGTCTTGCATGTTTGGAATGAGGTTTTTAGGGATTAAATAATGTTTTTGTAGTAGAGCGGTTTGCATAAAATAAGTTGATGGAGTCGAGCCTATAGTAAAATATATGACATCATGCATAGATTGTTATAGGGTGTTAATACATTAATAAATTATATGAATGTTTTTGTGGTGGTTTTGAATTAGAAGTTGAGTTCATTCTTGTCAAAAACCAACCATAAATTTGAGACTGGAGTATTGATATAAAAGGTCTATTAGTATTTAAGTTATATTAATATCTTGATGACTCATAAGTATAATGAATGATAAAAATCATATGGAGTTCTTGATTTGAAAATGTATTTGACCTTATAAAAATGTTACACATATAGATGTATTAGGTCTTATGCCTAAACTTATAGCTTAATGAATGATTAAAATGAGTCGTAAGGTGTTCAAGGGACCAAAATTATGACCATGCTAAAACAGTTCCCTAGAAAACAAAACAAGATGTTTAAATGAAAGTTATAACGGGTTTATGAGTTCTTTGTTTCTTTGCAAATGATTGGTTGACTATTAGATATAATCTTCAATATTGAATACTTATGTGCGTTACATTTTATGAGAGTATTAATATGTATGGCTGTCGGTTAAATTTAGCATAAAAAATGCATCGCGATGTGTGTTTAAGTTATATTTCCTTAAATGCTAGTATGCAGTTTAAACTTAGGGTATACCTAAGTGGTATAATCACATGCTTTGTTTGATTGTTGTTATGTATGTGGATCATTTGATTCTTGAATTCATGAGTTTGGTTATGTGTATTTATATAGTTGTGAACTATGATAGTATGGGATATCATAAAATACTTTAACTTAAATGTATATGCCCGAATGGTACATATTGTAGTTGTATGTCTAGACTCTCACCTGCATTGATTGATTAAATATGTGTTGGTTATTACTTGAACAGTATGTTTTGTAACAATTAGTAGGACATCATGTATGCGTGCATACAACCTGGAGAGTGTAAATGAATGTTAGATTAGACTTTTATGTATTTGTATGACTTATTTTGTTATATATACTTGCTTGAATAAAAGTTTATGATTTCATGTATGTATGACTACTTTGTATAATTGATTGTGGAAAAACTAGTTGTCTTAAAACACTAGACTATGATAATATGGGACATCATGGAGTGTATTCGTATGGATCTTATTGTAGTAATTGGGAAATTACAATTTAATGTGAGTTTTAACCAAGTGGTATAAACTGTAGGCATTATTTCTGGTTTGGGATAGATAATAATATAAGATTCATTCATGCATTAAAGAAATAATATACACTTTGTTCTCCTACGTTTACATGTGAGATGATATGATTCCTAGGAGGATGTAATTAGTATGAACCTTGTAGTTAAATAATGTATAGTAAGACATTATCTTTTGGTATGTATGGTTTACATGTCAGTACGATATCTTGCAATAAAACAGGTTTTCTATGATACATTGCATATTTAGTTTTAGAAATCATAAACACTTGGATACTTGTTGGTTCTCTGGTTTCCCGCACAATCACTATCTACTCATCCGTGAAGAGAGGGCCATTCCCTGATGGGAATTAGTGCAGAGGATTGTTGGTCCGTGGTTGGTGTGGAAAAGCATTCGGATGATGCTCTCCCTCCCCACAACAGTACTACTTACTTGGAAACTACACTTAAGATTGTCAGAGATACACGAGTTGATTAGACTCGAGCTCTAGAGAGCATGGTATCTATTTCTAATATGAAGGCTAGATGTCTGAATAAAATATAATTGTAATATATATAAATATATATACACTTGAACAACAGTTGTATTATTGGACCAACCGTGGTTGAGCTCTAATGTATTTACTTTCCTTACAATTGTAATTAAGTTATATTGCATTTCGGTATTTTGAATATGGAACTAGTATTGTACTAAGTTATTGTATGGTTAAGTTGTTAAGTTATTTATGTGATATAAATGTAAAGTAGTTAATTTTTTTTTTTTAAAATCTTAAGTGCATCTTCTAAGTACAACTTGAGAGGTTGTTACAGCTCTCATAACCTAAAATGAGGAATGAAATTGGAAATAATGGTAGAAGTAGTTTGCAGGTGCAAGCTATGCAACCATAATATAGATGAAACAGACAACACAACTTAAATTGTCATACTCCAGGAACAAAGTAATATAAAAAAAAAGTACCGGCAAACACTTTCATCCACTTGCAACAGAAAAGCCAATCAAGTTGGTAGACTACAAGCATATATCCTAGATCAAGGATCTATGTTATAAGTTTAGAACAAGTTATAACCAATTAAAGAACTATATTTCAGGTGTAAATACTGGAATTCAATGGACATATAATGCAACTACAAAAGAAAATGCCTTTCACAATCTAAATTCTTACTGCAGCTGCTGTGCTTAGAGCATCTTCGACTGATAACAATTCCCGTTCAGCTTCTTTAAAAGCCTCTATGTCAACTCTGGCTGAATCTGAAATTTTAGGAATGCAAGAAATTGAATTAGAAAGATAAACCCTGCAAAACTCAAATTCAAGATGTTCACATATTTAGCACTTTAGAAAGCAAGTTCACCAACACAACAAAAACTCGGAAATTTAACCACTGAAAGAGTTGAAACTTCTAGAAACTTTCATCTAGAAGAAACAACAACAAATAGCTAGAACAGGCAACCAAACATGTATCTGAATCCCTCTGTAATGTTTCCTAAAATAGGGCATGGCAGAATATAATGGAGTAGTTTTTTGACTATCACAATATCATTCACTCTAAATGATCACGCACATGACTTAATAGGGTTGTCCAGATAATAGATGTCAAAAAATCTGTTTTGGCACTTGAATGGTCTTATGATAAAGACACCAATTTTTACATAAACAATTTGAAATAAAAAGTCAAATCCATACCACATAATGTATCGAATGATAGTTTACAATCATTGGCTTTCTTTTGAGCTTGGATCATTCTTATCTTAAGCTTCTCCAAGGAGTCCTCCTTTTGTTGTATCTCAGCTTGAACTTTCTAGAATGCCAATGAATATATATATATTTTTCAAATCAGTAGATCTAACAGCAGATTAAGATATATCACCTACATTATCAAGTAATCATAGATTAAACAGAATGGTCAATTACACACAGTAATCTCTTGTTCAAGTTCATCAACATTTGGGCCATAATCTGCGGTTGCCTCCATTTCAGCTGAACTCTTTAATTCCTGTAGATGGAACCGTTTTGATGTGACAGATCTTTCCAGCTCAGCCAAGCGCCTCTAGAAATCATAGTATTCCAAGTCAGCTTGATGCAACAAGGCAACCAAAATATATTATCTATAATTTAGAACTGAAGCAACAAAGCTTATCATCAAAAATATTACCTTTGTACTTTGCATGTTGTCTCTAATATCCCTTGATGTTTTGTCAGCTTTGGATTTTTGGCTATCTGCCAACCTTATTAATTCTAATATCTTTGAAGCTTCATTCTCATATTCGTCAATCTTTTCACCAATTGCAGCACAGAGACGCCCTCCTCGGATCCTCCGATCTGGAGGAAGCGTAGTTTGAACAGATCCTCTTGAGAACCTATTAGGATGTTAGTTTCTGTCATTTTTTCCAATCTAAAAGAAGAAAATTACTACAAAGAAAAGTGTTAATTATTTACATGCGTAAAACCCTGACACTCCAAGACTCCAACTGTGACTTCAAATGACATTAAAAATTAGTTCTTGACATTGTACTGTATTTGCATTTATAGAGATGCACAGTTTACAGATTTTTTATTTTATTTTTTTAACTGAAATATAGATCTCCAGATTCCCTCCAAAAATATGGCTTCTATAAATATTTCCCAATTCAAATATCTTTCATTTCTCCCATCCAGTAATATACTCACTTATTAGATACTTTTGGTCCTGTGCCTTGCCAAGAGTTATGCTTCAGATTGAATAAATACCTCAGCCAAGGTTTTTTGGCACTTATCCATGGTCATTCCTCATTCTCAATGCTATATTTTGTATATGTTAAAGTATGTTCATTGCCTAATGATTACAACATGCATGCCTCAAAATTGGTCATCCCATTGTCCCTGTAACTGTTCCAAATTCGACGAATTTTCTAAACCCAGAGAACCAAATTCTATACACAAAACTCCTTGCACTTCCAATAGCATAAAATGTGAAAAAACACCGAGAAACATCCATAAAAAGAGCTACTAGTTACTACATCAGGGTCGTCTATAAATTGGCTGCAAATGGGTATATAATGTCAAGTATAAAGCAAATGGCACACTTAACAAACATAAAGCAAGACTGGTTGCAAAGGGCTTTGTGAAGAAGGAAGGAATTGATTATGAGGAGACATTCTGTCTTACTACAAAAATGAAAACAATCCAATTGGTTACAGCCATGGCATCACAGTTTCCCTGGAAAGCACATCAGATGGACATGAAAAGTGCCCTCCCCAATGGAGATCTAGAGAAAAATATATATATGTACAAGCCACAGGGATTTCAAGTTCCAGCGAAGGAACATATCGTGTGCATACTAAAGAAAGCTCTTAATGGGCAAAACCAGGCTCCCAAGGCATGGTACTTCAAAATTGACGAGTATTTGGGAGAACAAGGATTCAGAAGAAGCCCTTCTAACCTCAATCTCTACATCAAGGGCAAGAATGGTGATGTGGTGACTCTAGTGGTATGTGTTAATGACATCATCATATTATCACAGGGAGTGAGGTTGGAGCTATTGAAAAGTTAATATTAAATTTCCGCTTTTGACATGAAAGATCTAGTCCTACATTATTGTTTGGGTGTAAAGTTTGGAAAAATAATAAACATACATTTGATTCTCAAACAAAATATGCAACAAGTTTGTTAGACGGGTTCAGTATAACAAATTGTAAAACCTCATCTACACCTATGAATACAAAGCTGAAACTTTCAGCAAAGACCGATTTAAAAGCAGTAAAATAATCAATCTACAGGCAACAGGTTGGCAGCTTAATCTGTCTTATAGCCATTAGGCCTGACTTGTGCTATGCAGACAGCTATATCTCCCAATTTATAACAGCTCCAAAATCAAAACACTAGATAACGATAGAGAGGGTGCAACGATTTGTGAAGGGAACAGTAGATTTTGGCGTTCTATATGGTAAGAACAAGGAGCTTCAGTTGTGTGGCTATTCAGACTTGAATTGGGCACGATCTGGAGATGGAAAGTCTACAATGGGTTGTATTCACTTTAGGAATTGGGGCAGTTTCTTGGGACAGCAAGAAACATGAGTTTCACTTTCCTCTATAGAAGTAGAATATAGAGCAGCTATAAAAGGGGCATGTGAAACCTGTTTGGATTAGAAGAATGCTTGAAGATTTCTGTAATGTCCCCTTTCTCGAGTTAACGCAAACGAAGAAGACCCGTAGCCTATTTTCATTGCCGTAGGCTAAAGGGGAGTGTTCTAAGAGGGGATGGGGCCATAAAGCATGTATTAATTAAAAGGCCAAGTGAAAAATAAAATAAAAAGTAATTATTAATTACTTTTTGAGGGTCAATTGAAAAATAGAAATTAAAAAGTAATTTTAAATTACTTTTAGGTTTTTCAAGTGGGAAAAGCTTTTTATAAAAGGGGAAAATAGAAGAAAAGAATGGATCATTATCAATCTTGAATTTGGTTATTTCTTTCATAATACTTGGAGAGCTTGTATTTATAGGTTCGGCATGTTCTAAGGACGAAAACACTTAAAATTTAGTGGTTTGGATGAAAACCCAACACCACTTGGAGGGGTAAATCCACCAAGGTTTGCCATTGAGTATTTCTGGTATTTGTCATCAAGAAGCTGGCAATGGTATTTTATTTGCAGGTTTACAACTGCTAGGGTTTGATATAATTTTGGGTAGGGTTTCTACACCCTATTTTGGTGTTTTTGGCAATTTCGAAGGTCAAAAATAATTTATAAAATTTATCCAAGCTAGGCGACTAGGTTTGGGCATTGTTGAAAGCCATTGGAAGTGGTTTCAGATTTTTATCAGCGCCGGGTGATTTTATATGAATTTTTGACAATTTGGGTATTGTGTATTTTGAAGGATTCCATCATTTTACTCCTAGGGCTTAAAGGAGAAAGTGCAGATACAAATTTCACACCCAGGGTTACACATCATTTGATCATATTTTAACTCATAGGGTCCTCCAATCCAATCTGGATTTGAGCGCTAGGGTGTGGAGGAGATTCTGGAGAGTTGGCATCACCAAACTGAAATCAGCATTGCGTTTCAGACTTTCCAGTTATCTTCAGAAATTTCAGACTTGTTGGAGTCCAGATCTGAGTTTGTTTCATCATCATATGGTCTTCTACATTGCTTATCTCATTGCCATTGGAACTATGCATAATCCAGATATGTTATAATTGTTGAACACTCAAATACTTAGGATCTATACTTGCTGTTACAATTTTAATAAATACCATATCAGACCTGATTTATTTGTAATCAGACCTCATATTTCATTAATAAAGGGTTCCTTTGGTATTGTTAAGTTGTTTGTTATGTTCTCTCTTATTTGGTACTTGTAATTGCATCACAAACAATTCAAAATTCAAACAACAAAACTCAAAAATTCATATCAGAAGCAAAAATCAGTCCAGAGGTTTACTTGACAACTGTTTGATAAATTGACTAAGGGTCAAATTGATAAAAAATAGTGAAGGATCGGTAGGGGTTCTTAGAATTTCATTTGCAAGTCGATCAGAGTGAGCCTACAACACAGTTTTTTGATAACGATGGAGTTTTTAGGGGAGGAGGGAGCCTTCAAATTGCACATTTTCAGTGCCAAATAAAAACGTTGTGGGCTTGTAAGTTGCACATTTCATGCCTATAAACTTGGGCTCATGAACTTGCACCTCTTCTTACACAAATTGTTTTTTGTCTGCAAACCTTCGAGTGTTTTATTTTCATTCTTCTAACCACTTCATTTTTGTTTCTTCTTAACTCTTACACAACATGCTACAAGTTTTTTGCATAAGCTGGTTGGGGAATATTGTAGAAAATTGTCTTGTGTTGTATATTTCATTGGCTACAAGGGCCAATTTGAAATTGCCTGCATTGTTGACTACTTGCAACTGTCACACATGGAAGGCACCCATGATAGACCTATTGCAGAGCAAGGGGCTATACAAAGCAACCCAAGGGGTAGAAACAGAACCTGTGAAGTAAACAGAGAAGACCAAATGGTTAAATTAGTGTGATTGTGGATATAAGGAAGATATCTAAATGATCCTATTTCCTATTAATTTTGTCCATGTTGAATGGGCCATATAAAGTGTTTGTGTCCATGTTTTATTCTACATTGTATGCCTTAGGTGATGCATCCCAAATATTTTGCAAGCATCTAACAAGGGCTTGTATCCAAGTTTTATTCCACATTGAATGCCTTGGGTGAATCATTCCAAATGCCTTCGTTTGAGATATTCTACAAGCCCCTAAGAGAGCAAACCGAGCCCATCCCAATTGGGACAATAGCGTCCAAGGGCTCCAAGAATCAAGGTTTAGTAGCACATCAACCTAGGGAATCCAAGAAGAACAAGCAACTACCCAAAGGTGGTAAACAAAATAAGGAGTATTCTCCTCTTTTATCTTCAAGTTTACCACTCAATATCAAAAGAAGAAGAAGACCACTAAGCATTGCTCCTTTTGTGACAAGGATAAACACCTTAAATCCCAAAGCTGGGATAAGATGGCAGCATTGGAGGAGAGTCGAGACTATGAAAAAACATTCAATTTGGATCTTTCAGACTTCCTATTTGTCTTCAAAAGACAAAGGCAATGAACTTTCTGCCAATGCTTTCACCTTGAATACAACAGCTTCTTTTTGGGATGATTGGATTCTAAACTCAAGGGCTTCTCATTGCATGACAATGTCCAAGGATGCTTTTGTTTCTATATCCAGATATAGTACTTCACAAACACATGTGAGTGATGCTTCTCCACTTGTCTTGGGATCTAGCACATATGATACGGAATATATCCAAATCAACAATATTTTATCTCCTTGATCTTTAAGTTAATCTTCTTTCCATCTACCAGATTTGTCATTCCAGCAAAGGCCAAAATGTGGAGTTTTCTCCACACAATGTTGTAGCCATTGAGTTTCAGAAGCTTGGTATTGCAGTACCCTCTAAACAAGTTGATGATTAAGCTCAATTGTGCAAGTTTAGTGTTTTTAGCCCTCACTCTCTCCAAGTGTTCTTGTTGCACATGTCAATGACATAAGCAAGTTATGGCAGGAAGATTTGGACATCTCAACTATTGGTACTTGCAATAGTTGAGAACATGGAATATTGCCATATGCCTTCCTAAGGTACCCTGCTGAGATAGTGTTTGCCGCGATTGTGTTCTTGGCAAACATCAAAGGAGAAAAATTGTCAAGAGAAATGCTTGGAGAGGTAAGGCTCCTCTTCAGTTGCTACACATTGACCTGATGTCTTTCCCGATGGCATCATTTTTTGGGGCAAAGTATGTGCACACCTTCATTGATAACTTTTCAAGGCACACATAGGTATACTTTCTTAAATACAAGCGTGAAGTCTTTGAACACTTTAAGGACTTAAAATCCTTTGTTGAGAAGCGATTAGGACATTCAATTCAGTGGCTCCTCTCAAACAATGGATGAGGATATGCGAACAATGCCTTCAAAGACTCATGCACCATTCATGGTATTGAGATGCAACACATAGTTCCATATACTCCTCAGCCAAACGACATCTCAAAGAGTAAGAATCGTCTTTGAGAGAAATGGCCAGCTATCCAAACCAAAAACATGGACCCTCAATTTTGGGTTGAGGCCATCTCCTATGCTATTTACGATCAAAATTGTACCCCTTGTCGTGCAGTTCACAACATCACCCCAAATGAAGCTTGGAGTAAATAAATGCCAAGTGATTCCAACTTCCGAGTCTTTGGCAAAGAAGCCTAGGAATTCATTCATGATGAAAAATGCAAGGCTATGGAGAAGAAAACCAAACCTTTTAGCTTTGTTGGCTTCTGTGAAGATGTCAAAGCTTATCCTCTTATTGAGCCATGTACTCATCAAGTATGTTTTAGGTGAGATGTTCAAGTTGAATAGCAATCATTGACTGGCGAACCAAAATCTTCAAATTTTTCCCCGTCCTCGTCTACTTCTAGTATTCTAGCTACTTATCCTTTGATGATTATGATTTGTTGAATGATGAAATTGATGATGTTCCAAAAGTTACACTTGCACCTCGTCATGTTGCACAAAATCTTCCAGTGTGGGTCAGAACCACATGGCAAGAAGCAAGCAATGGCGAGTGATCCCTTCAACACTCATCACACCAAATCTCATATGCAATTTCTTAAGATCCACATGCCTTCAAAAATGTAGCTGATAAACCTATGTAGGATGAAGCAATGCAACAAGCATATTCTTCCTTGGTGATGAATAATACTTGGGACTGAGTCCCTCCTCCAAAGGGAAGAAAGTGTCGATTCATGCAAGTGGATTTATCAAACAAAGTATGCCACAAAATGGTTCAATTGAGAAGTACAACACACAGTTGCAAAGGGATTACCCCAAGTTGGGGAAATCGACCATTTATAGACCTTTGCACTTGTTGCAAAGATGAATTATATTTTCCTTGTCCTTTCCCTTGCTGCATCACACAGTTGCACACTACACCAAACAAATGTGACGAGTGCCTTTTTGCACAAAGATCTTCATGAGGAAATCTACATTAAGCAGCCACCAAGGTATGTTGGGGACTCATCAATTGTCTGCACACTTCAATGAACTCTTTATAGACTCAAACAAGCCTCTTGGGCTTGGTATGAGAAGATAGACAATTTCTTGCTTGCCTCAAGTTTGTTCAAGTACTACTCAGAGTCAACAGTGTACGTAAAGAAGTTGGGTAATGAACTCTTGATATGTGTAAATTATGTCGATGACTTGATCATCATAAGGAGTTCTACCTCTATAATTTCAGGCGTTAATTCAATCCTGTTAGAGCAATTTGGGATGTTTGGTTTGTTAAAACACTATTTTCTTGGTCTTCAAGTTACTTGGTTTGAAATCAGGATCAATATTACACAATCAAGGTATGCTTTGGCCCTGCTTTTTCTAATCTAGATGCTTGCTGCAAGCCATCCCTTACTCCTTTTCAGCCCCAAATCACATTGCCTACCAAGGTATCTACACCGACAGTTGATGCCTCTTTGCATCGGTAGTTGGTGGGAAAGCTTTTAAATTTGACTCAGAGCTGCCTTAATCTCTCCTTTATGTTGTCTTTGTCTCATGTTCCATGCAAGATAAGCACAAAAGCCATTGGAAAGTAACAAAGTGAGTACTTAGGTATATACGGTTGACAATTCAGTTCTGCTACACTTTATGGGGTTCGACTCAACTTGTGTCCTATATTGATGCGGATTGGGCAGGGGATGTTGATAACTTCCACTTCTGGCTATGTCTATCATCTCAGTTCCAGTCCTGCAACTTAGTAATCCAAGAAGCATACAAATATCGCATTTTCTTCTACACATGTAAAGTACAAAGGAGAAATTCTTGCCAACTGTGAGGCTTTATGGATATGCTAACTATTGACTGAGTTCAACCTTCATTAGGAGCAGGTCACTACCCTTTGATGTGGCAATCAAAGTGCCATCCGCATAGCTCACAACCCATTGGAGCACTAAACACATTGAAATCCACATGAATTTCATCTGAAAACTCATCCTAATTGTGTGATCAATATGCAATATTGCTGCTCAATTAACCACGTTCCATAATCTTTACTAAATGGTTAGCAACGACCAAGTATGTTCACCTACAGTCAATGCTAAGGGGGAAGAAAATTGTCACTGAGGGTAGATTGTCTATAATCCCTCCTTCCCCCAATTCTCCAAAGTAATATTAAGAAGGAAGGTGGTTGTAAAAATCTTTTCTACTACCCATACTCATTAGCATTTTGGATTCTCATGTTTTCCTAATAATTTGTATAGTAGGCAAATAAATAATGTAAATGTGGTAGTTCATCAACATCCACATCTTCAATTAGGCCTTAGTTAAATGTTTGCATGGATTTATTCCTTGTTGAGTTTACTAAGTTTAACTAAGGGAATCTTTTTCTCTTTTGGGAGTTCAGTTGTATGTTACTCCCAATTCCACCTCTAATCTATTCATGTTATAAATAAAGGGTCGCCCTATACATTATTCAAGTTGTTGTACGATGAGAAATCCTTGGCATAACAATATCATTTTCTCACCTTCAGTCAAGCCTCACTCAGTTTTAAGATAGACTTGAGTCGGTCCTAGCTCAATCTAGTCTAGGCCTTAGTTAACTATCTGCACCGATTTCTTCCTAGTTGAGTTTACTAAGTTTAAATAGGGGAATCTTTTCTGTTTTGGGAGTTCAACTGTATGTCACTCCTGGTTCCACCACCATCCAATTCATGCTATAGATAGAGGGTGGCCTTGTGCATTATTCAGGCTATAATGAGACACAATATTGTGTAGGCCCATGAATCAAAACTAGAGATGAACAGTATGGCATAAAGTTGTGAATAAAAAACTGCCAATAAATGTATCAATAATCAGAGTAGAGGGACACTTTTGGTAGCGTTAACAACTTAACATAGTGCTAACAAAGTGTCAACATGATGAGAATTGAGTGCATTACAACTAGAGTACCAGACTAGTTATAGTTAGGGTCAGATCCACTGAGTGAACAGTTTGTGTTTCAAATGATTCCGATTCCCAAACCAGTTCTTCATTGTAATGATGTCATGTCATTTGACCTCCTAGCGTCTAAGATGCCTCTCATTTGATTACTTGAGGCATCTGTCCACTCAGTGTCCCAGTTTTGTCCTATAGTGCCCATGGTACCCAATGAGTTGATGCATACTCGCAATTGGGTTCACAATGGATTGAGAAGCCCAATTGTTATTCAAATTGAGAAACAAGGTCAACTCAATTTCAAAGAGATGATGATGCACTATGAATTACATGTGAAGTACACAATGGATAGTGTATCTATCCTGGACGCGCTAAAACTGATCTTCTCTCATGGTTCTTGCCCCCTTCACCGCCACGCCTCCCCCCTCCCCCCATGAAATGTGCTTAAATGACTCCCCAAAATTCGTCACTTTTCAGTGAGTTAATCACTCTCACCTGCAAAAAAAATTAACCTAGGTAGTCGATCCCAGTACTAATAAGAGTGTGGTACATGGTTTGAGTACGCCAGTAAGGTGATTTTTTGCCTGGGTACTGCTTGGGTACAGCCATACAAAACAATATATATTATATTAAAAATATAGCCAAATAAGCAAAATTAACCACATAATATGCATAGAGTAAACAAAATAATTTAAATAACCACAAAGCAGCTGAAAACAATACTTTTATTAGTAATAACCAATACTGATAACCATACTTAATTTATTTTTTATTGTTTTTTAAATTTATAAAAAATAAAATACAATGTTTATCCATGTGGGTTCAATCTGATTACTGCCCAGCAGGGTTGGGTATTCCCAAGTTCATCCTTCAATGAGCCCTGGCCATATCCAAAGTCGTTTCAACCAGGACTGGTACCTGGTACACACTGTACCGTGCCCAGTCCCCATGGTGACAGATCTAGCAACACAGCAATTAAACAACAAGACTGAACATGAGCTTTACTTGGAAAAGTCAGCAAAACTTTATGCACTCAACAAAAAGTTGATTCAGCACTTGGAAAAGACACTTGGTTTGTCAAGTGTTTTTAGTTCAATGTGATCCAACTTTGGTATAATCAACCATACACTTACAACACAAGCTTACTAGGGTAAATTGGAAACATTAAAGTTTCACTTATTCTTAATGATGGAATTAATGTCTTTCAATGTTGCAAGCTCCAACCAAATGATCATCCAAATCTAAATGAATCTTGGCATACTATATGTTATGGAAACATCTAAAACTTTTGTGCATTCCACCTTCCAACAAAATGATTCTTCCAAATCTAAATGTGACATTCACGATAAAGTAGTGAGGAACAGTCCAACTAAAAATACATTCAACCTAAAACAAGAAACAGGAACTCTGCCTCCACAGCATCCAAGAAAATGTGAAAAAATGATTATATATGTGACTTGTTAATGCTATCAATCATATCAAATATGATTGTGCTGGATATACCCATTGTATTGGTGTGACTCTATATTTCTGCTTGTATCGCTGTAGCTCTAGGCTGAATATATATAGTTACATGAGATTCATGAAGTAAACCATTTCTCAGTTGCAAGTAGCTTAAGAGTACTTTTATTTCCAATGGTATGATAGTGAATAGATACATCATTGAATCCACACAAAAACCCAAAAAGAAAAAGCATAAATCTCTTACCAAAATCAGCTTCAGAAAGTTCAAAAAATTACTCACATTTTATAACCATCCATTGTGAACACTTCCTTAACATTTGGAAACCTACTTTCAAATGCAACTGCCTTGCCCATATCGTAGTCCCTCACAAGTACTTGCCTTTCCATGTTCCCCTATAAGATTACAAAAGAAATCAAGAAATCTATAACATTTCACTATAGAGACAAAACACAAAAAAGTACAAACGGATTGGCTGCAAAATAAAGTATAGTCTGACATAAAATTCCAGCATAGTCAAACAGTTATTATTTGAACAAATGAACCCCTTCAATAATTTAAAAATACACCTTTCACATTTTTGACAAATGAATAAATAATTGATAACCTTACATGCAGGAAAGGGACTGTCCATGCTTAACGGTAATATTAGTTACAACCTAAGTTTCTGATCCTGGTACTGGTACAGGTACCAGTACAAATTTTGGGTATGCCAGTACAGTGATATTATTTTTGCCCTAGGTATGGCTTGGAGTTGGATACAGCCATACAAAAATATATATACCATATGGCCAAACAAGCAAATTTAACCGCATAATATGCATAGAGTACACAAAATAAGTTAAATAACCACAAAACAGTTGAAAACACTACTATTAAATCAGAAAGACAAAGTCTTGTATCTGATGTTGTGTTTGATTCCTGTTAACTACCTGTTAATGTGTTGTGGGAATATCCTTGCATTGCTTATCAGAAGAGAGAAGTTTTAGTCAGATGAGAAATCTGTCATTACTTAAGTTTATGTCACAAAGTATGCCAAACTTTTATAAGAAAAGTTCAAATTCGCAAAACTTTATCATTGTCAAACATGAACTCGAACTTTATCCATTATTTTTACGAGGAAGGTTTTTGACATGCTTTTGCATTATTTATAAATGTGTGTATACCAACCAAAAATAGAGGGACTGCAACCTCTCTCCACACTGTCCCTCTGTTAGTGGCACACTACTTTAATTTGTCTTATGTACTTTTTATTCCTTTATTTGGCTTCTAGGATTCTCTCTTCCTAGAACTTTCTATCATTAACTGATGTATCTTCAAGTCCCATTGACATACTTTTGGTCATCTGTGGACGTTAATATAATTTCATTTCATTTATGGCATTTAGGCATTTATTATTTTTAGAAAACTAAAATGACAAAAAAAAATCTATCGTTCAAACTTAATGGTATTTTTGTCGGAACTTTGTCCATTGGCAAACTTGAAACAAACTTTATCCTCTTTGAACAAACTTGAGCTCGAACCCTGTGACTTAGATTGAAGTCATGGAATCCGCTTAAGTAGAATCTTTGTTTTTAACCGTATGATTGTATTTCAACCAGTCAACAATTGCATTACTTCAAAAGACATTACAATTAAAACAATGAAGAAGGTTTCTAATTCTATGAATCTTTCTGGTCCATCCCGTAAACACATAATGTTGTAAGTGTAGATTGTTATCCAGCAGGCAGCTGCATGCAAATATTTGTATATGTTCAGAGTTTTGTAGTAAAAATTATTGGTGATAAGACTAGCCACAATGTTTAAAAAAATAAAAACAAATTGACAATGGGATAACCTGGGTTCAGCCCAGGTACATCCCAGTGGAGCGTACCCAGGCCGAACATGGAGGGAGAACCAGACCAGGTGTACCGAGACCGGTCCTTCAGTACCCAAGGTCTTGTTAAGAGAGGTTACGACTATAGATAATTGTGTAAAGTGCGCACAAGGTGAACCCATTAAAACAACAAACTGCATCAAACCACTGATAGTGCACATTTCTCTCTCTTCGAAATATTTAGAGATCAAACAATACCGCTGAGAAAAATATACACAAGGTTTGCACATTAACAAAAAGAAACCTCTTTTAAATACAAACTATTTACATATAAGATGCTGTCAAATGGGAGCTACAAAGACAACAATAATGTATCCAACCCCATAAATGTCTCTTCTAAAATTTCTGAAACTGGCTTATTGCTACATGAAATCTATAAATTAAAGATTAATCGAATTCACACATTAGGCAAAAAGCCCACCTGATCAACCAGGACATTTAATATTGTAGGTATTTCTGTATGAACTGCAGACATTACAGTCTGCAAACTTTGATCAGGTAGCATTCTATCCGGAATATTCAATCTGTATATCATCATTAACAACAAAACTTTACAATTAGGAGATGTAATATCTACAATTCACAAAATATATCGCTATCTATCTTATCAAAAGTGCATATCATTAGAAAGAGTAGATTTAACGTCCTTACAAAGGCCTCTCAAAGTCATATATGATGATTTGAAGATTAGCATAATTTGATTCACGAGCACACGAACGTAACAAAAGTGCATCCTTGTGATTTGTAACAACAAAAGCATTTAACAGCTTCCCAATAGCATGCTCAATTGCTAATGCCCAATCTTGATCCCTCACCAGAGTCTGCATATAGGAACACAAACCATCATTCACAAAACAAATATTTTTTACCTCCTACATTACTACTATACTCCATCATCAAATGACAAAAAGAGCACATGCCAAGGCAATTCCTTCTTAAAGATTTTGTTGCTCAAATGCAAGATGTCACCAGCTGGGGATAATGGTCAACTAGGTCATGGAAGAATATCAAAAGATACGATTCAAGTTCAATAAGAATCTTTTGTGTAAGAATAAACACCCTGAAATCACTATAACAAGAGTAATAATAAACAAGTTAAACTTCTCAAAGTTAAACTTTATTTTCAAAACGTAATTGGATTGATCAAAACACTAATCATACATGATTTGAGAACCAAATTTTAGAGTTATAATAAACTATTGTCGTATTGCATTTTTTATTTTTTATTTGTTGGCAAATTATTTTGTACTATAACAAAATGAGGAATTTGACAACAATGAAGGGCACAAACAGTCCCTCCTCTATTATAAAGGGAGGTTCCCTTTAATGAAAATGGGGAAATTTTTGAAAGGAATATTTACAATATTCATAGGCAAAATTGTATGTACAGGGTTTTGCATATGAAAGTAAAAAAAGAAATAGGAGGCAAAGACAGAGAGAGAGAGAGAGCATATGGAAAGATAGAAAAGAATGTGCATCTAATTAAGCAAATGCAGAACGCAGATGGCATGGAAAAATCTATAAAAGCATTGACATTTTAATAGAAAGCATTTAATGTAAGGAAGAACAAAGATAGAATAAAACATTGAACATAAAAATATTGATCAATTCACAAAGAACCGATAAGGCCCAAAATCATGTCACACTTCTCTGTATTTATTTTAAGAAAAAAAGAACAAATTTCTTTTTGTCTTTCCCATCTTCAAAATTGTTGAACATGTCAAAAAGTCCCTTTGCAATGATTGTTACTCCTATTTATAACCTATAGGAGAATGTAACCAAATCATAACTCGCTCTTAGAGTAAATCTTCTATTTTTACATTAACTTTTCAACTTTTCACTTTTCGAAGGGATTGAAGTGATACATTCATAATGAAAGAATATTACAAAAAGTGCAACACAGAAATAAGAGAAAATGAATAAATCTAAGAAGCTCCATCTGAAATAGGTTGTTTACTCCGCAGGTCCACCTTCTGAGTTGTCTGAGCAGAAACACTTTGATCCCATCCCTGTGATTTATTTCGCTTTACAGTTCAGAATCCAGTCACAGCAGCAACTATACCATCACTTTTTGGAATGACAGTCTTTGATAAGCGTACCAGCCACATCTCCATGACATTGGTCATCTCATCAATTCACTTGACTAAATTGGGAAGACCTTTATTGAATTCGTAGAGGGCATTATGTTTCCTTTACCAATTTCTGAGATTGCTCTTTTAATTCAGCAGCTGTATATGGCACCAAGTCTTCTTCTTTCAAAAGTTCACAGTGAACTGCCCAGATGTTAGCATGAATTTCAAACCTCATGTCATCACACTTCTTGTGTTGACTATGGAGATCTCCAAAAGCATCTTCCAAAGCATTAAATTTCCAGTCAATGCTTTAGGACCACAAGCAAGAAGGGTTATCTTCAGCTTTACTGAAAATAGCTTCTGACATATGCAATTTGAAAGAGCCATCTCTTTTACATCTCTAATTAAGCCTCTCCAAATTGCTAATTCTCGCTTCATGGTCTTGATTTCTTCGGAGGTTTTGGCTTGTTCAATTGTCATTAGCTCAAAGGCTTTCCTGATTTAATCAATAAACTTCAATTTGTCCCTCAATAGTTGTTCCACCGATGTTTTTATAACCTTGCCATGACTATTGTATTTGTTGATATTATTGATGGCTTCTTTGTCAATACCTTCAGTGGGAACAAAATCCGAAAGAGAAATCAATAGAGTGTCACTCAGATTCAAGAAGGATTTGAGATATGCGGTGAAAGAAAGAAAATAACAGTGCACAAAATAATACAAGACAAGAAAAGAGCAGCAAATAGCCACCAGATTTACATGGAAACCATGGAAATATACTAGGGAAAAACCACGTAAATCTAGTGTCCATTTGCTGCTCTTTTCTTGTCTTGTATTATTTTGTGCACTGTCATTTTCTTTCTTTCAGTTGGTATCAGAGCTTTGGTTCGTTCTCGTTTGTGCACACGATAGCAAGAAGCTGAAAATCACAGGAGGGAAAATGACCAGATTTGAGGTAGAGAAGTTCGATGGGTCAAACTTTGCATTAAGGAAACTGAAGATCCAAGCACTACTGGTTTGAGATAGCTGTGTTCAAGCCATCAAGGGTGTGACAGCCAAACCAGCAGCAATGTCACAGGAAGACTGGGACAACATGGATGCAAAGGCAAGGGCAATTATTCATCTATCCCTTGCTGATTCAGTTCTGTTCAATGTAGCAGAGGAGACAACAGCGAAGCGAAACAATGCCTCTATCAAATAGGATTTTTCTGCAAAGACAGTTGCAAAATCTGAGAATGAGGGACGGGATGCCAGTTGCAGACCATCTGAACGAGTTCAACATGCTCATCAGCAAGCTCAGTTCAGTGGGAGTGAAGATGGAGTTAGACAGGGCTGCAACCCTACTTTGTTTGCTGCCGGACACATGGGACCAGTTAGTGATGATGCTCAGCAATTCTTGCAGGGAGCTCACTTATGACGATGTGGTTGCCTCATTACTGGATGAGGAATCAAGGCAAAAGACATCTCAAAGCGGGTCTTCCTATGATGCCCTAGTTGCAAGGGGCAAGTCCACAGAAAGAGATCAATCAAGTAGGACACCTTCCAGGTCGAAGTCTAAAACGCGAAAAACGGGGAAGTGTTGGAATTATGGAAAAACCGGACATCTCAAGAAGGATTGTCGGTTACTTAAAGAAAAATGAAAACCTAATTCACAGAGTTTAGATGCAAACACAGTGAAAAGTTCACTATCACTAGAGGACGGTGAAGTGTTATCTGGAAACTCTCGAGCTCAGTTGTTGCACATATGGCTAATAGATTCAGGTGCTTCATTTCATACAAAGCCACACAGAGAATGGTTCTCTTCATACCGGTCATGTGATGGAGGTGCAATCTACATGCGTAATGATACCATATGTAAGGTTGTAAGAGGAGAAGTCACACTAAAGATGTATGATGGAGCTATTCGTACTATTCAGAGAGTTCATCATGTTCCAAGATTGAAGAACTTGTTGTCTTTAGGTAAACTTGATGAGCTGGGATATAAGTTCAGTGGTGAAAAATGTTGTTTGAAGGTCTCTAAGGGAGCTCTAGTAGTGATGAAAGCTCAAAAATATGGGAATAACTTATACATGTTGATTAGAGAGACTATAATTAGTGACATTGTAGTGGCCACCGCAGGAGCCATGTATTCAGTAATGATGTGGCATCAGCGCTTAGGCCACATGAGCGAGCGAGGACTCAATATACTACTCAACAGAAACCTTCTTCCAAGTTGAAAATCTCATGATCTCAACTTTTGCAAACATTGTTTGTTTGGGAAGTAGGATAGACTCAAATTTGCTAAATGTGCTACTAGAAGCTCAGATTTCCTACAGTTATTGCATGTTCATTGTTTTGGACCTGTACCACTAGTCTCTTCAGGGAAGGCACAATCTTTTGCATCTTTTATTGATGTCTACTCTCATAAAGTTTGGGTGTTTCTTGTTAAGAAGTTATATGCTTTTGACTATTTTAATAGACTAAAAGCCCTTGTAAAAAATCAAAAAAGTAAGAGCATTAAGTGTCTTAGGACTGATAATGGGGGAGAGTTTTGCTCTAAGGAGTTTGATAATTTTTGCAGTGAGCATGAAATAGCCAGGCAAAAAACAATCCCCGACACAACTCAACAAAATGGGGTAGCATAGAGGATGAATCGCACCATCATCGAGCAAGTCAAGTGTATGTTCAACACTACTAGTTTGAGGAAGGAATTTTGGGTTGAAGCTGTAAGTACAATTGTTCACCTTATCAACAGGGCACCCACTATACCCCTAGACGAAAAGATTGTTGAAGAGGTTTGGACAAGGAAACCTATTGATTACTCCTATTTGGTCACTTTTGGTTGTGATGCTTATGCCCATGTCCTTAAAAAACGAAGGTCCAAGTTGGACATAAAGTCTAAAAAGTGCATTTTTCTCAGCTATGGTGATGGAACAAAGGGGCACAAAGTGGGGAATACTGCTGCTCGCAAGCTGATCATTAGCTGAGATGTGGAGTTTAATGAGAAATCCATGCTGAAAGTTGAAAAACAATAAAGTACAACTATTGTACCTATAGAGGTAGTCAAAGAGGAAGAGGATGCTATAGAAAATAATGAAAATCAGGAACTAGAACAGCAGAATGTCATACCTGAACAACAAGAACAGCAGTCTGAACTGACACAGGCTGATACATCACATTGGGTTAGGAGATCCACAAGAGTATCCAAACCACCCCAAAGGTATATTATTGATGCACACTCAAGTGTTTGCATTAGTTACTGATGATGGTGAGCCCAACTCATTTTAGGAAACTTGTGAGGTTGAAGATGCAAGCAAATGGAGAAATGCCATGGAGGAGGAAATGGAGGCTCTCAGTAAAAATAACATGTGGGAGCTGGTAGAATTTCCTACAGGTTGCAAGGCCATAGGTAATCGGTGGGTCTTTACGCTAAAAAGGGATACGGACGGTATGGTTGAGTGATATAGAGCTCAGTTGGTAGCAAAGGGGTATGAATAGTAATCACATATAGACTTTGATGAGATATTTTCCCCCGTTGTACGTTTGACTACTGTTAGAGTTGTATTGGCTTTGGCTGCTTCACTTGACCTTGAATTGGAGCAGCTTAATGTGAGGACAGCCTTTATGCATGGTGATCTCAATGAGGAGATATATATGAAACAATAGAAGGTTTTTTGATAAAAGGCAAGGAGAATCTAGTATGCAGGTTGAACAAACGTTGCATGGGCTCAACCAGGTGTCAAGATGTTGGTACAAGCTGTTTGATTCCTTCATGATGAGCTTGGGATTCAATAGATGTGAAGTTGATCATTGTGCCTACTTCAAAAGATATGATGATGACAGTTTTATTGTTTTGTTGTTGTATATTGACATGTTCGTTGTAGGTTGCAACATGGACAGAATTTTCAAACTTAAAGCTCAACTAGCTAGGATGTTTGAAGTGAAGGATTTAGGTGCTTCAAATCCAATTCTTGAGATGAGGATAAAGAGAGACAGGAAGAGCAAGAAAATATGGCTTACACAAAAGGCATGTGGAGAAGGTTCTGCAACGTTTCAACATGCAGAATGCTAAACCAGTTAGTACCCCATTTCCTACACACATGAAGTTATCTTCGAACAGAGTCCTAGCAACGAAACAGAAAAGGCACTGAAGTCTCATGTATCATACTCATCAGCAGTAGGCAGCCTTATGTTTGCCATGGTGTGCACTAGACTAGACATTGCCCAAACAATGGGAGTAGTTAGTCGGTGCATGGCAAACCCCAGTTATGATCATTGGACAGTTGTGAAGTGGATCCTTCGTTATTTGAGGGAGACCTCAGATATTGCTATTTGTTATAGTGGGGCAGATCTTCAAGTGACAAGATTTGTGGATTCAGATTTTGGTGATGATATGGATAGGCGCAAATCTACTACAAGGTACGTGTTCACTCTTGCAGGTGGTGCAATCAACTGGATATCAGAACTGCAGTCAATAGTGGCATTATCAACTATAGAGGTAGAATATATGGTAGCAACGCAAGCTTGTAAGGAAACAATACTGGGAGAGTTGCAAGTCAAGCAAAACAATATTGTTTTGCATTGCGACAGTCAAAGTGACTTGCACTTAGCAAGGAACCCAACATTTCATGCCAAGACAAAACACATTTGCATTGAATATCATTTTGTACATGATGTAGTGGAAGAAGGGCAAGTCTTATTGAAGAAAATCCATACTGATAACAACTCTGCAAAAATGTCGACGTCAATTGGAAGAGAGAAGTTCATCTAGTGTAGAACTTCTCTAGGACTGCATATAACTTTATGATAAGCAACATGGACAGTGGTCTCTCTGGTACAAAGGTTAGCAACAGAAGGGGAAATAAATCTTGTCAATCTTGTCAGGTTAATTTGTACATAGTAGTTTGATTTCTTGTTTGTTGTGTTCCCTAAGTGCTTGATAGCAAGTGTATGTTTTTTTGTTTGCTTTATGTGTGTTGTCTTTGTTTTGTGTGTTTGGAGTTAAAATCAGATTGTATTGTCATGGTCAAGGTCTGGTTAGGTCTGAAATTGAGTGAAAATGACTCCATTACCCATTGGAAGGACAAGACTATTGATTTATTTATTATAGTAGGCATGTTACCCCCGTGAATAGCCAATTTGTTGACCAATTTTGCCCCCCAAAGTCAAAAATGTCAACCCCTATAGATGAAAACTTTCTTATCATGTCATGTTAGCCCTGCTCATAGCTTTGTCATGCTTTAATAGCCTTCAAAAAGTCTTCATAAAGACTTATTAGCATTGTTTAAGGTTTATTTGGAGAAATTAAGGTAAAGTCTTGTTATGGTCTTGTAGTGGTCTAGCCATGTCATTGAGTGATGAAACTTGGTCAAGAAGCCCCATAGGTCCTGAGATGTACATCAAGGTCATTTCATGCCTTAACCAACTTATACAAGTATTTTATGATGATTTGGAAAGGCTAAGGTTCTTTTGTGGACTTTAAGGTAGTGTTTTATAGAGAAAAAGATATTTTTTGCCAACTTTCATGTATTCCGAAGCTTTAAAATGCTAATACTCTGTACAATACACTTTCAAAGGACTTTGGAGTAGTTACATAACTTCCACATATGTTATAAAGTCATAAATTGGTCAAAATCTTTTTTTAATGCTTTGAAGGGAGTTTTGGGCACTTGTACGGACTTGTGAACTCATATTTAGGAAAAAAAATGTTTCATAAGTGTCATTTCAAATTATACAAGTCATATTCCATCTTTGTATCAAGTTTTAGGTCATAAAATTACAAAACGCTCTTCCTTCTCTCCATCGCTCTCTTCACAAGCTTGCAAGAACAAAATTCAAGTGGATGGTATGGATAAAGGAGAGAGAGTTGAGTCCTAAAAATTTTTCCAAAGGGGGTCCTAGCAAGCTTATATTTTGTGAAAATAGTTTGAATATTCATCCCATATATTTTATGAACAATCACTAAGAGTGATAGGAGATCACTATGCCTTGTCCATTCAATCAAGGTCTTGATTTTGCTCTTGTTTCTCCACTTCAGAATTCGATGGAGAAGAATGGTTTTGAGAGATGTTTTCAAAAGTCAAGAGAGTATTTTCAATGTGGGTTTCATCAAGCAACTCAACCTTATTAGGTATCTTCAACAAGAGGAAAAGTGTTTCAAGTGTGTGAGCATACCACCCTATTGCAAGTGTGTTTTGGTTTGTCTAAGATGTTTGTCACCTTTTGAAGTTCCAAGTGCCTTAGTTTCCATCAAGGATCTCTGAATTTAATATATTCATGTGCTCTCCCCTTGAAATGATATCTTTGTATACAAGCTTCAAGTTTTTTGCTCTTTGGAGGCATGGTCTATGTAGTAGCAATCTTTTGCAAGTCTGAGTACCAATATATTTGATCTTAATGGCAATGAGATGTCAATTATATGCATTAGAGAGCACCTTGAATGATGGAGGTCTAAGAAAGTGAGAGTGAAATTCCAAATTTGCACTCTCAAACAAAGGTTATAAGTGTTTCAGTCACTCACAAGTCTGCAGCCCTGTGAGTGAGCATTCATAAGTATAGTTTCATGTTTGAGATGTCTTGACAATGGAGAGAGGTATCACAAAATCACAAACATTCATTTTAGCATGATAGACTTCAATTCCATCACCAAAATCATGAATGAAGAAACTCCAATTCTAAATGTAAAACCTTGTACATGAGCTGACTATATGCATAGCCCGTACAAGTGAATGGACAAGTTTGAAATGGCATAACATTTGGAAAAATATTTACAGACTTGTTGAGAAGGTAATAAGAAATAGCATAGGAACTGACATAATCTCTAAGCAAAAGACTCAAGGGTCTGTTTTAACAAGTCCATATAAGCAAGGAAAAAGACCTACAGGGTACAGGCCTGTAGGTCCTCTTTTGAACAAAACCACATTTTATGCCAAAAGGAGTTGGTTAGAAACATCACTCCATATATAATGAGAGGGTACAAATCAATGCACAGAGGTCATGAAATGACACTAATGAAAATACAACTCGCTAAACCCCTACACACTCCATTTGGACACTTCAAGAGACTTACAAAGAATTTTCAAACTGAATATGAATGCAAGAAAAGGATAAACATGTCAAGGAAGCAAAACTGGTCACTTAACAAGATCAACTAATCACCCAAACATACTGAAACCAATCCATGGAGAAGGTAAAACTATATTATTCTCAATGATCAAACGCTGAAAATGGATAGGACTTAGCCATACCCAAGTGAAGGATACAAACTTAGCCAATTAAGGCTCAATATATAAAGTGAGGGAAGAAGGAGAGAAGGGCATAGGAGAGAGAAAGACAAGTGTCCAAAAGGAGTTACAACAAGAAAGGAGTTTGAAACTAACCCATCAGGTCCTCAAAGATAAGTGTTAGTATTCTGAAGATGCTCTTCTGATCCAAATGGCGTGGAAGTTTCAGACTTCGCTTGACACCTTGCCTAGTTCTCCAAAACTTCCCTTTGTCTTGGATTGTGGAATGACAAGTGGCCTTCTTGATGGTCAGATCATGTTGAGTTACATATTTGCTCTGCTCTTGACACCTTTTAACTAATCTCTTCAGGTTCTCTTTGACACATCACTTCATTTTCTTGTTAGGTGTCTAGAAGTCTCTTTGTCTCACTAGGCCAATTTTGCTTATAAATGTCAAAACTTGAATTAATTTTCTCCAATTCATTATCTGTCCATGGATGGACTATTCACTTCATATCAAACCTATAACAACTCATTTGGAGGTATCAAACTATCTTCAAGGATTCCTTTTGCACCAAAAGGTCTCATTTAGCCTCATTCCTTGTAGCCCTGAAAACGTGTAAACCTCCTTGTGTAGCAGAATGTATGCAGGTTATTTAGAATCTGAGCACTTATTTAAGGACCCAGTATCCCCTTACAACTTCATGTTAAACTACATGTCAAAACTCTAAGTGGAAGTGCCTTTTTCTGCCTTTCTCCTCAATTATGCCTCAATTGGGCCTCCTTGCCTAGGACCCTGATTTTCTACTCAAGATCTCTCCCACACATGTTAAATCACCCAAAATAATGTGATTCACTTTCCCTAGGATATCACCAACCTCCATGTCAAATTGGAGTCCCTGAGACCCTGTGGAAGTGTGAGAAACATGAAATGCCCTTGAAACTTAGTCTCATTTTAACCCTATTTGAGACTGCCTTCAAAAATGGAGTTTGTTTGATCATTTCCAAAATGTCCAGTACAGATTTTTTGGATTTAATAGGTGGAACACATCCCAAATGACCTCTCCCAATATTTACCAAGTTCTCCATTGCTTAAAACCCATGCAAAACATCAAAAACCATGCAAAATAATTCATTTATTACAGTGCATACAACTACAAGTATAGAAAAATCACACTTGGAGAATCTACTTGAAGTCCTCAATAATACCCAAGAGGTTTTAGGGGCAAACTAGAGTTTTAGGAGGCTTTAAAGTGACTTATGTTCTTAACGATTGTTCATAAAGAACAAATCCTCTTTCTTTCTCCTAATGCCACAAGATTAAAGTTATGTGACACATCTAACACCTACGAACACCATTTTCCACCATGCACCTTGTTAGAAAATTTATGAGCAAAAGTTGGTGCCAATCAAGTAGCTAAGTATGCATTTGAGAGGGGTTTGCATTCTTAAGACTTGTTCATGAAGATCAGGGATCTAAACCAAAAACCAATTCCATGATTTTGTAGTGTAGGGACCTTATTACTTCCTCTGATATTAATTTAGCTCCATGCATCAGGGACATGGCACCACTAAGCAACAGAAGACTGTTCTTGAATGACAATCATACATGAAAGGAGCTTGAAGAGGTCTTAAGGCCAAATTGAAACTTTTCTTGCCTTCCCTTTCGATGGTATTATATAGTCTGTAACAACATTATATAATAGCAAATTCTCTCCGGACTTATGTCACCTTCACCAAACTTCTTGTCTCATGACTGCACTTATAGTCTGCATGTGTAGTGGACTTAGACACTTAGGCTTATTAGGCCTAGACATAGTTTATCTTCATTCCATCCTCTGTCATTGGGTCTGAAGATCTTGTGGAACTATATTAGCATAGAGAGCATCTGCGTATTGACTTGAGTACCCCATAGGCCTCTTTATCTCTCAAGACAAGTATCCTTTTGCAATTGAACCAAGCAGACCTAGAGGGTCCTAGTTGACTGTATAGGCAGGGTTTGAAGCTTTGTTTAGTAATCTTTCTCACTTGAACCTGAGGGGTATAATGTGATATTGGCATTAGAATATCATATATATGACCTGCTTCCTTCTATAGTAACCTAATCTTTCACAAAACATGCAAATTGCCTTCATCTTAGGTAGTCAGGCCTATAGGTTTGTTTGGCGGTGTGTAGAGGGTTGGAGTCAACCCTGTAGGCAGTCAATCTTTTCTTTGAACTCTTATTTAGGTTAATTGTACTTTCAATGACCTCTTGAACCTGTTTTCTAATCCAAGTTAGACTCCAATGCTCTTTCATGTATTTTGCCTTCTCTTTAGGTTAAATTGGCCTATTCTTGCTTAGCAAAACTGTAAGTATCCATTGAGGTGTTCTAACTGCACTTTGGCCTTTAGGACTTGTTTGCAAGTCATTAGACACCTCAATAATCTCTCAATGACTTTTATACTATTTGAGAGTATGGAACTCTTCTTGTTTCCCAAAATCTTTCAGTTTGACAAAAACATAATTGTTCTAGACTGCCTTCAGACCTTCTCAAGGTGTGGTTATAGGTAGTCATTGGATAAGTTTGACATGAGCTTAAGACTGATCTTCTCACTCCATCATGTACCTTTAAAGCATTCAAACCATCATTGAAGGTTCATTTCCACTATCCTACAAAGTCTATTGACCTTTTAATGGCATTTTCAAATCCTTGCTGTCTTGCCTTCACATGCAGACCTGTTTAGGAGTATTAGGCTTGTGAACTCAGTCTTCTCCATTTTTATTTGACTCTCATATGACCTTCAAAATACTCAAGTGCTTTCACCTGTTTGTGACTTGTCTCATATTTTCATCTGCACTGAGTCATGCATTAACCTTGTTCTTGTTTTGATGACAATTAACTTTAGTCCAAAAGAGGACCTATAAGTCTGTCACCTGTAGGTCTTTACTTTGCTTGCACAAGCTGCTAAGATAACTCCCTTGAGTAATAAACACCATTAACACTTTGACACTACCAAATTTTGTCCCATTTCTTTGTCACCCTCTTAATAGGATTATAGACTTCTTAATCAAACATTGTATCATCTCAAAATTTGAATCATGGTTCATAGATGCATGTGTAGGAGTATTAGGTTTTGTGAGCTCAACTAGTGGCTATCACAGTAGTCACTTCACCCCCTTATGGATCTCAAATAGATGAGATGACTTCATGAGTTTGTGCATTGATTTGTACCCTCTCATTATATATGGAGTGATGTTTCTCACCAACTCCTTTTGGCATAAAATATAGTTTTGTTCAAAAGAGGACCTACAGACTTGTAACCTGTAGGTCTCTTTCCTTGATTATATGGACTTGTTAATACAGACCCTTGAGTCTTTTGCTTAGAGATTATTCAATTCCTACGCTATTTCTTATTACCTTCTCAACAAGTCTGTAAATATTTGTCCAAACGTTATGCCATTTCAAACTTATCCATTCACCTGTACGGGTTGAGCATACAGTCAACTCATGCACAAGATTTTACATCTAAAATTGGAGTTTCTTCATTCATGATTTTGGTGATGGAATCAAATTCTATCATGTTAAAATGAATGTCTGTGATTTTGTGATACCTCTCCCCATTGTCAAGACATCTCAAACATGAAACTATACTTATGAATGCTCACTCACAGGTCTGTAGACCTGTGAGTGACTGCAACACTTATAACCTTTGTTTTGAGAGTGCGGATTTGGAATTTCACTCTCACTTTCTTAGACCTCCAGCATTCAAGGTGCTCTCTAATGCATATAATTGACTTTTCATTGCCATTCATATCAAATTTATTGGTACTCAGACTTGCAGAAGACTGCTACTACGCAGACCATGCCTACAAAGAGCAAAAAACTTGAAGCCTGTATACAAAGATATCATTTCAAGGGGAGAGCACATGAATATATTAAACTGAGAGATCCTTAATGGAAACTGAGGCTCTTGGAACTTCAAAAGGTGACAAACATCTTAGAAAAACCAAAACACACTTGCAATAGGGTGGTATGCTCACACACTTGAAACACTTTTCCTCTTGTTGAAGATACCTAATAAGGTTGAGTTGCTTGATGAAACCCGCATTGAAAATACTCTTTTGACTTGTGAAAACGTCCCTCAAAACCATTCTTCTCCATTGAATTCTAAAGTGGAGAAATAAGAGCAAAATCAAGACCTTGCTTGGATGGACAAGGCATAGTGACCACCTGTCACTCTTAGCGATTGTTCATAAAGAATATGGGATAAATATTCAAACTATTTTCACAAAATATAAGCTTACAAGGACCCCCTCTAGAAAAAAAATTAAGACTCAACTCTCTCTTCTCTATCCATACCATCCACTTGCATTTTGTTCTTGCAGGCTTGTGAACAAAGCAATGGAGAGAAGGAAGAGTGTTTTGTAATTTTATGACCTAAAACTTGATACAAAAATGGAATATGACTTGTATAATTTGAAATGACACTCATGAAACATTTTTTTTCCTAAATATGAGTTCACAAGTCCTTTATGACTTTATAACATATGTGAAAGTTATGTAACTACTCCAAAGTCCTTTGAAAGTGTATTGTACAAACTATAAGCATTTTAAAGCTTGGGAATACATGAAAGTTGGCAAAAATTATCTTTTTCTCTATAAAACACTACCTTAAAGTCCACAAAAGAACCTTAGCCTTTCCAAATCATCATAAAATACTTGTATAAGTTGGTTAAGACATGAAATGACCTTGATGTACATCTAAGCACCTATGGGGCTTCTTGACCAAGTTTCATCACTCAATGACATGGCTAGACCACTACAAGACCATAACAAGACCTTACCTTAATTTCTCCAAATAAACCTTAAACAATGCTAATAAGGTTTTATGAAGACTTTTTGAAGGCTATTAAAGCATGACAAACCTATGAACAGGGCTAACAGGACATGACAAGAAAGTTTTCATCTATAGGGGTTGACATTTTTGACTTTGGAGGTCAAAATTGGTCAACAAATTGGCTATTCACGGGGGTAACATGCCTACTATAATAAATAAACCAATAGTCTTGTCCTTCCAATGGGTAATGGAGTCATTTTCACTCAGTTTCAAACCTAACCAGACTTTGACCATGACAATACAATCTGATTTTAACTCCAAACACACAAAACAAAGACAACACACATAAAGCAAACAAAAAAACATACACATGTGCTATCAAGCACTTAGGGAACACAACAAACAAGAAATCAAACTACTATTTACAAATTAACCTGACAAGATTGATCCTCCTAAATCAAAAGGGAAGTTTTTTGAGATCATCCTCTTTATTCATGCAAAATTAAGGAATAAACCTATCCTATTTTATTTTGTCTATATCCTTTTTATTATAACCCTCTTGTTTATATCCTACCCTCTTTTATTTTGTTTACAATAACCCTCTTTTTATATTATGTATGCAAAATTAACGAATAACACTTCTCTCTATAAGATCAAACACTCTCTAGGAATGAGTTTTTTATTTATTTTTATTTTGTTTTATATATTATTTTATTTTAAAAATTATTTTGTTTTATTTTATTTTATTTTTATGTTTTTTTTATTTTTATTTTTTTAATAAATAATAAAATTATTATTTTTAATTTAATATGCATCTTATTTTAATTTTTTTTTCAAAATGTAATTTGTTTTTTAATAATCTTTTAATTTTTTTAATAATATATTAAGTTTTTATTTGTTTAATTTTGTTTTTAGCAATCTTTTAAAAAAATTAATAATCTTTTAATTTTTTATTTATTTAATTTTGTTTTATTTTTTTTATTCATTTTAAATTTTAAATGCTATATATTTTTGTTTTATTTTAATTTTATTTTTATTATTATAATCTCTTAATTTTTTTAATTATTTTTTATTTTTTTAATTTTAATTTTAATTTTTATAATCTTTTTATTTTTTGCTTTAAAAATAATCTTTTGTTTTACTTTTAATTTTTATTTTATTTGGTTTATAAATTTTTATTTTATTTTTATGTTTGAATTTATTTATATTTTTTATTTTGTTTTATATATTATTTTATTTTATATTTATTCTATTTTTATTTTATTTTATTTATATTTGTAATGTAACCTCTGCACAGTAGAGGAATGTGCATTCACCAACTACTAAGGCCAAGTGATCAATGTGTAACGCTCCTCAACAGGGCCGTGTCAGAGCGCCACTAAAAGGTTGTTAGCATTTCTTCAATCTCACAAATACAATTAAACAAGTGTATGAAGCGCCTTCAAATAACCTTTCATTGCTCTACATGTTGCACAACTCCTCGAAGCACCTTACTACAACTCAACCACTGTGCTCCACTTTGCACCCTCCCAGAGTGCAATGAAACTGAGGAATGTCTTGCACATCTCTACCATCATTTCCACACACTGACAACCTTACGCAACTGTCATAGGTAGTATCTATGCAAGTTTGCGCAACCATCTCTACTTGTGCAAAACACCTTGAGCAGGCCCTGCCTTGCACATAAGTATCATTGCGTAGATCCATGGCAAGTTGAGACATTTCCCAATAGTTAGGGCCTAATTTGAGGTGAGTCTTCAATAAATCCTTGCTATCAAATGGGAACCTTTTGGTGTGGAAGTGCATTGGGAAATGAATCATGGTTGTTTCAATGATTTGTGCATTTAGCCTTGTTCTGCAAACATAGTGGCCTAGCTCAATGGGAAATTGTATCCCAGCAATATGCTTCTCTCTGCATTTTTTATGAACTTCTCCCAACTGCCTACAAAGTTCTATGAGGAGAACCTTGTCATCAGTGTATCTAGGGAGTCAGTATGGGGTTCCCTCAAAGCCACCTATTTTGATATAGGTGAATGTGGGAAATTAGATGAAATAACACCCATACTAGTAGACCAATTTAGCTCCTTCAAAAATCATAATTGTTGTATATCCTCCCAAGTATCTCACCACGAACATGAGGAACGTGTCATTGACGCACCTAAAGTGCTTCTTGCCTTTTTTGAAGGTGGGTTGAGGATACTCTCGTATATGATCCTGCCTATGACAAATTGTTTCTCTAGAATGAGACCAAACCATGACCTTCGTACTACAATTGAATAGACCAGATAAGAGGTCATTTAGAAACTCTTTGTTGTCTCAAATGTCGTCAATTGCTCATGCAATGTGTCGTTGATGACATCACCCCAATCTATGAATTGTTGTCCTTTGCAGATGATATTTATCAACATACACATCCACTCATGAAATTAACTTGTAGTTTGGATCTCCATTACTCTGTTAAGCAGGGTAATCATGTCAAATAGTTACTCGTGAAAGTCTGACCTGTATAGATATTTTGGAAGCTTCAAGGCATCATTTCTTTTCTTAATCATCCAAGTTTGGTTGGCCATGTTGAGACATTTGTTTGTGTTTTGATCCCAATATTCTTGAGCAATCTCCTTACTCGTCAACCCAACATCTTCTCGAGGAACCCCAAGAGTGATATTCAGAGAGTGGCCATCAAGTTTGGCCATTAGTACATCTTCAACAGTCCAGACTTCCTTGCTATCTGGAGTGTAATACTTTGCACATGCAAAGGTAAGGTCAATACACTATACTAAGGTTGGAAAACTAGTGGCTTAGGGGAGCCCACTATCATAAATGCACTACCCAATGGCCGAATGTTCAACTTCCTTCAACCTGTCCCAAAAATATTCTAAGTCAATGTGACCAATCTTTGAGTCCCTAACCTCTGGAATGTTGGTCTCCAAAGAAGAGATGGGCTAATAGCCCGTATCCCTGTATTTCATTCCTTTGTGGCGCGAAAAGTAGCTTCTACGAGCGCTCTAAGGTTCTAGTACGCATAAATCTGAGGGAGGATATGTTTAAGCGAGGGCAAAGGGAGGTTATATTGGTCATAAAAATGTGAAATTTGGCTCACAAAACCTTCTCATGAGGTTGTACAATCCAACTAGAGATTTGAGAGGCCTGCAATACTTCAAAAACTAGAAATGCATTTGGGGGCCAAAAATTTGACCAAAATTCTAGAGGACACTAAGGAAACAATTTGTAATTGTTTGGGATTCAGATGGCAAGGGTTCTGAAGGATTGAAACGCGTAAAAACAAAGAGGAAACCTTGGTGAGAATGCCCACGACCCCTAGAAATTTTGATGATTTGAAGTCAAGTGACCCTATGAGACAAACTACCAAGGGCGCAAATCAATCGCAAAGATAACCAACTTGTATTCTACAGATGAAATTGGCAATGAAGATGTCTTTGTAAGGTTTAGGGTGTGAGAAATGACGTTAACGGCTTTGTAGGTGTGCCAAGGGAAGACCTTGAAAGGTTTTGCAAGCACTGGGAACCAAGCCTTGGCTTTTATAGCCTAAAAAACACAACCTTGGCATTTGTTGCCTTCAACCACCACTCAAACCGCATCTTTCACTTATTTTGCGTCAAGGGAAGACCTTTGAAGGTTTTGCAAGCACTAGGAACCACGCCTTGGCTTTTATAGCCTAAGAAACACAGCGTTGGCATTTGTTGCCTTCAACCACTGCTCAAACTGTGTCTTTCACTTCTTTTGGGCCATTCTCAAACTTCACACTTTCTCGACAAACATGATGGTATATTGTGATTTGGTTTAAAATGCCATGTTAATGCTTCTTCTAATGATTTCACGCATCACCCGCACTTCGTGACGAACATGAAACCTCTGCAATCAACTTCATTGCCGCTTTTTTTCGCTATGATCGTAAACTTCGTGATTTTTAGGCACTCTATGCACTTCGCAGATTTCACATCCCTCAAGTACGCCAACCTCACAGATTTCGCACAGTTTGAGCAATTCGCAAGCATCACAGATTTTGCACAATTGCAACACTTTTGGAAGTTCCTTAGGTATGCAAGAGAGGCAAAATTTCCAAAACAAATTTTAAGCTAAAAACACAAGGTTTGGATCTAAGTGTTTGTATTCATAATTTGTCTTTCAGATGAGGTCTACTAATTGGAACAAATACTGGCACATTTTGGTAAAGTCAAAATTTGGGTACAACCATAATGACTATTATAAAGCAGTGATGTAGTGGTTAATGCTAGACACAAGCAAAACATATTTCATGTTCTGTAAATCATATATGATAAATTTAATTTGTTGAGGAACTTAGTCATATAAACTTTAATTTCAGACTATGCACCTCTTCAAATGATGAGTGATGTGTAACTTTTCACTTTGTCTATGATTCTTATTTGTCTATCTTCAAAGTTTAACATGATATCGAAGAAATGGAAAATCAGATGCCAAACTATCCTTAAGGATTGTTTCCATTTAGAAGACATAATTCCAATATGACAAATATTTAGTGTAATTAATTAAGGAAAAGGCACCAGGGGAATCCTTCTTTGCAAAAATGAAAATTGGCTCCAGAGCAAGAATGGATACAAGAAACACAAATAAACAATTTCATTAAAACTTTGTATGTGAGATAAACTAAGTTACAAATGGGATATGGTGCACACACACATGTATATGCTCTATGTGTGTATATGAATACACACACACAAGTATACATACATATGTCTGGGCATTGTAGCACACGAAACATGCCCTGATATCTAACCGAACGTTGAAAGAAAAGGAAAGTCCTTTTTAAATTCCATGATGCCAAGAACCTTGTTTATAGTCAGAAAGGTAGCTTACAGCATATGAGACCACCTTGTACTCCCAGTGTGCACGAGTCACCTAATTGTGCTTCAAATACGAGGTGTACATACCTTACCCCCTGCAGGATTTGAAGAAAATAAACAACAGTAATGGTCATTAACACACAAAACATGCTTTGCTAGCTAACATAATTTTCAATCCAAGATGCAAGAAACAACACTAGCAAGGGGCTTTTCAAAGGTAGAACATTTTGGGGACTAAAAAGCGAACCGAAATGCCCCACAAATGCCTCTAAATCGGCTTCACAGTCCGATAAATGACACGGCCATTTACATCATGTCACCGAACATTTCCGTGATTATTTTGAATGCAAAAGAAGACTCCAAAAAAAAGAAAAAAATTATCTACCCTAAACCCACCCCCTAAGAACAATTGAACATTTCAAACCAAAAACAAAATCCGAAAACCTAAATAATTTGAAATAAGTTTTAAAAAACATGTTTTTCATTTTTTCTTTCTTTCTGGTTTTTTTAAGATGTTTTCTGATTGTATTATATGTTTTCTTGTTTTTTTAAGATTCTTGTTCCCATTGCAAGTCTAAGGTATAAATGGCATCAAATTAAGTTTAGGGTGGATGGCAAGGTGAAGAAAACAAGGCACACGTGAAATATTCCTACGAATATGACCCTACTCTCTGAAAACATATGAGAGCAATGGAAAACATCATCGGTGGTGGCTTTCGTGCTTCGAAATGTAATCATTGCAATATGTTATATAAGGCCTCATATACTCAACTCAAAGCCCATTTAATTGAGATTGAAGGAACGAGGGAAAAAAAATGTGAAAGTTGAGAAGGTGAAAATATTTACCTGAAAGAACAAAAGGAAGCCAATACACAAGGTGCAAGAGCTCAGTCTAAATCACATCATTTGCAAAAGAGACCTTCAGGGAGACCACCCACATATTCAACTTCAACACATCCTTTTATTCAAACTCAAGGTGAAGAAAACAGGTAAGGCACACGTGAAAGTATTTCCATAAATATGACCCTTATTCTGCTCTTTGGAAACATGTGAGTGCAGTGGAAAACAACGTCGGTTGTGGATTTCATGCTTGGATATGCAATCATTGCAAAATGTTATATAAGGCCACATATACTCAACTCAAAGCCCATTTAATTGGGATTGAAGGAAGAGGATCAAAAAATGTGACAAAGTTGAGAAGGTGAAAATATTTACCTAAAAGAACAAGAGGAAGCGAATACATAGGGTGCAAGAGCTCAGTCTAAATCACATTCTTTGCAAAATAGACCTTCAGGGAGACCTCCCACATATTCCACTTCAACATATCCTTTTATTCAAACACGAACACTTGAAACTCCCTTCAATGAAAGGGCCATCTCACTAAAAAGACCAAAAGGCACATTGGAAAGGGCAAGAAAGGGTGAAAGGCATCAATGAAGCTCTACAAGGGTACAAAGGCCCTAATTATTTATGAAAAGGTTCAAACCACATTCTTAACATAGAAAATGAAGCTTAAACATTTTTTTTGGCAGCCAATTAGGGATTCACATAAGGATACAAGGTTTTCCATTATTTCATAAGGATGGAAAGATATTCTAGAAATAGACCCTTGATAAATATTGTTGCAATATGCTCCCTAAAGGGGCAATGTTCCTAAACGTTGTTGACTATGAGAGCCAAATGAAAAATGCAAGTTTCATTGTTAACATTTTGATAGATGCTATTAAGTCAATGGATCCCCATAATGTTGTCCAAGTCATTACGAAAAACACAAAAAATTGTAAAGCAGCAGGATTACTTTGAGGGGCAACACATGGGCACTTTTTGGAAGCATGGAGCAGTCCATTCCCTCAATTTGATGCTACAAAATATTTTAAAAAAATTGTGAATAGTGAAAATTTATACAAAGGCAAATGAGATTCATATGTTTGTAAAAAATCATCACATGTCTCACGCCATCTTTAAGACATTCCCAAGGCTGGAGTTGTTGAAGGTAAGGGAACAAATTCTTAGTTTTTAAATTTGAATTTATTTTATATTTTCAGTTTATTAATTTTTTTAAAGTCTTAATTTTTAAATTTAGAATGTAGTCTATTTAAAATTTAAATGTGATATAAAAACAACGGTCATGGTGTATATCGACGGAGCAAATGTTTGTGGCGAGGCAAAATTTCCAAAGGAAAATGGCGAGCAGCAGTTTCAGCCTTTTGAGCACTCAGGCAAAAAGGTTTTTTGTGCTACAAGGGAGGGAGGTAAGAATGTGAGCTTCTCTTTGGCTCATGGATTTTTGAATTCAACAAAAAATCTGGCTATGTCAAGGGTGGTTCCTTGGAAGAGGTTTATAAGGGAGACTGGATTTATGCGGACTACAAAAATATTCAGAATCCGTTTCATAGATATGGTGCCTCAAAAGAACATATTTTTTCTATGAAGGGATCTTCTCCTGCTTTAATCCCCAAGAGCTCTCTGCTCATCGGCTCCCATTCGATTGCAGTTGCTACTCCTGCCATTCGGGACAAGGTCTCCTTGGAGTAGGTTTCCTCTTCTCTGACTCCTAAAGACAAGCCTAAGGGGTTTAAACAACATGCTTGTTGTGATTTCTCCGTGGATGAGGTGCCCATTTCTTTCTTTGCAGATAAGCCAATGGTAGAAATTACCAATGTTTCTTTGCATTACATGGCTGAGGATATCGGACAAAGATTCCTAGTGTGCAAATGAGTAGGGACCAAACTACCCCTTCCAAAGTTTTCCAGCTAGGCCAAAATGGTTTGGAGTGACATAGCTAAACCTTCTTTTTCCTTGCTAAACAATGGGTTTTCCTTCTAGTTTTCAAGACTATTGAAGATCGTGCATCTGTTTAGTCCAACGAGCCGTGGTTTTATTGGAAATCCAGGGTTTTCATTTGCCCTTGGTCCCCTTTCTTAGACCCCTTGGTTGCTCAAATCACTGAGGCTCCAATGTGGCTCAGGTTGTATAATCTTCTGTTGGTTATGAGAAACCCCAATCTCATCAACTTTTTGGTAGCAAAGGTGGGATTTTTTCGTTTAAAAATGATATAATGATTCTTTGGGAAACAGGTTTGCAAGTGTTTGCGTTTTGATGATCTGTCAAAGCCCGTGTCAATCTAACTATACTAATGTGTCAAACTCAAAAAAATCTATCCAAAAAAAGGGAGCTCCAAATGCCACCATATGGCCAAGCCAAGATATAATGATTTTTTGATTAACTTCTCTAAAAAAAAAGGAAAAACTTATATGTGACAGTCAAATGGACATCAAATTTGAGGCTGTAATAAAAAATGAACACCCTCATGGACATTACAGCCCACCACCCCCAGGCTGCCATTATAAAATGCCTCTCGGCATAATGATAAAATGGGAATGATTCTGCATGATCATTCTTTGATGTCTAGAAGAACAGTTGATAGGCAATATTATTCACACTAAGATTTTCACACTATCTTGGGAATTTGAAAAATGAAAAATCTACACTTATATCATAAACATGAAATAGGACAACTACATAAAGATTGACTACATCAAAGTTTGCATACCACATGTGCCCCAATTGGACCAATTGGTGGTTTGGTGAATTGTCGATTGCGCTTCTCAATAGCATGCAAGAGAGTAAGAATTCTATCACCCCCAAATGCTGTCACCTGAATTCTAGGAGAGTTGATATTTCAGAAGAGGTCTGAAAACATCTCTACTTTAAAATACACAAAATAATTAAGCGTGTAATATACCTTGTTGCTTTGCTGTCTTCTGAGGGTTTCAATATGTCTTTTGATATCCCGGTGCTTGCTTTGATTCTCCTCAATCTGCAACTCAACCAAGAACCACATGCAAAAACTTAACGGCGATCCTCATGCAACCAAAAATCGTAAGGAAAACAAGGCCCACATTTTTTATATTGTACAAAAATATAATATTACCTAATGAGCCAAGAGTAGAAATCACTTAAATCATGCATCCATATGCACTCAAAGAACATCGTGTAACCTATTAACGCATATAAAATCATCACCAAAATGAACATCTAAATTAAATTAAAAGTTATATCTCCTTATAGTAGCATAGCTGGACATTTGTAAAACTCCAACCAGCCAAAGTAATTTAAGATATTGGCAGAAAACCTATCCTAATTTTCTGAGAAATCATGGCTGGACCTGTCTTTAAAATTGAAATTTCAGGTGGGCAAGAATCTAAAGAAGAGTAAAAGGGAACACCAAACTAGAGTTTCACAATGATCTACCTAATGCTTGTAAGAATATCTCAGTCGCTCTGTTGATAAAAACATTAAAATCAGAATGCTATGTGTACTTGAGCCAGAATATATGCATACCTCTTGGATGCACAGAAAAATCTGGCAAAGCCTTTAAAATACAGTGCTTCTCAAGTTTAACGAGTACAAGACAAAGCTGAATAATATCACATAAACAAACAGAGAAAGAAAAAATGTAGCCCGTTATGCAGTATACTTTGCATGGGCTGCACAGGAAACCTGTTTGAACATTCAAGCTCGTAAAGCTATGGATCAAGCTAAAAAATCAATCTTAGAAAACCGGCTTTAACCCTCCTGTAAAAAAATCCTCCAAAGAAATGTTAATGGTAAATTCTTTCCTTTGAAATTATCTGAAGAACATCATTCAAAACATAATCAGAACGGATGTTTTCTCCTATATGAAGAGGGATACAAATACCAGATCCCAGGAAGACAAACTTACACATCAATAGACTATCAATACTCTGCAAGAAACTACCATTCCTAAACCTTGAAGAAAAACTCTGTGGAAGCATCTTGAACAGAATCTCAACTTTGGACCCATCCATTCACTTCTGCAGAATCCCATCAAAGAATTGACCACAGACCTGAAAAGAAAACCAAGATTCTTGGTTCCATGCAATGTTTGTAAGAAAAAGACACCATGCACAGCATTTTCTGGTATAAAAAGTCTTTGTTCCAACAAACAGGGATCTCATACACCCAGAAGGTGTGCTGGCTAGGCTGTGAGCCACAAAATGACCATTGGAGCAAAAAGGAGTGAAACACGCTTATTCCTGCTAAGGCCATAAATGAGCTATTATCAATATTCGAACCCACATTATTTCACAAAAGATGCACCAAGGTGTCAGGCATCCTTTTCGGTCAGCAAGCTCTCATGAAAAACAATGTAGCTTACGATCAACTGTTAACAAATAACTATATGGCTCACTTATGAGTATTGTAATCCTAGAAAAAAAAAATAACTTGGTAATCTCGTAGAATATTAGCCTCCATTATTCAGTATATTCATACACCTAAAGATTCAAGGAATTGGAGTACGAAAATTTACTATAAATGTTGAGTAAGGTATCTAACATATCACTTGTACATCTCAGGTTCAAATTTATAATTTAAAACTGATCCTTTGCTAGTTATCAATGCAGTTTAGGGTTACAGCTGGTTATTTAAAAATGGATTTTTGGCCTGCATTCGCTTTGATGACAGAGCAATACCACCTATCAGATCCAATTCACTTATACACCAAAGATCAACACAGATCCATGGCCTTAACCTGTCACACATTGTTGCATAAAATAACTCTTATGTCCTAAAATTTTTAACCTCATACGGTTTGAAATCTCTATATACTAACGAGATAAAATTGATCACTTGAATGTATGACTGCTAGAATGAATCACAACATGTACCCCCCAGTATAATACATACGTTCTTTTGGATAAATTCCTTTTATTCTCACAAATTTAAGGACAAGTATGATGGATGCAGCCATGTCTACCTCTAAAGCAATTGTCTTGGCATTTTCCAATGCCAGCACTGCTCTTTCATCTAACAAACGTTCCTCATCACGTAACCTGAAAAACCAATGAGCATACTATTAAGGCTGAACAACAAAAAGCAACAGACACAATTTTATAATGTCAACATTATTTCTACTATATAACCAGCAGACTCAAGAAAATCAAGTGAAATCAACCTTTCAATCTTTAAATTTGTTTCATCCACTTCTTCCTGGACCTTTCTGAACCTCTCTTCCCTTTCATTTTTTTCTGCCTTCAATCATTAACCACACATTAGGCACAACAAAATAACCACAAATAAGGACAATTGCAAGGCAGGCCCTGATTGTATTGAACTCATAATCATTGCTCATACGTCCAGATACCATCCAAGATAGCAAATTATCCAAACATTTTACAAAATAATGGACAAAAAATTGGAGTTAAGCATTATATAATGAATATAGTATATAAGTTATAACATTATCACCATGCAGGAACTACTCAATGCAAAATGATTTCAAAATTACAGAGTTTTTAATCATCCAAATATTACTATCATGAAAAATAATGGAGAAGCAATTGGATTTGAGCATTATACAATGATTTAAATAAATAACATTATCACCATGCAGGAACTACTCAATGCAAAATGCTTTCAAGAATGACATAGTTTGTGATTATCCAAATCTTAATATCATTCAAACAAGATCCATCAGATCAAAAAATTGATTGGCATCAGGTTATCGATGTCCTAGGGCTGCACCAAAGTAAAACACTAAAAAACAACATAAGCACCTGAGTGGTCCTGACATGTCGTTCTTGAATATCAACTATTTGTTGTTGCAGAAAGTGAACACGATCATGCATGCTTCGTATAACGGCTTTCCTCCTATCCAATTCCTCCTCAAGCTCAACTCTATCTCTGGTTGCCTGAAAAGTATCCACAGAAGGATCTTATTTTCCGAAAAGAAAAAGAAAAAAGATGAACCAAATAGCCACTGCTACAGCAAAGTTTGTAAGTTAACTGCTTCCATTCAAATACACACCACTAAATCAAGAGCTTAGTGTACTATTGAGCAGTCCTTTGAGTGCCAAAGAACACCCGGATGATATTTGGCCAGGGCATATACATTTCCGTGTATTTGTGAAGTTTGGTAAAAGTTTAGAGATCGATGCAATCAATAGAATAGAAAAACGAAAGATATATATCATTCACAATAAAATCATTTAGTGAGGAATCTAACACCTTGAGCAATGATATAATTTGGCAAGGACCTCGTGAAGATTCTAGAACCAACACAAAACTTGGAGATACTATAAGTACAAGCATTTAAACACAGCAAGAGACAGATTTCCTCATGCATGTCAAATAGCAAAGTATTACAAGATGGCAATTTCAACTAATGGATGTAAAGACATGTCAACAAAGAAAAACTGTATTTTGTCCATTACCTTCTCACAAACTCTAAGCTAAGCATAATAACCCGTATGCTCCACTTCATACACATAAATTTGTTTTTCCTTGTGGTTTTCTTAACCCATCTTTTGCCAAGCCTTTGGGTTTCTTTTTATCAGCTCTATGCTCTTTTCTACTGGCTTTCTCAACCTCTTATAATAGTTTTTATTTTCAATTAAAAAATGCCGTTTTCTTTGAAAAAGAACTAGTAAAGCTCCTGAAAAACCTATCAATGACAAGAAAAACAAAAAAGAGACAACCTAGTATCGATAAGGCGAATGAAATCTTACAAAAGATAAAATAAGATATATTCCAAGATCATTTGGAAATGTATGTGAATCACACATTAGAGTAACAAGAACTAATAAACACAAATATTTATTTAATTACCTTTTGCCTAAATCTGCAAAGAAATTCAAAACGTTAATCGAATCAACTAGATCATTTAGCAATAAGTAGACTGTTACATTAAAGTTTAAAACCACATGAAATTAAAGATTTCCCAGAAAATATTAAAAAAAAAACAAATGCTAGTACATATAAAAAGGCATTCTTTAATAGGTGTTCTTGAAGGTGATGAAAAGACCTGCGAAAGATTTTGCTGAAGCTCATCTTGAGACTTCCTTATTTGTTCTGTTTTCCCCATCATTGAAGCGATAATAGCCTTCTTGTCCTGTTGAACTGCCTGCATCTCTTGCATTTTGTTCTGCAGTAATAAAATCTCTGGTAAGACTTATTGAAAATAAAAATACATTTCTCACCCTACTTATGAGTCCTATTTCTCATCTAGTATTTCGCTATTGTAACTGAGTATACTTTTTGAAATCCATTGACCTGCTTTTGGTCATCCATCATCATTAATAACTTTCTTTCTTTCCTTGTTTGTTTCTACAATTTACTTAGCTTCTGGTACGCTGCCCCCATTAAAGGCCCTCTCCCTAGGAGCAGGGTTGAAATCTATTATAATGGTGCATCCAAGGGAAATCCGATGAAGGCTGGTACGGATAAAATTTGTACATCTCAATTTTTGCTATGCTTTAAATTAAGGTATTTGGGTAAACATGGCAGAGGCTATGGGCATTAGATTTAGGTAGACAACATGGCAGACTCTATGGGCATTGGAATTTGGGAGATAGCATGGAAGAGGCTATGGGCATAAGATTTAGGCAGGTATTTTGAGACAGATTCGAATGCTTTATAGGCCCTTATTGTTAAGGATGACATGCTTCTTGAGTGTCAGTGAAGAATTAGATTCCCTTTTAGGGATATAAGAATACTTAAGCATGGTATACCATTTTTTCCCGATAAAAGGTCAAGATTATGTATATTACTATCAAAAAAGGAGGTGCTTACAAAAACTGTTTCCTGCTATTAACAAGTCAGAAAAACTGCAAAAAGTCGTTATAATTACAATAGAGTCATTTTCAGTGTTGCATAACCTGCCTATACAAAAACCAGAGAGAGAATGATCCAGCATTGTTCACTGCTCTTCCCATGAAAATACAAAAATATTAAGATTGTCCCATAGGGCACAGAGAGATCCCACTGCTTTAGCATGATTTCGATGGATCCTCCACAAAGGGCTGTGCTGGATTGTTGCCTTGCTCCATAGTTTGCTGGGCCCAAGTGGAAGTGGGATGTCTAGGTTGGGGCCTGTAAATGGTTCAAGCTCATTCTTTCCCTTGTATGGTGGCCATAATAGAGATTTCTGCCTGAGTAGCTTGCCTTTGAGGGTCCTGAAATTGAATCCCTTGCTCCTGCATTACCTCCAGCACTCTCTTCTTTGCCTCATCCTTCAGGAGGAAACCCTCGATAATGAAAACCTGTTTGGCTTGTTGTTCCATGTGGCTGGCTAGCTGGTCCTGGCATGCTAGGAGTTGTAGAAAGATATTTTTAAAAACAGGGTTGGAGAAGCCCTTCTAGAAACTTGGTAGTCTTTATTACTTGCACTTAGCATGGTCTTTAGTACTATAAGGTACTAACATGTGAAACAACCAAAAAGCAGATTACAGGCTTTCCTAGCACTCGGCAGTACAGTTACTAGACGTGATTTGAGTGGTTATGGTGAGGCATGATGAGGAGAATAGGTCATTCCTAGGGAGTAGCCACATTGTACAGTCCATCCCTTTCGAGTTGAACCTGTATAGCCTAGAAATTAAGGTTTAAAAAAAACTTACAACATTAAAAAAGGTGATCGAAACAAAATTATTGGATAAAATTAAAAAAAATCCATCTAAACCAACATTTAAATATACAATAAAATAACCAAGTTCTACGATTAGCACTTATAAAAGTTAAAAAGGAGGTTATAAAGAACGGTATTATACCATTACATACTTCTTACACAAGAAAACTTATACTTTAAAAAATCTATCAAAAAATGTTATTAAAAAAATGGAAAAATTCATAGTTGCAAGGAAACGTGTCCCTTGCTACCATGGATGCATCTCTAGATGGGTACAGAAACATCTCCCATTCCTGGAAAAAGTCTGCATGGGACATTTAACATCTCTTCAACATTTCCTTCTCCCGATCATGTCCCCCAAAAAACACTTAAAAATCTTGAAAAAAACTCTAAACGCAACGCATTTCAAAGTTATTAAAATGCACAGAATCTGCTTATTTTTTATTTGCAAAGAGATTGACACTGGATTTTGTGCTTGGGCACCGGATTTAAGTCACTATCTGGACTTTAAAAAGTTTTTGAATGGCACTTCACTGTCATTCAACAGTGTATATGCCCTGGCATCGGCATTTTCACTGTTGAACGATAGTGAACTGCCGTCTTTGAATAGCTTTCAGTTTTGAACCACGGCACTTGCCATTCAAACGAATGAACGGCCAATGTCGTGATTTAAATTTTTTATTTTTTTGTTTATTAAAGTTTTAAGTAATAAACTTTAAAGTTCTAGTTTTATTTTTTTATTTAATTAAGAAAATTATTATAATTAATAAAAAAATTATTTATTTTTATTTTTTAACAATTTAAATTTTAGTTTTGAGGTTTTCTTAAGTTTTAAATCAGTGTTATTGTTCATAAATTTATATTATTAAATTAAAAAATTAATAATATTTAATTATTAATTTTTATATTAATAGTATATTTTTTATTTTTTAATGTATTTTAAATTTTTACATTATTTTAAGTATTCTCTAGATATATATATATATATATATATATATATACACACACACATACATTTTCCATCTCCGAGTACCCGTTTACTATTTTTCAAAAAAATGGCATAACGGTACCTGTCCCCGTCTCCCCATACCCATCTCCTAGTAACTATGGAAAATATTGTAAACTTGCCAAGAAAGATGCACCTACAGAAGAAATCATCGCAAACTTTGAAAATAGTAATTTGATACCAAAATGTTCTTGTATAGACAAATCATTAAAATTGTGGAATAGCTATCGCCAATAGACAAAGACAAAGGACAATCTTCCCATTTTCAATAAAGCTAAATGTCATTTTTGTTGATGATGCAAACAAATTGTGGTCTAGCCTCAATTATAGGGGTAAAAATAAAATTTAACCTGGGATAAAATTTCAGGAGTATTTCTAGGCAAATGGTCTAGGAAATTTTCAGAAGGAACAAAAACTTGGTTGTAAAATTAAACTAAAAAATAAAAAATGATGAGATCCAAAAATGAATGGATCAAAATAAGTAAGCAACTAGAAATGTTAATAAACATTATCAAGAAAAGGTGTTGAGATAATCTCTTTTATATCAAGTTAAGTATCTCACTTTAGAAAACAATAATTTTCAAAAACAATAATCATAATTGATCAATTGTAAAAACGATTCCAATAAAATTTAACCTGGGATAAAATTTCAGGAGTGTTTCTAGGCAAATGGTCTAGGAAATTTTCAGAAGGAACAGAAACTTGGTTGTAAAATTAAATTAAAAAATAAAAAATGATGAAATCCAAAAATGAATGGATCAAAATAAGCAACTAGAAATGTTAATAAACAGTATCCAGAAAAGGTGTTAAGATAATCTCTTTTATATCAAGTTAAGGATCTCAATTTACAAAACAATAATTTTCAAAAACAATAATCATAATTGGTCAATTGCAAAAACAATTCCAATAAAATTTAACCTGGGATAAAATTTCAGGAGTGTTTCTAGGCAAATGGTCTAGGAAATTTTCAAAAGGAACAGAAACTTGGTTGTAAAATTAAACTAAAAATTAAAAAATGATAAAATCCAAAAATGAATGGATCAAAATAAGTAAGCAACTAGAAATGTTAATAAACATTATCCACAAAAGGTGTTGAGATAATATCTTTTATATCAAGTTAAGTATCTCACTTTAGAAAACAATAATCATAATTGGTCAATTGTAAAAACGATTCCAATAAGCGTTACGATTCAATAGAGAAATAAATTCAAACTAACCTTACAACTTTTTGTCAAAAAACAAATTCAAACCGAGCAGATATTAACAAGTACATATATCTTAAATACATCTATCTGAAAAACTCCCAAGAAACATCAATCTCGAGGCACCTATCTTGGATTTGTCACACATACCACATTGATTAATGACTCCATTAATAACTTTGACATCGGGGTTATAATAATTCTAATCAAGAGTAAAGGCTATATAGCTGGACTCCTAATCCAAGTTATAAGACAAATTCATGGAATTCATCTCAGCAGTCCTCAAGTCCTTACAATTTTTTTCTTACTTTACAATTATATACAAAGCCTATTAAGATTGATCCGGAATGGATTGACCTGGATTCTATACATCTCTACTATGAAAAGTCAGTAGAATTTTATTGCTTCAAGGTCAAAACATTTAGAACAAGCAAGAGCATGTTATGTACCTAATTGATCATAATTAGTTATCTTAGGGACATGAACTAACATACATGTCCCTTGGCTTGTATATCTATTCTATCACCCCTATCCGTCATAGTCACCTATTAGGCATATATTATTCTATTCTTCATTCAATACGTAAATATTAAATATTTATCATGCACATACCTACTAGGTACATAACACTATGTCTCTAATGGTCTACCCCTCGTACAATATATTTATATTCACTCTCACTTCTCACCTATTCTCAATTATTCTGTTATATTTATTCTTTTATTTATACTCACCAAGATATGAAATTTGAAGAAGATAGCACTAGGTCTTGTTTGTTTGCTGCTAAAAAAAATTGAGGGGTAAAGGATCAAATGCAACCCGAGCATGGCTTGTAAGTAAGATTTATATGATTCTTAATATATTATTTTTTGGGAAAGTGAAAATTAATTTTAACGGTGGAGAAGGGTTTTAGGGCCAACTTCAATCCTAGTCTCAAACGAAAACCTCTCCTCCATGCTGCATTCTCATGATTTCTACGAAATTACCCTTGCTAACAATGCCTAGCTTACCACATGGAAATCTTGGGAGTCCATCCTCTATGACTCTGATAAGTACCTCACAATTTTGAGGGAGCCAATGATGGAAGGTATTTTTTATAAGTTATTGAAGCTTTTGTAGTGTAGTATTAGTTAGATATTTTTATTTTTGTGGGATTTTTCACTACATGGAATATTTTAATACTCAAGTCACCACTTTGATGACTATTTTAATACTCAAGACATCTCTTCTATGACCTTTCACTCATGTACATTGGTAATACTACAAGCAAAGGAGACCCACAAAGCTCACAAGCACTACTAAACAATGTTAGTACTGGAGAGAAGGATGATGCTAACACAACCACCCAGGGACTTACAACCCAAAGTCATGCTTTAGGATTGGCAAACATTTTGGTGCATGTAATGCCTCGTAATCCTACCTTGACTCTCAATTATTATCAATGTAGGATATTCCATACCCAACACATTGTAAGTAACTAGAGCTTCCGTAGGGTAGTATTAGTTATATAAGTGTGTGTTTCTTCCAATGGGTTGAATCCCAATGTTACGAGTTTCATAAACAAGCCAAACACCCCTATCATTCATGGGCCATTAGGGAACAGCTTTGAAGTGGCCACAGTAACTACTGACCATTTACTATGCTTCCAATTGTTTTCTGCCCACCTCTTGATTGCTTTCTAATGCCCATTAATTGGCATATTATGGCCTAGGCACTCAGAGCCTACATAAGTCATTTAAAGTTCACGCTTTAGGATAATTGCAGGAAATTCAATCTTCTAGACTATTGCATGACCCACTGGTAACATTGCTAGGTTTTCTTTCCTATTCTTCTTCACAAGGTCGTCTAGAGTATTAATAGAAAACGGAGGGATATGATAATTGTGACCTGCAGAAAAACAAACTATTTACCCATTGTCCCAAGTTCCCAACTGCTCATAAGCTAGAAATAAGTTCACTTTAGCATGTGGGAAAATTCGCACATTTTAAAGATCGCAATTTTACTAATGTTCCTTCGCAAACCAACTAGAAGATTCATGAATTTTATGGAAATCATATTTCATATGAGCTTTTGTCTCAATGGCATCAAGCCAAAGGAAATAGTATGGAAAAGAATAAACTGAAGATAAAGCTAATATCCAACAGCTTTTGCGGCATTTCATCACTAAATAAAAATAGACAAAAGAAGGATTAAGAAATAAACAATATATAAGGAAAAAGTATCCGTTTCCAAATGGGAAAAAATACCTGTTGCTTGTTAATTCTAGCTTGGACTGTTGGTATGCGACCTTGAAGCTTTTCAAGCCTAACAGTTTGCTGTTGAATTTGATTGTCTATTTCATACACCCAAGACCATGCCAATTTATTCTTCAATGGCTGAACTTGTTGAGACATTTTTTCAACATATTCCATGCTCTTTATCTTCTCCTCCAACTCTTCCAGTTCATTGACAGAGGGTCTTATTGAAGTTTCCAATTCATCAATCATAGCACTAGAAGCATCAAGCTGATTCCTAATATTTTTCAACAGATCATGCACTTGTTGTAATAGCGTAGCCTTGAAGAAAAACTGTGCAAAGGACAGTTTAAACCTTCTTTAAATAAAATATAACAAGATAAGTCTATTTTTCATCAGAAATACATTACCAAGCAACCTTCTTAGCAAAAAACATTCCATACAAAGTCCCCAGAGCAACAATGTTCCAGGCCCTCAGATTATAATTCTCAAGACATAAATCAAAACTAACTACTAAATATAGCTCAAAAGAACTTTAAGACCACTTTTACACAGGAGATATCACGAAAGCTTTTCGGCGTACCTTAAACTTATCCTTATCATTTCCCGAGTGCAGGAACTCCCTACTTTTATCTTGAGTCATAATAACACATGGATTTTCCACGTCAATCTGTAAAAATGGTACAACACAGATTAATAAATACAGAAGACCAATGCGAAATGCCATAGAGCTGCAATAAAAGAAAATATATATCCAACTAGAAAGAAGAATAAGTGAACTTTATATGACTAGCCTATGAAACAAAAAAATAGTCATAAGAACAAATAAGTGCATAAATAAATTACCATATGTGTGTTGAAGAATGTTGCAAAAACAGACATGAAAGGCACATCCTAACATGAAATGAAAGTTAAGAAGGAAAACGTTCAAAAAGCCTACATCTCTCTAAATACCTTTGCTGTTACCAAAATGAAATGGATAATTTAAGATAATGATGCTAACCATTCATCAGATAACCACTGCACATTTATGTAAGGCTGAGATGTGTCGTTAACTTCTGGTCCAGAAGAACAAAATATAAGGGCTCAGAACATGCTAAACATGCTCACATAAATTGAGGAAAAACCTAAACATGTTTCATTGATGTGTCAGTATTTCTGCACAAACATGACCACGTCATCACTTGACCTCAAAAATAGAGCAGTCACAAAGACGGCTCCCTTATAAAAGGTGCACATTACCAATACAGAAGAGTGCAGACTATTGGCCATCATAGGTTGGGGAGTTGGCTAACTGCGCATTCCCACAATTGCTGCCAATATCCGCTAGCCAACACCTCCAAAGCAATCCACCCTTGACACAAAATGCATGGAATAGACTGAATTTATCAGAAATAGATTAGCATCTGTTCTACCAATAAAAACATCCAGAGGGTCCCACTCAAAAGTTAAAACTATAGTTACTTCACAAAAAAAGGGAGATCATGATGATATCATAACCTTTGTGAATGGAGGCTCTGCCTCAAATGTCTCTACAAGAGGATTTGGAAAAGCTGCAACTAGGAGATCAAACATGCAGGAAAATTGACTGTTGAAGCCTACCACGAAATAGTAGGCAGTCCTACTCAATGTATCTACTGAAACAGTTGGTTTTATAGTCATCAAAATTCAAGTCGAGCAAAGCTAGAATTAGTTCCTTCATCCCAATGTCGTCGTTGCTACAGAATTAATGGTAGTCCCTATCAAAATGCAAGATACCATCCTGAAGCATAAATTAACACCCACAAGTTACAATAGATCAGCTCCTAAGCTAACAACAAGAATCATGACTCAAATAAAAAACTAGGTGTAAGTCATTCTTCTTCTATAAAATGTTTTGAACCCTTGGACATTCTTAAAGTAAATATTAATCCCCTCATAGGTTCAAGCTTACAAAACTTAAAAGTGACCTAGCTTATATGTTTTTTCTTTAGAAAATATATATATGGTTATTTTTAGTTAAAATGCTATTTATATTTTTTTACCGCATTTACCAGTCTCATTTGATCAATTTGACAAAGGCTGACCACATTTGGTTAAGTTTCTTCACAGTCAGTCCCTCATTGCCCATTTCTCCTTGCATAAAAAAGTCTGCGTATGATAAACTTAACAACCTTACTGTTTGGTTAAGGTCATTTGATGAATCTTACTTCTCTTCACTCTGTTTGGTGACCTGATTGAGTAGTTTTAGTTTGTTAATCTTTCTCTACGTTAGGAAAAGGTCATTCTTGCCACTGACCCAACAAAACTAACAAATGTCTTCTCATAAATAATAAACTTCATAATATTAATCTTTCATCTTATTGACAGGGAGAGAGGATTCAAAATACCCACAACAAGTTGGTATAGCTTATTATGGAAAATTTGGCATACAACTGCCCTCAATAGCATATATTACAAAACACCACATGACAAACTGATGCATCTTCTGATGGACAATTTGGCATACAACTTATTCCCCTCAATAATATATATTACATATTGAATGGACTCGAATTGATATTTCATGTCACGACAACTTATATATTATCCAAAATGACAACGGCAAAATTTTAAGATTAACATCTAAAAATGCTATTAATAATTTTCAAAAGAAGTAGCATTAGTATCTATTGAATTTTTTGGAATGCAACCTTCCTAGGATAGCCTCAAGGATCGATATATTTTGTGCTTACCTACATGTTTGGTTTATAATAATTTATCGCATGCATACAAAGGAATAAGTAAACACGAACATACGATAACCCTGTGTAGTACTAAGGTATGCAGCAGCAAGTTTATTCCTATCCTTGTTCCTTGATTATATATATTCCACTCAGCCATCTATCTGGCTTGAAGTATGTATGACTCATTGATTCCAGCATTATGTACCTTAAGCCAGGGTCATTGTGTTAGGGTTTCTGAAATCTGAAGCTTTGGTACACTCTGGCTTCACACGTCTCCTCCTAGGGTAAGCTCTGCTCCCTTTCATCCTAGAAGGTTGCATGTGGGTCCCATCTCATAGAAAGGTGAGCCCTTTGGCCCATTTCAAATATATTTGCTTCACCTTTGACGTATCGAAAAAAAGTGACTCTGCTGGAAACTTTTTTCCTGAAAATCCCTCAAAATATGGTCTAATAAGTGGCACTCAACTATGATGACCTGGCTCTGAGTTGCTGGCTCTTTCCCAAGAATCTGGAGTTCTGAGTTGAAGGGCATGTGCTCCTCTTACCAAATGCTCGATCAAGTTTATCTGTGGTAGGAGATTTTTCATTGCACTTTTTACAAATACGGAATAAAACAGGTTCAAAGAAGGGCCTTGGTCTTCCGGATCAAGTGACTGTCATTTGTATCACCAGAACATAAACTTTTGATCCAATAAAGAAATCCTCTCTGCCATCCCAGTGTGAATTCAACTGTCTTTCCTTCCTTTTTATTTACAGAATAAGAAAAAAAATTAAACGACCAAAGATGAAATTCAAAAATTGGGCAGAAGTAAAAGACAAATAACATCTCCCGTGGCAGAACGTGCCAGAATTAATCTATGTTTGACAGGAAGGTGTCCTCACCCAGTTTCTTAAGTAAGACTTCTTTCATTTATTGTATCCCATTTAAATCTGAATTAATGCATAAGTACAGAATGAGTATTAAGGAAAAAGATACACAATTTAAAAGGATAGATAGAATAGACATTATAAAAAATAGCTATATTGTGTTCCACTGGATGCCATAGAAGAGAAAAATATATATAATACCACCCTTGCTTTACTTGGTGAGGCACAAGCATTTTTGTGATGCCTCGGGCCAGAGGACAGCACATTCCTTTTAGTTTACTTTTTTTTGTGCTATTTCCTATTGAATTTTTTGAGTCTCTTCAAGTAAGAGTTGATCTTGACATCCCCATTAATGGGTCGATTGTGTGTCCTAAGGCTCTTCGACAAGCTGGTAAGATGGAGTGGTTGCCTCCACCTCCTGGGTTTTTCAAAATGAATTTTGATGGTGCAGCTAGGAGAAACCCAGGGGCTTCAAGGGCAGGCTGCGTGATTCGGGATTGTGCTGGATCATTGACCAGAGCAACATCAATGAAGCTCATGGATGGAACCAACAATGAGGCGGAAGCGCAGGCTCTGGTCCTTGGTTTGGATCTTTTAGCTTAGTGTGGCATTGATCGGGTGTTATTGATGGTGATTCAATGGTTATCATTCAGGCTCTGTTCAATAGGAAGGCAAGGTCGTGGAATGTGGAGAACATCTTAATCTGGGCCTGGAATGTGCTGGACTCTTTCAGTGTTTGGGAAGCTACGCAATGTTTTCGTGAAGCAAATTCGGTAGCAGATTTCTTAGCCAATAGAGGTATATCGCAGGTCAATGAAGTGGTTGTGGGCAATGATTGGAGTGCTTGGTCAAAAGTAAGGTTGAGTCATTTTTCATTGTAGATGGTTGGGGCAACGGGGGGCATGCTTTATGATGGGAGTGTGGGGAGGAAGTCATCATTGGATGGGATGGCTTTAATCCCCCACAAATGGGATGTATTACTCCCATGCTCAACTTGTTTGGCAGCAAGGCAGCGTGTTGCATTTATGCAAGGAGTGCTAAGCTTGTTGACACTTGTGCTGGTGAGAGGCTTCCTTCGATGATTCGTAGTATGGGTTTTAGCCACGGACAGAATGCTACAAGTCACTTTGAGCGAACCATTGCTACGAGTGAAGGTTGCCAAGCGAGAGATGGCCTTCGATGGCAAGATGACGGATCAAAGGTTGTATGAGGTTTTCATTTTGCAATATGGGAGTGCTCTACAGGCAGTCAAGGAGATTCTTTGGATGGTTTTTATCAAGACGCCCTACCGTGTTAAGGTAACTGCGTTGATCTCTTCCATGTTTGTGGGCAATCTGTTGTTGGTTCTGAAAGACAAAGGCACCACAATGGCAATTGCAGAGAGGATTATTCATCCAGGTTTCAAGGCGGGGCTAGAGACTATTGTGGGTGAATTTGCATTGGTGGAACAGCACACTCTGATATTCTCCAAGCCGAGCATCAAGGTTTAATCCCTCTCGGGGCCTTCAGAGACCTTGAGGATCGGTTTTGTATGTTGTTGGAACATGTGGAATTTATGCAAGCAAGTCTCAAAAATCTAGGCCCTTCAGGTAGATTGCTAACAGTTTTAAACCTGGTTGTGTTGAAGGCCCCTTTAGCTTCAGTGGTGGCAGCGCTGAGCTCTCGAAAGTCATCTCGCCTGGCATCAATAGTGAATATGATGGTTCGTTTGTACAGAGCAACATTTCCCTACCTTCCCCTCAAGAAGCAGTGAAAATGATGGCCCTACCACACGACAGAGGGCAACATCAAGCCATATGCATGGTTGCATGGCAAGTGTAGCCAATGCTCTGAGATTAGGCGGGTCATTTGTGAAACATTTGGGCAAGCCTTGATTGAGGAGGTGGAAGACGATGGTCGGGAAGGACATACAGGCTTTGAGTGAGGGGATTGGTGGTTGTGGTAGAATAGAGGCGATTTCACCAAGGCAAGAAGGTGTCGCATCCTTGGGTGAGTTGGGTACTAGTGGTGCTCTAAGGGATGGTGACAGTGGTGAGACGGGTGGTAGCAGACCTTCCTGTGGTGGCGGTGGTGGATGGAACATTGGAAGCGGGGAGGTAGACTAGCTCCTTTTCCTCGGGCTTAGCTTTTGTTTGTTTTGGTAGTCTCGCTTGGTTGGTTCTGTAATCGGGATTTGTACCCTGGTTCATTTGGTTTTCACCTTGTGTGGGGTTTGTCCCTTTTTGGGTTGTTTGCCTTTAGTGGCTAGTTTGTTTTAGTTCTTGGTCTTGATCAATTCATGGTACATTGTGTATGGTTTTTGATATGGCCATGTTTTGTTGTAATCCGCTTTTATGTTAATGAAGGGCAAGAGACCCATCAACCCTCATTTACCAATCAAAAAACAACAGAGTTGATCTTGACATTGATCTATGAACATTTGATCATGACGCATAAGCTTGTAGTTCAATTGCATTTTCGTTTCCATCCATTACAGAGAATGTTTGATTTAATTTTTGAATGTTTATGAGGCTTATTCATGGGTCAAGGAATCATAAGAACTCCTATTTTTGCATGTTTAGAGGAATCCCATATTTTTTGAGGGGGATGTTCCTATCTCTTAGAATTCTTGAGGAAATCCTCTAGCCATGCTTGTTTGATTCTCCCAACATCCACTCGTACTCAAAACTTGAGGCCATAGATTACATAACCACTGGTTACTCATCAATCACTCGAATACTCACAAAAAATTTGGAAAACCCATTAATCGCAAAAAATACTCACCGGTTCTCGATTTTTTGCCTCCCAGTGTGTACTAACACAATACTCACCAAGTACTCACAAGTATTGTGCCAATACTTGTTGGGAAGCCTGTACACGGCCTAGATGCATCTAGACACATCCAAGGCCTCCAAATGCTGCAAAAATGCATTTTTTGTCTTATAAATTCAAACACACCCCCTCATTGGATTCACACCGCACTTGGACTAGACTTTCTTAGTTTCCCTTAGTTTTCCCGAGAGCAAGGAAGAGAAACTTCTAGATTCTTGTAATTTGTACTTCTAGATTCTGGTATAAGTATCACTATAGTAGTTTGTTGTTGACAACTTGATAGTGTCACAATTGTATTTGCATGATAATGTAATTTTGTACTTTATTTGTATTCAAATCTAATAGAAAGCACTTCCTCAATGTTTTACAGCCTCATTTAATACATTTTGCAACTGTAATTTCTATAAAATTTATGTTTTTTTTTATAAATTTAAGCATTTTTTTATTTGTTGGTTATTCTCAGTTAATCAACCACCCGTCTATTAATCTCCAGTTAAAAAAAATCCTCCTTGGCGAGTACTTGCCGGTTATGGTTATGTAAACTATGCTTGAGGCAACACACTAAAATCACAAGACACGGGCATTTGATTGGACCAAAAATGGTCTATGCCTTTCAAAAGACAAATTAATTTGCAATTCCTCTCTGAAAAAGAAACACCCCAACGAAAGGAGAACAATGTTATCAATAATATCATAGAGGTTTTCTCAATCAAATCCAGAACCTCAGAAGAATAGAGAATCATATAAATGATTGGATATTTTTATTTTGTGCAAAGGTGTTATGATCACTTTGGAGAAGCTTGATGCCAATTTGAAGCAAAGATCAAGACTCTTCAAAGTGAATCACAAGTCACATCTTGATCCAAGTGCAGCTTCATTGTGTGTAGCTTGGAATGGTTAGGCTCACTTATAGGTCAGATACACCCACTTGAGGAATCAGGCATCCAGCTTTAGTTTTGAAAGAGGACTCATGCATCCTTTCATCATCAGGGATCTCAGGCAAATGTATAGAATAATTCTAGTTTATATAGGCAGATGGCTTATTTGTTGTATGTTGGTTTTTACAAGCTAGAAAAATGAGCACCCATCAGGTAGCTCAAACCTTAGGATGTAATTTTATCTCTTTTAGTAGCTCCACAGAGCCTAATTTCATTATATGTGGAGCCTAATTTTATTATCTATTGCAAATAGAAATGGCAGGGAAAACTCAGCACTCTAAATCTGTCCTAATGCTGACATGCAGCTCATGTATACCCCAGCTTCATGCAAGTATTAGAGAGTTCAAGACTACTGATCACAATTTTATTCTCCATACTATCATTGAGAAGGTGCGGCCGTGGGCTTCTGAAGTGTTTTGATTCTTTGTAGACTTGTTGCTAGAAAAAGGCTAACGCGATAAATAGGATGACGACATCAACTTCTATTTTTAAAAAATATATTGTTCAAACTTAATGGCATTTTTTATTCGAACATTATCCATTGGTGAACTTGAACCGAACTTTATCCTTGTCGAACTCGAAAAAAGCCTAAAGCAATATAAATGATGAAGATGTCGGCTACTCCTCACAGGCTGCAGCAGCTGGCCATTGCATCCTCCCACCTCCAACACTGCACACCTCCGCTCAGCAGGCTCACATGCATAATCCAGTTCACAACCCAGCACAGTTCAATGCTAGAGTGCCTCCAAACAGCAATCACACGACAGATAACTCTTACAAAACCCTCACACTCAGCAAGAAATCCTACACGCACATACAGCAGAAATCCCTTCACACACAACAGTGTATTTTTGAAGATTTTGCCGCTTTTGTTGCTGCCCATTTTCCTTTTTTTTGCTGCCCATTTCACCGCTTTTTTTTGTTGTGTTTTTTTGGGGCATATTTTCCCAAATTTACCCTAATTTTTTTAGGGCATAAAAAACTGCAATTTTTAAATTTTAGGGTCAGAGTTTCGTTTGGCTCCCACATGCCATTGTTATTAACTTATTGGTTGTCCTTTCAAGTCCCATTGACCTGATTGGGCGATTCATGGACCGTAATGTATTTGTTTTTCTTTTTTTCTTTAAACACAAGATGCTAGTTGTAATTTATTATAATTGTAATCTATCATAACAACAAACACTGATCTCATATAATGGATAAACAAGATTGATTGCTCCAATACAGATGACACTTTAAGATATACATAATGCATGAGCTCTTCAATTGTCAGTATAGCATACTAAAGAAGAAAAACTAATGGTCACTTACATTAAAATGCTCCACAAGCTCATGAAGTTCATCACGCTTTTGGGTAACTCTTTTACCTGCAAAATATAAATCAGAAAAAAAAAAGGATGACCCAAAACAGAATCACTTTGAAAATCCATTGAAGTGTTCAATATATAACCTTGATAATTCTTTAAAGTGATTGTACTTGAAGATTCATTTATTCTGCGCTCAATGGTTATCGCATCTCCATAAACATCATGTTTGTAAGCGTCTTCACCTTCATTCTTCAATTCCACAACAACAAGGGCATAACTGCCACAAGGTGAGTGCAAAATATTAATACAGTAGAAGAAGAAAATCCTTTACTTTAAATTTAGAATATCTTTGATGTCAAAAGAAGTATAGAAAAAAATCGCCATTTTGAATTTATAAAAAAATTAAAAAATTGAATATACAAAATAATACTAAATCTATAAGAAATACATGTACTATTAATGGCATTTAAATTTGTCCTTCAATTATAGCATTTAATATTTATTCATTTCCTAATATTAATATGCTATATTCATTTTTTCTTTTTCCAAATACAAAATCATGACTTTAATTCTGAGAAAATAAAAGTTATATCGTGTAGATGCTCAAGGCATTAAAACATATGATTCAAAGACAGCCCCTGGAGATCATTAAAACAATTCATGAACTACATCTCTGCCCTTTCCAAAAAGCAACATGAAAATATCAAAATATTCCATCAGCAGATTACAAAATAGTTCAATAAAAACCCAAAAAGACCTCAACCCATATCCAAATCAGCATAGTATCTAATGGATCAGCCCAAAACACAACTATGGATAGAAAATAGTGCAACAAACAGGAGGTTATGATAATCCATCCTTATCTCCATCTTCACCCACTATCCTGGTGCCAACAGCACACCATCTTTAGACAGTGAGTCTGCCAAGGTATTTAGATCTCGATAAACATGTTTGTATGAAACAATGGTGAAAACACCTGCCAGATCGTTCACTTGTTCAAAAATCGGAGTCAAGAATCGACTCTCCATCCTATACAACTTCCACATCCAATTATTAACTACCAAAGAGACTCCCATCACTTGCAACTTGTCAACATTGTTATCCCAAGCAATCTTAAGGAGCGACTTGAGAGCAAGTAATTCTGCATAATTATTTGAACCCAGACCTAGCGCTGCTTTGAAATGAAAGAAGTGATTTTCATTTATGTATAGAACACCACCAGCCTCACAACACACAGGAGTACCTTGACGTGCCCCATCAAAATACCCCAGGGAATAGAATTATCAATAACCACCTCTGTAAGCTATCTCTGTGCCTTCAATTTTGTGGTCTTTTTTAACCCTTTAAAAACTGATCTTATTTGAATAGAGAACTGGATTGGAGAAATGTTACTGTTGTTGAAGATGTCGGCATTTCTTGCCAACCATACCCCAAAGCCAACACATAGGGTAAAACTCTGAATCGCTTTAATTCTTTGATGTCGAACCAATTGTCTGCTAGTGTATTCCCATGCCGTGAACCTGATCTGCTAATCAAACCTTCCAGTTCAGCCCAGACAGATTGAGTAAAGGTATAAGTCAATAAGTAAATCATTGATAGTTTCCAATGCTGCTCTGCATAAGGTGCATCGACCCGGCCCCTACCAACCTCTTCTCAACAATGTATCCCATGTTAACACTTTATTATTAAATGCAAGCAACAAAAAAGTTTTGGTTTTCAAAGGAGTCCTAACCTTCCAAATTGCTTGCCACCACCAAAACTGGTTACCAAGACATTATGGAGAAAACATTGCTTTATATCCAAGTTTCGTTGTGTACTCCCGCTTAGCTCGATTTTTAGTCCACACCAGTTCATTGTCTACACCCTCTTGAATCCTCACAACTTCTAATCAGATTTCCCACATAATCATTCCACAGTTCACGGTCTCTTCCTTCTAAACCCAAAGGTCGTGCCCTCAACCAACCGTGATGCCAAATAAAGGTAGTAGTAGGGTCAACAACTTGAGACATAGTAGCATAACCAAAATCTTGTAGCTGGTAAATGAGACTATCAGGAAGCTTATAAGAATTCCCACTCCCCACCCAGGGACCTACCCCAATTCTTACATTACCCCCATTGCCAATTATCAAAGCCAACCAGTTGCCAATAAGTGTAAATTCCTAGACCAAAGCCTTCCAAATAATAGAGACATTGTTGATTGTTATAGATGGCTTATGAACCCACCCTACTAAGGTAAAAGGCTCAATGTATTTGTGCACAATAACCTTCTTCCACAAGCTGTAGTAAGAAATGAGTCTCCATAAACTCCTGGCAGCCAAGGCTTTCCCAAAAAAATGCATGTTTTTCAAATCCCGATCCCCTTCTTCCTTTGGTTTTGCAATATGTTTCCAGCTAGCTAGTGCAAAGCCTTCTTTTTCCTTGTTGTCGTTTGAAACATGCACCCGTGGATGCTCTATGGCGTGAGGCGTTTTGTTGTAGGGCACTGAGCACGAAGGTCCTGTGCAAGGCGCGAGAGGACTCAACGCTGGGCGCAAAAGTATTATGGCTTAGTTGCGTGCGCGAGCATCGGTTGTCTTGTTGTAACACTGGTAATGTCCCCAAGGCGTGGGACCCTTGCGCTGCTTGGGACGAGCCTTCGGAGTAGGTCGGATTCCTTCTATTCTAAACGCCCCTAGTTTAAGACCAACGCGCAGGCCTAAAGAGCAAAAAGGTGAACAAGACAATATCACACATATTCCGCCAAGTTGCTCTACATGCATAAGTATTTTGTATAGAGGCGAGGGAATGCAATGCAGCATTGAGAGGGACAAAGATTATCCATAGACAAAGCCTACGCAAACCCTGGTGAGCACAATATACAACCTACAAGTGAGTTCCGAGTTCAATGAAGGTGTTGGGGATCAATGACAAATGAGAGGGGCAAACATTACCCACAAACACAAATCAACAAACACAAATAGCACATAAATCATCAGAATAACAGGAGGTGAACTTAATTCTCATTAACATGCAAGGTCTAGCCATACAAGTGCTCATGGAGGGCAGATTTCGACAACGTGAGGCTATTGAAGAAATGTCCCCCTTTTACAAGTGAGGAACCAAGCTTTTATAGAGAACAAGCCTGTCTAGTAATAAATGCGCCACTTGGGGCGGTAGGTGCAATCTTTAATTCTTTTGCTGCACAGCGCTGCAAATCCTTGAAACCTGCCCGGTGATTGGGTTTGGAGTCAGTAGTAGGATACATATTCATGGGGAAACAAAAGATTTCCCTGATAGAGTCAGAGGGTGGTGTGCATCCACATCCCGATGACTGATAGCCATTTACACATTTAATCACTCCGACAACACCTCAATCCCCTCTCAATTGCCTCCAACGACCCTCTTTATGTTTAAGTGCCACTTGGCGAGTGGTGCTTTCTTCATTGGTCTCAGGTACAGCTTCGCGAAGATGATACATGTTGCTTTGATGGACTCTCGGAGGAGTCTCTTTGGATTGTTAGGCAGGAGGAGCGCAGATGCGACACGTGGAGGGCTAGCGCTATCCCTGCACTATGACTGCTTGGTGGGTCCCCTTTTCCTTCTGCACCAGCCAATGGCATTGCTTACATTTGTGTCCAAAAGGGACCGACCTTAGATGAGTGCCATGTCGCCACATGGAGAGTTGGTGCTTCTTCTAGGCAACTGGGAGCCTTTGTGTGTTTGACTGAGCGCAAGGCTACCACATGGCAATGACAGAAGAGAGGGTGCACCCTGCGTAATAAAAGGGCGCAAATGTGGAATCCTGGGTGCAAGCACAAGATTGCACTAGGTAAGTGCGAGAGAATCTTTGAATAAGATTGTGCATGAAGACTGAAGGTCTTTGGCACATTCTTCCTTATTTGTGATCGTTCACACACTCCCTCTGCTTGGTCATTCGAAACCTAGGCCTTGTCTTCTTGAACTCGTGCGCCTTTGAATTGTGTGCCATAGAAACCTATGATCATGCGCGCATTGGGAACTTTATGCAGACATGCGTTGTCCTCCTACTCCTACACAGACTTGCGCCTCTATCTTGGGCTTGGGGGCAGACAAGAAGCACATGTGCACGTTTTGTTTGAAGCCCCTGGAGTCTTGCAAGTGCGCAACTCTGTTGTAAGCCTTGGGAAACCTTGCACTGATCAAGGGGTGACTTAAAAAGTCAACAGTCCTTTTTACCTATCCACAATAATTTAAAACACCCCTTCATGATCTTCTTCAAAAACCCCATAGGATTATGTGCTAAGCCATGCCAATACACAACTATTGCTTCTAATACTAACTTAACAAGTGTTAATCAACCCCCCTAAAGATAACTGCCTATACACCACAAACTGATAACCACAAAGTGTTAATCTTTTGTAGTTCTTATTAATCATGCCATTAATAAGAACTACAAAAGAAATTGTAGTAATACAACCCATAATCCAATTGATAGCTTGTAAGTTAAACCCAATATGAAAAAGCATAAGTCTAAAATATAACCAACTCTATCATATGTGTTGGACAAGTCTAAATTAACCACCGCAACAAGTAGTTTTTTGAGTTTAATTGAATGTAAACCTTCTTGATCCACACCCATTGCACCGTGAATTTGTCTCCCATTGAGAAATTCAAATTGTTCACAAGATATGGAATCTAAAAATATTGTTTTGATTATTTATGGTACAATCTTAGCTATGATTTTATACAGACAATTGCACAAAGATATTGCCCTCAAGTCATCAAAAGATTTAGAGCTGTTCTTTATTACAAGGCAATAAAATTTAAATTGATGTCCATGGGAATTCTTGTTGAAATTTTAGTCTCCTCAATCACCCTGAGCAAGTCCTCAACCAAATGATAAAAGCCTAAAAATAACTCCACTGTCCACCCATCGGACCAGGACTTTTGCTCTTTCGAAATGAGGCAAGAATTATTTTTAGTTCATCTGTAGATACCTCCTCCGATAGTATCTCATTAGTTTCTTCATTAGCATCTTTTCTAAATTTGCCCTTCCTAGCTCCTTAAACAAATGATTTACCCCCAAATCAGCTACCTCATTGAAAGACCTAGCTTTAGAGCATTCCTCTTTAGGCATTTCCTAGATAGTACTTATGTTCTTCCTATGGTTGGCATAATTATGGAAGAATTGTATATTTTCATCACTAGCTTCCAACCAAATAGCCATGTTTTTCAATCTCCACTCTTCCTCTCAAGCTAACAAAATTTCTCCTTTCTTTTTCTCCAATTCTCTAATCCTTGCTTTAGCCTCCATATTATAAACACCATCGACCCATGAATCATAGAATTCAGCTATCTCTCCCTCTGTTTGAGAAAGGACATGATCCTGCTGTCTTGATTTATTAAATGCCCAAATTGAGACAACTGAATACACCTTTCTTAAATTATTTGCAGATTGAAAACAGGGTGTACTCCCCAAATTCCTATCATACCCTTTCCATTCAACTTTGACCGAGGGCTGAAATTCGCCTTCCTCCAACTAGGAAGGATTAAACTTAAAGGGACATAGCGGTTTACTTACCTCAGTGTCGAGTTGCAGCAAAATGGGAAAGTAATCTGAATCACTACCTGTTTCAACCCAAGACCTGATTCTTTCTCCCTTGGCCATGATATCCTTTGAGACTAAAAACCTATCAATCCTCTTTGCTATAAAGTCAGCTCCAGTCCTATTATTCCTCCAAGTAAGAACAATTTTTATAGTCTCAACATCCACCAGCCCTACCTCATCTAATTTATGCACGAAATATACAGCTTTAATGTCAATTCTCGCTGCTATCCCCCACCTCAGATCTATATAATGTAGAATTTAAATCTCCTCCCAAGATAAGCCTTTCATCCTTTTAAGAAGTCTATGCCCATTAGAGCATCCCAAAACTGTATTTTGTTCTCATATGGCCCATAAATATTAACCACTGCGAAAGAAATCCCATTCTCCATGGAAAAAAGCTGTGCTCCCAAACTAGAAGCAATAAAAACATAGCTAAGAAGCCTATAATACCTCTCATTGCACCCAAAAAATTAACCCCCCAGAGCGTCCATCAGAATCCAATGAAATAAATTCCCAATCCTTAAGAAAAAAAATTGTAAAACTCCCTCTGCTTTCCTTCCTCTCCCATAGTCTCTTGAAGCATCAAAATATCCGGAATGTGAAACAATACTAACCTTCAAAGGGCAGACTTTTTAAAGTCACTACCCAATCCACAAGAATTAATAGAGAGAATTAGCATTGGGTAACCTTCCAAAGGGTTTGGCTTGCTCTAAGTACCCCATCAATAGTTTTTTGTTTCCCACTTATCCCTCCCTCTATGACAAAATTAAGACCCCCAAAACTATTGTCTCTTCAAAAACAGCTGCCAGTTTTTTGGATCTAAGATTGTATCTATTATGGCCTTTAACAAACTCCCCTCCCTCCATGGAGGAGGATGGATCAAAGCACCTAACTTGCATAGGAGTTTGACTATAAGAATAGAAGAACCGGAAGTGGGCTTAAAGCTTACCCTAGGGATATGGACCTTATTTTGACTATCCTTCTTGTTGGACCTCTGAAGAGGCCATTCACCCTTATCCCTTGGCTTTATTGGAAAACATGATGAATCCCCTAAGGGTAGCCATTGGTCAAGAGGTAAACTGAATGGATTGTGGAAATTGGAAGGGAAGTGTTGGGGCGTGGACACCAATAGCTTACCCGTAGAAGAAGGATCTTTCTAATGATCTATAGGTAGATTCAGAGGACTTGAGAAGAGCAATTGGAAGAGAGGGTAGAGGACATAGTGTTAATCCTAATCCCAGAGAAATAGGAGCTGATAGAAGTAGGCCCGCTTCCTTCATCTTCGAACTCTATCCCTCCTCTCTTGCAAGCATATGTTCATTCAATCCCTCAACCTGTCCATTCTTCACCTCTTCACTTCCCTCATTACCAGGCTTTCCAATAGAGAAAATTTGCTTCTTCTACAAGGTCATGCCCTAGCTGCAAATCCACCTTCTCCTTCCCATGGCTTTTGTCCTCTTCAACTACATTGCACTTACCCTCTACTACAATAACTTTAGGGCGCTTCTCAAGCTCTCTTGAGATTTGTGAGTCCAAGACCTTTGGTCTCCATACCTATCTTGTGAATTTCATAGAACAGTCATCAACTAGAAGACCACAAGTACGACAACATACACAATGAAAGGGCACCTTTGAGCAGTCGAGAATCTGAACATATTGCCAAGTACCTATGACGATCTCAATAACCTTGAGGAGACCCTCCTGAAGGTCAATATCAACCCATATCCTAGCCATGGAGTGCGAATTGCTCTTTAGAACTCCCTCATCCCAATCCACAAGTGAACCCAAGGAATTCCCAATTTCCTAAAGAATTCTAGAGGACCATGACTCCATTGGGTAAACCTGCCAATTTAACTTATATAAGCTATACAGCTTTGGATTCCCTTCTCGAGTCAAAGCACAGAGACTATCTCTTCAAGGACAAGGAAGAAGATCCCCAATATCATCTTTTCTACAAAATCCTCTCTATATCCTCTGTTGCCCTGAAGGAAAGGCTAACCAACCTCATGCCAAGGAGTAAAAATCAAGCGTATACCCTCAAAAGGGGCCCCGAACTTCTTCTATCCAAATCCCCACTTTCTTTTCTGAGCAGACTCTTCCATAAAACCTTCTAGTTAAGGTTTTTTCTTCTATATCCAAAATTTGGCCCATTAAGATGTCTTCACCTTAAATCAAATTTACTTACCCTTCTCTGAGCTTCACACACCTTTTCCTCTTCTTGCCCACTACACCATTCACTACCTCCAACATTTTAACAGCATTGTGAGGACCTAGTAGATCTCCACTCTCTAGGCGCCCCCCCTACAAAACCTTCCTCAGGGTTCTCACCCATAGCCCTTAATTGTCCCAGATTATTAGACACTTCCAGTGATCTAACCTCCAAAAACCCTAGATCTTCGTCTAGTGAGCTAAATCCTTGACATGCATGCAACTTATGTTCTATAAATGGAGAAAAGTCCTCCATTGACTGCTTTCTAGGGTTTTATCCTACTAATTCATTAACCATTTGTGCCAAATCCCACTTTGATTCCCACCTATTAATAAGCTATGTATCCGCCGGAAAAATCTGATCACCACCATAAGAGTCGTGTGAGTAATCAAGTAGATCTTCTTTTATCTCCACACAATTTCCCCAATCCATCAAGCCAAATTTGATTTTTGTTCTATATGATAAAGAGGCCAAACTAACTCATAGCATTCCGTCAAGTAGTTTGCATGCAGCCTTGTGATTGGCTGCGCTTGCCTCTTTGAGACAAATTGACCACCACAACCATAACCAGATAGTGATGTGGTATTCCCATATTGTCCTTGACCACAGTCTTTCAAACAATAAGTGATAAGGCAGTCAAGTAAAAACAAGTTATATTGTAAAGATCAGAAGTTTTTCCTCGAGGCATTTCATCAAACAATTAGCGTGTTTGAAAACCAGCCCATATGCATACAGAGAACACCAAATGGTCAATCCTGATATGTATAAGGAATAAAGAAATTTGTGTTGCAACTTAGTTAGGACTGCTGAAAATGTGGGCCCTCAACCTGCACTATGTATATGCCTTCCTCTGATAAGTGGTTAATAAACCTTGCATATCCTCCTCCTCCTATATAGTTTTGACGCCCTGTATTTCTATCTCTGCTGTCACTAAAAACCTGCTTTGCCTCTGGTCCTTCAAATCTTCTTTCTTTGTGTGGACTGGTAACACATTTGAGATGCGGAGTGCTTATAATCTGTGCAGGCTTCAGTCACAGGCTGTGCATTGGGCTGGGAAGCACACAAATTGTGCAGACATGGTCTCCAGGAGCTATTTTTTCAAAACCCCAGTGTTTTAATGGAGGTCTGTCTGTGTCTAGGTGATCCAGACTCATTTGTCATATGTGGCATGGCTTTCCTTCAATGCTTCTTTGACAATAAACCCACTACAACCTCTTCCACAATAAACCCACTTCAAAAACCTGCTTTCTCGAAAATGGCCGCCTCTGAAAACCGCTTATATCAAACAATAATGGTAGAGCATGGTTATGTTCATTACCTGTCCATTTCTTTCACAGATTTCTGGTAAAATGCCCTCAATATTTTTGAAGTTTGTTTTATGTCAAGGTTTTCAGACAATCTGCAGTAAAAGGATGTATCATCTTTGGCTAAAAGTGAACAAAAAGTTGAGTTCAGCAATATTCATTTATATTTAACTTTAAAACTAAAAAAGGGTCCCATGATTGATTTCAAACTTTTATGAACTTAATGGTGAAGGCATAATTTAACTCTAAAACTAAAATCGCATGATTGATTTCAAACTTTTATGGGCTTGAAGATGAAAACATGTGTATTATATAGTAGAGGTCACAAGTTCAAAAGTAGAGGGGGACAAGATTGTATACAACATTGAGCAATATAAGGTGAATGGCAAAACCAAATTGGTGTCTCAACTGGTGGTGACCATAGACTACCTTTATCTTTAGCTTTTATCATAACGTATACTATATGCAAGTTATAATGTATTCTTTGAATGTGTTTTTGTAGATTATAATATACGAGTGTGGAGTTCAATTCTTGTCATACGGAACATCCTGCAGCTTCCAAACAGGACTAGTACATCACACACGAGTAAAGGAAGCTCACTCAAAAATCTACTTGGCGTCAAATATGAAAAAATCGCGTCAAAAATCGTTCACACAAATGCCTACCAAAAAACAGATGGAGAAGGGATAGCTTCACGAGTCTGTCCCCCGTGAGCCACATTGTCCCTCAATATCTAAGGTTTCTGCAGGATGCATTTTCTTAATATTTCTGGATAGATGCGTTGTTTGTTTCTGTATTGTATTCAACAAAGGGTTGAAAATCAACAACTACTACAGGACCAAACTTACCTGCACCCATTCTTGATAAAATCCTTCAATGTACTCGCCCTCTGCGTACTTTTCGCCTTGATCCCAAACGCAATGCATAATGCCGTCAAAATCGCACTCTTTCCACCTGCCACAATACTTTCAAACATCAACCCTGCTCAAAATCCAGAAAAAAAGACCGAAATATCACAAAATTAAACCGCAAAACTTCGTAACTACAAAAAATCGTAAATTTTACTTACTCCCGTTTTGGCCGGTGATAAAATTAACCCATTCGCCGAACTCGATCTGTAAACTACTATGGCACATAAAGTTTTCCACGCAGATTTTCAAAATAATACCGGCGCCTCCCCTTTGGCTGCTGTTTACCGGAAATGCTTCCGGTAAATCCTCCATCGGCGTTTACTTCAGAAAGCAATGTTGAGCAGAAAACCCCCTAATAAAAAAGCTCAAATTCTGAGGGTTTATACTTAGGGTTTCAAGACATAAAACCCTAGAAACACTGCTTCAGAAAACACTTGAAATAAAACTAGGCCGAAAAGCCTTGAAAAAGGAAAAAGAGACGAGAATTGAAATGTGGACTAAGAGCAGAGATTTTTGGCTTGCCTTTGATTGTTTAAAGCCAGCTAAATCTCCATTGTTTTGTAATTTTGGCCGCGGTTTTTTGAAAAGCGCTGTGTGACAGTGGCGACGTCGTGTGTCCAAGTCGTCGGCGGGAAGCGAACACTTTAGAAGCTATGGTCATTTTAGCGTTTGTTATTATTCTTAACGAAGTGATACTCGTTGGAATCCATAATAAACTGTAATTATATACTTGAATGAAATGAAATGCAATGGATTTAACTATGTTCACGAGACGGAATGGATTATCTGACCATTGATTTAGAAGTCTGCTCTATTTTTTTTTGTTGGTTTGAATTAACATCTTCATTTATAGTTTTATTTTTATTTTTTCAAATATTTTTATTATAAAATTAATTATTAAAATTTCTATATATTTGGTTTGTATATTTTTGTATTGAGGACAAGGATAAAGTGGATATTCATTTCAACCATCTTTGTAATGTAAAATAAATAAATTTTATTTTTTCATTAATCCTAAAAATCGTCCATCTCTATGTATCGTATCTGAGCCAATGAAAATTAATCTTCGATTGAATAATGAGAATTTTTTCCCTCCATTTAATTTCAATATTTATAGATGATTTTTCATTGTGCTTATAAGTTAAGGTGAACATGAAATATAGTGTTGTCTTTTCTTGTTTGTTTCCTTCCTTCACATTAATATTCTAAACTTTTCATTCACATAATTTTTTATATCTTTATCATGATTTGAGCATTTGGTTAAGCTAATATCTCATCTATTCATCTACTTACGGTTCTACGTCATCCAAATGTTCATCACTTATACAACACTTCATCTCTTACAACGCTAAACCACTTGTCAATATTCATATTTTATATTTGTTTTCATATAACATAATTATTTACATCATAAGGATGAATTGTTTTTATTTTCAAGACCTTATGAGCAATCATATGGTTTTGGGTTTACTAAGACACTTAACTACCAATTTTGGGTAAAGTACCGAGTATGCCTTAAGGATGTAATTTTATTTTTTTCTCATTGTTTTGTGTAAATGTGAAAGAGTTTTTTAAACTCTTTTCACATGGATAATATATAAAAGGTTGATGTATATCATATTTTAAAAATAAAATATTGAAAAAAAAAATTGAGTAATTTATGTTTAAGATTTATAGTATTATTTTATTATTAAGGTTTAATTAATTATTTTGATATCATGGATTTCATTAAATTTTCTATTATTTTGGTTTGATAATCTAACCAAAATTTCACATATTTTTGATATAGTTTGTGAGCAAAATTTATTGTATTTGATGGGAAAAAACATAGATATAGTCTTACGACCGTAAAAAATTAACCCTTGTAACACATAAGTGATTGTCTTAAATTTTTATAGTAACTTTAGATGCAATGGTGTTATGATGATTCATGCTTCTTGAGAGCAAGTATTTCTACAACCATCCCAATATATGCCCTTTTTTTGGGACTAAAGTTAATGATTCACGTGTGGAAATAATTGTTTTGTACACTTTGCTTTGTGTCATTGTACCCCATTCTTCTCATACACACCAACTCAACCTTCCCACACTCACATACACATATCATATTGTGTGATCTATCATGGCAAATGAGAGACGTTAACTTTGAAATGAAACCCTCAATTTTTTAACTTAGTGCCACCACACTCTTGACATTTGCACCCATCTATCGAAGTAAATTTTATTGTTAAGCACTCAACACCTCTTTGCATAATGTGGGAAAAATCAAAACAATAATGAGCAATGTATTGAACTTCACATTAAAAATATACATTACTCATCCACCATATGAGATCTCCAATCTTTGCAAACAATTTGTTTTTCAAAGGAAGAACATCGTTTCTTAAAGAAAAAGATCAAATAAACTAAAATGAGGTAAGTGGTACTAATAAAATCTTTAAGCTAACAAAATAAGAGAAATTGAATACACACAAGATTACACAGTACACAAGATTTCACCCAGGAAACCTTTTTGGGGAAAAACATAGCATAGTAACCTCTTCTCTATTGTATTAACTAAATCATTTTGCAATACATAAAAGTAATTATTTGTTCTATTTTTCCCATACTATATGAGCGAGTATATATAAGCATATCAATAGGTAACCGTCAAATCATTATTATAATACCATGGGTACTAAAACCATGGGCTATATAAAACATGGGATAAAACCATCCAAATATATACCAAGGGGAGTAGGCCCCATTATGGGTTTACAGTCTAGTAGAGTGTAAATCATGGAAAATATACAACACATTTCTAACATTTTTGCTCACACGATGGTGCAGGGTACTCCTTATGCTAACTAAATCAATGTTATTTGAGTTCCATTCGAACCAACATGGGAGGATTTTTTGTCTTATATGGGAAAATATGTAAATCAACTAAATCCAAATATTTTTTATTTTTGCAAAGTGTTTTAAAATGGTTTATTGGGGGTACGAATCTAAAGGCACAAGTGGTGGGAGTGTTGAAAGAGGAGCTCATGTGTACGGAGGGATAATTAGATGAGGAGATGTAATTGATGTCGAAGAAAGATGGAGTTTGAAATTTATTGCTCCTGTGACATTAAGGTTAGTGTTGACGCTGTGGATTGCACCCTTGACATAAGGTTGAGCTTCTGTCTTCGACACGGCACAATGGAGGCTCCCCTCTTGCTGTGGGTCTGGCAAAACTGAGGGGAGAATCTCTAGATAAGGGCTAGCTCCCTTTGATGCATCTCTGAGGTCCTAGATTTCCTACTGCTAACAATGGGGGGGGTGAAAAGGGAGAAGGAATAACCAGAATAGAAAACTACTCTAAGTGATGATGCACCAAATGATGTTGATCTACTCAGCTATTCACACTTCAAACTAGAAAGGGGGCGAACATACACTTCATCTGGCAAAAGACTAGACTATAGGGAGCTTTAAAAGGGGGGCTTAATGAAGACACACAAGAAATGTAACTTACCATAGGTCCTGTAGAAAACACATTGTCTGATAACTACTCTTTTCTATCTCTGCACTCTAGATGCAACACTTTTTGTTAACCTGCAGAACTGGTGCTTTGGCTACACTAGGTGTGTTGGTGTCAATTTGTGAGAGCATCAAGCTAAAATAACTGAACACAAAATTGATACATAGACACACTCAAAAGCATAACCAGTCAGATAGAGGTAAAACACTTTCTTATTGATTCAAGGTGAAATTTTGGCAGGGCTACACCATACAAAAATGAGAGATAGATATTTTTCTCAAATGAGAATTTACAATATATAGAGAAAGAGAAAGCAATGGCACCTTCTTCCGCAAGTGGCCCATGTTACGTTCAATTCATTGGGAAGAGGAAGTTCGGTGAAGGAAGCCATGTTGCGATAGTCCAAGTCTTGACTTTGGCATTTAAATTATATTAAACGTCATTGTGAAAGCATTGGTTGCATCTTTCTGTTTGAAAACAAGACCACTTCTTAAAGAAGTTCACGCAGTTGTCTTATCATTAATGCTTAAATAAAGAAAAATAGGCTGCACCATTCACTATTTGCACTTCTTGATGACCATTTCATAAGGATTGTTCCAACCACTGGCATAACTCCTCTGCTGACATCTCTTTTGCCACCTGGGCTGCTCTATATGTGTCTGTGCTTGGCTCTTCAGGCTCCTTTCTCGGTGGGTCACTGAGTTTCCACCTGGGTTTTGTCTTTTCCTAGCTTTTGTCTTTTCTTGGCTCTTTTTTCCTTCGGGGCTATCTTATCATCGTAAAGTTGACATTCACACGCCCATCGCCATTTGAAAGCCAATGGCTATTCCATTGTCCTAAATTTGACATCCGTGGGGATGTTTGAATTCCAATGGCTAGTTTGCGATGCTAAATTTGATGTCTTCGGGCCCGTCACCCTTTTGGCAATCTCTTTGACTTTCCGCAATTGAACCCTCCCAAAGGGAAGGTGTCCCTTCAGGGCTTTGAAAAGGCCCCCTTCTTGGCAGCTGAGAGTCCCCCGCAAGGGCACTTGCCCTTCGAGCTCCTTCGGGCTGCCTTGGCTTCTCAATTCCTTCGAACAAAATGTTCGAAGGAATTCCCTTAGACATTTTGCTTGGAGAAAATCTTTTCTTTGGAGTCTCAGCACTTCTTTCTTTTAGTTAGCACCTTTCTTCAGACAAATGCATCTGAAGGAATTTCTTCAAGCTTTTGTTCGAAGGAATTTGCCTTTATTCCTTTTCTTGTATCTTCGAACAAAAGTCTGAAAGACCTTTGTCATTTTTCCACGGATTTCTTTTCGAAGGGTAATTTTATGTTTGGCTCCTTGCCTTGTGAATTTTTTCGGACAAAATGTTCGAAGGAAATCCTTTGGGCACTTTGTCTGAAAGAATTCACATTGACTTCCTTGGATTTCCCTCGGATTTATTCTTCGAACAAAAGTCTGAAGGAAATCCTTCCTTTTGCCTTAGTCTTTTCTCTGAAGAAAACCTTACCTTTTGACCCTCTTCATTGGTCCCTCTACAAGTGTTTTATGCCCTCCGCAAGGGCATATAGGCCCCAAGTTGTCCTTTAGACCCTGTTGAAAGGCCCAATTGGTCATTTGCTTGCCCTCTACAAGGGCACTTTGTCTTTGGAGCCTTGTAAAATGACTTGCATGCTTTGGACCAACCCATGTTTTGTCAAAAGGCTTGTGTAGATCGACTGCCTAAAAATGGGAAAAAACCTGTGGATTAACCTGAGATATATACAAGACTTAAGTCATTTGGTTCTTTACAGAAATAGGCCTGTTCAAAAGGGGGAAAAGCACAATTGCAAAAAGGTGAAGACATTAAAGACTGGGACAATAAAGAAAGAAAAGGGAGACTAATTTTTGGCTTGTAAGACCAAAATGGTCAACAATTTGGCAATTCCCAAGGGAAGCATGCCTACTATGCTGAAGAAGACTGGTAGCCTCAAAGTCCATTGGGCATGGAGTCAGGATGTAGCTTGAAAGGTTAACAATAGCCATCTAAAGACCTATGAACCAACAAATATTTTACCTCAAACACAAAGGAAAACACACACAACAAAGGCTAAAAAACTACACACACACGTGCAACAACACTTAGAGAAAATGAAAGACACACAACTGAAAGCAAATTATTATGTATAACTAACTAGGTACATTTGCCTCCCTCCTGGATCAAAGGGAAAACTTCTTAAGTCACTTTCAGGATGAGATGACTTATGGTACTAGACAAGTGGCTAAATGGAAAGGAGACTTGGTGACTTACTTTTCTTGTCTGCCACTTTGATTGGCTTGTATCCAAATGAATCAGGGTCAAACATGCTTCCAACATATATGTATTCATCTTGCTCTTGGAAGCTTGTTTCATGCTAGCCCTTCATGCTAGTGTGTTTCATCAAGAAATCAATGGCTATTAGCTTATCACTATAAGCCTCACTTAGCTCATAGCCCCCTTGATATGCATCATGGACTGACCTGTCCCCTTCTACTTCATTGAAGAGACTATCAAACTTATCTTCTGCTTCATCATGGCTTTCTTGAAGAAGGGTGACTATTGCGATGTATGAAATGGGATCACAACTTGCTTGCTCATCCCACAAAACATCACCTTCTTGCTCAAGGCTCTCTTCTTCAAAGCTTTCCTCAAGATGAACAGGCCTCTCCTTTTCTTGCTCAAAAACCAGAGTCTCTAGCTGTTCAAAGACATCCTCCTGATCCTCCTCCAACTTGGGTTCCATGGCATGGTCATCTTCCTCATCAAAGTAACAAGGAAGTTCATCAAACAAGGGAGGAGAGAGCTCACCATGCTTACTTTCCTCTTCATATTGCTGGAACATCCGCATGTATGCATGACCTGTGTCTTCTCCATTATTGATGATGTCTTCAAAAAGAGCATCCATGATGGTTTCATCCTCATTGACATCCAGGAGAGCTTCTTGATCAGCCACGAATTAGATCCTCTCTTCTTCACTTGCCTCTTTCAAAAAAGGTTCCTCCTTGAGAAGGGATGAAGTGGAAGGCTGATGGTTAAACTTATGTGGAAGAGGAGGCAATCCTTGAGCTAGAATCAAATGAATCTCTTCCTTCCATTTAGCCAACACTTCATCTATATCAGATGTGGCTTGATAGCTATCTTGAAGGAGTGTAGATGGGGTGTGTTCAGACATGAAATATGTTGTTTGGTCTAAACCATCCATCACACCCTAGCTGAGGAATCTCATTCTGGACTCCAACTCTATAGTTTGCCTGGCTATATTCTCTTGGAAGAGCCTTTCTCAGAGGTCACAAGCATCATCATGATGAGTAGGAGCAGCTTCACCTTCTTCAAGGTTTTGAGCAAAACCTTTCTCATCCTCTTTCCTACACCATGATTCTATTATTCCCTTCCAACTCATGACCTTGGGATTGGAACTTTTTTCTTGTGAACAGGCAACAACTTTATCTTCTTCAAGGTCCCGAGCTGGTTCATGATAGGCACTCCTATGCTGAAAGATTTGAGGAGGTTGAGGGAGACTGGGAAGGGTCTACTCATGCACAGGAAGAGTTGCTTCAAGAGAGATGTGTTGCTTTTCAAAAGATATAGGGTGATTCCCATCAAAAGAGGGTCCACATTCTAAAGAATTAAGAAGGTTAATTTCCATGAGAGGTTTCTCTAATGTCCTTTGATGTTGGAAAGCTAGTTGCAAGGGGTTAAGAGCAGGAGTGATTAATGCATCATATGAGCTAGAGTGAGCAAGTGTTATCTGGTAGAAAGGATTTGGTGCACAAGAGGAGGTTTTCTTTAGAATAGGAGGGAGTTGCATTGGAATGGGAGAAGGCACACAAGGATGATTGCCTTGAATGGATGGATTCTTCCATTTTACTACCTCCTCCTTCATGGATTGCAAGGCTTGAGCTTGCCTGAACAAACACTCCTTTTTGTACATAAGCTCTTGCTGATATCTATACTGCTCATCCAATCTGTCTATCTCCATCACTTGCTTCTCAAACTCCAGCATTACTTCCCTTACACTAAGTGAAGGGCAACTAGGAGAGCTACTTGAGGTGATTCCATGAACAACCTGAGCTTGATCAAAACTATATGAAGGAACACAAGACCCATGCTATTGAGCAATGGAATTATACATAGCAAACTATGATCTCTTGATGGCACGAAGACTGCTTAACCAGTTGATTCAACTTGGAGTCACCATTGGTGTTGGTGAAAAGCCTCTAAAGGTTGGTTGGTTGAAGAACACACCAAAATTCTTCAACTCTTTGGATAAAAAACTGGTCCCACCGAGTGTGCCAAAAACTATTGATGTTGTGGATTGTACCCTTGATAGAAGGTTGAGCTTCTATCTTGCATGCGGCACAATGGAGACTCCCCTCTTGCTGTGGGTCTGGCAAAACTAATGGACGAACCTCTAGATAAGGGATAGCTCCCTTTGATGCATCTCTGAGGTCCTAGATTTCCTATTGCTAAAAATGGGGGGGTGAAAAGGGAGAAGGAATAACCAAAATAGAAAACTACTCTAATTGGTGATGCACAAAATGATGTTGATGTACTCAATTATTCACACTAGAAAGGGGGTGAACATACACTTTATCTGGCAAAAGACCAAACGTTAGGGAGCTTTAAAAGGGAGGCTTAATGAAGATGCATAGGAAATGTAACTTGCCATGGGTTATAGAAAACACACTGTCTGATAGCTACTCTTTTATGTCTCTGCACTCCAGATGCAACACTTCCTATTAAACTGTAGAACTAGTGCTTTGGCTACACTAGGTGTGTTGGTGTCAATTTGTGAGAGCATCAAGCTAAAATAACTGAACACAAAATTGATACATAGACACACTCAAAAGCATAACTAGTCAGATAGAGGTAAAACACTTTCTTATTGATTCAAGGTGAAATTTTGGCAGGGTTGCACCATACAAAAATGAGAGATAGATCTTTTTTCTCAAATGAGAATTTATAATATATAGAGAAAGAGAAAACAATGGTGCCTTTTTCCACAAGTGGCCCATGCTACATTTAATTCATTGAGAAGAGGAAGTTCGGTGAAGGAAGCCATGCTGCGGCAGTCTAAGTCTTGACTTTGGAATTTAAATTATATTAAACGTCATTGTGAAAGCATGGGTTGCATCTTTCTATTTGAAAACAAGATCACTTCTTAAATAAGTTCACGTGGTTGTCTTCTCATTAATGCTTAAATAAAGAAAAACAGGCTGCGCCATTCACTGTTTGCACTCCTTGATGACCATTTTGTAATGACTGTTCCAACCACTAACATAACTCCTCTACCGATGTCTCTTTTGCCACCTGGGTTGCTCTGTGTCTGTGCTTGGCTCTTTGGGTTCCTTTCTCAGTGGGTCACTGAGTTTCCACCTAGCTTTTGTTTTTTCCTAGCTTTTATCTTTTCTTGGCTCTTTCTGCCTTCGAGGTTATTTTATCACCGTAAAGTTGACGTTCACGCACCCATCGCCATTTAAAAGCCAATGACTATTCCATTGTCCTAAATTTGATGTCCACATGGACGTCACTGGACATTTGAATTCCAATGGCTAGTTTGTGATGCTAAATTTGACATCTTTAGGCCCATCACCCCTTTGGTAATCTCTTCGGCTTTCCACAATTGAACCCTCCCGAAGGGAAGGTATCCCTTCGGGGCTTTGAAAAGGTCCCCTTCTTGGTAGTTGAGAGTCCCTTGCAAGGGCACTTGCCCTTTGGGCTCCTTTGGGATGCCTTGGCTTCTTAATTCCTTCAGACAAAATGTCTAAAGGAATTCCCTCAGACATTTTGCCTAGAAGAAATATTTTCTTTGGAGTCTCGCCCCTTCTTTTTTTTAGTTAGCCCTTTTCTTCGGACAAATTCCTTGGGACAAAAGTCTGAAAGAATTTCTTTGGGCTTTTGTCCAAAGGAATTTGCCTTTGTTCCTTTTCTTGTATCTTCGGACAAAAGTCCAAAAGACCTTTGTCATTTTGCCACATATTTCTTTTCAAAGGTGTTGGGTGTCATTATTCCCTACATTTAATCAACTTTCTATTGATGTCATGTTTAACTAGGGTTGTGTCTAAAGCTACATGAAACAAGAGGAATCGTAGCGAATTAGTAATTGATTGTAGGTATTTGTTTTTGGGGGTTTTTTTATGTCTTAAGAACTTCTTGGTCAAAACTTTATTGGAATCAAACTATGAAAATTGTTGAAAGTAAACACACATTTGCATAAATGAATTTGCTAGAAATGAACACACGTTTACAGAAATGAAGTTGCTTGGAAATAAACACATGTTTTCAGAATGAAATAGATTGTTAGAAATAAACACATGTTTGCAAAATAAAATAAATTGCTTGGAAATAAACACGTGTTTGCAGAATGAAATAGATTGCTAGAAAATGATTGCAAAGAAATGAGAATTTAATCTAAGACGCCTGTAAATTTACAACAAATTTGAACTTTAACTAGTTGGAAGCATTCATAAATCTAACAGAGTTACCTATTTGCTTGAATAAAATATAAATACTGACCAAAAATGAAGATCCTAGTTCTTTGGAGGAGTGGGCCCTTGCTCCGCCTAGAAACAGGATTGAACAATTTAATTTGCTTTCAAAACAGAAATGGCTATTTCATTGATAAGATATTATGTATTATAAAATGTACTAATCTATCCTTATATCTCTATTCTTTAATGATTTTTCCTAATACATCCTAAATTCCCAAGTTTGTATATATAAATGCTTTGATAGCTGTAACTGCTTCATAGTTGTAACTGTTTCATAGATATGATGGAACTGAATCATGCCCAAAATAGATGTTGAATCAAGATGTAGCTGGATGTCTAGCTGTGTGATAACTATCTTAGATCTGCAAGTACAAAAATTAGGAAGTTGCTCCTAATTTAATGGGATCATTGACCTAACAAATCGTCGATCGTTTGGAATAGATACTTATCAGTTCTATATCTAGCCATGAAAGTTTTAGAGCTTATCTGCAGGAGTTCTAGAGCTAATTCAAATAATTCTGGAGCTAAATATAGAGTTCCAGAGCTAAGTCTGAAGATGCGACAATCTTGGCATTCTGGAACTATGCTAAATCGATCCAATGCTTCCAAAAACATACAATCCACTTCATATTTGTTCTTTAGCCTGATAATGACCTGTTTTATTGCAAAACTTGAATTTTCCAACACACTTGTTAGGAATTATAGGGTTTTTAAATGTTAGAATCATAATCAACAAAAGATGGATAATTACATCCTAACTCATCTCAGATCAAAATAAAAGTTACAAAATGCAATCAAACTTAATAGAGAAAGAGAGTAAGATGAGGTCATTTTATTAGACATTAACCGGGCATATCCTAGCCTCATTAGAAGAGTAATTTTGTATTTGGCTCCTTAACTTGTGAATTTATTCAGACAAAATGTCTGAAGGAAATCCTTCAGGCACTTTTTTTGAATAATTCACATTGACTTCCTTAGATTTCCCTCGGATTTATTCTTTGGACAAAAGTCTGAAGGAAATCCTTCCTTTTTCCTTAGTCTTTTCTCTAAAGAAAACCTTACCTTTCGACCCTCTTCATTGGTCCCTCTGCAAGTGTTTTATGCCCTCCACAAGGGCATCTAGGCCCCAAGTTGCCCTTCGAACCCTGTTGAAAGGCCCAATTGGTCAATTGCTTGCCCTCTGCAAGGGCACTTTGTCTTTAGAGCCTTGTAAAATGACTTACGTGCTTTGGACCAGCCCCTGTTTTTCCAAAAGGCTTGTGTAGATCGACTACCTGAAAATGAGAAAAAACTTGTGGATTAACCCGAGATATATACAAGACTCAATTCATTTGGTTCTTTACAGAAATAGGCCTATTCAAAAAGGGGAAAAACACAATTGCAGAAAGGTGAAGACATTAAAGACTGGGACAGTAAGGAAAGAAAAGGGAGACCGATTTTTGGCTTGTAGGACCAAAATGATCAACAGTTAGAGATGGGTGTCAACTTAGTTGGGGGTTGCGATGAATAGTGGGGTCATTAGTTCTAAATTGCACAAAACTAGCTTAAACATTGCAAACAACATATTCAAGAAGGTCATCAAAGTACACACATCAAAGTTTACCAAAATGTAGATGCCTAAAAATGGCCAATGTGGATTTATTACTCATTAAATTTCATGGTTATAAGGTACATGTGTGTTTCTTAGTTATTGGTACAAGAATTTCAGAGAGGTAAAACAATCGTTAGAGCATCCATTCTAGTGATGAGATTCATATTAGGGACAAATTGCATTGCACTTTTTTTCCCTTGATTAATTACTATAATTATTGGATTTTATATATATAGTACACCATTCAGGGGTTTGACAAATAATAAAGAAACTCAATTATTCCCTTGTGTAACATAATATTACAAAATACATTATTTTCATATCTAGGTACCCAATTGGGGTAAGGAGAAGAAGTGCATTTTTATAGTGATTAGAGTGAAGTTTTGGAAAGTTTAACGAGGTTTTTCAAGACCTAGATCTAATGAACACAATTTTTAATTTTTTCCCTTGCTTGATCCTTATTTGGAGTTTTACAAAAATCATGTTATTCACAATGATTTTTATAACAACATAGCTAATCATGAGGCACAAGCCATAGAATCTTGATGGATCCATTTCCCTTTTGCGCATGAATTGCATGGAACACACCACCATCTCCCTCTCCTTCTTCATGTGTGAGTCAATGGCATTGGCATTAATAGTGGATAAATATGATATTTCAACCACATAGAGTTGGATTCATGTACTTGGCATGGTCAGGTTCACATAGAATTTGTTTTTGCTTCACTTCCACTTGACTTAGGTAATAGGGGTGGAAGATCACTACCACTGGTTGCTATAGGTGATGGTTTATGTCAACTTCAAAAGTATGTTGGTGGATATGACATGCCCTCATAGGCCTCTATTGGCACCAGTGTGATTGTATTTCATGGTGTTACATGAACTTTGGCTTATCCATATGGCATTCACTCTTTTAATGTCATCCTTTATTCCTTGTGTTTGTGTGTTGCAAAGGTCAAAGGATGAAATTTCTCCCAATTGTCGACATCGATATTGGATACTATAAATCCCCTCCTTCCAAGGACAGGGAATTGAAGAATGCTTTAGAATATGGACTTTAATAAATTTACCTTGTTATCTCTTCACTTTACAATATTAATTACCAAGAAGAGTTATGTTATAAGGAAGGTCTTGCTTAGGTCTAGGGCTAAAACATTGTGTTGCAAAATATGCAGATAATACGATGGAAGATAAAGATGATGAACAATGGCACATACTTAAAGTTTTTTTAAAATACAATAAAATGATAAAGCCTTTTCGTGGAGAAACAAGTCTTGCTATTAACAACCCTCTTACAGAAGATGAAAATTTAATAAGGTCAAATCTAGGTGACAAGGCAATATTTTCAAATTCATTGGTTTTTTTAAACCAAAAAGAATCAAACATGTAGTTGAAATAGATGATGGAATAAATAAATGATCATTAAATAGTGGTTAAGAAGTTACTCTTATGGAACATATGGGAGCTAAAAATAGTATTTAAAATAAAACACATTGGTTGGATAAATAGGGGGAAAATACTATGAATTTTCTACAAGAAACTAAAACTAACTTGGAACAAAAGCTTAAAGTATCATGAATCTATAGAAAAAGCATAATATGAATCATGTTGCAAGTGATGGTTGTGGTCAACCTCATAAGCATGCTAGTGGAGGCGTCATGTCCTCACAAGCCTCTGTTAGAATTGGTGTGATTGACATTGGTAGTGATTTAGGGAATTTGCCTCATACACATGGCATTCCCTTTCTGGATTTTGTCTTCTATTACCCATGGTTTCATGTTGCAAATGTCAAAGTATGAAATTCCTCCTAACTATCAAGGTTGACACTGCATGTCACGAAACCCCACTTTTCAAGGATGAAAAAACAAGGATTGGTTTATAATATGGACTTTTAATAAATCTACCATGTTGTTGTCTCTTCACTTTAGTGTATTGATTATCAAGAATATGTGTGTTTTAACATTATAAGGCACATGCCATTTTTTAATTTCCAATGTGAATAAAACAGTGAGGAGGATCTTGCTTAGGTCTAGTGTTAAAATATCATGTTTTAAGATATACAAGTAATACGATGGAAGACAAAGATGATGAACAATGGCATACACCAAAAAAATTAAAAAAAATAAAAATGAGAAAGACTTTTCATGGAGAAACAAGTCTTTCTCCTAACATACCTATTACAAAAGATGGAAAACTAATAAGCAAGGCCAAATTCAAGTTATGAGGTAAGATTTTCAAATACATCGACTTTTTAAAACCACACAAGCAATAATGAAATTAAAACAAGCGTTGGAAGCAACAAGGCATCCTCATAAAATAATTAAGAAATTGTTCTCATGGAACATATGGAAGTTAAAAATATTGTCTGGATCAAAATACATTAGTTGGATATACAGGGAAAAAGTAAAATATAAATCCTCTACAAGTAATTAAAACTATATTGGAATAAGAATATTAAGGCATTATGAATCTATAGAGACACTTATGGACGCAATCACTCAAAGTTAAAAAAGAAGACCCAAAGTTCTTCTTGTAGCTTGGAAAAAATAAAAATCAAGTCTTATTAAAAAGTAATATTCCAACGAGTGTTACAAGAAATTTTCCAAATATAAGTTGAAAATTTGAGCTTATATTGTGCTCATTTACATCCCTCTTCTTTGTTGGTTAGGAATTGCAAAGTTGACAAACATTTGTTAATTGGAAAAACATAGTTGAGGGTATACCTAACAACTTCATGTTATTATCTTCTTTTTTCTCATCCTACTTTAGGATTTGATTTGACAAATCAAAACCCTCATAATAATATTTCAAATTAAGGTTACTGATGGTAAAAACATAGATCAGGATCTATGGTGCTCAAAAATAATGTCTCGGGTTAGGTTGTTTGAAGATCTCACAATATGTTTTATGGAATATCTCATATTAATGTTTATGTAGCTCGATAAAAATAACCATGCTAGTTCTGCTACCTATGATTCAATTATAGATTAAGTTGTTGAAAATAATCATAGATGGGTATCTGAGCAATGATATAGACAACACATTGGAGAATGCGAATGTGTGTTGATCGAGGACAACTATAGGTCAATAATGGTATCAATTAGTATCATGTATACTATGTATTTCACATGATGTTATTCCTTTGTTTTTTCCATTGTAAGAGTAGTGTGCTCTTCGATTACTTTTTTAGCAACTTTGGATCCTCTATTTAGTGAATATGGTTTTTAAATGTGGTGACAAATTCTATAAAAATACAAAGAGTGGATAGAAAGGATGAAATCTCTAATGCAAAATGCATAAGCCACATCAAACATCTCATAGACCATCTCTTTAAATCCACTGGCCTCACCCTATTGGTTACTGTAATATATTTTGCTAGTGAACAATTTGTAGATAATATTTTGAGTGAGGGAGGAGAGGTTCCTTTTCACATCTACAAAGTGCACACTCAATTGATTTCCTTGTAAATGAATCAGACCGTGGCATATTACTCTTCCTCTATAACCACTATAAAAGACTTAAATATCCTTTTTGTGATAAATTTGATATATTTTCCTTGCCTTTGATGCATTTATGGGGAAAAAATCTTTCTACTTAGAGAAAGTGATTGACAAAGTGTGATATCATAATTATACAATGGACTTTAGAGCATATTTGTTTTTAGGAAAGAAGTTTTTTAGCTAACCCAATAAAACAACTAAATTGAAGCCATCCATCATTAACTTAATATAAATTTGAATAGAAGGCAATAAATTCATTACTTAGTGTCCATTTTGCTCTTTAATCCTCCAAATACTCCTCTTTCTTTTCTCCACCTCACCTCGAATATAACCATATTTGATTTCATTATTAATGATGATAATATTTGTGTTAATTATCACAAACACATAAATTTGGTCACAAGGACATGACAATGTTAAATATTGACACATCATAAACCACATGACTTACACACAAATACATGACTCTTTTTCACCATTCCTTTAAGCCTTTTATCTATATACGGCCTTGACCCTTTGTTTGGTATCACCATTATACAAAAAGACACAAGCTGCTTAAAATCACCTTCAAATTGTCTCAACAAATAAAAGTTGTCCCTAATCCTTCTGGACAAGTTTGTGCTAGGTAGACATGGGCACTCTAATTTACTATCCACTTAGATTGGTCATGTCTCGTGCCAAATAACCACTAGTTTCCAAATATGAAATCAATATTTTGGGTCTTCTTGCATGTTTCACACGGTCAACTATATGAAAATTTAAAAATATTTTCTTATAAATACACATCAAAGGTCATTCATTTACAAACTTGTTATTACTTGGTATTCACTTCTTTCAATCTTGTACACTATTACAAATCTACCCTATTATTTATAGATTCAAGATCACTTGTAAGGAGAAGCCATAAGCCAAGTCAAGCACATTCTAAAGCAAGTCGAGAGTTATCATTGTCAAGTATAAAATTCATATTTTTAGTCGCATACACATAATCAAGAAGCACAATTTCATATTCACTCCAGGTGGTAGAACTACATGGGCTTGATTTCCCTCCTTGGAGTATTGGATACATAGGCAACAATCAATCATCAAGGGGGTGATCAAGGTCAGCTTAACCCATTACCCTCCCCGATTTATTATAGGTTTTCAAGCTATCAAATTCCCCTTATGGTTTTAAAGACAAATAATGATTTATGTGTGGCATAATTGACATTAATACATCTCATATTGCTCAACACACGTAGGTGTAGAAGGCATAGTGATTAGTTTTATGTCACAATCAATAGGGACAAGTCCACAATCAACAAACTTGAACACATTATGCTAATGTCCACTTACATCAGTCGTGGCTAGGAATATTATTTAATTCTACATCTAATCTATCATTTCTAGAGTTTTATTGATTTTTATATTTTCTTATCATTCAGCCATCATAATCATTTTGGATGAAGTCCACGGTCAATGGATAGGAAAAACATGCACTACAATTCATTTATAACGTACCTATCTAGATTTCATTTCTAATTCTATTCCTAATCCTGAGCATATGCATCAACCTCTATTCTAATTCTTGATTTCAAACATTTAGAACAACAACAAAATTGTATGTGTGAGCTAAGTATATTGCTTCTTATTATTTTCCAAAAATAATAATTTTCCATATTTAGTAATTTGTTAGAATCAAAATTGTTGATTATTGTACATCTTTAACATTCTAATATTCTTTAGTTTTACACCTATATAATCATAAATATGTTATTGTTTTATAAAAAATATGATAAAATAATTACATGCCCCCACACTCCAATGTCATTTGTTTATGGGGGAAAAATTAACACATATACATACTTTAACAATGCTAATGGATAATAAATGGAAGAAAATGATGGAAATAAATTCCATAAACATTGGCTCGTAGTAATATTTCTTGCAAGTTGTATTACCATTTATGCATAGAGTTTTTACACGGGGACTATATTTGGGTTGACCATATGTATCACACATAAACCTATGTGGTTGGACTGAACCCCACCACCCTCTCTTGTTCTCCCTTCTATTCATTCCCTACTTCATCTCCATTTATTTCCATCAATGAAAGTGGATTGGACCAAAATTATTTTATGAGATGGAGTGACGTATTCATTATGACACATAATTGATGCCCATGCCCAGTCATCATTTACTTTTCTTTTACATGTCTGCCGCATTTCAAATTTCATGTTCACAATTTTGGCAACAATTCATAATTATTTGATATTGGCTTGAAATTTAGGAAAAATCATGGATGTCAATAAAAAGAAATTGGTTCAATACACAAGATGAGCATTTTTATTGGTTTATTTAGCATTCATGGAAGGAAAAAATACTTTAATTTAGAGAAGTGATAAGAAGAATTGTTGTCACTCAATTTTGCACCCTTGGAGAGCTAGTTCGAGCCTTCTCCAAATTGATTGGAACATGGAACTAACCCTAGACCTATGGGTTGTCTATAGCATGGGTAAACCTCTACATTAAAGGGCTAGCTCTCTTGATATATCTATTTGAGCTCGTCACCTATACTACTAGCTTGTTAAAGTGAAAAGGGATATAAGGAACATGAAAGAAACCTAATCTAGAGAGGTGATGCACCAAGTTAATCTCCACAAGACTATCATGTACTTGAACTATGAAATGTGACTAACAAATCTGACTTCAACATCCAAGGTTTCTCTAACATAAGTATTTCAACATGAAGATGATATGCAATGCATATCTTAAGGTAAATGAATAAGAGGTATGATTATATAGACTATTACCCTTTCCTACACTTAAATACATATAATGACACTAACTACATTTTGTGTGACCTTTTAGACAGTAGATTACTTGCACAAAACATGAAAGTGTAAGATGAACACAAAGATAAATGATTATCACTTGTCATTCAACTATGCACTACTTCACACACTTAGACAAGAAGTCATGAATTCACAACCAAATTGAAATATTTTATTCAAAGGCTAAAATATTACTCAGAACAATAGAGCTTAGCCATACCAGATGTGGATTCTTTTACAAAGCCAAAAGTGGTTGCTTATATAGAGAAGTGTGAAGAGAGAGAGGGATGGCGTAGTAGAAATATATTGACAAGTGTCCATGTGAGTCACAAAAATAAAGGGAGTTGTGAGACAATCCTAATAGACTTCCAAGGCCACGTGTCTCACTCTTGCAGATGCTTCAACCTTCCAAGTGGCATAGGGGTTACAACTTGGCTTGACACCTTGACTAGCTTCTTGAAAACTACCCTTCTTTGCATGAAAGGAGTGAAAAATGGACTTTACAATCATGAATTCACCATGAATTGATCTCAAGAAACTCATTAGACATTTTCCTTACCTTAATAAACTCTTTTGATCTGACATTCCATCATTCATGTTCACAGGTGTTTGAAACTCTTCATTTCCCATGCCTAACTTGGTCCAAGTGGCCCAAAACGCAAGTTCATCTTCTATAGGCCATCCTATCTCCATTAATTCTCTTCAAATATGTTATCATGCTTGAAATAACTATTTTGGTTCCTATAACAACTCCCAAGAACTCGTTTTGTTCCTCAAAACCTCACTAGGCTCATTTCCCTTATATCCATAAAAAACTATAAACCTCCTTGTGTAAGTAGTTGTATGGATGATACTGAGAAATCAAGGGCATTTTATAGGACCCATTATTTCCTTACAACTCAATGCCAAATTTCATCTTAAGATTCTAAGTGGAATTCCATATTTTTTGCCTTTCTCTCTCTTGAATTAGGCCTCTTTACCTAAAACCCTATTTTCTTGTTCCAAACTTCTTCCACACATGTGATATCACCTAAAAGCATGTGATTCACTTTACCTAGGATATCATCAACCTCCATGACAATTTTGAGGTCCTGAGACCCTATGGAAGTATGCAAACCAAGAAATCACCTTGTCACCTAGTCTCATTTTGAGTTTGTTTGAGACTACCTTCGAAAATGGGCTTGGTTTGACCACCTCCACAATCTCTTGTGTAGGTTTTTAGACTCTTATAGTTAGGAAACATCCCAAAGGACCTCATCCAATGATTTGAAAGTTCTCCCCTTCTTATAACACATGTAAAACATCAAAAAGCACATAAAACAAGGCATTTATAGCAATCCATACAGGTGATTATATGCACCTAAATTCACTCATCTCATTACCATCCATAATATTCATATTAATGACACTAATTTTGCTAATCCATTTTATTCTAATTCATCCCATTCTAATATCCTCTTTTATTCCGTTAATTTATCGTAATCCTAGCCATTTATCTAATATCCCCTCCTTTATTCTCCTTCATCTATTAACCTATTCATCCCACTCAACCATTAATTTTATCCTAATCCCTATTATATTATTTTGATCCTAGTTATCTATTATATGAGAATTTTTAATTCTCATAACCGCACCTACCCACTTACTAACCTACACCCTAGCCTTTCCTACATCCCTAGTCCCTAATCACCTACCTAATCCTTATCTAACTCCCACCTAATCCTCCATTATCCCTAAGCTAATCAAGAAGCCTCTATAATTGGAGAAGCTCCTCTAAGACTCTAGAAGTCTCTAAACTAGAGACTTCTAAAGAATTTAATACCCCTTGAATAATCCATATCCATTGATCTCATCCCTCTAACTTCAAATTTCAACCCTTGATCTTCCCTCTCAAAATCTATATAACCAAGGCCCCTCCTTCATGGAAGCTAACTAGAAATTCATAGCCAATCCATGTCAAATCTATAATCAACCATCCATCATCAAAAACCTTAAATCATGCCATCACTATGTCAAAATTGAGTCTAATATACAATCACAAATCCATTAGAACATCCTGGAAGGAGGTGATATGAAGCAAGGAAATTTGTAAGGTCTATATCATTCTGATTTGTTTGATAAATCCTTCCTAATAGGTAGTTTGTGTTTTGAATTTAAATCAGCTTGTTTAATTCATATAGATCTTAAAATCCTACTACATTTTGGTGACCATGATGGGAGTGATCCTACTTTTTAGAACGAACATCTGCGGTCTCAAGCATGTTTTCTTGAGATTGTAAAAATAAATCAAAGCAAAAACTAGTAGCTCCAGGTTTCATATTTGTCACAATATTGTATTTTTCTTTTTGTTAATGATAATATGTGCTTCTGGTTGGCTTGTATCATTATTTGTCAAACACTATGTTTTAATGGTCTACTCTACTATATTATATCAAATAAATAACAAATAAAAATAATAAACAACTTAAAATTTTGTTAGCTTATTTAAGATTTGCAGGGCATTTTATTAAAACTAATCCATATGTATTTGGCCTGAATTAATTCATGGATCATGTCATTTTGTTTTATAGCATTTGTGTTTTATGTGTACCCACTATGTCTTGTTGTTTAGAGTTGCTTCAATAACCTTGTGCTCCGTCATGGTTTTTTGTTTGACCTTCTAAACCATTGGTAATCAGATCGATAGTACTTTGGTTTAAAGAACCCTTTGGGCATCCTTGAGCAGAATGACTCACCTATTTACTACATGGTATTATATAAAAAATACACTTTATCATTCCATATATTCATTTACCTTTGACTTAATGTGTTGAGAAACAATTTTTGTGCCTCCTTTTAGTTTTCCTTGAACGTCTATCCCTTGTTTCAAAGCTCTTATTTTGGCACAGGTTGGGAATCTGCTAGCAAAGGTGAGTTGATTGGGTTGGGCATCTATTAATTGCATTTGATAATATAGTGCCAATACCCCATGAGCATACCCTTATTTCCTGTAGATTGCAGTCGTCACTACATTCTACGAGAAGACATCTGGTTGAGGCATTTCTTTGAAAAGTGTTTAGGCCTTGCGTATCCCTGTTCCAAAGCACTTATTTTGACATAGTCAGGGAGTCTGCTAACAAAGGTGTAAATTGATCAGTGTAAGAGCATCCATGCCTCCTACGTATCCCTGTATTGTATAATAATTACATTCCATGAGAAGCCAAATTTTATAAGTAATCTCTTTTAAGTCATAGTTCAATCATTTAGCCAAAATTTGACAATATAAAGTTTTGCTTTATAGATGTCTGAACACTGGTAAGAGTGGTGGCATTTCATATTTGCCTCAAGTTATTCAACACATTTTCTCTTATTCCATTTTATGTGCACCCTATAACCAATATAAACATCATTTTCCTTATCCTTTTATGTTTTACTGGGTGCTAGGAATTTCCTATTTTTGATATGTCTTTACCCTATTTTAAATTTCCTCTATTGATGCATGCTAGAGGATACTGGCAATATTCTTTGCATACCCTACAATTGCCATCATTTTCAAAAGCTCATCGCTTCACCTGCATCCCTTGAGTTTGCAGCTTATGAAAATGTTAACAAATCCAAAGATAGGCCATTGAGTACTGAAGGTTCTAGATTTGCTAAATCTAGATGGAGCTCCTATCCATATATTTTAATGATCTCGAGTTTCATGAATTTCATGACACCAAGTTGAAGTTTTAAACTTTGTGTCTTAACTTCGAGTAGAGTTTTTAAATATTGAGGTATGCGTAATAAATGACAAAACTTTTCCTTGTAACCATAGCTCATACTATCATATAGTCGACTAAATTGCTAAAGTGTCCTTTTATATGAAATGACATTTGAATAGTCACGGTTATTTGAATATTAATTTTTGGCCATCTTTTGTAGAATAGGATAATTTAGTCAAAATAATGTTTATAAAAAAAGAAGATGAAGAAGAAAAAGAAGTGTGGGATTATCAACATCATAAGAACTAATATATTCAAAATTACTGACACTTTTTGTAGGTTGCCTTGAGGATTCCACGGGATGATTGGTCCAAGATTAAAGTTGATTAAACATACTCATCATTTATTTTGCAGGGTGACCAATTTTGGAGTCAAATAAAAAAATGTTTTTAAATCATTTATCTAATTTTTGCTTGTTAACATAATTGACATGTGATTTCAGGTAAATCGATTATCAAAAGTAAATTATTGAAACTACTAATCATTGTCTTGTAGGTTGCGTATTTAAAATTACCAAATCAAACTACTAATATGTGTTTTTATAGGACATTGGTCAAAGACTCCATTTGGCACTTTTAAAACTATTTTATTCATTTTTGTCTTGTGTATCATTTTTAATCATTTTATTTGATGGTATATCCTTGTCTTGCTCCTTGTGTATAATCACACATCATAAATCTTAGTTGGTAAATTAATCTTTTTGCTTACTTGTTTATTTTCTCAGCGCTATGGTTGGTGTATGCTCTCTCGCTTGCGTCCTTGCGATGATTACTAGGAGATCAAAAACTACCCATAAACTGCTTCCCTTTTTCTTTTCTAAGGGGTCGGTGATGTGGATTTCATCACCATGCATCAACAAAATTCCTTGTTTCAGTGGAGTCTAAATATTAGGACAACTATCATTACGACCTAAGCAAAATTTTCCATAAAGGGTTTCATGGAGTGAGTTGTGGTTAAGCTCCAAGACCTAGGGCAATCAAACAACATCCTACATAAAATTAGGCTCTAACGTACCTTCACGTATATTGAGGATGCACCTAGAGGCCTTGTATATGCCTATATTAGGGGACTTCAGCCATAATAGGTGTACTACTATAGGAGTCAGTATCAGTTCCAAAGTAGCCATCAAGTACAAGTAGGGTTGAGAGGGTTCGATCGATTTCATAATGGGTCACTGACCTATAGCCTCACTTGTGAAGCCATTGGATGGTGCGGGCATCGGGTTACACACCCATCAATTTACTAATCATAGGTTGTGGCTTGCTTGCTTGGGTGTGTGATGTGCTAAACCCATACTGTTTGTGAGTCAAGTCATCCTTCACCTATCCATACCTATCTATGACTTTTGCATAACCTACCTTGTATATTTTATCCTCATCATTCTATCATATTGCACATACATATCCCATCATCCCTTTTTATATATCCTAGTCATCATCCTCATCATCCTATCATTGTACATATTGTGTTTATCCTACCTCATCTCTCATATTGTCTCCATCCCATCATTCACCACTAATCATTAACTACATTCCCATCACCCACATCTTAACTTATACATCCTTGTCATCTTATATCCTTATCCCATCTCTCATCTTGTCTATCTTCTTGCCTAGCATACATCCTTGTTATACTGGCTTTGTATATTCTTAACACTATCCCCCCATCAACATCTTGCCTCTATCACTTCTTAATCTAACCATATCCACCACCTCATCACTCACATATCCTAATCACCATCTTCTACCTATTATTTATATCCCATCTACCATATCGTCTTTATTGCATCCTAGTCTACCCATATCCATCTATTCTTAATCACCACTCTTCATCTTAATCATCATATTGTATATCCCAAACCTATCCCCTTGCACATAATTTATTCTCTCGTACATCCATCTTGTATTTATCCCATCCCAATCTAAGTCAAATCCCCTCATCATTGACCACATTCCCATCACCCACATCTTATCTTATACATCCTATCAGCCCCTCATACATATTGACTCTTGTACATACTTTTATATACTATCTTCCATCACCACCTTGTCATAATCCTCTCCTAGTCAAACCATATCCACCCATAATTAGTTATACCCTCATCACTTACATATCCTAAGTTCACCTCATCCATAATCAATCATACCTCACCTTGACTTGTTTAATCCCATAGTCTAAATTTGACCTTATCCACCATTGTTTCACCATCATCCCCATATCATTTTGTCTCAATTTTCTTTCATTCTATATAACCTTTTCATCATCTTTTTGAAACCTTTTCATCCCATCCCACATATTATTTTAATCCTATCCACTCATCATTAACCATACCCTATATCATTGTCTTGTATATCCTACATCTCATCATTCCCTTGAACATACTTTATTATACATCTTTCTATTCACTTCTGATCCTAGTGTACCTTGTCATCGGTCATTATCCCATCACCCAACCATCATCTTGTATATCCTTGTCTCACCTCTTTGTACATATCTTTATTCTCTTATACATCCTTTTAGTCACATCCTATCCCAGTCATACTTACATTTTATCTTGCACATCCATCTCCCATTCCCCATCTTGTCTTCATCCCATCCTAATCTAGTCATATCCATCCATCATTTAGTCATCATCACATCACTCATATCCTAGTCTTATCCCCTTGTATATATTTTTATTTTTTTGTGCATCCTACTAGTTGTATCATATCCTAGTCCCACTTATAATTCGGCATAACCTTACCATATCATATCCTAATCACATCATCTCCTACACACATCCTGTCCTAAGTCTATACCCCATCACTTGTCTTGACATTTTCTTCATTAGCCATCTAGTTTAACCTCATTATATCTTGTTCTAGTTGGATTCTTAGGTCATATTCGGATCTAAACCACCCACCTTTCATTACCCCTTTATCATTTCATCATCACCTATCTATATTTGCCCTTATCCCATTACCTTTATCACATCATAATCCTATCCCATTCCATCTCGAGCAAATTGGTTTAAGGCCTTGGGCTAGTTTTATCATCCACATCATCTTTATCACCCCAGTCCACTATCATTCATCATTCGGTCAAATCTCATACCTAGTCAATATCTTGTTATTATCTTGTCACTTTATCAGTATCAATCTAGCAAACCCATCAAACAAAATCAATCATCAATCATCTCTAATCATCTTGAGTTATTCATAACTAGCACCCATCATATCATCTTCTAGCTAGTTTGAATTTAGGCACCCATCAAATATTTAAACCTTTTTGCTAGCTTAACAACTAGGCATGTTGATAGGTCGTTATCACCTATTGCACTATTAGTTTGACATCTGACCCTAGTCCTATATCATCCATCCATCATCATCATCATCGTCGTCTATTATACTATATCGATCTTTCTAACCTGCTTTATTCAAGAAACCATCCTTAATCCTTAGCCTCCCTCCCATCATCCATCACCATACATCACTATGGAAATGGATCCCACTTTTATTGACCAATACATAGCTACCAACAAGGATGAGATCCTCTTGTGCCTTATTTTGATGGGTGTACCATTTCTCAAAGGTGTCAATCACCTTCATCTGATCGCACCTCACACTCAAGCCCCTTTGTGTGAGTCTCATACTAATCCTCCATCTGCTTGTCATAAGCCATCATCTACCCCTTCCCATACTAGCAAAGGGAATCCAATCTTGGCTACTAATAGTCTATCTACCCAGCCACATCAACAACCACTTGATCAAAAGTCCAATGCATCCACATCTGTGTCATAAAGTGAAGCAAGCCCTTATGCTCCCCTTCTTATGTCCTTGGAAGCCCTATTCAAACAACTAGTCTCTGCCAACATGATGGTTTATCCACCCATCCGACATCTTGATCCCACTAATCCTAAGCCTTCCTGGTATAAAAATAATCAATACTATGTATATCACTAAACTTGGGGGCATACCATTAATCGATGTCGACCTTTTCAAGACTATGTCCAAGACCTCATTGACCATGGTGATATAGTAATTAAGGATGAACTAGATGCATCCATATCCCTAGGTAAACAAGAAAAAGAATGCCAAGATTCTATTCTCGAGCATAATCAGTCCCTTTCCAAGCCAAGGTCAAGACTCTACACCCATCCTACATGATCCCTCCATCTTTAGCAAATCCTCCATAACAACTGAGTCTATTCCCCATGAGCCTAGTCCTGCCATCTCTCATGAACCCTCTCACCCATCACAACAAACACCCCATGTTAAGAGGTCAATTACAGATAATGAATCTCCTATTTGTAACATTACATCTTATATAATAGAGTCTACATCCAAGTCAGTCTCATAAGTATTATCTTTATCAAGATCATGTTCTACACCAATGTCTACATCAGAGTCCTCATCAGAAACATCATCCCTCATTAACACTAATAATGCCTATCTTTTAGAAGATACCTCCAATCTTGGTACCTCCAATCCATCACTAGGCATACCTTTGGAACCCAAATAGGATGATGACATCATAACAGAGTTATTGTAAGCTTTATCTATTGAAGATTGTCAAAGTGAATCTGATCTTATTTTGGATGTGTCTACTATAGCTAGTCCTAGTGATCCTTTTACTAATCCTGAGGAGATTTTTTCCAATGTTGAAACTAGGTCTCCTAAGAACCCCTATGAAGACTATGTTCCCCCATCACCACTTATTAACCTCATCATGGCCTCACCACCACTTTCATCCATCATGGACCCCTTTCTTCCCATCAATGATCATTTAATCACCCTCCTCTATAAGGGCAAATAACCGCATTTATCATTGGTCTCTTTGTCGAGCAATATAAGGTGTGCCATAAATACAAAGGTCCAAGACCATATTCCAAAAGTCATAAATCAAGTGTAAATCATCTTTGATCCCATAAATCAAACTCATGAAGAGTTAAATAATCGACATAATAAAAAAATGTCTTCCTATAGTGAAGCCTAATATCAAGCACCAAGGGACCATCAAAGTCAAAATAATTATCATCAAAAACGAAAATCAATCTCCCTTGGTGAAGCCCAAAATCAGGCACCAGGGGGGAATCAAAGTTAAATCCAGTCAAAAGATTAAAATCATGTCAAAAATAGTATCTAAATGACTGATCATCCATCAAATAATTAGATTAAAAATGCATGCCAAAGTGTGTCTTAGATCTCTTACAGTCTTTTGTAGCATATCACTAATCATATGAAGAATGTACAAATCCTCTAATGATGTGTGTGACTGCTATTCCTAATCCTCCATCATCCATTACACCATCTTATCATGATCCTATCCTCCATTTAAGTCCCATACATCCCCATCAAGATCTAATTGAATACATACCTCCCATTACTATCTTGGGTATCATTGTCTATTATAGGGGCAACAAAAACACCTAGTTTAGATATCTGGAGGGGTCTCCATCAAGCATTAATCAAGGTCACGCAGACCGTAATACATCCAATAACAATAACATGTTCTTAACATCACACATCTCTAAAATAGTCATTTGCTAGAGATCATGATAATACCTGCATTCCTACATCTCATCCCTTCTCCAATAAATCGAGATGCCCAATAAAAGTCCAAAAGCAAAAAAATATCAAAACAAATAAATGAATTAAATTAAAAATAATAATCATTCATCCAATGGTGAAAACCAGTCTTCAAGCACCTTGGGCAAGTACCAGGATATAAACTAGTTTCTTGCATCATGGTAAATAATCAATTATCTGCATTGTACCACAATCCATCTACCCCTTATTAACCTTATCTATATCACTCATCCATATCCCTTGGTCCAACCCATCATCTGCCATCATGTCTTACATCCTCTCTGTCATTCTTTCCCATCTTGACCTTCATAAGGAAGTGGAAGGTGTCTTGAGAATGTCCCAAAACCATCTTGGCCTATCCTCCAATGGACACTCAGGCAATTAAACATCTAGTTCCTTCACAATGTGGTCATTGGAAATTCTCAGTCTCTTCTTCCTTGGTCCTCATCCCATTTTATGCATCACCCTCATCCTTTTGAAGTCCCATTTATCATTTCATCCATCTTCATCCTAGTTGTTAGGTTTGGTATTCCCTTTGCTAGTAACCCCATTTGTACCATGTACTTACATATTCCAAAATATCGCTAAAAATATGAAAAAGTGAAAAAAAGCCCATCGTGTTTTGTCTTATTCCTAATCCCTTAGTCACATTTATCTCTATGTTGTAAATCTTTTGTCTGATATCCATCTCATATTGTCCCACAACATCTAGTCTTGGAACCAGATCGGGGTAGTCACCCATCTCTCCATCTTTTCATCATCTTTGGAGTGGGTATTATTGGCACACATCACTTCATCAATAATTTAATATAGCACTCATCACTTCCCTATCAGGGCCTTTTCATATCTAACACCCATCCAATCACTCTTTTGTTAGTATGGAAGGTACTTTCTCCCATCACTTTCCTTATCATTGCCTTTTCATACCGAGAACCCATCTAATCACTCTTTTGCTAGTATGGAAGGTATTTGATCCCATCATTATCTCCTCTTCTTTCTAGATTGGACTCTTGTAAGGCTTTGTCTATTGGTAATCCTTGGACCCATCCTCTATCCTTATATCCTCAACTAGGGGCAACATCTTAATCCTAATCATGATCATCCTAACCAAATCCAAGTCTATCCTAAGTCCACAATCATATCATGACCATCCAACCCATCACCTAGTCACTCATCCCATCATTAGATAAGATGATGGGACACTGCATGAAGATACTCATGTGTTTTACTTTGTTTTGTTTATCTTATTTTCATTTTTATCATCATGTATATATCTTGTTTGTCTTATGTTTTATTTGTATTGTGTCTCTTTTGTCTATTGGTAAATGAATGAGGATGCTATGAGGTCACACTCATGTTTATAAGTGCCCTCGATGATGAAGAGTTCATTATTTGTCCATGCACTTCAGCTTCATGTTTTCTTGGTCATATTTATATCATGGGGCGTACTACCAAGTACTATATTTATCAAGTTATTTAGACTATGATGAGTTTTATGACATTAATTATGGCTTGATCATCTCCACCCTTATCATTCATCTAGTTAATAATTCTTATTCTCATCCTTAATAACATCCCATATTATTATCTTAATCTCATCATCTGAATCATCTCCTTTAATCACTAACAAGTCTAAACATCCTCATCATCCTCTAATCACTAATCATCATCTTCATCCTTTATCAATTGTCATTTATATTCTAGTTAGAACTACATCAGCCTAAGGTCTTTTAAAACTATGTAGGTAGCACTTGGCCACTTTTTAGTGCCCAAGGATAGCTCGACTCCTATCACTATCATCATCCTCCTCCATCAGTTAAATTGGTTGGTCACCTGATCATATCATTGTTTCTTCTCTCTCATCATTTACATCATATTATTGATTGTAGCTTTGAGCTACACCCATAATCAATTTTATCAAATCATCATTTTATTTTGTCTTATAGTTCTCCCTTTAATGCATCCTTGATTGGGATATGTCTAAATCTTGTATCCTTTTGATCATATCATCATTATGTTATGGTTGATTCTGCTTTGGGATGTGTTGACAACTGTGACACCCATCACCTCTACTCCTTGTGCATGTGTCCTTGCCAGGGGCATTGTTATCAATTTGTAGCACATCACTCAAGTAGACTTTATCCTCTTCAGCTTGTATCTCACATCTAACATCCCATTTCCTCATCTATCCATCACATCTCACCCTTTGTTTCTTCTTTCAAGTGGACATCTATTTCATTCTTCCCCATATATCCCCTCGAGGGGGCATCATATCCCTTAACATCATATACTAACATTCATCCATGACACATTTTTTCTTTGAAATATCATTACTCCTTCCACTTCATCCACTGGCAATGCCCTTTCAAAGAGGGGGAAAATGTATGCACCTAAATTTGTTCACTTTATTACTGTTAATAATATTCCTATTAATCGACACTAATTCTGCTAATCCCATTTATTCTAATTCATACCGTTGTAATATCCTCCTTTATCCCACTAATTTATCATATTCCTAACCATTTATCTAATATCCCCTCCTTTATTCTCATTCATCTATTAACTTTATTCATCCCACTTAACCATTAATTATATCTTAATCCTTATTATCCTATTTTAGTCCTAATTATCTATTATATGGGGATTTTTAATTCCCACAACCCCACCTACCCACCTACTAACTTACACTCTAGCCTTTTCTACATCCCTAGTCCTTAATCACCTATTTAATCCCTATCTAACTCCCACCTAATCTTCCATTATCCTTAAGCTAATAAAAAATCCTCTAGAATTGGATAAGCTCCTCCAAGACTCTAGAAGTCTCTAAACTAGAGACTTCTAAAGAATTTAATATTCCTTGAATAATACATAGACATTGATCTCATCCCTCTAACTTCAAATCTAAACCCTTGATATTCCCTCTCAAAATCTATATAACAAGGCCCCTCTTACATGGAAGCTAACTAGAAAATCATAGCCAATCCGTGCCAAATCTATAATCAAGCACCCATCATAAAAAATCCTTCAATCATGCCATCATTATGCCAAATTTGAGTCTAATATGAAATCACAAATCCATTATAACATCTTGGAAAGAGGAGACATGAAGTAAGGAATTTTTTAAGGTTTATATCATTTTGATTTGTTTGCTAAATCCTTCTTGATATGTAGTTTGTGTTTTGAGTTTGAATCAGCTTGTTTAATTCATATAGAGATCAAAATCCTACTACAGTGACATCAACATCAAAGTACATATGCAAAACCTCCTTAGATTCCTAAAAAACATCCAAGAGTTTTTTGGATTAAAGTATGGCATTAGATGTGCTTTAGAGGTATTTTTGTTTTACCTAGTCACTATTAAGGTTTTAAGAGGGTTTAATACATGTTTGGGGTCTTAACGATTGTTCATAAAGAAAAAATCATGAATTAACTCCTTTCACTTGGAAAAACTTCTTACTAACCTTCTCACCTATCCCAAATGGCTTATATTCCCATACAAATTGTGAGATATGGTGTGAGTGTCTGAAGTTACTCTTCGGGTGGCATGCTTGGATTTCTTTGGACTAAAAAGAAGTCAAAACTAAGTTTTGGGTCTCAAAACTCTTTCTCACTTCTGGGAAAGGTTCAAAAACTTACAAAACAATACTTCCCATGATTCTATGTGCTTTGGTAGTGATTTTTACCCTTTGCATGCACCTAGTGTACTAGTAAGGGAGTTTGGGGTTATGGGTATGTCACCTTCTTGCTAGCCCTCAAGGGCATTTAAGTGCAAACTAAGGTGTTTTGCCACCTTAAAGTATAATAAGACCATTATCATATATATTGTTGTGGTGTGGAGCTAAAAGCTTCAACTGTTTGCAGACACTAGAAGGAAGGATGCTGAAGAACCAGAGCCACCGGCGTCGGCAGTATGACCGACGTCAGTTAAGTGCAATGGAGAAGGAGACCGGTGATGGCAGGAAGTTGGCCGACGTCGGCAGCACCAGACCAGCAGGGACCGGCGTCGGTCGCCTGTGTATTTTCAAAACTGCTGTTGACGAACAGTCAGTTAGTTGAACCGAGTGTTTGCATGCTAAGGGGCTAATTTAAGTCACGAGCTGTGTGTCTAATTTTAGTAGTTAGATTTCTATTTTTGTAAGCATGGGATCTTATTTATAGACCCATAAGGCATGTATTGTAAATTAATCCTAAGGCAAGTAAAAGCATTGAAGCTAGCAAGGTCAAGGAGATCTACAGGTGTAAGGTCAAGGAGATCAGCTGAAGCATTCAAGGAGGGATAGCAACTCAAGCTTTAGAGTTGTTGTGTTGAGCAAGAGAGAGAGGGAAGAAGGTCTTGAGGTGTGGCAAGCCTTTGAGGTGGAGGAAGAAGTGGCATCTTCCTTATTGTATTTTCTTCTAGTAGTATCTAATACAAAGAGTGTGTATTGTCTCTCAAATTCTTTGCTGTCTCATGTTTCTAGCTACTTTATCATTCTGGTATAATTTCATGTTTAATTGCATATAAGATAGTAATCAATTGTGCTCTAATTGGTAGAGCTACAGATCCCCTGACAAGTGGTATCAGAGCTACAGTTTGTAGGAAGCAGGGTATTGTTTTTGATTACAGGTCATTCACAGGGTTTTCTGATTGAGTGGGAGTTCAACAATGGTAGGAGAAAGTAAGCTACGAATGGAGAAGTTTAACGGCAAGAATTATCAACACTGGAGGATGCAGATTGAGGACTATCTGTATCAGAAGGATCTGTACTTACTGTTGGGTGGGGTTGCATGCAAGCCCACAGATATGAAGGATGAAGAATGGAACGTTCTTGATCGAAAGGCTCTCGGTTCCATAAGGTTGAGCCTTGCATCGTCTGTGATTTCCAGCTTATCACAGTGCAAGACAACGAAAGAGTTGATAAAGTCCTTGGCGAATTTATATGAAAAGCCCTCGGCTTCTAACAAGGTATACCTTATGAAGTAGCTATTTACTTTGCAAATGCAGGAAGGTGGATCGGTACATACTCATCTCAGTGATTTCCATGGTTTGGTAAACCAACTAGCTTCAGTCAATATTGTTTTTGATGATGAGGTAAAGGCTCTCTTGATTTTATGTTCTTTGCCTAAAAGTTGGGACGGTATGGTTATGGCAGTAAGTAATTCCGCATCTGCTTCTAAAATCTTAAAAGTTGATGATGTTGTGAGTGTGATCTTGAATGAAGAAATACTCAGGAGAAGCACAGGTGAATCATCAGGGAATGCTCTAAGTGTAGAAAGCAGGGAAAGGCAAAGGGAGAAGGTTGAGCAAGGGAAATCAAGGTCAGGAAGGAGATCCGAGTCCAAAGGTATTACCTACTGGTTTTGTGGAAAGAAAGGACATACAAAAAAGGAGTGTTGGTAGAGAGATAAAGAGAATCAACATGCAGGTATGGGAGAAGCAAAGGATGCAAATATTGTGATGCAGGATGCTCTCATACTTTCTTTAGATAGTCAGGTAGGATCATGGATTTTAGATTCTGGTTCATCTTTTCATGCATCCCCAAACAGTGATTTGTTCTACGAGTATGAACAAGGAGACTTTGGAGTTCTTTATTTAGGGGATGGTACGCCTTGTCAGATAGTTGGCAAAGGGAAAGTGCAGCTGAGATTGCAGATTGACAACACGTGGGTGTTGAAAGAGGTCATGCATGTTTCGATTCTGAAGCAGAGTCTGATTTCTGTAGGAAGGTTGGGAGATGAGGGATGCACAATAACCCTCACAGCAGATTCTTGGAAGGTTACCAAGGGAGCACTTGTTCTAGCAAGAGGTAAGAAATTAGATACTCTTTATCTGTCTACTTGTATTACTAATTCCACTTCTGGTGTAGATTCGAAGATGTGGCCTAATAGGCTTGGTCAAAAGAATAGGAAGGGAATGGAAGTTCTTGATTCAAAAGGTATGTGCACAGATACAGTTCATTGCAAAAAGAGGAAATTTGATGCCTTTGACAGGAACAAAGAAGCCTTGGTGTTTATGGAGGAGATGAAGGACAGAGATCAGTCACAGGGGCTGAATAAGTCTGAGCAGGGCAGCATGGACAGAGGTTTGATCCAAGAAGAGCACGCAGATGAAAATTTCATCACTTACAGGAACACATAGACACCGATGTCGGTAGCTTGGCACCGACGTCAGTCATCCAGATACCGACATCGGTCATGTGTAGACCAGTAGGGTTGGTAGGTCGGATAGGATAAGTCTGACGTCGGTCACAAGGACCGACATCGACATGAGGGACACCGGCGTCGGCCAGGGAAATGACGTCGGTAGTAAGGATCAGTGCAGGGAATCGACATCGGTCGGGAGCAGACTAGGAGATGGCCTAGATTGGTCACTGGAACGGATGTTGGGTGAATTATTAAGTCTCAAACACCCATGTAGAGGTCAGAAAAGGTATGTGAACCTCATATTCGTTGTTCACCTTCTTTATATTGCTTACTGATAGTCACGAACTATGAAGATGGAAGAAGCAATGCAGGTAGAATCCAAAAATAGTGGGAGCTTGGCATGGATGAGGAGTGTGAGTCCTTGGAGAACCAAACAGGTATTTGTTGGTAGTGTTATCAGCTGGAAGAAAGCACTGGATAGAGGGATGGATTCTCATTTTAGAGAAGAGAGTGGATGGATACATGAGACAGAAGGCTATGGTATATGGTCTTGATTATGCTGCAGAACAATGGAGGTTTGACGATTGTATTTTATCTTTACCAGGTTGGATAATATTAGCTACATTATCCTGTTACTGTATTGTGTTACTTGTTGTAGGGTTTCATATACAGGGAGTTTTCTGAGCTAAGGGTAGAGTTGGTTCAGAAGTATGTCATGGAGAATTTGGGAGCAACAAAATTCTTGTGGCATAAGAGACAGGGATTACATCATAGATTTGCGTGGTGGTTGGTCTTCAAGAGTGACGTTGAAGAGGGATATAGAGCCTAAGGAACAAAATAGATGGTGTACAGGTATAGGTACAAGTTGCAGCTGTCTATCTCCAAGTGGGAGATTGTTGTGGTGTGGAGCTAAAAGCTTCAACTGTTTGCAGACACTAGAAGGAAGGATGCTGAAGAACCAGAGCCACCGACATCGGCAGTATGACCGATGTCGGTCAAGTGCAGTGGAGAAGGAGACCAGTGACGGCAGGAAGTCGACCGACGTCGGCAGCACCAGACCAGCAGGGATCAACGTCGGTCACCTGTGTATTTTTAGAACTGCTGTTGACGAACAGTCAGTTAGTTGAACCGAGTGTTTGCATGCTAAGGGGCTAATTTAAGTCACGAGCTGTGTGTCTAATTTTAGTAGTTAGATTTCTATTTTTGTAAGCATGGGATCTTATTTATAGACCCATAAGGCATGTATTGTAAATTAATTATAAGGCAAGTAAAAGCATTGAAGCTAGCAAGGTCAAGGAGATCTACAGGTGTAAGGTCAAGGAGATCAGCTAAAGCATTCAAGGAGGGATAGCAACTCAAGCTTTAGAGTTGTTGTGTTGAGCAAGAGAGAGAGGGAAGAAGGTCTTGAGGTGTGGCAAGCCTTTGAGGTGGAGGAAGAAGTGGCATCTTCCTTATTGTATTTTCTTCTAGTAGTATCTAATACAAAGAGTGTGTATTGTCTCTCAAATTCTTTGTTGTCTCATGTTTCTAGCTACTTTATCATTCTGGTATAATTCTGTGTTTAATTGCATATAAGATAGTAATCAATTGTGCTCTAATTGGTAGAGCTACATATCCCCTGACATATATGTGTTTCTAATGTCCCTTCATGGGGTTTGACATACTTGTTTTATGCTTTTGAGCTCAAATAGACCCCTTAATCTCATGACTACCCCTTGTCAATGGAGTTTGCAAGGTTTGAGACAAAATAATGGGTATCTTTACTACATATGTGGCCTTGGAGTGACTATGAATGTCTTAGTACACTTATGACCATCTTTTTTACCAATTTTAAAAATGTGACTGTGCTTATAGAACCCTCAAAACACCAATCTCTCTCACGACTGGACTCTAAGATCTAACTGTGTATGTCCTGATCTAGATTAAGTTTTTGACCTGTTCACCTTTATAGTCAGGTCTAAGTGGTTCTAATAAGATGTTTATTACAATGTGGAAGACATTCTCAAATGACCTTAATCTTTTCAAACCTATTCATTGTCTTTTACCATTCTTAGTCAAGCAAAACCCTCACCTAAGTAGGCATAACTATGGGTTGTTTTTAATTGTGTATGGGGTTTAGAACTCAAGTTGATCAACTTTATTCATGTTTCATTGGTATCAAAATGACATTATGACCTTTTTGTGTCATTCTGAGGTATACCTCAAAGTCCTTATATGCATTTTGTTCTTTTCTTAGGTCTGTTGTTGGTCTATTACACTAGTAACTTGTAGGTGCCCACTTAGAATGGTTGACTATCTTATTGTGATTAGACCACCCTCACACCATAGATATTCTCCTAGTTCTTTAAATTGATTTAAGTGCCAATTTTAAGCTCATATCACCTTTCAACACCTACCTTCTCCTCTCTTCATCTTGAAAGTGAACTGATCTTAAAGTAGGCCTATAGGTGGCTTTTAGGGTTGTGTTTTAGCATTTAGAGGTCTTGAACTTAATGATTTCCACTTGCCATAATTCTTGAACACATCCAAACCAAAGGAATTAAATTTCATTATATATGTAGAGTCCATGATCCCCTTTTTGAAACTTTCAAGTCACTTCTCTCTTGCTTCTTTTGTTCAAACCTATAGGTGTCTTAAGATTGTCAAATCAGTTTCCCTTAGTCTCTTAATTGTCCAAGTGACTAGGTGTTTTTATCTTATCTGTGAGCTATCTCAACTTGTATTATAGTCAAGTTTCCATGTTTTAGCTTGTTCTAGTGTTGATTGGACATTGATTGATCCAAAATGAGGACCTACAGGCTTAAGGCATGTAGGTCACTTTTTGACTATTTTAGGGCTACAAGAGACACTTTCTTAAGTCCCTAAACTTTCCAAGCCTATCAAACCATTACACCTCCTTATCACTCCTTCCAAATATTATAGATCCTATAATAAAGCATCATTTCACCTTCAAACTACTCAACTAAACTATACAGACATGTATGCCACTCAGCCATTTATATAAGGTTCGCGGGTCACCTTTAGAGTGTTTAGTCAATTTGAAAAATTTGGTGAGGGTAGTGAGGTATTTATAGACACACAAGTAAATTAGTAGATGTATCAAGCCTTTTCCATGAGCAATTAACATCTTCCATACACTTCTATAGTCTGTACAGGCTTGTATATGAAGGAAACACTTGTGACTCTCATTGGAAGGTGTGTATTGGACTATCATCTTGATCTTTGTATACATACAATGGTGAAATAAGGTCTCAAAAAATTACACCATGATATACCTCTGATACTTGAGCCAAAATGGCAATCAAACATATAATGGATTCTTCAAACCTTGGCCATATCCCCAAAGAGAAAACACTTGAAGAACATGGACAAAAATTACCTCTCAAATAAATATCACATTAAATACATGAAACTAAGTGATCTTAAATGATTAATTAAGCATTATAAAACTCTGAGAGTGACCACCATAAAGACAAAATAAAAACTTTTAGTAGGATCCACTAGAATAACTTGTTCATCAAGACACTCTTCCTCCAAGTGAAGGCACCTTATGGAGATGATTTGGATAATGAAACCACCATGAAAAGGAGATATATAACCTATAAAAACCACCCTCAAAACCATTCCTCTCCATCAATTTTTGAAGTGGATAAACAGGTGCAAGAATAAACCCCTATCAGATGGATAAGCCACAATGACCTGCTGGCACTCTTAGCTATTATTCATAAATAATAAGCCATTAATATGTAAAAAAAATTCCACTAATTTCAATCTTACTAGGACCCCTAAAAATTTCTAAAAATTAATTTCCTAACTCTCTCTCTCCTAGTTGTACCATTCAGTTCAAATTTGCCTTCCTAAGCTTGTGAAGGTAGCAATGGAGGAGTAAAGGTGCCTGGAGTGTCAATTCAACTTAAAAATTATTACAAAGCTGTAAAATGATTTTAGGGATCCCAATAGACACTTATAAACCATTTACAATTGAAAAAAGATCTTGCAAGGTCGTACAAGTGCTTGTAAAGTGTCCTTTTGCCAAGTTTAGGCATTCAAATGTAGATGTTGTCAGTCTATGACTATCCTTGAACATCATCTAGCTTGTCTTTGACACTAGGGATGCTTGTAATCTTCTTTAAAAATTTGGTTCTTGGAATGGTATGTCTAAGTCTTCCACATGGGCCAAAAGGTGGCCAAATTGAGATTTTTTGCATATGAGAATCAAATAAAGGTTAGTGTATGATAATATGACATTAAAGACACCTTAATACACTTTTATAATTACCTTGAACCATAATAAACCTTTGACCATCTTTGAATATTTTAAGACCTTGTACTTGACCCATAAGACTAGACAAGTGAACATAAGACCAGGTTTTGGACAATGTTAGACAAGGACAAATATGACCATATGAAACTATTAAAGACCATTCAAGACCATGTCAAGATCATGAAAAACATCTAAAAACCCTATAAATTTTCAACCTAGAGGGGGTGACCAATTTTTTACTTGGGGTCAAAAATTGGTCAACAAAAACCTATAAGGGAGTCAAGTTAGTTAGCGTTATCTTGTCATTTTACTTCCTCTGCACGTTGAACCCAAGTTTTGTTATTTGTAAAAATACAGTTGATTTTAATGGATAAGATTAGGTTTTTATAATTTCACTTCATACTGCATTTTGTTTATTATGTCCTTGATAAGTGCGTGGACCTGCACAAAATAAATAACCATGGAGCTACATAACCTTAGACAACCCTTACAGATTTTTTGACATACTAAGTGAAATCAAAGTAGTGGTAACAAAGAGCTTCAAACATATTATGTCCCTCTTGAATCTCCCCTTTTAATGAATAAGAATTTTAGTATTGTATAAGAAAGGATGAATGCACTTACAAAATTATGCATGGGCCTCTGCCCTTTGTTTGATGTTACGGGCCCATAACATCAAATAGAGGGATGATGCAAAGTGGAGGATGAATTCACTTTCAAAATCCTATTATGGGCCTCTTGAATGTCCCCTCTAAATTAATGATGAATTTTATAGAATGAAGGATGCACTATTTTGGTTTTTCCAAATGGACCATAATATAGATTAGATAGATGGTCAAGTTTTGCAAAATCTTATTGATAGATCCAAAAATCACGAGAATGCAATAACTTTAAGTGAACATATAATTTAAAATGGGGACATGGGAAATGTAAAATAAAGAATGTAAACCTTAATTTTAGAGCCTTATAAATTTTCTACAATTTATTCTAATGCAATACTTCGAGCTGGTATTAACGGGCCAAAGAATCGATATATCCTAATGTAATAAAGAGCCTAAAAAAATAATGTCATTAGTGTTATTTAAGATGCATATGTTTTAGGTTTATTTATAATTTTTTAATATGACTTGTTATTCCTAATCATAATAGTCCCCAATATAAGTCCCTGTCGTGTAGGTGAGTTGCCATCAAACACAAGTGTTGTGATTTCACAATCTCTTTTGGTTTAGAATATTGAGGCTTATTGTTTCTTCATTATTTATCATATTTTTTTTGAGTTGTGTGTTGCATTGATAGTTGTGTATGCTTTGAAAACTAAAATGTCCCCTAAAATATACCTTAAAGTGAGATTGTGTAAACACTATGCATTCATCCTTCCCTTAAATAATAAACAAATTTCAATCTTCCCTCTAAGTGATAGGTGTTATCTAGCTAGAGACACCCAATCCAAAATCTAGTAAAGTATAGTTTCATCTTTCACTGTGACTATGATCTTTGTGATAAAATATACTTCTATAGAACTTGACATCCTTCTTTCAGTTATAATTCCTAGTCCATCCTTGCCCAATAAATTATTTACCATAGCCATCCAAAATGTTCTTTTTAATCCTCATGAAACCCTAACACTTTCTATTCCAATTGGATGTATCCATTGACATACATCTGGTCATTCACGATCATTAATGTAATTTATTTATTTTTATCTAATATTTCTTCCACATAAGGAGTGTCACCAACATCATCTACATCCATTTTCTTAGAACACATCTACAAGCTAAGACCAAATTATTCTCCATTGAAGCATGATGAACACACAACAACACAAAGTCAGATTGTAGTTTAATGACAAAGGGTAGTGCATAAACAAAAGAATGCTGAAGATGATGAACAAGGAGGAAGATCAATGATTAATCATTTGATATGAGAATGACCATCCAAGCTTCCTTGAGTGGTGTTTAACATCTGGTGTGATAAAGCAAGGTCTTGTGGAGATATTTTAATAATCTATTTGCACCATAACTTATTATCGCCACCTCTTTTTTTTTTAATTATCGATAATCAATTTTAATCGAAGCTATGAATTGGATCTATGACACAACATGGGGCCTTATACCCAAGAACCACTAAACCAACATAAATGACCACCACTGATTGTTAGAATCATTAAGTCAACACAAACAATCACATCTAGCCTACAAGCAACTAATGAATTTACAACCTAGGTTGGGCTAGGCACAACTAACCCACTTACCTTTTACTAATCCAATGCCACTCCTACAATAATAACTCCCAATATATGCCAAATTCAAGATTTTGAATATACAAAACTTATCTAAAGCCAAAATATGCTTAGGGCTTAAGATCGAGCAAATACATAATTAGGAGGACCAAAAGCCCATTATCTTCATTAGGATCTATACTCAAAATTGAGGAATAAAGGGTAAGTTGAAGGGACAACTTTTGCCAGACTATCTAAGACTCTAATTAAATTTTATGGACATAGAGTGGTGAAATCATTTTGTGGATGATTCGATCGTACAAGAGAATGTGGATACTTCTTGAGACACCATCAATGTGAAGATAACTTCTTTTTATATTTTAGAACAATGATTATTGAGTGGTTTATGTTGTAACTACCACACATTCCAGTTTATGGAGTTGAAGGAAACATAAGTTTCCCACAACATGAGTTGGAGTGTCAAAAGAAAATTTTCACAAATGAGATAGAGGTAGAGCCTTAGAATCCTGAAATCCAAAATTTATAAATTATGGGTTGTCAAGTATTCACATTATTATATGATTATTTAAAGCAAATGTGCAAAAGTTAGGAAAATCTAGTGGAATTCTTGCTATTTCATTCTCAATATCAACAATAATTTATACAAATATAGGAATAATAGCTTATACATGGGATTGACTATTGGAAATATGATTAGCAAGGTTTAAATATTTCAAGCTTCTACATGATTAGGGAGACTCTTCTCGAAAACATTATATTGTGTGTTATCAATCACCATGAAGTCACTGATAATAAGTATACAAACATTATTTAGAGGATGGCTCTAGTTTTGAGGATTTGAAAAAGTTATCTATTGAGGTATCATCATGATCTTCATTGAAATTGAGGAAGTAATTCTAATATATGGAATCTCTGTAGATAATTACTATCTTACCCATGGATGCATTCTTAATGAAAAAACATGGTTAATGTTTTATATACATTGCATTCACTAGATTGACATATTCCCTTAAAGTGACTTGGAACTGATGGTTGGCTTATGCCACCTCAAATGCCAGATACATTTGTGTTTACTAGATACAATTAGGGTTCATGTCTATAACACCCACACAATGTCTATAAAATGATTGTTTATAGTTTTCCATGGGTAAAATAGAACATTTTTGTGTAGACTAATTTTTGGAGTGTTATTTGTGACATATTTTAAATTTATTTTTTGTTCATTTATGCCATATCATATAATATGTTCTAAATTAAATGGATAAGAATGAACCTTGTTGTGCAAATATATATATCAATTGAATGGAATAAAAAAACTATATACTTGTATAAAATTATCATTAGACTGACATATTCCCTCGAAGTGACTTAAAACTGGTGGTTGGCTTATGTCACCTCAAATGCCACATATGTTTTTACTTACTGGATACGGTTAAGGTTCATAGTTATAACCCCCATACAATGTCTATAAAACCCCTACATATAGTTCTCCATGGGTAAGAATGAACCTTGTTGTGCAAACTAATTTTTGGAGTGTTATTTGTGACATATTTCACATTTATTTTTTGTTCATAGATGTCATATCCTATAGTATCTTCAAAATTTGCATGGGCAAGAATGAACCTTGTTGTGCAAAGATATGTATGAAATCATTGTAAATTAAAAAATAAAAACTTGTATAAACTTATCATTGGACTAACATATTCCCTTGAAGTGACTTGGAACTATGTTGTAGTTATTTAGGTGTTTTTTTATCATAGGCCTAGTCACATGCCTACTTAGATAGCCAAGACGGATCTATGTTTATTCTAAAGGGGCGTAGGCCTTGATCATTCCTAAGGCACTCAAAATTTAACACTCATCGGTGTTGGTGTCACTATACATAAGGCATAAGCCTTATGTTCTCACCCAAAGTGAAACAGAGAAGGAACTGGGGTCTATTGGGCTAGTTGTGCCATGGTGTAACTCTGTTCTTCATGGGTTTGGTTGGTGTAATGATGGTCACATTTTCATAGGCACAAGCCTTGGGTTTCATGGGTTCAAATGCATTTAGGTGCTTGAGGGGAAAAGGGTGATTTTATTGAGGGAATTGGCCATAGTTTGGCGTTCATGCATAGGTCTCAGTTAGAGGTGTAGGGCTTTAACCAGACTTAGCATGTTTTCTATCAAGGGCACAAGGTGCATTGTCCTACTATAGATCCATCATTAATGAACCATGTTATCAACTTACAAGAACTCAATACACTAATTCAATAAAACATAACATGCACTCTATAAACATTCAAAAGCTTAACCATTAGTTCATTATCTATTTGCACAAAGCAATCTTCTTTAACTTAGTTAATAAATACATGCAAAGTCCATATAACTGAGTTAAGACTCAACATAAAATACTAAGGCCCAAGCTCATAGGCTAGCTTAGGTATTACAAAAGGGAGTGTCAAAATGCATCCCAAAATATGTTCTAAGCTTAATACAGGATTTTATGAATAATTCACTAGAGCTTCACTACATTAGTTTGCCTCCTCTCTTCAGTTGGGCTTGGCTTCCTTTTATAGGTTTCAGAGCATCCTAAATTCATGGGGAGTGGAGCATGTTAACTGTCAAGCTAATGTTAGAGGTAAAAATCCCATTGCCTCCACTATGTTTTGTCTTTAATGTGTAGTCAGTGTCTTGTGTGCTCACTTACCAATGCCATAAGATTCAAAAATAGGTCATTTATCTTTAAGGAGTGGTCATTATCCTATACACCTTCTTCCTAATGTTGCTAAGAGTTGTTAGCCACTAGCCAGTTGGTGCCACTAGAGTACAAAAATCAACAACCATCCACATAGTTGCTTTGCACTTAGGTGTATGTCGAGTTGGTGTGGGATCTATTACTTAGCATGAAATGGGGCCAACATTACCTCATACAAAACTGTTAGTCTACCCTCAGACTAACCTTCTAGTGCCTTAGCTATACAAAATTTGAGCACACTATTTTCATTATGCCTTGAAGTTTTTGAAGCCCTAGATCACGAGCTTGATTTCTTCGATGACACTACCTATCTTTATAGAGGTAGCCTCAAGCACGAGCATGTCCATATTATCAAGTTCTTTGTAGAAGGCTTCTATCCTTTCCTTAGCCTTTTGGACCCTACCATCTAGGATGGCTCCCTATTCACTCACCTTTGTCTAGAAGGCATGAAAAAGCTCCTCCAGCTATTACCTCTAAGTCTTTAGTTGGCTACTCAATGTATTTACTTGTGCTATTATCTAGGTGCACTTGACCTTATTGATAGTAAATGACTACTTCATTAATGCATTCTTCTCCTCCTTCACATTTTTTAGGTGCACATCGATGACTGATGCTTGAGTGGAAAAGTTGTAAAAGATGATATCAACATCATCTGCATGATCCTCTAGCCTTGAGAAGAGGTCATCTACATCATCAAACTTATTGTTAAGCTCTTTCTTTACTACTTCACAAGGGTCTTCTTATTCTTCCTACACTATCTTCATTCAAGGGATCATCTGTTTGACTAGTGCGTAACTTTATCCACTTTTGAAAGCTAAGAAGTGTCATTACCATCCAAAGGGATGGCTCTGCCTCCTCAATGCACTCAACCAACTCCTTAAGTTTGCGCTTCATGGTATTTAGTTCTTCTTTTACCTTGAGTGTAATATCTTTCCATTTGGTGGTGTAAACATCATTGATAATGTTTTTGTGCACCACTTCAAAGGCCATCTTGAGGAGGGAGTTAGCCAACCTTACAGGGTTCATGTCCTAGGGGTTGACCAGCTGGTAGTCATGCCCCTCTTTTGGCTTCTTAGTGCTCTATATTGCTTTGGTTGACACCTCAAAATGTGGTTCAGATCTCATCGATGTTATTGTTTGGTTCATTGTCATCTTCTTTTGGAAATGGCGAGTCATAGGTCTTGAAGACCATTTTGTGCATATATTTCTTGATCTTATAGAGGAAGATGGTTCCTTTTGATGTGTAAAATCTTCTTTCCTATCCACCTCCTACTAAAATATCTTGAAGGTAGTGCAGAACTCGATACAATCTAGCTCACCATGTTGTGAAATATTATGGACTCATCACCAATTAGGAAGAGTTATATCCATGATGTTGATCTATGGCATATTGTTAGATGGTTGTTGCTCTATATTATTTTTAGACCTGTTGAAAGGCATATCTTACCTTTGGAATCCAAATCCCTGGTTGGTATTTTATCCACTAGTGTTCCCTAATGCATTTTTGCATGTTTAAAAACTTGTTGCTAATTTTTTTACCATCCTCTAAATAGCTTATAGTTTTGTCTTTGTTGAATCAAAATTAGTACCCTATGTAGTAGTCATATTAACTGGGACCAAGGGTTAATTCTAGTTTTGTTGGTTAGATGCAGGCACACAATTATTCAAGAAGTTGAGACTTTAGTTGGGTGGAGCATGGGTTAAAGGTAACTAGTTATACACCTAGTTATGGTTGTATGCCACATTATTCTAATTTGCATTCAAAATTATATTTAAAGTCAAAAAAATAAGACGCAAACTGAATGGGGATAATGATTGTATATGAGGATTTAGTTATTTATCAATATTGATAGCTTCAGTGTAAGCCAAATTTAGCATGTCAATACCAACAACTATGTGTGAGAAAATAAAAGTCATGGGATCTAGGGCATTTTTGTTCATCTTGAGAGCCAATGACTCATTAAGTTGATTAGCAACCTTAAATCTATTGTACATCTTTTAAAATATAGTGTTGATGGTTTAGATTGGCTCATAAGGCTCTCACCTCATACTGGAATTTTTTTGATAAAGAACACTCACACTAGTGACCTGGCCAAAATGTGCCAAAAAGGTATTTTGACACTCTTCCTAAGAGGTGATGGAATGTTATAGGACATTTAAAACTAGTCATAGGCCGCATCTTTAAATGTGAAAGGAAATAGTCTACAAGCCACATCTTAGTGGGCTACATTCAATATTACTAAAGCAATTTTGAAGGCCTTGATATGTTCTTCTATAGTCCTTCGTCTTGAGGGAGAAAATGAAGGAAAATATTTCTTAGGGTTTCTGGGTAGATCATGGATAGCTCCAACAACATTGATAGCAGAACTAGCTATCTAATTTGGGGACTGAGCTAGAGCTTAAATTTGAGGTGGAGGTTGAGGTTGGCCATTGGAAGGAATGGAAGACAGAGCTATTTGATTGGAGAAAATGATTAAGCCTGAGATTCTCTCTTAACTCTTTTATCAAACCTAACTTTTCTATGGATTTCCAAAGGTGGGAATAGTAAGTTAGTGTATGAGGTTGACCTTGTTAATCTTTTAGGTGCTTCCAATGCAACTCAAGTTATTTTTTTCAAATTTAATAAAGGTGGAGGTGCAATCCCTCATTATAGCACTAGAATAGATCCATATTAATGTGGGATTTATGCACACCCCATAAATCCTATGATGTAGCTGGTAACATTTTAGTAACAGTGAAAAGTATTCACTCTAAGACACGAGTTACAAGGTACTCAATTTTATAAACACCCTAGTGGTGGAATGGTAGTGAATGAAGTAGATTATTTACCACATATGAGTTGGATATGGGTGAACCTATTTCTACTTGAGATGGGTGGATGGATGATGGTTTTAATCTAAAGTGGGCAGGAATTCAAAAAAACTCAAAATGGAGGGAAGGGTAGAGTAGAAAAGGAGGTTTATGAACCACACAAGTTGAAGCCCTTATAGGACAATACTTGAACTCAAGGTAGGACAAGTTTTTAATAAACCAATATCCACTACAAGCTATTGTAAGACACTGATAATTAGACACAGTTAGGATTCAAAGGAAATAATAATACAACATACTTAAGCACATCCAATCAAAGGTTGTTGCGTGATAGCACATACACAAAGGGGGATTATGATTGTCATATAAAAGTTATTCAAATTTGATATAGGATAAAATGATTAACTATATTGAAAAGAAATCTCATACACAACCAAGAGACTGTGATACTAGGATGATATCTCATCTCACACAGTCCACAGAGTTGGAGAAGAATTAGATTTTACACATCAAGACCAAATGAGCAAAACTTCTAAGAATTTCTATTAATCTTAACAACCAAAATTCTCCTCCCTTTAATATTGGGATGATACAAGTACAAATAGGCTTGGTATGGGGAAGGCCTCATCTCTCAATCAAAATCTAAAAATACATATCTAAAAATAACACCGTATGTTACTATCATGCAAAACATGCATGTACAATAATGATTATTCAAAATAACATTCTTGGTCAAAAAATACAATATATGTATGCATGTGTGTGTGTTTACATGCATGCAAAGTAAATTTGGAACCAACATTCTAAATTAGTCAAAATATGCAAGTACATATCTATATTTATCAAGGTGTTGATGTGACACTACTTGCCAAAGAAGATGGTTGGGTGACTATCGTTGGAATTGAAGTAGCCACTGAAGTTCCTTGAGGAATCAAAATTGGGCCTATTGGAGTTTACATTACCACAAATCTTGAAAACTAGGAACCCTGTGTTGAAGTGGTGGTACTTATAGTTGACTAAGTGTTGGGTGCTAATCTTGAATCTCCATCCTTAGCCTTAAGTTTTTAAAACAATGCATGGGCAAATTTGAACTCCTTGTTAATAATATCAAAATTGAGAAAAGAAGGCTTGAAAATTTTGATGGTTTTAGCCATGAACCTTGAATGTTCCATTTTTTGAGATCTTGGACTTAGCTCCTAGGTCCTCTTCTTTCTTCACTCCATCCTTGGAAAATTTTACCAATTACAAAATTTCATCATTGGTTTTATATTTCATTCCTTCAAATTCCTCTTTGAAGTCATTTACTACTGCTTGAAGAAGGATCTCAAAATTTAACCTATTGACTAATTCACCTGTAAAGGTAATCACATTAGTGACCCTCATGTCTTTCAGAATTTCCAAGGCCTCATTCTCATGACTTACAAAATTTCCTAGCAGGGCCTTCATCTATGCATGCCAATCAAGGGAGATATCCCTTCTTGTAATTATGTAATTAAGGCACCATGATGCATCCATGCTGGGCATTAAATTCAGTTAATTAAAGGCATTACTTCTAGAGTATTTAACTAAGAAATTCAATATCTCTTCCAATTCTTTATATCGGTGCTAAAGTTTAAGCACTTTTATTTTGTATGTCTGGCCTGCTACCCTAGAAACCTGAATATTATGCAAAATATTATACAACTTAGTAGTTGCACTATACACATCATCAAATATCTCTTGAGGAGCATGTATAGTTTATTTTTGTAACAATATCTATTGTGTCTCCTCTTTGATTTTGTAGGTTTATTTCATGGATTCACTAGTCATGTCCATAAAAGCATATAAATCTTCAATATACTCATCAGGATCATTCGGATCCTTCTTGGCTTTCTTTGCCAAGGGAAATAGATTTTATCTTTGTTCAAATTTCATTTCTTCCCTTGTATTCAGATTCATTATCTTCCTCTTCCTTACCCTTTGAATGGTTCAAATTTTATTGTCAAACTGGATAGAAACTGTAGGTGACTCTGTGACAATCAAGTTTTTTCTCTCATCCCTTCTATTATACATTTTTTTTACCCATTAGGGAATAAAAAGCTCCCCTATTTCTTATTATGGTAGGCTTGAGTCTTTAGATGTGGAAGGTAGAGGAGTTATATGAGTTATTGTTATTGGTGGCACTAATGATGCACTTATTTATGTTTGGGACTAGAGAGGTGGATGGACAATTCTCTCCCATGGTGAAGGTTCCCTCAATGGAGTGACTTCAGACACATACTTGTTCAAGCTTGGGGTTTTCTCAATTGATAATGAAGCTAACTATATAAGTGAAGATTATGGCATAGGTAGTTCTAATTGATTTAAATATTTCCTAAGAATTGGTGGCATTATATGTTTATAAGTAGAAATTGTAACACTACTATGAAAGTCAACTCCCTTATTTGGAGCCTTTATTTGCATCAAAAAAGAAATAATGGACAAATCGATAGGACTAGACAAAAAAATATTTAGGACACCTTAAGGAAAGTCTACAACTAGATATCTACATTGGTAATAAATTAAACAAGGTAAGAAACTACCTCATTAATGCTTTATATTTTCTCTTTCATGAGGACTTATTGATCTAAAGTGCTATCTAGGGTTTCTTCTTGTGGGATTTTTAGACTCATAGTTTTAGCCTTTTCCAACTCTGCTTCCTTGTTATTTGGGGATACCTCTTCACTTAATTCAGATCCTATCATTATTTTAGCATATTTTTCATTAGTTTAATAGTCAACTAAAGATATCAGATGTTTGGACTCTTCTTCCATTGCTTCTTCCTCATCAAGTGATTCCTCTATGGTGGGAAGACCAAGTGATGACCTTTCTTCTAATTGTTTACCCTTAGAGGAGGTGGAAATACCTTTAGATTTACTCTAGTAAGTGATTATAGGGAGAGTGAAAGGTGAGGGTGATGGTGAAACAATTGAGGGAACTACAATGGTGGAAGGAAGGGTGGATGGAGTAAGAGCTGGCATGGTAGGGAGTGTTTGAGGAAATGTCTCCTCACTAATGGTTTTGGATGAAGGTGAACTTACCAAAGATGCTTGAGGAGAAGGAGTCTTTGGAGATGTAGATAAGAAAGAATCCTATATAAACTAAGGAAGACTAACCTGGGTGGCTATTATGAGGGGTGACAAAGGTGTCAAGATGAAAGTGTTATTCTTATTCCTGTTTGAAGGAGGTGTAGACTTATCCTTTGTTATGTTTATACCTAAGATTATAGTAGTAGTAATTGAAGATGTAGAAGGTAGTTGAGGACCAGGGAGGCCCCTTAAAATTTATTTCCTTATTCGAGTGTCAAACTCCATCTAACTGCTAGACTCTCCCTCTTGTAAATTTATATGCTCTTGTAGGAGAGGGAAGTTGGTCTTGCCCTTCTAAATCTTATGGCTGAGCTGAAGGCCATTGATGGTTCCATGTTCTTTTTTTTTTGTTGCTCCATTTCCTTTGCTCATTCTTTAATGATTTTAGGATCACACGGAAGAACCTAAGCCCATACCATATATATCTACCTATTTTTCATCTTGGTCCATACCTTGGTATCATTTGATACATTTAGAAAGACAACATCATGATCATATTCTTGGTGACCATATGAAATGTTCACCTTCTTCTCTATAGGGTGCTAGAGGTATGTCTTGGTCCTCTTCTTAGGGTCCCATTCCCTAAACTAGGCCACCTTTAAATTGTAATAAGTTCTAGATTTACCAACTTGGTTTAAATGTGTCCTAAGAACAAAGTAAAGTTATCCAATACTCAAAGAGGTTTTATAATAGTAGACCTAATGCTTAAGGCCAAGTTCTTCATCAATGATGTTATAGAGTTAAGAAGCTACCTCTTATTTCATAATTTTGTCTAGGACATGGCATGGTAGGAACAGGGGATGATTTTGTGCCTTCAATTATGATGGCTATACGTTTAGGGTAATACATATAATCCCCCATTTTACCAATGCTTCTTGTTATGTTTTCAAACAACATAGACATTTGGTGTCATGAATCCCCTGATATACATGAGGATATATTTCATCACATATCCTTTTATTTTTATGCTTGAATTTGTATATATACATGAAAGAGTAATATTTGTAGATTCTAATATCTACGTATTCTATTTAAGGTTACCATAGTTCCTGAAAGGTCTTGTGAATTGTGCCTAATACTACATCTAGTAAAAAGGACATCATGTAAAAGTTTCCATCAACTGGCCTTTGATCAAGATAAAACATATGTGCCTTTATTCTGACACTTATTACCTCCCCCATGTCAACTATCTTGTTCAAATTTAAAACAATGTCCAATAATGAGACCCATTCAATGAACACATATGCTGTGCTTGCAAAACCATATAATCTATTTAGGAGAGCCATAACTATCCTAATTAATGATATGAATTTAACAATACAATTGGTGAAAATCCCCTAGGGTTCAATTTATAGCATTTAACTTGTCATTGTTTCAATTTTTTATCTATGTTGTTGTGCTCAAGCCAGTCATTAGCCAAGACTTGGTTATATGCAGTCTCAGTGGTTGGAAGTCTAAAATATCTCTAAACACCCTATCATAAATAAATGTATCTACATTTTTGCTTTTCCTAAGGTGCAAGAAATGCCCAAAAAGTGTTACATTTAAAAATAAACCTCAAAGTAGGTTTATGTAGGGCATTACCTTTGGTTTCATTGTTGCTTGATGAAGACATTGTGTTTAGATGGGTATCAAGTCAAAGATGTATTATTTTTCCTTTGGAGTTTTTTGGTCCTGTGCGGAGTAAGGCGCCATAGACTCCACTACTTCCCAAATCACTAATTAGTGTATGAATTTGAATTCAAGGGCACTCTTATCAAACACTATGTCCATGTATTTTGTGCTTCCAACATAGGGCTATGTGGAGGGGGCTTGAGGATGCACTTGCTTTGAAGAAGAAGCCATTATATCAATTTGAACTAAGAATCTCCTTCTGTAAATTGTCTGGTTTATTCTTGTAAGCTCACTAAATAAAGCTAAGGCTCTTTTGGTGTTTGAAGGCTTAGAATTGCACTACTTGATCAATAGAGTAATGGTAAATTGATTAGCCTTGGCATAGATTTTGCACATATTACACTAAACTACAAGTATTGAATGTATTTGTGTGTCATCAATGAAAATAATAGCCTTTTGATTCTGATTCCAATTTGAATGTATTAGTCAGCTTTGGTAGGTTCACTTTCCTATAAAATGGCAACCACTCATTATCTTTGTGTGCCTTGTTCTAGACAACTTTCAAATTCCTGCTTACCCACTTCTTCACCAATATGTCAGACTCATTTATGTATGCTTTAGGCTAGAGTATTTTGAATAGTGACACTTGTCCAATTTTTGTTCAGTCAAGACTTAAAATTTACATCTTCACTTTATATACTCTAAGGCCATGAGTTAATGTAATTATGCTAGGTGGAGTAACTTTGGGCCTATGGGGGCTCAGAAGCACAGGAGCACGAGTGCTTAAACCTTTTGGATTGTGTGTCTATGTAAAAGTTTTATGTAATGGAATGTAGACATGTGGCATGATCTTAGGACCTTAGAGGCACAAACACTCAAAGTAAAGGAACCATTAAATAATTAAGTTTTTTTTAATGTCTTTATAGTTACGATTAAATAAAAATATGCTAAGTGTCAAACACTCATAACTACAAAATATTGGAACCATTAGACTTGTAGACACCTAAATATGGTCACCAATAACCTCTAATCAAGATTTTGACCATTTTCCACCTAAAATGCACAATTTCGCCTTAAAACACCAAAACACATTAAAACATTTGAACCTAGCATATTCAAGTGCTGATTTCAACTAGGGTACCCCTAAATGGGGTAATGTAATTTATGGGCCAACTAACTTTGATCAAATCATTTCGAGTCAAAATGCCAATTTTACACCTGGGTGCTTTGGATTGATCTTTTCTATCAATTTTTTTGCACAAGACACGTGTCTTTGTTATTTATTATTGGTAACATCCTAAATGGGAACATGGATCCAATGCATCTGACATTACCTTCCAATTCCAATCCAATCAAATTTTGGACCAATAACAAGACATTCTGATCAATTTGAGTAATTTGTGCACAAAGTACTTAAACATGCTTAAGAGCTAATTAAACCAAATTAAGCCTAATTAATAATTCCATGGAAACTTGTTGAATGCTTGTTTTTAGAAATAAATATTGAATATTTGCATCATCAGGTGACCTCATTTCTTAGGAAGACATCCCTAGGCCATAAATGCCACAAATATCAGGATTCATGCCTCCCATGCCTCATCAATGCCTTCCATGATGCCCTTCATGCCTCTTAATTGCCCCTTATTCCAATGCCATGATGAGGATAATTATAAACTTAATTCAAAAAATTGAGTTAATCCTCAACCACACATCTCAATCTCAGGATGGACGGTTCATGTTGATTCTAGACATTCTCAAAAATCTATAAATAGAGAGGCCATGAACACCATTTCTAAGCTTAATTTGTGCAAAGTTATAATGTAGGATTGGTTATAAAAGCTTTAAATAATTAGTGTTACCACACCAAATTTATTCCAAGCTAAACCACAAGCCAAAGGTGCTAAAGAGAGATAGAGGTAGCCAAGCTTCCATTGCCAAGAAATTCATGAGCATAAGCTGAGCAAGCCACTACTACAAAGGCATTTGGAGCATCCAAGGAAGGTGAAGAAATTATTATGTTTTATTCCTTACTTTTTAGTTGTGTTTGTCATTTGTTTTTGTTAACTAAGCTCTCCCTAGTGTCTAGGCCTAGAGATGTTATGTTATTAGTGTGTTTTTTTATTTTGAAACTAACACAATACTAACCATCCTCTCTTGAGTCAAATTCCTAGATCGCATTATGGCACACCCAGTGGGACTAGACACATCTCATAGTTGAAGAATATCATTTTGCAACTTTAGAATATTCATTTGGACCCTTAAAAATCTTGCAAATTGATTTTCTAACTTTATTTTGCTATTTTTGTTTGCCACGATTTTACACAGTAACTGACATTGGCTAATAAGATCGACATCGATTGTATAGCTTAATCAGCATCGATTAGAAAAATTGATATCGATTGTATACCTACCATTGGTCACATTAGTATAACAAATGTCAATTAGATAACTAACATCAGTTAGAAAATGTAACTGTTGTTGGTTATATAAACTAACGTCGATCACTGTGTTTTTCTTAAAACACAGACCCTAGAGCTCTTTTTATAAAGTTTATTGTTTCAAACCAAAAAGAGCTTCAAAGCCAAAGGACATGATAATATTTTTGCTTTAGGACCAAGCTTGACATTTGATAAAAACATGTTTAGATCACTTTTTGCAAGATTAAAAATCAATTAGGAACCTTGTTTTGGTGTTTAATAAAGAATTTTTTAGATGTTTATGGTGAATGGTTTCAAAGTTTGTAACTAAGACCCAGGGGCCAAATGAACACCACCAAATCTTTCATTTGGGATTAAAATTGAACACACTTGTCAATCTTTGTTTGCAATAGTTGTTTAATTATATTTTATTTGGCAAAAAGAGGAATGTTGTGTGTATGCTCTTTCATTTTTCCCCTTTAGGGAACCCTTGGAATCAAAAGCGCCATTCCTATTGAAAATAGCCTAGTCAAAGGCTTAAAAATAAAATCATCTAAAGCACTCCCCAAAAACTCATAAAAGTTTGGGTGACCTTGAAAATGACCCTAAAGTCTTTATACTTTCATGCTTTCTCTATTTTTATACAAACTTGGTTTACGATGGGGACTTCATCAGCTCCTGCAAATTCTTTAGGGAAGCTTTGACCTGGGGTTTCACCTCTCAGCACTGACTTCATTTGGCTCCTCATTGGAGTTGCACACGAGACATAGTTGCACTTTGGACATCACACTATATTGAGGGAACAATAGGATGTAGTGGTTACAAAAGGGACTAGACCTTTTTGCAATAAGCCAAGTGATATAAACCCAAAATTTGTGCTTTTCTTTTACATTGTTTGATGTGAAAGTCATTGTGCAATTAATTCCCCTAGATTGTTCAGAAACTTGTTAGATCTTAGATAAATCCCCACTTACCATGAAAGTATTGTTGGTGCAAGGTGCACCTTAGGGTCCATATCATAGTACTATCATTTGAGAGAAGGGGGGTATAAAAACCCTACTATATAATGCACATTTACTTTTGGATGGACACTTGAAATCCTCTCAAATGACGTATATTAATGGATTCTAATAATACCAAGCAACCTTGTTAGTTTAGGATCTAAGAGCGATTAATTAGTTCTTATTCTCCTAGGTTAAAGTCTTGTTTGAAGTGAAAACTTGGTGTAAACAAATAATCCAAACCAAACACATAGTCCAAATTTTCCTTTGAACAAAGAGGTGTCATGCTGCGCACGTGAGATCATTAATTTTCCTTGTTCAAAAGTTCATCAAAAGCTTGAGAGTCATATCATCCACTTTGGCGTAGTTATGCTACCCAATTGAGTCTAGACCTTTACCAAAGTTGTTTAAGTCCTTCACTTATAATCTAAATTTGAAATTGCACCTTTATAAGTTCATAGGGTTGATGTGTTGAGTGGGTTTGCCATTTACACTAAACTTGAGGGAACTTAGGTTTAATTTCTAATTTGGGTTGAAAGTCGTTTAAGACTCGTAATCATTATCATCACTTGATAGACTTAAGTCATTTTGTGCTAAACACTTGCACTTTGAGCATATGCACCACAACATTTTGAATCAAGAAAAGTAGTGTTTGTCAAAATTGTGTGAAAACGTCTTTGCCTTAGAGAGTTTTTGAAATAAACTTTTTGTCACATCTTATAATATAGCATTGTTATGTTGCCCAAAAAATTTCGAATATTGTTTCATAAGACCCTCTCGCATATAGTTCCAAATTTTTTCCTACATTTTCAGACCAATCCAAGTGTACTTTTGTGATCTTTTGTCCAAAATTGTTATACTGTTCACTTTTGTCTAGCTTGTTTGTCAAAAGAATCAAGTTTTCTACCATTTTTATGAGAAAATAAACTATATCTAAAAGTGCCTTTTGTTTCATACCTTATACCTAGTTGATCAAGTTCATGTCTAAGAATCAAATGCCTAGTGTTTGTTAGAAGTGTTTCAAATTCGTTAGATTAAAACTTTCATCTATTTTAAAGTCTAGGTTTTTATGTCATTTGGCCAAGAGTCCTAGTGCATGCCTTGTTTGAGCCTAGCTTTTGACACTGAATTTGGCCAAAAGCCCTAACAGATTTTAAATTTCTAGATTAGACTGATTTGAAACACTTTGACCTTAGAGTTTGTCATTTTGATTTTTAGTCCATTTACTTGCCTATCTTTGTGTGAATAGTGAAATGTTAGGTACTTCACACTAGCTTGTTTCCTCATAAATCTTTGCAAAAACCTTTTAATCATTTTGATGAATCTAGACCAAGTTAGAACATCATCTATTTTAGACATTATCCTTTTTAGAGTTTGTATAACTCTTTGACCTTTTATCACAAAGCATTGACTATGGATCCCAACATGTATTCCTACACTCGTAGTGGACTCATGTACAATCCAGGGATTAGTAATGTAGTTACATAGGAAGAAATGGTGTAAGACCCCTATGCAGATAATATTTCTTATGAGATGGATTCTTATCCCTATTATAATACTCAATTAGGGGCACAAAGCCAAGATCCATTGGCTAACTATCTGGTTAACACACCACCTTATTCAGAATAAGACCAAAAATAAACAACATAATACGTAGCTATAATACCCATAGTGGATGAACCAGTACTTCAATAGTCATATTCTACTAATACAATTTCCACGTATGATCCATTTTTGTTTGAGCAACATTTGTTAGAGAACAAAGATGTGATTTTGGTTAGAGTCATAGAGGTAGGGGCTTAGTTTCCAACAAACTTCCCCCATGAAAATTTACCAAGTCTAGTAAGAGTGCCCCACAATATCATTTACGATCAATAAGCTTCTTATAACAATCATATGGCTTTAATCTAAATAACATACCAAGATCCTAATATATCTAATTGAGGTGAAAACATCATGGAATATCACTTTAACCAAATGCAGATAGCATATCAAATCTACCTAAATCTAGCACGTGACTTCAATCAGATGAACATGGTAAGTAAGCCTCTTATTGACCTAGTTCCTTCAACATGAGTATTGGTAGAGTTAATTGGATAAGAGAATATAATTTTTGACCTATTCATACAAACTACTTCGATAGATAACTTGATGCATATGCCCATTATTAAACAAGTATCTTCAGCCTCTACATAGAATATTGAACCAAATGTAGTAGACAATGTGCAAACAACGTCCAATCTCGATCAAAGTGGTACTAATGCACAAACAAATAGCCAACAACATGTGCCTATAGTTAATCACATAGGTAGATCATCATACCAGGAAATGGGAGTTTCTACACCCCAACCTCAACCAACTGCTTCTTTAAGTGTACAACCTATGGAAGGTAATCAAATAATGGCTAATGTCAAGCCTCAATGACAGAATGTGATGAATCCTAGTCCTCCTCAACAAGTAAGGAGTAGTATTCCACAACAATAGACAAAATCTAGTGTATCAACACAACAAAGGACACATACATTGCCACCTAAATCAGGGGTAACAAATGTTTCACCTCACCAGGTAACGATAAACATACCTCTTTAGTTATAGACTAATATGCCAATTCAAAACCAAGTAATGATTAGTTAACAATGTGCAAATATTGGTCAACAACATATGCTAAATCTATAACTTATTTTAACTTCTCCATAGGGATTCATGCAATAAAGAAGTTCCCATGTTTCTCAAGTACCTACTAGACAACTGTTGGTTCAAAATGTGCTACAAATGTAGAGATAGGGTCTTGGTCCACAAGTTCCTACTCAACAATAGAGTTTAATTAGTTAGTAGCATGTCCCTTTTCAACCACAATAGGTATATTATAGTTATATCCCTACATCCTGACCACAAAATCCTCTAAGTCAGACCTTTATCACCAACCCAAACCAGAATATTGTGTAACCAATTATGCAATTTTAAGTACATCTTAATCCACGTATGCATATTCCTAGTCCATTCCCCAACCAAACCAATATACCCCAACATGTATCTCCATCATACCCTGGTCAAAGTGTCCCACTTGTGACCTCTCAACCGCCTACCCAAACCAATATTCTCCCTCAAACCAACGTTCCTTCTAGTTTCCTATCCCAAGAATTGCAAGAGATGAATGATGTAATTGTTGCCATTCAAGCTGGAAAACAAATTAAAAATTTCAAATTAGATGACATGTATTCCTACCCATTTAACATGAAGTATTTGTAGATACCATTTCCTCAAAGATATGAACTAGCAAAATTTGACAAATACAAAGGGAAAGGTGACCCTAAGGCTCAGTTGACTCAATTATTTATTGCATGTCAACCAGTGGCATATAGCGACATTTACCTTTTATTTTTATTTCCAAGGAGCTTGGCTGGAGAAGCCTTGGAATGGTTTTAAAAGTTGCCCAAAAATTTAATAATGGATTTTGATGATCTTTCTGATAAGTTTGTGCAACACTTTTCCTATAATCTCGAGCATGAAATTTCATTAGTGGACTTCATGCAAGCAAAGAAAAAATTTGGTGAGAGTTTTGTAAGTTATTTACAGTGATGGAGAGCCCTTGTAAGCCATTTCACCCATAGTTTACTAGATAAATAATTAGCCACTGTGTTTACCAAAAAATTGCATAGTGAGATAGCTTATCATTTGGAACCACAATGTGCACATACTTTCATGAAAATCATCGACAAAGGCTTGTTGATTGAGTGGGTGGTCATCAATAAAGGAGTCATCAAGCTTAATTCAACTAATAAAAATCAAGGTACCAATCAAGGAAATGACCAACATCAACATCCCATTTAATTGCCAGCATCAGAACTAGCATAGGCCAATAATCAAGAAAGATTGAAGCAATTCAACCATAATAAGAATGTTGTACAAAATAGAGTAACCAAATCCCATCATGTCTAAATGGTGAAAACATCATCTACACCACCTTTTTAGATTATTCCTATCCAAAAACCTCTCCAACCAATATATCAAGTGTAATAACCAAGACTTGCATGACAAATACAATAGTCGTTACCATTGCAAACCCCTGCTCTTAAGAGAACCGTGCCTACATGTTGTGTCTTTAGTGACCTAAGAGAACCTATTGAGTATGTATTTTGCAATCTTATTGTTGCTAATATGATTAGTTGGTGTATACCAAAGCATTATCTATAAGGAATTCCTTATCCTAATTGGTATTGTGAAAACAAATTATGTGACTATCATCGAGTCAACGGGTATAATCTATGAAGATGTGTCCAAATCAAGCATTTGATTAAGAATATATTGAAGAATGGGGAGACAAAATTGGATAATGGAACTTACACTTCTAATCAAACACTTTGGATTTATCAAAACCCCTTTCCTTGACATAATAATCAATAGTAGCAAAATAATCAACAACAACAACGACAAGTATAACAATAAAATCAACAGTATCAAAATCAAAGGCTGGAGCAATAAAATCAGTAGCAAAACCCACAATGATAGAAAAATGGAAAAAACTAAGGTTAGAACCTAAAAACCAACAAACCTACCATGTAGTTGCACATGACTACAATAGGGTTGTATGTCATATTATAGGGGGTAGCATTAATACCACTTCCATTAATCTTAGACCAAGCACTAATCATCCTAGACCATTGTTAAACAATAACATTCAACCAAATTACATGGATAATCCTTCTTTGACCTGGGAATACATATAAGCAAACCAACAAACTAGGAATTCCCCATTTGGACCTTATATCGATAAATCATCCTTGCCACGTGACCACACGTGAGTGCACCAATAATGAAGACTTGTCTTGTCTGGTCCCATACCATTCCCAACAATGGTTAGTAATAATGGTCCAATTTTAAATCCTGATTATGCAATCATAACTTAGAGGTTGAATATTATTATCCTAGGCCCACAACCATCCACCACTTTGCCTATCATTCAACCAATCGTTCAGCCTTAGAATAAACCATTCACTACTAACCAAGACAAGAAGTTTGATAGTATGGAATAATTGTAGAAGACACCAACACAAATTTCTATTTTAGATTTATTGCAAACACCAATAATCCACAAGAAAATCTTTAATGAGTTTTTGACCCAACCCAATGTTGATAGTGACATATCCCTTGATAAATTTCAAGCTTTGTTTGGACACCTAGCTCCAGCCCAAAAAGGCACATTCAACTAAAGTGATATGTCTTCCCTTGGCTGACTCCATAATAATCCATTATACATAGAAGTTTATATAAGATGGCATAAATTGAAATGAGTCCTTATAGATAATGGATCTGGCCTCAACATAGTGTCTTAAAAGCTCATCAAGTTTCTTGGGTACACAATGATAGATCTCCAACTAGAAACAATAACTATCAAAGCCTATGATAATCAGGAAATAGAATCATAAGGAACCATTAGTTTGCCAGTTATCATTAGGCCTTTGACCCATGATACAGTTTGTCATGTGTTGGATCTTGGGTTATCATACAATATGCTTTTAGGCAGGCCTTGGTTACATGAGATTCATGTAGTCCCATCAACACTGCACCAATGTATCAAGTTTTCCCACTCAGGAATGTAAGTGAATATTCTAAGAGATTTACACCCACATGAACACTGCAAACATCTTGAGGTTGAATTTTAAAGCTATAATTATAAGTACAACATGAATCCAAGTTCCAAGTAGGATAAAAGAAAGGCTATACTTATTGATCATTCACCATATAATTACATAGATCCTAATACCTTGGATTCCCTTTCCCACATGCCACCTCTTGAAGCTTCTAATCATTTCACCATTTTAGATAATGGACCAGGAGAGTATGTGATCCATGATACATTTCATATTGTCAATCTTCCTCAGAATCCAAAAACCTTTAAGCGACCTAAAGTCACCTCATATATGTACTGGCAACAAAGGAACAAAGATAAGGGACTTGTCACATTTGTCCCAGCATGTAGTCTAAAACCTGACCCTTGTAAAGGGGATGATTCATGGTTATACAATGATAACGAAGCTGATTGATATAAAAATGCAAAGTATCCTATTCCCAATAGGATCATGGAGCATCACAATGATGAAGGAAATGGCATCAGACTGAATCAACAAGGAACCATCGAACCAATTTCCATGATTAATTATGAAAAGCCTTATGGACTTGGATTTAAACTGCCTGGGGGTGACCCCACATATCTTATTCAAACTCCATAACCAATGACTAGTGACAATGATGCCAATATTGAAGTAAAGTCCGATCATTGCCTCACCTTTGATGACCTAACTAAAACCAACATGTTTGATAACAATGCTATTTGTACCCTTACTCTGACCATTCATCGTAACCCATTGCCATTATATTATCCCTGACAGATAGATTTGGACCAACAAGAATCTTGTTTGACGATTGATGAGTTACACAATGATGAGGCATTTTATGATTTTTTTGGCCTTAGAGACAATGTTCCATTGGGAGATCACAAATCAGGATTCTCAATCACATTAGATCCTACAACCTTTTTTGGAGAGTGAGTGAACACCCTTAGCTAAAAATAAATAAGTAAAACATTGAAGTTCCAAAGTGAAAACCTCTTTGAGGCACTTTTGACCAGGGAAAAAGTAAAGATAAAGGCTAGTCTAGTGGTGAAAACCTATTTTAGGTGCCATTAGACAAGGGTGTTCATTATTCTTTGAATTTAGACTAGGAGATCACCAATGATAAACTTGCTTGTGGATCCAAGTTCAGCTTTGAAAAACAATAAGTATTTGATCAAATTCTTTAAGAATTTCCAACTATTTGTGTCACATGTCTAGATCTCCCATTAGGGGACTCAGATTCATCATGTTTAGGAGAAGTTGAAGAGCAATTCCTAATAGAGGACCTTGATATAATCCAATAGTTCAAGTCATTGCTTACTATCATAGAAGATAGTTTGACCCCTCTAGTCAAAGATACAATAGAGGTAAATATCAAGACTCTGTCAGACCTAAAATGGATAAAATCAGGAGCATCCCTCACTAAGGAGGAATGTGACATCTTTATAGCTCTATTGAGAGAATTTTTAGATATCTTTGCATGGGCCTATTCTGACATGCCAGGTTTAGACCCCGCCTTGGTTCTGCACCACCTTGTGGTTAATTCTAATGCCAAACTGGTAAAACAAAAATTACATAAGATGCATCCTCACATTGCTATATTGGTAAAGAAAGAGTTGAAAAAACTCTTAAAAGCAGGATGTATCTGATCTATTGACTACTTAGAATGGATCTCTAACGTGGTACCTATTAATAAAAAGCCTGAAGGGATCATAATTTGTATTGATTTTTGAGACATCAACAAAGCTTGTCCTAAAGATTATTTTCTCTTGCCTAATATTGACATGATCATCGAATCCATGATCGGTTATGAAATGCTTTCACTCATGGATGGATTTTTAGGATACAACCATATCAGAATAACACTATAAGACCTACATAAAATAACATTCACCACTCCATGGGGAACATTTTGTTATCAAGTAATGCCATTTGGCCATAAGAATGCTGGAGATACATATCAAAGGGCCATGACTACCATATTCTATGATATGATAGATGATATTGTTGAAGACTATGTCGATGACATATTAGGAAAATCCAAAACTAGGGCTGACCATCTAGCAGTGCTACATAAGATATTTTAAAGATTATGAGAGTAAAAAGTCAGACTCAATCCAAATAAATGTGTGTTCAATGTGACTTCAAGTAAATTTCTTGGCTTCATCATGTGTCATAGAGGTATTGAAGTCGATTCGACTAAGTCCATGCTATAATTGCGATGCTGTCACCAACTAATTTAAAGCAACTCCATAATTTTTAGGGTAAGATCCAGTCAATCCGATGCTTCATCTCTCAGTTAGCAGACAAGTGCCATCGATTTACACAACTTTTGAAAAAGGGAGCTGATTTTCACTAGGATGATCATTGCCAAACAATGTTTTAACAACTCAAAGACTATCTTGTTAATCCACCTATTTTATTACCTCCTATGCTAGGAAAGCCATTCTTATTATACCTATCAGCTACCGACCATGCTCTGGGGGCACTCTTCGCTCAACATGATGAAAATGGAAAAGAGAATATCTTATACTACCTAAGATGTACCTTGGTTAAATATGAATATAACTATGCACCTATTGAAAAAGCTTGTCTAGCCATGGTCTTCACTACTCATAAACTATGCCATTACATATGGAATAATAAGACCATGGTTATTGTAAAAGTAGATCCGCTCAAGTATCTACTATCTAAAATAGCTTTGTAAGGTAAAATGGCTAAATGGATTATGCTTCTCAGTTAGTTTGACATAGAGTATGTCAATCATAAGGTAATCAAGGGACAAGTTCTTGTAGATCAACTCACTAAAGCACCTCTCACAAACACACAACCACTCATATTTTAATTTCCTTATGAATCCATAATGATTTTCATTAACACACCCCTTGATGAGTAGCCTTAGAAGATGTATTTTGATGGTTCATTTATTGCACATGGATCAAGGGCAGGCCTATTATTTATTACACCATAGGGGGATCTAACCCCTAAATCATTCAGAATCAACTTTCCTTGTACAAAAAACATGGCTAAGTATGAAGCACTTGTTGTTGGACTTCGACAAGTAGTGCATTGGAATATATGTCATCTCCAAGTTTATGGTGATTCTTAGTTAATCATCAATCAGGTCAAAAATCATTTTTAGAGCAAAGATGACAAGTTGATTCCATATAAAGTCATGGTTGACACTCTTAAGCAACAAATTGCCAAAATTTAGTTTGAGCACATACCAAGCACTGGTAACAGAACTACAGATGCCATGGCCACTATTGGCTCTCTAATTTGATAGATAGATAAAGATAGAGAGTATCAATTCCTCATTGAGAATTTGTCAACACCATCTCATGAACCTTCAACCGTTGACATGATTTGTGATATTGTTGGTCCTAATTCTATCTGGTACTCAGACCTTTACAACTACCTTCATGACCAAGTTTTGCCACCTAACCTATCTCAAAGACAAACTAAAGCCTTCATTCATCATTCCACTCATTATACTCTACTTGGATCCACCCTTTACCATTGTAGTTTTGATATAACTCTGCTTCATTGTTTAACTTCGACAAAATCTATACTAGCATTATGAGAAGTTCATAGAGTATGTGGAGCTCATTCTAGTGGGGCAGTCCTATCTAAAAATCTTTTGTATACTAGTTATTATTGGCCCCTAATGGACATATATGCCATTGCATTTGTAAAAAAGTGTGACAAATGTTAACAACATGCTAATTTAATTCATACCCCAACAAAAACTCTAAAACTAATGTTGACACTATGGCCATTTTCTACATGGGGACTTGACCTCATTAGGAAGATCAACCCTACTTCATCTGACAGCCATAAACATATCCTTACTACCATCGAATATTTCACTAAGTGGGTTGAATCTATACCCCTGACTTACATGATTGGAAAGTAAATTTCCAAATTCATTTTCAACCATCTCATTTGCCACTACGATATCCCCTCTGACATTATATCTGATAATGAAGGATCATTCAAGAATAAGGATGTAGACTAGTTATATAATGAATACAACATCACACAACATTTTTCTATAGTATATTACCCTCAAGGTAATGGCCAAGCTGAAGCATCCAACAAAACCATTGTAAATATCTTCAAAAAGATTGTCAATGATGCCAGTTATGATTGGTACCTCTTGATATTCCCTACCCTTTGGGCATACCATACCCCCACAGGAGCTAGTCCATACTCACTTGTTTATGATATTGAGCCATCCTTCCCATTGAGGTAGAGTTACCTTCACTATGCATATCTTTCAAGCATGTCCTAGATGATCATGACTATCGATTTGTCGATCTATAAGAGCTAGATCTATTTGATGAGAAATACACAATCGTGTTCAACAATCTTCAAGCATATTATAATTGACTTAAAGGCCACTATAATCGATGTGTTAAGTGTAGAACATTTGAACTTGGTGATCTTGTTCTTAAATAAAACCAAAAGAATACCATGGTTGATAAGAAGCATAAAGGGAAATTCAAACCAAACTAGATAAGGCCTTTCATCATTACTGCAGATTATGGATCAGGTGCATATAGGCTTACCACACCAGATAGAGATGAATTTCCTAAGTCGATGAATATTATTCATCTCAAACAGTACTATGCTTGAGTGCTAAGGTGTATTATCTATAAGGACCATTTTATCACTATCCTTCTTTACAAATACCATCTTTATCCATCTTCTTCACCATATCCACTTTTCACTTTCAACCTATCAACCTAGTGTGTTCTAAAGCCTAAACCATTTGACCTTGGTTTTTTGCCATTCATTCTGCATTTTTCAACATCAAGGTATCTAACTAGTTTCATCAGTTAGTTAAAGTACTTTAGATAAAGATCATATTTTGGAATAGTGTGACAGAAGTTACGATAGTTGCATCCTTCATTTGTTATTCCTTTCTTACCACCGGTCTTGTTACTAATTATAAACACCTTTGGACAAATTAGTACCATTGATTTATGATGTTGTGTCCTAGTTATAACTGCGTATAGGCAAACTAGGGGCAACATTAAGCCTTGATGCACCAACTCACCATTTCTTATGTTATACTATGCCTATTTACCAATTGTGCATGTTTTGTTTGAATTGATTGCTACACTAGTCAAATTCCTCCACTGTAAAGGCATAACTACAGTGACTTGAGGTCCTACTCTAGGACTATGTAGGTAGTACTCAATACTTGTTGAGGTCAACTCAGTCACCCTTTTCCCCATGCTCTCACCATTTTGTGAGCAACATAAGCCATGATCTCACCGTTTTGCGAGCTTGAACCATTTAGTGTCTCATAATTCTTGATCAAGTTAAGATACTTCAAAATTTTCCAAAAACATTTGAAAAATTGTTAGAAAAGAATAAAAACATTGACCACTTCTTTTCCTTAAGGATTCTGGGAACCCTTACTAAGTTACAAGCAAAACACTTGTCACTTAGTTTCCCCATCTCTTTTGGCCTTTTCTCTCACACACTTGTCATTTTTAAAGATCATTCCTATTCTTCTATCACATCCATTATGGTTGTTTTCCTCAGTTATCACATTCTTCCCATTCCCTGGGAGAACTACATTTTGTCTAAAGTTTTTTATTGGATATTACATCCATGGAACTATGTAGGTAGCGTCCACTTGCTTAGTGCATATGGAGATAGCTCGGCCACCACCTTACTTTTTCTTCTGTTCTCCCAATTTTTTTTTGTTAAGTTGTCACCTATTTTTTAGGGGCAATGTTCATTGGGTTTCTATTGCATTGTTTATTTGTTTGTTTCTACTTATTTGATTTGTTTGTCTATCTGTTTGTTTACTTTCAACATTGTTGCCTTAATTCAATTTATGTGTGTTCATTAGGTGATTCCTTGCCCACACTTACACTTGAATCCATCCATATTCATATGTTTACATTGCCATCATGGTTTATATAATTGGTGCATGGTTTTCTATTGAGTATTGGATTATGAGAGTCAGTCCTCATGCATATTTCATCCAAATCTTCATGATGTTATACCATGATGCCTACCAACATGTGCTATAACTAAACTTTGGCTTCAAGAAGTCTATTCAACAATGGCGGCATCTCTTTGACACCGACATCTTTATTCAATCCCAATTATATCGTAAATAGAGTAATTAACCATGAAAGAATTTTAACCTTTATTAATTTGGATGAGCAACTCCTTACTAGTAGGTTGTTCCAATTCATCATTACCCTCTATGTTATGTTATCATCATCCTCAACTAAGTTTATCATGTTTGCCATAATCGGGGTCCAATGATTATAACTGCCTATAGGCAAATCATTACAGACCATCCCACCTACATTTCTCGATGATTATAACTGCCTTTGGGCAAATCATTATGTTATGACCACTTTACTTTTTTTGCCTATATAGGGGCATGTTATCTTGTTTGTCTGTCCTAATTGGGGTAGCTCCATCTTCTTAATGATTATAACTGCCTTTGGGCAAATCATTGTGTTATCATACCATGTTACCACTATTAGGATACAATACTTATAACCACCTTTGGGTAAACCATTGTACATCATCCCACTTGCATTCTCAATGATTTTAACTACTTTTTTAGTATCATTATGTTTTCACCCCATTATTTTTCTTTTCTTTGGTCTCCTCGTTTCACTTCTTTCTTTTCGAGGGACCATTTGCCGACTTACTTGTACCAACTGTTCCATCAAAGGGGGCATCATACAGTTAGTTTATCATCATTACAATTGTAGGCATACATGACCTTTTCATTCTTTGAGAAGATGTTATTGTGCTTATAGCTTGCAACACCTTCCCAAACAGGGTCAAACTGTAGACACCTAAATTTGGCCACCAATAACCTCCAACCAGGTTTTGACCAATTTCCACCCAAAATGCACAATTTGGCCTAAAAACACTAAAACATATTAAAAGCTTTGAACCTAACATATTCAAGTGACGATTTTGACCAGGGTATACCTAAATGGGGTAATGCAATTTATGGGCCAACTAGCTTTGATCAGAGCATTTCAAGTCAAAATGCTAATTTTGCACTTGGGTGCTCTGGATTGATCTTTCTTATCAAATCTCTTTCACAAGACACATGCCTTTGTTATTTGTTGTTAGTAACATTCTAAATGGGAACACAGATCCAACACATCTGACATTGCCTTCTAATTCTAATCTAAGCAAATTTTGGACCAATAACAAGGCATTCTGATCAATTTGAGTAATTTGTGCACAAAGTGCTTAAACATGCTTACAAGATAATTAAACCAAATCAAGGCCTAATCAATAATTCCATGGAAACTTGTTGAATAATTGTTTTTATAAATGAATATTGAATATCTGCATCATCAAAATTCCATCTCTATCATTAAAGAATCATGAATAACACCTATGATGACCCCCATCAAAATTCCATCTCTATTACTGAATGTATCATTTTCAACCCTCTTAAGAAGTTTATCAAATAATCAATAAGATTTTAATTTGGGACACTCGTGAATGAATGTAAGGAAAAATGTTGTTTATAATAAAATAATCAATGCAGGTAACCATTAATACTGTCTAGATGTGTAAAATTCAACAATGGATGTCAAGTGGTCAAATGTATATGGTCATAAAAAAAATTTGAACTTCATTAAATTTACCATGGGAAAGAGATACACAACATTAATAAAATTACATATGCTAAGGGAATCCCACTCTCGCTAGTAGAAGCAATGTCTGCAACCCTATTTCAAACTTTGTCAATGTTAGACAAATATTTATAGTCAAGTCATGCATGCACAAATAATTGGTTGTTAAATATGTACTTATCCTAAAATAATTCATATAATAATCCATTACTATCAAACAAATTTTACTAAACTAAAACAATTGCATTCGTGGGTAATAGATAAAATTGCATACTATGCGATCCATCTTAGTTATGATTTCTTCAAGGACGTCTAATCCTTCTAGGCCATCCATCATAAATATGGAAAGAAAAAAGGTAATGATTAATATATTCACTCAAATTTCATCTTGAATACTTGATAATGTCAATTTTTTCCAACTTTTACTTTAATTGACTTGATCACTTAATCTAGTCCTATTTCACCACCTCACTCTATCCTAAGTAGTTGTTTGAACCTATCCCTTTTTGAGTTGTTGTCTTGTGCCTATAAATATGTTTTTAATCACTAAAACCCCCTATAAACATATATACAAACATCCCATATGCTTAATTTCAAATTTTACCCTTTAGGACAAAATCAACTATAATGCGATAAGACCAACAATTGATATTATCCTTATAGGTTGATCCTGCCATTCACCCTAGTAATGACTATTTTTCAAATTAAAACCCTCCATTATAGGTTGTTTCACATTTTAAATATAGGTATCATGAATTTTTACCTTTTTGGATTATTGTAAAGGCACATCTAATTCACCTATTTTATTACTTGATAATTTAAATATTGAGGCATACTTACACTATTGCACACTAAGCAAAGATTCCCTATTCTTCCCAAATTTGATGTTATTTACTTAAAGCATCCTTTAGCCAAGTTAGGAGCCTAATATATCTAATTAAAAAAAATCATTATCAGGTATTTAAGTCAATCTCTAAGTGCATACATGTAGCAAAAAGAGCACAATCGCATTAAACACTCTAAGCGGGAAAACTGTGTGGGCTTGATTTCTCTCTTCGAAGTATTAGATACATAGGCAATGATCAATCCTCATGAGGGTGATTGGGGTTAGCTTATCCCTTTACACTCCCCCTTTATCTTTGCATATTTTTATTTATTATAATCCCTAGCAGAGTTTTAAATTTGAAAAAGTCATTTGTAGGTCATCAACGCATAGCTAAAGGTCAAATCTTTGCACACAAACATGTCTCAAGAAAGTGTAATTAATTGTGCCCTAATTTTATTGATTTCCAACAAAGGACTAAAATGACCAATAAAATACAATAGTAATAGTCAATATTATCCCTTTATAATTGATACTAACCTTAGATAGTGACAACTCATGTTTTAATTGTACACACATAGTCTAGTAAGTACACAATCAACATACAAACAAAAAATAAATAAATCTTCTTATGTTGTTCATAGTTAGTTTCTTTCATTAATTCACACCTTGTCCATTTCAGTGTTTTGATTTATTTTTATTTTTATTGAAAAGTGCACTTTTATTGATTAAAAACTATAATACAATGCTAGTCATATAAAAAATGGGTGGAAAAGTTACATCCCAAAAGCTAAGCTACATCAGGTAAAACATGCCACAAGGATAACAAGAGAAAGAACAAAATAAAAAAATCAAGAGCAACCAAAGCCCATATCCATAATATGACCTTTTTATTTGGAACCTTAATCCAACACTATGAACAATTAACCTCCATCATACTAGAAATAACCAATGGTAGTGTAAGACTATGTTGAGGTTCAAATAGGGGCTGGTCCTTTTCAGATTCAAAAGTTTTGGATTCACGTGATCTCTTTACCATCACCTAAAGCATTATTTGTAGAAGTCATTTGAAAAAAAGAATCTATCATAATTAGATCTAAATCTTCTTTTTTCCCTATGCCATCTAAATAATTTTACATGATCTTGATTGAAAAAGTGTGTTCATATAGCTGTCAGTCTTTAGGATGAGAATGTTGGTCCTTTTGCTTTTTAGGCTTCCCTGCATGCAGACAAGCCCCCTAGAGATGGCTAGTTTGATGAAAAAATAACATCTAAAGGTAGTGTTTTCAAAATCTAAGGTTTGGATCCAATGGGAATTATCATGATTCAACTATATTTGATTTAGAAGACCTTTGCTAAGATCAACCTCCACACAAATGCAGGCATAGGTAAATAACCATTACTTATACCTCTCCATATCCATCTTAATGAACCTTCCAAGCGTATTGCCAATAAATTCACATATTGAGGTGTGTTAGAAGGGAAGAGGGATATTGGGTAGCTGAACCCAAACTGACATTTTGGATACCACCATTGTTGAGGGATCAAAGTAAAAAAAACCAGGGGGGTAATAAAAGGCTTAGCTCTTCCCCAAAACCAAGGTCCCGTTTAAAAACTATCCAACAATATTCAAGCTCATAAAATTGGACTATGAAAAAACCTTTAGCAAATAAATGGATCACATTCTTTGGTCCAAGTAGCATCAACCCATTGATGCACCTCTTTTGACCGAGGCCAAAACCCATTAAACCTACAAATAACTGCATAATCTTTAAAAGAAGAAATCAACCAGTTACCTTAGAAAGAGAAATCTCTATTGTAATTAATTCATTTAATCTCTCCAAAATATACAAAATGGGAAACATTGAGGGTGAATTGAAAGGGTCATCAGGGTGAGCAACATATTTTTAGGAAAAACCTTGATCCCCATTATAATGAGTTGCATCCCTGAAAGACCCCTATTTCTTGATATCATGAATTGTAAAACATCCTAACATTATGACTAAGATGGGCCTATATGGTGACTATGCTAATTAGGTGTTGTCTATGTAGTATAAATTTACCATGTTGTGCCCTAACCCTAACACTCTCCCATCATTGCTTTATTTCTAGTATTCTTTTAACTCTTCAATTTTTTTACTTTTGTGACTTTTGAATTAATGTTTTGATTTTATTCCATGAGTTACAATTTATTTTACAAAATTTGTTATATTTATATTTGATTTTATCTTAATTAGAGTTAATATACCAATTAATTCCAAGATATGAGAAAATAGTTACAAAGGTAAAACTTATACTATTGTCATTGGTATGAGATAGTTGTGACATGTGTTGATAATTATGGTTGATGTCATACAAGTCTATTGATATTGTTAAAGGTGTGATAAACCTATAATATAATGGGTCACTCTTTTGTTGTGTCAAATAACATAAAACCTCTTCGAGTAGATAAATTAGTAAGGATATCCACCTTAATACCCAAATGATACATGTTAAGATAGCCATGAGAAAATTTAGAACATACTATAAGATACAACATTTACAACATTTGTTATATTTCTTTTTTATTTTATCTTAATTAGAGTTAATACACCAATTAATTCTAAATTATGAAAAATAATTACAAAGGTAAAACTTAGACTATTGCAACAGGTATGAGATAGTTGTGAGATATGTTGATAATTGTGGTTGATGTCTTACAAGTTTATTGAAAATTTTAAAGGTGTGATAAACCTATAACATAATTGGTCAATATTTTGTTGCATCAAAAAATATAAAAACTTTTCAAGTAGATAAATTAGTAAGGATATCCACCTTAATAACTAAATGATACATGCTAATATAGCCACAATAAAATCTAGAACATACTGTAAGATATGACATATATGAATAACAAATAAATGTGAAATAGATAACAATTAATAGTCTAAATTATTATAAATGATGAGATTCTCTTTCACCCATTGAAAGCATGAATGTAATGTATGTATTTGGCTAGAATCAAAGAGCTCAAATAATGTAAGTTTGGTGTAAGTTCCTAATCACTTAAGTATTTAATTTTCACTTTGTAGTCATTTCAAACATTATTCTACACAACAAGGTTCTCTCTTACCCATAAAAAAAATGAATGTAATGTCTATAAAACCCTGACCATATCCATTAAACCCCCTTGAATATATTAAATCATAAGGTTTCAAAGTAGTCACGAGTAAATTTAGAACATACTATAGGATATGGCATATATGAACATCAAATAAATGTGAAATACATCACAAATAACACTTTAAAAATTATTTTGCATAACAGAGTTCTTTCTTACCCATAGAAAAATATATGTAGGGGTTTTATAGATATTATGTGGGTGTTATAGACATGAACCCTAACTGTATCCAACAATAAAAAATGTATATGGCATTTAGGTGGCATAAGCTAGCTACCAGTTTGTTAGGCCCCATTTTCTGCTAAGTAATAGATGCCACACCCACTCGACATACACCTAAGTGTGAAGCAACTATGTGGATGGTTTTTTATTTTTGTATTCTAGTGGCACCAACTAGATGATGTCTAACGACTCTAAGAAGCATTGGGAAGTGGGCACATAGGACAATGATCGCTCTTTAAATACAAATGGCCTTTTTTTGAATCTTATGGCATTGAGAGTGGGCGTACAGGATAATGACTGCACATTGAAGATAAAACATAGTGGAGGTAGTGGGATTTGTACCTATAGTGCCATCTTGGCAGTTATCAATCCCCACTCCTCATGAACCTAGGATGCTCTGAATCCTATAAAAGGAAGTTGAGCCTAGCTGAGGAGAAGAGGTAAATTAATGCAGTGAAGCTCTAGCGAATTACTATTAGAAGCTTATGTTAAGCTTAAAACATATTTTGGGATACATTTTGATGCTCCCCTCTGTAACTCCCAAGCTAGCTTATGAGATTGGGCCTTAGTAGTTTATGTTGAGTGCTAGCTCATTTACATGGACTTTGCATGTATTTGTTAACTAAGTTAATTAAGATTGATTTACATAAATAGATGATGAACTAATGGTTAAGCTTTCAAATGCTTATGGAGTGAATGTTATGTTTTATTGAATTAGTGTATTGAGTTCTTGCAAGTTGATAACCTAGTTCATTAATGGAGGATCTATAGTATGACAATGCACCTTGTGCCCTTGATAAAAAACATGCTTAAGTCTGGTTGAAGCCCTATGCCCTGAACTAAGACCCACGCCTGAGCACTAAACTATGGCCAAGACCCTTAACTAGATCACCTTTTGCCCTTTAAGTGACTGAATGCCTTTGAACCCATGAAACCCAAATCGTGTGCCTATAAAAATATGACCCTTGTTTCACCAACTAGACCCATGAATAAAAGAGTTACACCATGGCACAACTAGCCCAACAAACCCTAGTTCCTTCTCTGCTACACTTTGGGTGAGAACATAAGGCTTGTGCCTTATGTATAGTGATGTTAGTGCTATTGAGTGTTAAATGTTGAGTACCTTAGGAATCATCAAGGCATGCATCCCTCTAGAATAAGCTTAGATCCATCCTGGCTAGCTATTTAGGTGTGTGACTAGGCCTATGACCAAAAACATGCAAATAACTACAACATTTTGGTTCTAGTGTTGGGAATGTTAAATTTTGTTATTGTAATGGTGCACCAAGATGATGCTCTATCTCTTACTTGAGAACATCGAGCACTAGTTGGAAAATGTGTAAGATGGCTTTGTATTGAGGCATCCAAATTTTATAAGGTAGAACCCAAGGGAGTTGGTCCATAATCACTTGTATGATGCCTCGTTCGAGGTGTTCTTTTATTAGTTACCAAAGGAAGTGTATTACTAGTTAGCTTCTTATATAACCTATAAAAATTGAAGATATAGATAGCACCTCAAATGGATGAAAGAGCACCTAGAGAAGCTTGAGAACCTGTATGCCACTTAGACTAGAGTCACAGACAAATGGTGGCAAGGGGCGCTGAACAATTATATGCTTGAGTTCATGGTATTGACATACTCTTACATTGAAAAAGTAGAGTATGAATTCTTATGTGAGCCTAAAAGTGAATTTATGAAATAACTTGGCACCAAAATCAATAAATTGATGGTAGATTATGGCTTTGAAATAGTGAGGATGGAAGGCTAAAATCCTCTCATGTGTGAGCAACATAACAGGGAAGAAGAGGATGTGTAGGTGAGGTACGATTAAAGGAGATGATCATATTGATAATCGAGAGCTCAGGGGAGAGGCTTATAACAAGAGGAGGCATAGACTAATAGAATATCTGGAACTTAGAAGTGTTGAGAGGACCCATATCAAGCAAGAAGGTCATGGGGAAAGATCTATTTAAAGGCAGTTGTACCCAGAGGAAGGAGCCTTTGAAGCTTTGGAAGAAACTCCATATTTGGTGGGTGAATGCATATAGTTCCCTCAAAAATTGACCATTAGAGATGCACCAAATGTACCTACCCCATTTATACTTGTGATACAAGCTCATGTGCTGGATTCCTCAAAGGAAAATAGAAGATTGACAACTAACCTTGTTATCGATGTAGACTTTGATTGCTTCACAAACTTAGACCAAAAATTCGTAATTGAACAAGTCATCTTGTATGAAGAGGTCAATGAAGATACCTTCAAACCATAAAGTGCCAACCCAATCATAGGGAACCTAATCACAAGTATCCTAGTTCAACTAATGTCAGTAGTGCAGCCTGGGCAATATCTTGTAGGAAGTGGCCTTACACCACTAGATGGTATTGCGACACCATCATCTTATACAACACTAGTAGTAACCACTAGACCACTACCTAACATAATAGATAGAGGTGTTAGAGGACCAATACCAAGACAAACATTAGGAAGATAAACACCTCTAGCACTAGATATCCCTAGCCCCATATCTATTATGAAAAGGCCATGTGCCTACCAGAGTATCAAGGTGTGGAAAATATCATAGAGCATGTGCACAAGTGTGAATTATGATGACACGCTTAGGGAATAACTCAATCTAAATACAAGGAAACTCAATTCGTGATGACCTTGCTTGATCACACCCATACTTAGTATAGGGAGTTTGATCCTAACCAAGCTATGGTTGATTATGACACCTTGAAGGGAGCTTCCTAAAGGTTTAAACCAAATATTATTAGAAAGAGTGTGCTTATATGATGCTAGATTCAAGACATTCCTCTTTAAGCTCCCTTACGACATTCACCCCTCATAACATGTGCAATGGTTCATTAGAGGACTGTTAGTTCCATTCAGAAGGGTACTCTCTATGAAAATATTCATAGACCCTTGAGAAGCACTTGAAGCTACACTCAAAGATAAGGCAGTTGGGAGCACTAATACAGACATCAACCCATTCATGGAGGTGTAGATTGCATCTATGGCCTCCCAACTATAGAATTTGACCACTAGTTTATTGTAAGATGCTTGAGGTGGGTTGTGGTGCATAGACTACAAAATAGAGGGTCATAATCAAAACAACTACCTTTAGAGGAATGTGCATGCACTACTTCTCAACTATAAAGTTTTTCATGAGGTACATGATGTTCATAACTTCCCATTATTACAATACACCAATTAGGTCAACACAACCATCTACTATAAGTTATGTGATGCCTACACTCACAACATAGCTGACTATTGAGTGATTGATCAAATGCATCAAAACATAGAAAGAGGCACATAATAAGTAACTATAATAGTTGAAAGGCAAGCAAACCAAGGAAATGAATGTTATGGTCAATAGAATGTTGGTTATGGGAACCAAAGAGGTACTAGAGGGCAAGTTAGAGGACACGGTGGAGGAAGATTGCCTGCATGATCATGCTACAAGTATGGGTTGACTAAACATTATTATCATGATTTTCAGATACATTTAACATGTAGTTATTATCAAGGACCACATGTAGTCGAAGAATGCCCTAATTTGTATAAAAAGTTGACCCAAAGTAAATTAGGTACCGATAGAGGTGTAGAGATGATCAGGTGTAAGCCTAAGGATATGAAATAGACTCCAAAGGAGTAATTAACTCACTCATAGCTAATCAAGGTGTAGACAACCACACAAAGTGGGTTCACCACTCAGCCACCAACTGTGCCAATACAAGAGCTGCACCTAGAATATGGAAAATAAGTTGCATCGAGTGCATAACTTAGCCTGAGCCAAAATTTACACCCTACCCTATCGCAATGCATCAAAAAGACATCCTACAATAAGCCATGAGCATAATATAAAATTTATAGGGAAAACTCCAACTAGGCCAAGGATATTGAAGTGCAGGCTACTACTTCACGCAAAAAGCAAGATAGCCAGGAAGCTGAGGTATAAGAGTTGATAGAAATCCTTCACCTCCTACAAATAGATGAGATACTTCCCCTACTAAAAAGTTTTCTCTTAGAGCATGCAGGGAAGGTACCAAATGAAGTTATTAAGCCCCAAGTAATTGAAGTTGTTGTACTACATATGGAGTTGGTGCATGAAGTAAGGCATACTCAGAATGTAGAGTAAGACCAAGAGTTGATAGTAAACACCACCATTGATGGCTAGTTCATCTATGAGGTATTGATTGACACTAGTATAGAGGTCAATATCTTGACCAAGAATGCATGGGAGAAGATGGGTAGGCTAACCTTGAGACCTTCTCCCCACATACTCTTCATGGCCAACAAATATTGAATGCAATCAATCAAAATTATGTAGGGTGCCATTATAGATATTATGGGTACCAAATTCCATATTGACTTCAAGGTTATTGAGTTGGCTGAGTAAGATAACTACCCAACACTCCTAGTAAGGCCTTGGTATTATGCCAACAATATAGATACGTGCTTCAAGAAGTGATACAAGACCTTCAAGAATGGAAAAGAAAGGGTAGTGATTCCCATTTCAAGTGACCAATGACCCCCTATATAAAGAGCATTGATCTAGAGGATGAGATCAACCATATTTATAACACTAGGGTGTAAGGGATTGAGAATCTCCATCATTTTGATCAAGGAGTGATCTCTTAGGAAGATGGATAGTCAGTCTCAGATACCATTGACATCACTTGTGACCAATAGATTGAAGAAGCATATGAGGCCATAGTCACAAATCTTTCTTGGTACGTGTAAAGGCACCAACACCTATAAGGACTGGATAGACCTAGATTGATCATGCTCTGAAATGATGGGTTCCATACCAAGATAAAAAAGAAAAATGGGTACTTCGCCTAAGCAAAGGCAAGTTATGGTGCTCCCAAAATTTAAAGTAAGCAACCCAATGGAAATGTATGTCACTGTCTTTGAAGCATGTGTCCCCAAAAAGACCTATAGAATGGGTGCACTTATGTACACCTTGAGAAGCACTACCATATGCTAATAGGTAGCACAAAGGTATAATTTACTAACTTGGTTAGAGGTAAAGGTGGCCATGTGCACTAGATTCCAAAGGAGTAATGAGAACCTAAATATCTCAACATACTCTGGTGACTCTGACTCTATGGTACATTTGTGCCTATGCGAAGAGACATAGACTGAATGTGGTACAACTACTCGAAAGAACCTATGGGTGCACATATTTTACATGACTCTGAAGACATTGGCAATGGCATAGTACTTGGTCAACAAGATGCACCAAGAGATATCTAATTGGGATATCCTTAAGGAGAGGTTTGTGCATACCTTCTCCTTTTCTTTGTAGAACTTGGAACTGGTCAAGCCATTGTAAGTGATTCAAAGGACAGTGTTTAAAGATACTACAATCCTTAAGGAACACTTAAAGGACATGTTCAGAGAAAAAGGGTTGGTGCTCTTGACCTTCTTTGAGGAATAAACATTCAATAGTGACTCTAATGAGGAAATTGATGAAAATTAGAAGGAGCGTTACTTGGAAAACATTAATAGCCAAAAGAAAGCTCATGCACCAAGTAGATGATAACACCCTAGGCAAAGATGACCCCACTCATCTTTATATTAAAACAATAGAGGGAACTTGATAAGTTGAATATTCTCACCAAGAGAGGAATGAGCCACATCAGGTACTACACAAGACCATCAAAGTGGATATCAGTACAGAAGGAGAGCCAAAGATGGCTACTCTAGGTGCCTATTGGTCTGATGCAGAGCTAGCACAAATCATAGACCTCCTGAAGTAATTTCAATATTTATTTCCAAATGGCTTACCAAGATATGAAGGACATTCATCCAATCCTTGGGAAGATGAGCATAAATCTAATATACGAGTCAAGACCAATCAAAAATCACCCCTATCAGATGAATCCTGACCTTCACACCAAAGTGAAAACAAAGATCAATGTAATGCTGGTCGTAAGGGTCATTTATCGTATACAAGAGTCTGAGTAGGTGAGCTCAATGGTAATAAGCATAAAAAGGATGGGTGTATTCACATTTGCATCGATTACAAGATGTTGAATGCTACTTGCATTAATGAGACCTTCCCAACTCTATTCACCGATGAAGTCTTGGAAGGAATCGTAGGCTACAAGATTTACACCTTCACTAATGGGTTATCTCATTACCACCAAGTCCAGATTAAGGAGGAGGATAAGCCAAAAATAACCTTTACAATTGAATGGGGATATTTTTATTATAACTTGATTATCTTTGGCTCAATAATGTGCCAACCATGTTCTCTAGAGTGGTGATCACCATATTCAAATATTTCATCCACAAGTTCTTCCAAGTCTATCTGGATGATTGGATGGTGTATGGCCTTATGAAGGATCATTGTGATAACATGTGCCTAATGTTTGATAAGTACAGGTAGCTCCAGATATCCTTGAACCTAAAGAAGTGCATCTTCATAACACCATTTGGAACCCTATTCAAGCACATCATCTGTAAGGATTGTTTGCTCATTGATCCATTAAGATTGCCATCATCATCTAGTTGAAAACTCCTTCCACAAAGAAAGATGTTTGCACTTTTCCTGACCACTGTGGATATAAAAGGAAATTTATAAAGAATTATGCAAAGATTGTTGTACTGTTAGAAGAGCTTTTGCACAAGGATGGACCATTCTACTGGGGTGAGGTGCAAGAGGAGGCCTTCAAGACCATGAAGCTCAGATTGGGTAGCACACCTATCTTATAGTTTCCTAACTGGATAACACCTTTTCATATCTATGTTGATGCCTTTGGATCTACGATTGGTGTAATCTTGATGCAACCTGACAAAGGGAAAATGGATCATCCCATCTCATTTGCTAGTAGAAATTTAGAAAATAATTGTTGGCAACTCCATTCATATTTTTCACTAATCATTAGGCACTCCAGTACCTCATGAACAAGCCTATTTTACATGGGCACATATCTAGATGGATAGTTCTATTCTAGGAATTTCAATTCTCCATTGTGATTAAGCCTAGAAAGCAAAATTTGGGGTCAAACCATTTATCCTGCATTAATTCTGGAAATGTGATAGTGCCTATTAAGGATGACATCTTAGATGTGTAATTATATTGAGTCTAGTGCATCTTTGAGGATATGGTAGAGATCACTACCTTTCTAATGTTTAGAGTTGTACCCTGGACTATGATGAATAAAGAAAAGAAATAGCTAGCAGTTCACACTGCCCCCTTTTAGCTCATCAATGGAGAACCATATAATATAAGTAGAGATTAAGTACTACACTGATGTGTCTTGAAGAATGAAATAGACTCCATCCTATAGGACGCAAATGAATGCATAGCAAGAGGACATTTCACTAGAGACGTAATGGTAAGAAAAGTGTTGCAGTCAAGCTTATGATGGACAAGCTTATTCCAAGATGCATAGAAATACTCTAAGGCATGTGATATATGATAGCACATAGGGAAACCCAACCATTAGGATGAGATTTACCTAATCCCTATCTTTACCCAGGTTCCATTAAAAAAATGGGTCATTGATTTTGTTGGGCCGATATCACATAACCTACAAGTCCCTGAACAAAGCTACACCATTTCAACTAGTGTTTGGTGTTGAGGTAATCTTGCCAATGGAGTTCTTAGTACTATCATTATGCATCATGAATATTGGTTAGCTAGATGACCAAGAGTCACTAAATTCAAGGTTAGAGGACTTGGAGTGCCTAGATGAGATGCGTGCCCAAGCAAAGTGGAGCTAACAAATAGAAAAGGCACAACAAAAGTTTTGGCATGACAAACACATAAGGAACAAAGTGCTAACTTAAGGATCATTCATGTTGTTTTATGAATCCAAGTACTTCAATCACCTAGGTAAACTACATATAAGGTGGATGTGTCCTTATATCATCCACCACATATTGGAGACAAATGCATGTAAGTTGTACACTTTGCCTAGTGAATTACTTCTTGGGCATTTCAATGGAAATAGATTGAAGCCATATCGATAATAGGGTGGAAATTGTGCCATAATACTATTGACTTCTTGGTCATTAATGGGTTTGAGTTGAGATGACTAGCATAACGGTTGGCACAAGCCAATCAATTTTGTTTTGTTTTGTTCTTTTAGGTAGTAATGTAATGAGTAAAGAAGCAGTGCTTTGAAGCCCGTTGGGAAAACCTCCTAACACTTCATTCATAATTCCATCTGGGTGAGTCGATCACTTATGCTTATTAAGTACCTAAGGACAGACACCTAAGTTTTGGGCACATGAGGATTGTCACCATTAGATAAGGAAAGCACACCAGACACTATGCATTAGATTTTAGTTATAGGGAGCTTTCAAACCTAAGGTAGAAGTTTGTATGGACCTTCACACATAAAAAAAATTGGGTGAGTTGAACCCTTGCACTTTTTAAAAGTGCCTGAGGCTAGACATCTAAGTGGTGGGCACATGAAACTCGCTAGACTTGAGAGGGAGATGCACAAACTTTAGGTGCATAAGAGAAAGATAGCAGGACCATAGGGGTCCAAGGGAGAAATAATCTAGCTCTTTTGTGCATAATGTCAATTGGGTGAGTCAAACCCATTTGCTTTCCAAGAACCTAGGGCTAAGCACCTACGTTTCTAGAGACAAGGGAGTTACCAGCCTTGGGTAAAATAGGTACCTAATAAAGACACACAACTTGATCGTGCATAAGAATGATAGTGAAGATGCACCATGTGTTCAGGCGTAAGATAATCAAAAAAGAAGAGTCAATCACTAGAGGACTAGTGAAAGGGATTTGTATGGGGTAGGATAGGCCAAGGCAAAGATGAAGTGCAATAAACTAATGAAAATAAATAAGCATGCTTGAAAAAGAAGTGCAACTAGAAGAGGTGGAATCGAGGATGCTAAATTTCACACATGTGAGGCAATGTGCCCAGGTTACCATATTGAGGGTGAAGTTCATGCTAAGAAAACAAAGTGTAGAAGGATAATCATCATAGACAACTGACATCCACCCAAATTTGAGTAGGAAGTGATCATTTAAACTGTAAGTCACTTCACCAAAATACTGTTAGAGGCATTAAATGAGGTGGTAGTAGAGGCACAAAAAGCCACATTTAATGTGTTGATGGCAAAGGATTTTCATGGATTTTAGAAAATCTCATAGAGTTTAAGATATCTCAATGTTGCCACACCATTAACACACCTGTATTAAATATGTTATATGGAAATAGGGTATCAAACATCACATGAATGACTAGGTTCTGTTAAAAACTTTGTGTAAAATTGATACGTTAAGTGAGTCGAAGAAAACTAGTGAAACTAGAGAGCCTAAGCATACAAACCCTTATAGAGAGAGAATCCAAACACCCTTAGGCACCTAGAGTGAGAGATTGATAAGCTAGAGAGATTGTGCTCACAGTAAAATTGGTAATAGAGAGGGGTAGGAAGAGTTTCCAATAAGAACCAACTGGAAAAAAATGAGTTATCAGCAAAGATGCCATTAATGGTCTATGAAGCTTGAAGCTGAAGGCACATTCATAAGTTTTATGATTGTGAAGTGCCAATCACCATCTGAGGCTTTGATAGACCTAATAGACCATGATTCAACAATAGTAGGTTCAGAATGGGAAAGAAATGGTAGGGAATAGGTCCATAGAAATAAAGTCCAAAGTGGGTGTTCATGGAAATAAAAGTGGTCCCTACTAAAACAACAATGCCAATGGTACAAGGAGTAAGCATCATACAAATTAATGTTGAGGTGTTGACCAAGATGTATTACCAAGTCATATAGTTCCCCCCAAAAGTTCGTATAGGGTAAAAATAAAACTCATTCATGCACACTTACCAACTAAAGGAGTGCAACCATCACACATTTAGCCATACGCAAGACTTGGCAATGGATTGGATGGTGGATATAAGGAGCAAGATGAAACAGGGCACAACATTCTTTGATGTCTCTATTTGAGATAAATTGACATTTTTTGGCACAAATCAACTATACAAATTGCCTTATTTTGGGAAGCTAGAGGAGCTAGTTTAATTCCTTCTATTGCACGTACATGGTGACCGCATATACTTTACAAGGAGGAGCATGAGGATATTGATGTGCCTTATTAAGAGAATAATTAGACTCCTGGAGGATGGGAAGGACATCCATGAGATGATGGGTGATGATGAATAGGTGGAGCATGTGGTAAAGCTCCTGAGTTACTATAAGGGGGATTCACATTCCCCATCAAAGATTGCAAGGACCCCGACATGAGGGCAGCCTCACACCTCATGAGCTCAAAAGTTTGCCCTGACAGTCATTGGATCGACGTGGCTAAAACTTACCTCTATGTTGCATACCATTTAGTGTAGGGCATGAAGTTCAACATCACCAAGTTTATTGCTGAGGAGGTGGTGAAAAACACATTGGAATGCCACATAATAAAGGGGACCTTTAGGTGGGGGTCCATTCTCATCTTGATAGTCATGAAGTAAATTGGCATATCAGATGGGGATGAGGATAATATTTGGGTTTTCTTAGAGCACAATGACTCCCTGATGCATAAATATAAGGACATTATGTGCCCCAGCTCCTTGAATGCAAAGTATAAGGTGCACATGATGAGATAGTGTAAATAATAAATAGAGGTATTCAGGATCAAGTGGTCCATCCCCTAGGATCTCCCAAAGAGCATGCATGGGATGAGAACTTTTATCGTTATGCAACATTTTTGCATCATTCACCTATCACTGATTGATGACAATAAGTACAGCTGGTTAAAGTTCCCATATGGTTTTTTGGCTAGGTATTTTAGGGATACACTTAGGAAGATCTCTAATGCATAACATTTGGACATTCTAGTGAAGGAAATAGATATGGAAAGAAATAGGTTGTAGTGCCAGTTCATGTACCCAAATTAGAGAGCAACATAGGACAAAGAGGATGACTCAAATCAAATTAACATCCACCCCTTCAAATAGTGACCATACTATGCTACATCCATAAACTCTACTATGAGATGAAGCCCAAGAGGAAGGGCCCCAGCTCCAGCATCGAGTAGACTAATGACTCACCCATTCAAATCAACGCCAGAGAAATGCTGATGTTAATAGAAAAGAAGAAGTCTCCCATGAAGAAGAGGGCGAGACACTAGAGGAAATAGTAGAGCACTTAAGGGTAAAAATTGATTTCAAAGAGGAGGTATCTTCTTTAGACCTGATAAAGCATATAAGGTTCATGCCAAAGATTTCTCCCATCTCCAAGGAGAAGTAAAAGAAGTAGAAGTTCCCATCTATGATGCCTACTATCACCCTTGTATACATAGAGGCACAAGAAGAACTAGAGAAGAGGGAAACAATTGGGAAGGGTGTATATATTGTGCATGAAGAAGATTCCTCATTTAATGAGGAAGCTATCCCACCACCTTAAATTGAAGAATCAAGGCAAGAAAGAGCTTGGAGGAAGCTTGGCCTTAGTGAAGCAGACATCCAGAAGGCATGAAAGCTATAGAGGAAGAAGAAAGGAAGTGGGGAAGTTGAGGCTGAAGAAAAGCACCTAGTGAAAGAAGAAATAGATGAAGAGCCCAGTGTGATAGAAGTACAAGAGGCTCTCTAAGGTGATACCGCTATCGTGCTTGGAGAAGCAAGACCAACAACCATACCGAATAAAGAATTAAAGCACAAATGGAAGGGCATGGGCCTAGATCAAGATCCCATCAACATGATGCTAGAGTACTAAAAGTGAGAGGCCATGAAGGCCAAGGGCATGTCCCAAGCAAAAATTGATAAAGCAGAGGCTGAGAAGATAAGGGCCAAAGAGGAAAAAAACACCATAATCATCAAGAAGAGGAAGGCAAAAATAAAGAAGGCCCAGAAGAAGAAGGCTATAAAGGAACAAGAAAAGAAGAGGGTTACCACAAGCATGGAACCCATTGAATAAAAGACAATAGAGGTGTTTAGCGCCCACACCAGTCTAGCAGAGAAAGCTATAGAACATGCATGCCCTAGTGTTGAAGGGGTACCTAGGGATAAAGAAGGAGCTACTAGCACCTCAGAGGAATAAATAGAAGAAGAAGAAGAAGAAGAAGAAGAAGAAGAAGAAGAATAAGAAGAAGAAGAAGACGTAGGAGAGAAGTCTAAAGAAGAAAAACCCCTACAAAAGAGAGAGGAAGAAGGTGACACTGAGGAAGAGGGAAATAGTGCAAGCGAGGAGGAACATGAGCAAAAGGAGATGGTTGTTAAAAAGGAAGAATTTGAGCTAGCTACCAGGAAAAGATGCAAAAGGGGTTTATCTGTTTCTCTAGATTTTCACTAATTGCATTCAAATGAGAAAGAAACTAAGGTTAAGAGGTTAAGGGTTTGATGTTACCTAGATTTAGTGTGCACCATATCCAAGCCTTGTGGGAGCTCCTCTTTGGCTGTGGAGGAAAACACCTGCAGTAAGAATGAAACTTAAACAAGAAAGATGTTAGAAGAGGATATGGTGGACTACCAAGCAACGTGCTCGGTCCCGAAAGCGTGAAGATCCTTAAGGGATGACAGTCCACTATTTAAAGATAAAAGTATTGTAAAGGAAGAAATGATAAATGACTAAAGAAATAGAAAAGTAGATGGTGTGTACCTGTTCCTTACAGTCGGTGTATCTTAGAATGCTACAGAAGGCTGGCTAAAGGTTCTGTCTGGTCTAAATGGGCTATTTAGATGGCTTTCTGGTTTGCTGATTCAAAACACAGTCACCAACGTCGGTGGGTCTGCTGAGGTCGATCAGGTAAATGGTGCCGATGTCAGTTGGGTTGCCGATGTCGGTCAGGGTTGTTGGATTTGGATGGCTTTTAGAGTATTTTTGAGATAGAGGGGTTTCTAGAAGTTCAAAGTTTGGTGCAGGGTTGCCGGAAGGTGAATGAGGTCTGAGGAAGGGTATAGGTGGAGGATTGGCGTGAAAAGGGGGTGAGAATAAGGGGAAGGCCTTTCAGCCCTTCCACAGAAGAAGTCGGGCCTCTCGATAGTATTTAGAAATATCAATGAAAATTAATTAACAATATATTCTAAAACATTGAAATGAAAACCAAAGTACTTAGCTTTATAGGGTGAAGAACCAGAGGTGTCAAAATAGTGATCCCCATTATGGCTGATGTGATCGATATTGTGAGCCAATGAAGCAAACACATATTGCTTCAATTTATTAGCTTGAGGTCCTTGTACAATCTTTCAATCCAGTCTTTGGAATGATTTGTGCAGAGCTTCGGTAGCCAGAGAACAATAATCGAGTTTTGGTGCTTGAAATCTCAGTGTGCGTGCAAATGTGCAAAAAGGCAGGGGTAGCTCAATGTTAGAGCTTGGCTTATGTAACTGATGTCGGTGATTCTACCAGTGTCAGCATAGAATTGCCAACATTGGTCATGGGTTGACTGACGTCGACGAAGAGAGAATAGGTAAAAGGGCTATTTTTAGCTCTTTGCCTGTATCTCCACCCACCAAGTGCCTTTTCTGTTGGAAAACAGTCAAAATAAGGGCTTATGAGGCACATGAGTTGGTTAGGGAGTTAAGATGGAGTGAGAATAGGTCATGGGTAGTTAGGATTTTGGAGGACCTAGTCTCAGGCTGACTCATAGGCTAAGAAATGGTCTTAGGGTGAGGTGTCCAAAGTGAGGTAATTAATTTAAAATAAGTAGTTTTTAAACTAATAAGGTGTGTAAGTGTGGGTTAGGAGTGTTAACGTTTAAAAGGGGACAAGGGGGGTTGACACAATATTGGTGTCTACATTTGCCCCCTTTTTTTTGTGGTTTGTTCTGATGAATTGCAAGACAAAAATAGATGTAAGTTGCCCCAAGTATGGGATGAGGTATTCCCCCTCAAAGTGGGAATCGAGAAAAGGTAATTTGAAATCGAGGGCCGATTTGATAGGCAGTGGATGGGTAGGGTGAGGTTGGAGTGTGAACACTATAATAGTTGAGATTACGCATAGGCCACTTCACTTGATAGGCAGGTCAAATTATCACAAGAAAGGTTGAGGAAGACTAAAATCAAAGTAACCAGTCCCTAGCTTATTAGTGGTAGCTGATTGGGTTAGATCGATCAAAGCTGTAGCTCCAATGGGCATCGTGTTCCAAGTATTTGGGCTAGGAAGTGCTCTTGGACAACATGAAAATGTCACAGATATTGGGATCAACTTGGTCTTGATTCGATAATAGGTGTGAGGGGTGCATAAAATTTACTAACTATTCGTGAGGTAGCATATGCAATTAAAATAACCAAGGCAAAGTTGTCTCGAAAGTGGTCATGGTCTAAGGAGATAGTCACGATCTCTGAGGTCGTTTGTCAGGTCAGGCTGAGATATAAGTGATCTCAAGTGTTGTTTGTTGCAGTTAGGGAGATGTATATGATCTCTAATGTGCCCCATGAGGAGTCTAAGGTGACTTCTACAGTGTCAAGGCAGGTTGTTTGGTCATGATTTTGGGTAGTTTTAAAGAAGACCTATGTTTTAAGGTCATCGATGTCGGTCAGGCCACTGATGTCGATAAGTAGAAAGGCATTATTTTGCTGACATCGATAGAACATCAACCGATGTCAGTGGCTTAGGACACAAATTTGCCGATGTCGACAGCCTAACAAACCCAACAAAAGCAGATTAACAGCCCACCAAAAGTCATTTGTGACTTTTGAAGTGTTGAAAAAGAGAGCTCTGAGTTTTTGAGTTATAGAGACCTCTATTTGTCTATGTCAGTAGTGCTAGGTGTCAGAGTATGAGTGGTGAGGAGTGTGGGTGAGTGTTGGAGTGTTGGTGAGTGTTTGGGAGTGTTGTGGGCCACTGGTGATTAGATTGAGGAGATGAGGTAGACGGAGATGACAGACACTGGAGGAGGCCCTGCAAGAGGAACACCACCATTGACACCCATTATACCATCTCAGTGGTGACGACGAGATGAGTTAAGGTGTGTTTTGTGAATTTTTGAGTGGTTTTGATTTTGATGTTATTTTTATTATTTTTTGAGTTTTTAGCGATAGATCGGGGGGGAGGTCTATTAGAAGGGTTGGTAGGTTAGGTAAGGTACTTTAGGTAGCTTTAGGAGTGTTTGGGGGGGGGTTGTTAGGGGTTAAGTGGGAAAGCCCTAAATTTTAGGGCTCACCCCGTTCGGCCCTAGCACTGAACAAGTCACCGACATCAGTCGATAAAGTGACTGATGTTAGCAATTTAGATGTCGATGTCAGTTAAGTTAGAGCCATCATCGGCACCCTAACCGATGTCGATTGCCTATTGAAGGTTATTTAGGCCTTGGGAAGGTTGAAAATGATAATTTGGAGGGCTTAAGTCATGCCTAGTGGTGATGGGCATATAGGTTTGTTTGATGGAAAAGTGTAAGTCGATTGCGGCAGTTATGCGGTGATTTAACCGAGCTAACACAGAAGACCCCATGTGAACTAAGTGCTACCTACATAGCCCATGCGAGGGGCCTTAGGCCGATGTAGTTCTCCCAAAAGAGAAGAAGAGTCAAAGAAGTTGTTAGTTGTTTGCGTAACGTTTACTAACATTGTTGCGTGTGTGATGGTTGGATGTAGGCTAGACAGACATTGACACTATGAGATCATCTCCCTACATTACTGACACAGATGCGTCGAGACATCATAGGAGATGAGTGGGTACATATGGCCATTGTAGGGCTTGGTAGTTTGTAATGATATTGTCGAGTTTTTAGGGATGTCAGTTTGATGGTGGCATTGATCGAGTGGTGGGATCATACCACCAACACCTTTCACCTACCGACCAGAGAGTTGACTATGACAGTGGAGGATGTGTACCAGATTTTGTGATTGCTGATACACAAGGAAGATTTATATGCATGCTTGAGAGAGGAGCATGACATTCATATGATTACATTGTTTGGGGAGCACGCTGTTGAGGCAACCTACCATTCGGTGAGTTTTATTTATGAGCCTATTTATGTTGCTGATGAGGATGAGTATCGACTAGCCATCCTGATGATGATCAACATCACTGTATATGCCCTTCCTGATGTAGATGGAGGGAGATTCCCAATATCAATGATTAGGGTTTTCGTAGACATGTTAGGGGAGCAGACAATTTTTGTGTGGGCTCCAGTATTTTTAGCTCAGTTATACAGGGAGCTGTGGGGGATCAGCCAGTGGTGGCGGTATAGCTTATGTGTGGGCCACCTCTTGCACTGTTGGGCTTACGAGCATATCATGGTTACATGACTTCTTGGCCTCCCAATAGCGATCCAAGCTGGCTTCAGAGTTGGTTTTAGGCAGTGGCGAGAGGTCATGGCACAGACACGTGTGGATGCCATCGTCTGAGATATTGAGTATTATAGGGGGGTATTAGATGCCCTGATCCCAATGAATATCATTTGGAGGCCATAATTGTTATATCCAACATTTAGAGGTTAGGTAGAGCAGCTAGTGGGGGTTCAGAGCCTTCGATGGGTGAGGGGCAGGTGAGCTAGCGAGCTCGAGAGAGTTCCTACTGAGAGATTGCGGTGCCAGTATGGGCTGTTACAAGATGTGCCACCTACTTTCCCATAGTATAGACGTGATGATATTGAGATGCCCCTCCCATTGCCAGAGGAGACAAAGTAGCCAAATTTGAGAAGATACCCATAGATCTAGGTGTGGTAGATCTAAGGTGTATGATGGCCTATGTGGCTTAGTGGGCAGGTCACTATGCTACGATTCAGAGGGGACCACCTCCCAATCTGCAGGCAGTCAACAAAGAGAAGGATGCCACCATTTAGGTGAGAGATGTAGCATGAACATAGGTGGCAGTGCTTCAAGGACAGGTGACGATTTTGACAATGCAGGTGGTTGCCCTGACAGGGCAAGTTATTACATTGCAGGGGTTGTTGGTCGTAGCCCAGGCATAGGTATTAGTAGGGCAGGATTTTGGAGGGCAGGGCTCTATTCAGCCACCACCACAGTAGCCAGTGCAACAGCTAGCTCAACCACCACCATAGCAGTCACTGTAGCCACTAGTGGAGCAGCCACCTCAGTAAGCAGTGGAGCAGCCACCTCAGCCACAGCCACAAAGTTCTCTACAGGGCATGGCATTGGGATCGATGGGTCCACTGCAGACTGTACCTATATCTAGGTACAATACTGTATTGGATGAGATTGCATATTATGAGGGTGCCATCAAGGAATTTATATAGATCTAGCAATATTCTGAGATGCTAGCTTAGTAGAGATCTGTGTCACGTGCTATTGCCTCCAGTTCTTGAAGACAACAACAGTCAGAGGGTGGAGATGATTCGATGTCTTCAAGACCACCACCCCCACCACAGCCTTGAGGTGTTTGTAGTTAGTTAAGGTGTATATATATACCAGCTTGTGTGCCATTGACACGAGATGTACATACATTTTGAGAGAGGCATAGATATATTGTACTGTTTTAGATATTTTTGATGTATACCTTCATTTGACAGTTATATATATATGAGATGTTTGAGATATTGACATGTTATGGATGTGACTTTGTGTTAGTTGCTTTGTTTATGTTAGTGTTTTTAGCATTTCCCATATGTTTGATGGTACATGCTTGAAATGATTAGTGTATGATGATGTTATAGCCTTTTCCATATTATGTGATGGTGTATGCTGTAACATAGGTTATGTGGTTTTTCATCCTTAGCAATTTTCGATATTGGTGATGGTGTATGCTAAAAATGAAATGAGTTTGTTTATGCTTCAGCAGGTTTCCATATTGGTGATGGTATATGCTTGACATAAATTGTGTTTGGTTGATAGTTTCCATGTGTATTGTTTTTCATAGAAACTAATGTGAATGGGCTATGATAATTTATATAACACAAATTGGTATTTGCATTAAATAAATCATGATGTTATGTTAGTGGTTAGAAAATGTTTTGGTTGTATTTTATCAGAAACATGTGATGTTATTTATGATAAAATTGAGTTGAATGTTAGGTTCATAACTTTATAGTGAAAATTATGAGATGACAATATGCGAGCATATAATTTTTAAGACACTGCATCCTAAAAGATAAACTGGCATGTGATGAAGGTGTGTAAGAAGTGAAAGGCGTGTTGCTCTTTCATTGACAAGGACCATAATGATAACATAGATAGGGTTTTTGCAAATAAAAGCCCCGTTCATGCATTACGTCGTTGACCATTGGTTTTTGTTAGAGAATTACCCTAATCACTTGACGTTAAGTGAGCTCAAAATCCCTTGGGTATTTTAGGGTAATAGGTGTGATTATGTGATATGTGAGGATAACATAACCCTTTTTAGTAGGGATAACTTTGCCCCTTTTATAGGTGACCCTGAGAATGACTATAGGCAAGTCCATGACATAATAATTTGTCAGTCAATTTTTTTTTGGGTAGACTGATCAATGCGGGAAGTCTTCTTGGGGATGTTGTTTTGTTTTGTGGTCATGTGAAGCTGATGAATGCGGGAAGATTCTGAGAGGGTGCTATTTTTATATCAAAATTTGGGCATAGCCATCCTTTGAGGGAGTGGTCTATATTTTGCTTTGTATGTTTTGATTTCTTTGAATAGCTGTCCTTCGAGGGAGCAGTCTATTAATTTTAGCAATAATGTAGCTGTCCTTCGAGGGAGCAGTCTATATTTATAGTTTATGACCTTTTAATATTTTGTTAGGCATCCCAGTTTTATGTTTTTTTTTTTTTTAACTAAACTTTTAGTCATGGACTAGACTATAGAGGTTTAGGGGTTTCCCTTTTATTAAGACAAAACATTAATGCTTAAAAAAGGGTTAACTAATTGTTGTAGGGAAAAAGGGTTGAAAGGAATAGGAATGAGGATGACGGGGGTTGCTCAAGGGATGAGCTCAAGTTAAACATTAAGTGAATGATTACTTGGTTAATAGTAGAATGGTCTCATATGCAAGGTATTAAGGGGCTCAGGTTCTAGCCGACCTTCGAGAGAAGACAGACGATAAGTGCCTGATCCATACTTGTGCATTATTATATAAGGTCTGAGCCAATTAGGAGCAAACTTGCCTTGTTTGATTCTTTCCATATTGGTCACGTGTTGGTTTTATTTAAGGATGAGATCTCCAATTTTGAAATCTCGCTCTTTCAAATTTTTGTTGTAGGCACGCTTGATGCGATCTTGGTAGATATGAAGATGATTAAGAGCGGCAAGACGACGTTCGTTGAGTAACTCGAGTTGTGTTAATCAATCTTGACAAAAGTCATCGTTAGAGAGCATGTCATGTAAGGAGATGCAAAGAGAAGGTATTTGTACTTCAAGAGGCAAAATGGCCTTGGTTTCATACACTAAAGAGAAAGGTCTAGCACTTGTAGGGCTTCGGATGCTAGTGCAGTAGGCCCACAAATTGAAGGGAATGTGAGTGTGCCAATCCCTTCCAATGTCATTGACTACCTTCATTAGGATTTTAGTTAGGATTTTTTTAGAAGCTTCTGCCTGTCCATTTGCTTGTGGATAGTAAGGTGAGGAGAAGCTGAGTTTGATGCCAATAGCGTCGCAAAGCTTTTAGACAATTTTATTTTTGAAAGATTTGTCGTTATTGGTGATTATCTTATGAGGTACACTGAAACGATAGATGATGTGGTGGTTAATGAATTCAACAATTTTTTTGGCTCTAGTGGAGATGAGGGGAACAGATTCCACCCATTTAGTGAAATATTCAGTCACTGTGATAATAGACTTATGTCAGAGAGACGAATGAGGGTTAATCTCACCAACTAGATTTAAGCCCCATTATGAAAAGGGCCAAAAATCCTTAGCAACTTGTAAAGCGTGGCTAGGGACGTGAAGTAGGTTAGCATGTTGCTGGCATTTGATACAATGCCTAACATAGTCGCTGCAGTCTTGGTTAAGAGTGGGTCAATAATAGCCCAAGCAGAGGATGCACTTTGTAATCGAGTTACCACTAAAATGTCCTCCATAAATCCCATCATGGACTTGTTTGATGGCATGAGATGTCTCAGTGGTGATTAGGCATCAGAGAAGGAGGCTGTTGAAACCTCATTTGTAGAGAAGACCCCTTAGCATGGTATATCGAGCAATACTCTTGATAAAAGCCCGTCGTCCATTGCTAGAGAGGTTAGGAGGAATGATAAAATAAGTCAAGTAGTCAACAAGTTGTTTATACCAAACATCATGTGGACTAGAGTCGATTAGGGTTTGGGACCTGGTGGCCACATTAATAGTGTTGATTTCGAATAAAGGGGAAAAAGGTGGCAGAGGGACTATAATCTCGCATTGGGATCCTGATTCAAGTGAGGAGGTTTGGGAGGCATGGGATGTTGTCGATAATTTGTCAAAAAGGTGGTCAAGAGAATCCTCAATGAGAAGGGTGTCCTTTTCTAGGTGTTAGTGAATGACAACCTTAAGAGCGTAGTGACTCTCAGTATCATGTCCAAGTGTGTGATGATACAAGCAAATTTGAGTGTCGTCGAACTAAGATGGTTTTCATCTGAGAGGTTGGTATGGCTTAATGGGCAGAAGAATGATGCTAGAAGACTGCAATAATTGGCATAACAATGAAGCATAGGAATCCACTAATGGGTCTGCACTCATTATTACAGTAGGGGTTGACAACTTCTATTTAGGAGTTGTAAGGGGAGTTTTTTGTACCACATTTTTGGTTGGTGGTGTGGCCACACACGTAGATGGCACTTTATTGATGAGAGGTGTCAAATTTCTTGTAGGAAATATATTTTTGATGGGTAGAGGGAGTAATGGAGGCAGTTTGTCTTTGTGAGGTGTTGGAATAGGGAGCACTCCTGTTAATGTGGAAGGATGTGGACCCAAGATAGAGGGCAATGGTGAAGGTGGGGGAGGAGTAGACTGACATGGTTTAACATATTTCTTTAGTATGGTGCAAGGACCACTACTGTGTAGGGTGAGGTTCAAATCTAACTTCACTTATGGGTGAGTTAGGTTTGATACAGGGCAAACACCGAGAGATCTTATTTGTTTCAACATGGTGGACACCTGTGAGGGTTTGGATTCAGACGTGGAAGACTGAGCTTCTGAAGATTTAGAAGTGGAAACCCGATCCTCATTAGAGACTTTGGGGTAAATCATCACAGAAGGGTTGGTTGTATAAGGCAAAATAGGATATGTAGGATAAGGAGCCCTAAGTCGCTCCCATAACACCTCGTACTCTAGGTTCCTAGAATGGAGGAATCCTAGGTTTTCTACCAATCGAGAGAAGGGTTTAGATGATGTCGTGCGAGGCCTTATAGTCGGTCCTTTGGAGGATTTGGGTGATTGTGAGAGCAAAAATGTGTTGGATGCAGTGATCATGGGCCAAAGGCAAGAGAGAACCATCACCGGATCTTCCGCAACTGAAGTGGGTGAGGTGCCGAGTTCTTCTCTCAGCGGAGAAGGGATTGGAGAATTTGGCTCTTCAAGTGGATAGAGTGCAGGGATGATCATGCCTTCCACGTGTGGTTTAGGAGTGTGGAAAGTATGATCCTCCATTGGTGATAAGAAGGATAAGGGTGGTGCCACCGGTATTGGTACCATCAAAGCATCCTCCAATATGGGAGAGGTCAAAGTAGACTCTCCTACGTGTGAAAGGGGGGTGAATGGAGGACTATCCTCTATCAGTGGAAAAAAAATAGGAGAGGAAGGCTCCTCTAAAGGGTAAAGTAGAGGTATGATGGCCCCTTCTACATGAGGGCATGGGGTATAAATGGTAAATTCTTCCAATGGTAGAAGAAGAGGGAAGGTGGGGGCAAGAGAAACAGGTAATACAGGATCCTCACAAGGTGGAAGAATGTGTAGAGGAGGTGCTTGATGTCGTGGGGGTGATATAGGTGAAACAGGTTCATCCACACGAGGAAGAGGGTGAGGTAAAGGGAGCTCTTCATTGCGTGGGAGTGGTATGGGTAAAATAGGCTCTTCTACCCGTGGTGGAGAAATGGGTTGACCAACTTCTTCAGATTATGGGAGAGGTTGGATATGAATGAAAGGAAAGACTATGTTGATCGTGCATATGTTGCATTCTTGAGGGTCATCGACCATGGTCTGAACATTGTTCTGACTTGGGGGATGGTTAGAAAATGGTTACCTAAAGACATCCATGTTTTGGTTGGCTGACACATTAGGGTTATCCAAAACAAGGTCCCCTTTGTCTAACATGTCTTGAACAATGTTTTTTAGGGTTTTGCAATTATCCGTGTCATGACCCTTGACACGATAATAGTTACAAAAGTCATTTTCCCTATACCATGCAGGGATGGCTCGTGAGGGGTCAAATTGGATAGGTGGTCAGATTTGAGGGAGGTTGAGGAATCCCTGCTTCACTAATTTATCTAATACAAAAGCATATGATTCTCCTATTGGAGTGTATCATCGCTGTTCATAGCATTGTTAGAATTGTCTAGTGATGTTTTGCAAAGTGGAGGGCTCAGATTGGTTGGTTGTGGTAGAAGATGGTGACCTAAGGACCACAATGTTCATTGATCCCTTGGACTTGGGGTGGGAAGAAGAAGGTTTGGAAGAAGAAGGGTCATTGGGTTTTGTGTTGGTATTTTTGTCACACAATTTGACCCTGTCTTCTTCGATTACGCAGAGTTTAAGCTTTCGGGCCATAGTGAAAGCTTCATCGAATGTGTGGAAAGTTTGAACCTACAGAGTGGACGAGATGTGCTTGGCACATGCTCATGAAAAGAGATCAATGAGCTCAGGTTGAGGAAGTGAGACGGAGAGTTGGCTGATCAAACCTCTCCAACGGGCGATGAAGTTTGCTATTGACTCATCCTCAAATTGTGTAATGGAATAAAGGTCTGTGATGGAGACCTTCTTGGTAATATTGATTGAGAAATGATCGAGGAATAACTGAGTGAGTTAAATGAAGGTGAAGAGAGAATGAGTGGTAATGGAGCTATACTAGTCAAGGGTGGTGCCAGAAAGTGACATAGGGAATGTGCGAAGCAATAACGCATCATCGTGCCCTATGAGGTAGCAAGTGTGTCTAAATGCTCGCAAATGTTGTTGTGGGTCCTCTTTACTCTGAAAGCGAGTAAATTTTGCGAGTTCCCACTAGCTGATAGGACCTAAGTTCCCCAAAGCTCTGACACAACATGTCAGATTTAAGAGCACACATGATTACCTTTGTATAAGCAACTTACATATGCAGAAATAACCAGAAGAACAAATAACTATCAATGAGAAAACACACAAAATATGAGAGGCAACACATAATTGTATTCAACTCATTACAAAAGAAATTAAAATAAAGAGATCACACTCTTCTTTTACCTCTGTGAGGCTTCCTCCTCAAGGGCTCCCAGTAATCTTCCCACCTGAGTAATCTTCTCTCAATAGGTCACAACACACAACTAACACAAGCTGTTGTTCACCTCATTGTACTTCCAGTACAATCGAGTACGAACCGGTACTCCAAGTAGATCTCACTATGATCCTGCTCCTGATGTATTGCTGTCACCTTGGATCCTGCTCCCCCACTGATCTCCTTTTGACCCTCGCATACACACATCCCTATAGACCAACCTGATCTTACTTATCACATGTAAATCTCCTCCATGATCCTGCAACACCCTGCATATCAAACCTGATCTTACATACATGAGGAATCCTACTTGATTCCACCATGGGAAGAACTCTCCAAGTTCTACATAGTTCTTCACAGTTCTTCACTTAATAATACAACCCATGAGTCTATTGTATAGATCTCATGCATACACTAATTTAGACAAGCGGCTCAAAGACTCAAACTGGTCTTCATCATGCAAACTCTCCATTCACTTAACTGACTATTTGTCAACAGCAGTTTTGACCACCACAGGCGACCGACATCAGTCCCTACCTTCCTGGAGGTGACCGACGCCGGCCGATATCTTGCCGATGCCGATTGCTATACACTGATCCCTGACTGACGTCAGTTGTGGCCTACCGACGCCAGTGACTACATACTCAGCATCCTCCTTCTGTTTGCAACAAGGTGAAGCTTTTAGCTCCACACCCTAACACTAGCTAGGGTATGGTCGAATAGGAACTGAAGGGTGGATAGGTTCGTTGGAGATTTGTTCATATAAAAGAACACTCCTCAAACCTGAAATAGATGTCTTAAGGTTGGACATCTTATCCATCAACATCTTAATTAGATCCACAGATGGATTGGCATGAGGGGCACCCCCTAAGTTATAGGGTACCTAGAAGGCGTTGGAAGGGGTGTGTGACGTACTTGGTTGCATTTGTGTAGGTGCAATATATTAATAGTTCATCATAGGGGCCGATGTCGAGGCCAAGGGGGCTTGTGTCATGAAGTTGGAGGGCACAACTTGACTAGATGCTGCCAAGGGTGGTTGAATGACGGTGACACTAGTTAAAGGATAAGTGGTCACTCTCGTGTTTATAGGTGCAAGAGTGGATGGGATAGAGACAATCAAGTTCTGGAAAGGTGTAGAACTTGGTTGAATTATTTGCGTTTGAGGGGTACAGAAACCCTGATGGAGGTAGGGCAAGAAAGGATAGAAGGGGAGGCCAAATCTTGAACATTGACCATGGTTGGGTTACTGGTTGAGGTAGTGGCTTGAGTGACCATAGGTTGGGTAGCGGATACTGTTGATATCTTTGCCGCTTCAACCAAAGAAGTTGGCATCCCATAAATAGGGTTACTCAAAGGATCTCGCATTTGGCTTCTAGCGAGATAATGTTGGAGAGCCTTGACGTTGTGGTCAAGGAATCTCTCAAAATTTTGATCCCCTTCAGGAATAATAGGAGGTTGATCAGGGGTAGGTTGGATAGGAGTATGCGAAGTGTCTAAAGTATACTCCATTAGATGACTTGGCACAAAGGGCGAAGGTGGGAGTGGCTATTGAATCGCATGGTCAACAAGGAATTTGGCTTGAATGCGTGTCAGGACCATCCAAGGCAAAAGGGGTTTAGGTTCCAAAAACTATGTGTTTTAGTTTCAAAAAACCAGAGTTTGTGTTAAATAGCAAGAAATTTGGGTTTTAAGCTTGCTGTTTGGAAATTATTTATTTATTTATTGACAGTGACCGATGGTGGTTGTTTAATCGATATCGGTTAGAAAATGTTGCCGACATCGGTTAGTTAACCGATGTCAGTGAAGGTTTGGTTGCTAACGTCGGTAGAGAAATTGATGTCAGTTTCTGTGTAATTCCAAAAACATAGAAGATTGATAGTTTTTGGAAGAAGATATTCTGAGTTGTTTTGGACTTCAGAATGGTATGACCTTACTAGCTCAAACACTCAGATAAAACTAGCAGAATAAATGATTAGGCAAGCAACCTCTAAAACATTAGATTCCTAGGAATGAGTTTTAAAGTCGTGGTGGCTTATGCCTTAAGAGAGGAAGTCTATGGCTAATTTCAAGTTGTGTTATAGTGCTCAAAGATATCTGTGTTAGGGTCAGTACGTGGTCTGGTGTTGGGCCTTGCTCTCTTCACTTCACGAACCCAAAGTCGAGCTGGGCCGCTTAGCCAGAATATACCTTCACTATAGTTTATACTCTGCCAGAGAATAGAGTGAGTCTTCCTCTTGGTGGTGAAATCCAAGTAGGATTGTTGGGTGGGGTAAGGTATCTGCTAGGTGATGAAATCCTAGATGGGCCTTGTCTCAAGTAAGTTTATGTGTTTGATTTGAAGTGATTGTGGTTTGGTTGTGTCACATTTGTGCATTACGATTCATTCATAATGCTTTAATTACTAAGTGGGCTAAGTGTGCATCCAAGCAAGAATGAAATGCAGTAGTTTTTAACCCAAATCAAAATATCTTATTCAAATGCAAACAAATGGAGAAGAGGTAAAGAGTATGAGTTTTTCACTACTCTATGATGCATGCAAGAAGTAACAAGAAGAAAAAGAGATGTTCTTTTTAACCTCTGCTAATGATTTCTCTTTTGAAACAAAAATATAGAAGAGGGGATGCAAGAAGTGAATATTTTTCTAATGTATCTACATGAAAATTTGATTTTTAAAAGAAGAAGAATGAACCCAAGGAAAAATCCAAGGGTCCCACCAGGCGTGCCAGAATGTTTCTCTAGATTTTCACTAATTGCATTCAAATGAGAAAGAAACTAAGGTTAAGAGGTTATGGGTTTGATGTTACCCGGATTTAGTGGGCACCGTATCCAAGCCTTGTGGGAGCTCCTCTTTGGCTATGGAGAAAACACCTGTAGTAAGAATGAAACTTAAACAAGAAAGATGTTAGAAGAGGATATGGTGGACTGCCAAGCTACATGCTCGATCCCGGAAGCGTGAAGCTCCTTAAGGGATGACAGTCCACTGTTTAAAGATAAAAGTATTGTAAAGGAAGAAATGATAAATGACTAAAGAAATAGAAAAGTAGATGGTGTGTACCTGTTCCTTACAGTCTGTGTATCACAGAATGCTACAGAAGGCTAGTTGAAGGTTCTGTCTGGTTCAAATGTGCTATTTGGATGGCTTTCTGGTTTGCTGTTCAAAACATAGTTACCGACGTCGGTGGGTCTGCCAAGTTCAATCAGGTAAATGGTGCCGACATCGATTGGATTTTTGATGTCAATCGAGGTTGTTGGCCTTGGATGGCTTTTAGAGTATTTTTGGGATAGACAGAAGGGTTTCTGGAAGTTCAAAGGTTGGTGCAGGGTTATGGGAAGGAAAATGAGGTCTGAGGAAGGGTATAGGTGGAGGATTGGTGTGAAAAGGGGGTGAGAACAAGGGGAAGGCCTTTCAACCCTTCCACAGAAGAAGTCAGGCCTCTCGACAGTATTTAGAAATATCAATGAAAACTAATTAACAATATATTCTAAAACATTGAAATGAAAACCATAGTACTTAGCTTTATAGGGTGAAGAACCAGAGGTGTCAGAATAGTGATTCCCATTATGGCTGATGTGATCAGTGTTATGAGCCAATGAAGCGAACATGGATTGCTTCAATTAGTAGCTCGAGGTCCTCATACAATCTTTCAATCTATTCTCTGGAATGATTTGTGTAGAGCTTCGGTAGCCAGGAGAATGATAATCGACTTCTGGTGCTTGAAATCTCAGTGTGCATGCAAATGTGCAAAAAGGTCGGGGTAGCTCAATGTTAGAGCTTGGCTTATGTAACTGACGTCGGTGATCCCACCGGCGTCAACATAGAACTACAGACATCGGTCATGGGTTGATCAATGTCGATGGAGAGAGAATAGGTAAAAGGGCTATTTTTAGCTCTTTGCTCATTTCTCCACCTGCCAAGTGCCTTTTTCGTTGGAGAATGGTCAAAATAAGGGCTTATGAGGCACTGGAGTTGGTTAGGGAGTTAAGATGGAGTAAGAATAGGTCATGGGTAGTTAGGATTTTGGAGGACCTAGTCTTAGGCTGACTCATAGGCTAAGAAACGGTCTTAGGGTGAGGTGTCCAAGGTAAGGTAATTAATTTAAAATAAGTAGTTTTTAAATTAATAAGGTGTGTAAGTGTGGGTTAGGAGTGTTAACATTTAAAAGGGGACCAAGGGGGGTTGACATGATATTGGTGTCTACATTATCATAGATGAGGACTTTTACATGTTGGAATACATGGCCTTTAGAGCTATAACAACTTTGACGTGCCATTAAGTGTCCTTTGCGCTTGACTACTACACTTTTAAATAGCATCATCAAGTAGATAATAATTATAATATGAGGAGTAAGCAGCTTGTCACTACTTCAACGCTTCTAAAAAAATAATGTTACCATTCCTCTAGATGCTAAGGCTAATAATAACCCTCCTCCTTCTAAGAGATACAAGTAGTTGTAGACTATAAATCCACATAACAAAGGAGGATACAATGTCATCAAGGACATGAATATCAAGGCTAACATCACTCTTCATTAGTTTTCTTAAATCATCAAACAAAGAGAGTTGCTGCTCAAAACCTAGATCAAAATATTATCTACTAACAAGTCAAAAGTTGTGCATGTAAATGTGATGGTATATAAGGATGATCCTAAAGTACCACCCTTTTTTTTGACTATCAAAATCTTGAAATAGAATTTACATAACTTCTTGGTTGAATCTGGTGTATCAACCAATGTGATGTCAATAACTATATGTAAGAAGTTGGGTTTGATAAGACAAAGAGAGTGGTCCTACAAATGGACCAATCATTCATTTTGTGTGTTGGGGAATTGATAAACATGTACATTTATCTGGCATCAAAACCACGCGTGTAATAACACATCGACATCTTGGTTGTTAACATTCAAGAGGTTTATGACCTCCTACTGATCAAAGACTAGTCCAAGATTCTCAATGGGTACATAGACCCTGACTTATCATACATGTGGCTACTTCAGAAGGGAATAGCCACCCAGATTTGTGTGGACCCTAAACCTAAGATGAAGCACATGATAATAGAGTATAATTACATGAATGAAAAGATAGAATTTATATCTTTGCATGTAGGTGTGTGAACTTTTACTACTACATAGGAACATACATTACACGTGTTGTCCCCAAAAAAATCACTCATTTTTGGGACAACCTATGAACTATTTTGGTTCAACAGACCAAAATCCCCTCTCCCCTTTTCAAAAATTGCTCTGAGCATTCAAGTTCTTCATTTTTCAAGGCTTTTTCTCAAAACTATGAAATCTGCAGATATGTTTCTACAGACTCAACATGCTTGAAATTAGCAGGTTCAACAGGTTTAAAGGCTTCTGCAGGTGAGTTCAATCAAAAGAGCAAGTTTCTGACACTTAGTCATTTTCAAGATTGGTTCAATTGGTCAGTTCAATTGGCAGGTTCAAGGGGCTGCCCCAGGGCCGAAGGAACAAATTCCCTTGCGGAGGGCAGGCAACATTGGTTCAAGGGTCAACGAGAAGACATAAAAGATAGAATTCCTTCAGATTTGTTCAAAAGCTGATAGGTAACATTTCCTTCAAAATTTTTGTCTAAAGGAAATGATTAAGTGAAAGAGCCGTTAGACTTCAAGAGTATTTTTCTCAGAAAAATGCCCAAGGCAAAATTCCTTCAGACATTTTATCCGAAGGAATTTACTCGGGAAGAAAGCCTGAAGAAATTGAAATGATTGAAATGACTAAGGAAAAGAAGCGAAGCTTTCCTTCAAACATTTTGTTCGAAGAAAAGGCCCGACGAAAAAAGCCCAAAATCCAAATCCTGTTGAAGAAGCAAGAACCCTCTGGGAAAGATCAAACCTTAAAGTGTAGCAAAAGCTACCAAGTGTCATCTGCCAGGACACAGTTTCTAATAAGTTTTAAAGCTATAGAACATGCCACATGTTCCGTTATAACTCAATGAAAGCTGATAAGTGTCAACATCTACAGTTTCTTCCTTTGTTTTATAAGGACTGTGGTGGGCCTCAGGTGAGTTACTAAGGTTAAGTAGAGTGCAACAAATGTCATCGTCCGCATGAATCAAAAATAAGTCTCGAATGTTTCTACAGTGTTTCTAGGAGCTCAATAGAAGCTACCACATGTCATCTTCTGTAAGACTCTCAAAAGGTATTTAAATCTTCGTGAAACATGCCACGTGTCTCGTTAAAACTCAACGGAGCATGACAAGTTTCTGCGTCCACATTTCAAGTTTTTTATAAAGCTTCTTTCACTAAGCTTCTCTCATATTTTTGTGGAGGGCACCACGTGGAAACTATGGAAGGTTTTAATATGTGTTTCTAAAAAGCAGTGGAAAATGCCACGTGTCACTTGCTGAGATCAATAGAAAGCGGTTGAAGCAAGTGGGAAAGACACGAAGGAATTGCTAAGGAAGATGACTGACTTGAAGACGTCAAATTTGTGGCAATAAAATAACTATTGATCTTTGCAGGCTTGAGCATGGGCTTGAATGCATTCAAAGGCCAAAATTCCAAAGGGAAGAACCACTGATGGAAGAACATAAAGAGCCAAAAGAGAGTGAGAAGATAGCCTGAGAGCTCAGATCACTAGGAAGAGACAAAATGCAACAGGAAATCTAGAAATATCTATAAAAGAGTTATTTCTAGTAGGTTGAACAATCCACCAGGTGGACATCAAAGGACATGAGTATTCAATGGTGTGACCTATTTTTTCCCCTTTGAGTAAAGGCGAATGGACAGCCGTGTAAGCATCATAAAGAAGACCAGACAACCCATGCTTAGGAGGAGACATTTGAGATGATTCAGAATGCCAAAGTTAAGGCCGATGACCTGTTCTAGCATGACCCTTTCAAAGATATTTAAGGCATTCAATTCAACATGGGCCGTTTTCATGAAAACAAGCGCCCAAGTCTTTATTAGAGTGCTATATATTGTAATCTCTCATTTTATGCAAAGGAGATCTTCCCAATATAGAAGCAAAACTCTGCCCAAATTGAAAGGTGAATACTGAGACTTTGAGCTCAGATTGTTGTTCATATTATTTTATTTGAATGAGAAAGCAAGTTACTTGTAGACCTTGTGATGTTATATCTTGTGTCATTTTAGGAGATTGTTCTTATGTCTATCTTTTGGATGCATTCTTGTTTATGTAATTTAACAAGCAAAACTCATGGAAGTGTTCAGGAAGGTGTCCTAAAATCAATTGTTGAAAGACTTTGTGCTGTTGCCAATTGCTTTTAGTGTGTGTTTGTCTTTTCTATTCTTGTGTAAAGGATCTTGGGATGACTTTATGCCCCCATTGTCCTTCGTATTTCACTCTTTGGGAAGCTAAAGTGGAAACTTTGTGTTTTATTTCATTCTACTGGTTACTGCACCCTGGTTATCTCTTGATTACTTTCACTACCTGAAAGAAGTCCTGTTGTTTCCTGCAAGAACACTTTTGAAAGAAGAGAAGTGCCTCTAGTGTTTTCACCAAGATTTTCTCCTTTGTTTGTGAACATCATCTTTGAAAGAAGAGAGATGGATGGTGTGTCTTACCCCTGAGTGTTATTTTCTACTTATATATATTTAGTATATAGCTCTTGCATATTTATAGGGATCCTCCCCTTGATGAGAGGAGAGATTTGTCTACCTCTGATGTAGTAAACTTGCACACTGGGCTGACCAATCTTCCTTGCTGTGGATGATAAGACCTATTTTACTCAATCAGACAACTGACTGACAAAATATTCATCCAACAGTCTTTTTGGCGACTCTGTTGGGGATTCAAACAAGCAGTTCCTATCCTTATCCATTATATATTTTTGGTGACTCTCATATGGGCCTTACCCATTATCATTATAGCCATACCATTTTTCCCCCATCTCTATGCAACACTTTTTGACAACTCTGCTGGGGAAGAACGTGCAATTTGAAGCCTTAAGCTTCAAGCTAAAGCAGGGCTAGTTCTTTTCCATTTTTATCCTATAATCTGGCAGCTCAATGCTATACAAGAGGCCAAAAATCTCAAGGTGTTGTTGACCCTATTTTTGAGTTGGTGCAGCAGAGCAATTTTGATTTTTTTCCTCCACAACCTCACCTTCAATGAACTAGGAGTCTTCCTCCTACCGATACCGGGTCACCAATACAAAGTAGAGCTTTGCCTATCCATAGTCTGCCCAGATTTGTGATCCCACTTCTACATAATTAAATCATGGCTTAAGGCCCCTGGGGTAACTCTTTTGGTCCTTTAAATTTGACCCCACCTCTACATGAGCTTCCACACAGTTCAAGGGAGAATTTCCCCAAATTTTTTGGTGATGGAAAAGTTCACCCTGATGAACATATTGCTTTCTTCAGCATAGCCTGTGGAGTAATAGGTGTGGAGTATGAAGACATAACAGTTAGGCTATTTATAGAGACACTATAAGGCGCTACTGTAGACTAGTTTTACCATCTACAAGCTTGGTCAGTGACTGATTGGGACACACTCAAAGCTAAATTTGAAGCCAAGTTCAAGCCTACAAAAGATGCACATGCCTTGCTCACCCATCTCACACAGATGAAGAAGGAGCCCCATGAACCTATGAGGGACTTCATTGCCAAGTTTGACAAGCTGAGGAATAGGATTCCCATGATCACCCAGCCGATACTTGAGAATCTCAAGTGTTTCTTCATCAACTCACAGCTGCTTGAAGTGAGTTTTTTGCTGAGATGGGCTAGACACATAGACCTTGTTGCTGCTCAAGACTTGGCTATTGAGGTATAAGATGACCTTATCTTGGCTGGAAAAATAAGGAAAAACCTAAACAGAGGTAAATCCTCTTCATCTTCTAAATAATCACCTACAACCACCACTGATCAAATGGTGCAAAAGTTGGCAAATGAATTGCTAGCCTTGAAAAGACAAGTGGCCCAAGGTATGTCTACTCCTTATCAGGATATGCCAAGGAGGACATTTCAGAACTAGTCATATCAAGGCAATGTTGTCAAGAATCAAGGGAAACCAAATCATCTTCCTCCCCCACAGAGGAACCTTGCCCGTGAAGCACCTCCAATCAACTCAGTAGTTGGATGTTTGGAAACTGAACATGATTTCTCTTTCCAACCTAAGTTTGATCAAAAAAATGATGGTGATATCTTCATCGAGGGTCAAGAAGAGTCAACTGGCAACTCCCACATTGGTTTCCTAAATTATTAGGATGAACCCATAAGTAAAGGTGATGTAGTCGAGGGATCATACGTAGTGTTCACCTGGTCTAAGAACCAATCAACCCAGTAAGTTGATAAAGAAAAGACAGATGAGTGACCTTAACCAACAATTTCAATTGCTAAATGTGGGACCACTCTACCTTTTTAGCCAAAGGACCCGGTGATTGCTAAGAAGGTAAGTACATCAAACATCCCTACACCTTCTACTTTAAATTCACAGATCACTCCTCCCCCCTAAAAACCAAAAGGATGAAGTCCCATCCTCTCTTCCTAGTCCATTTCAGTCATTTGACATAATTTACCATGTCGAGAAAACCAAAATTCAAATGACTAAATTTGAATTCCTACAAGCTAACCCTGAGCAGTTGGACATATTGGTGGAGTGTGTGAAGAATATATCCATCCCTGCAGGATAAGAGATTAGAAAGGTAACTCATGATCCCCCAAGGAACATGCCCATCCCAAACAATCTTGTCATTACTCTTCCTATTGCCCTTGGAAAAATAGAGCCTTTCTATGTTTCCCTATTGATAAACGGTCACAAGTTGAGTAATTGTATCATTGATTTTGGTGCATCTGACAATGTCATCCCTGCTAAAGTGGTAGAATCTCTTAGCCTCACACTGACTAAAACATTTTGTAGATGCTTCTCCATGGAGAATAAGCAAGTACCACTACTGGGACAAATCAAGGATGTCCAATTTGCATTTGCGGCATTCCCAAACAAGAGAATCAAGATGACAGTTCTAGTGGCCGACGTCCCAGCATCCTATGGCATTCTGCTTGGATGAAATTTCTACAAGGATGTGGGAGGATACGTAAGCATGGACCTGTCTGAGGCAAGGATCCCTATCAAAGATGTCATGAAGAGGCTACACTCTGAAAAGGAGGCAAAATATGTTGTCTCTCAGAGATCAACACCTGAAGCCCAGATTCTATTTGAGTCTTCAGGCAGGGATAATTACTTCTTATCCATAGAGGATGTTCATGTTTTAGCTAATGAAAGAACTGTAGGTGGTGATCCAAGATTGATTCAATCAAAACATCAAAATAATTGGTAGGGTGCAGTATAAATGAAAAAGGATCTTCCATCTCTAATAAAGAGAATCTGATAGAAGATTAGTTTTCGATGATGTTTGGATTTGAGAATTCAATGGTAGTAATTCCTCTACTAGTGCTAGAGCTGAGATGGTGTTGATATCTCCTCAAGGAGATATTCTTTCTTCTTCACATGAGTTACAGTTCAACAACACCAACAACACTGTCGAGTATGAATCTCTGTTACTTAGGTTGAAGGCTGCTCATGACAAAGGTGTCAAACTCCTTCACGCTAAAGGAAATGTTGAACTAATGTTTTATCAAGAGTTTGATGCTAACAATCAAAACATGTGCTAGACTGAACCAACATAATAATGAGCTATGGTAGTGGACCATACTACTACGCACCAAAGTCAAGAAGAGAAACTCTTCATCGAGAGAGCAAAGATTTATGGTTTTCAGATTGGAGACCACGTCTTGCCATGGCACAAGAAGAGAGAACAAAAATGAGTGCACAAAAAATGTGATTCTTGGTGGAGAGTTCCATTTGCCCATCACCGATTCTAGGGACAAAATGTTTTCTTACTGGTTTATCAGGAAGGAATGCCATTTTCATTATCTCACAATGGGAAGTGTCTGAATCACTTCAATTCTTGAAGTATCAGATAAGTTCACCTGTACATATGTATATTTGTATAGTCTTTGTTTCTGCTTTGCATTGTTCATTTTCATTTTTTGGAGCATTTATCTTTGGATAGCATGACTCCGTAGCCAAATGGCACACTTCAAGGCACTATAGATTCTGGTTTCTACTCCCCTCAGCTTCTTCAAAGTTCTCAACTGAAGGAAGTTCCCCAACTGGAGCCAAATATTGTCCCCAAAAAAGTCACTCATTTTTGGGACAACCTATGAACTATTTTGGTTTAACAAACCAAAATCCCCTCTCTCCTTTTCAAAAATTGCTCTGAGCATTCAAGTTATTCATTTTTCAAGGCTTTTTCTCAAAACTACGAACTCTGTAGATATGTTTCTACAGACTCAACATGCTTAAAATTAGCAGGTTCAACAGGTTCAAAGGCTTCTATAGGTGAGTTCAATCAAAAGAACAAGTTTCTGACACTTAGTCATTTTTAGGATTGGTTCAATCAGTCGATTCAATTGGTAGGTTTAAGGGGCTGCCCCAGGGTCAAAGGAACAAATGCCCTTGCAGAGGGTAGGCAACATTGGTTTAAGGGTCAAAGAGAAGACAAAAAAGATAGAATTCCTTCAGATTTGTTCAAAGGCTAATAGGGAACATTTCCTTTGGACTTTTTGTCTGAAGGAAATTATTAAGTGAAAGAGCCATTAGACTTTGGGAAGATTTTCCTTGAAAAAATGCCCAAGGCAAGATTCTTTCAGACATTTTTTTCGAAGGAATTCACTCGAGAAGAAAGCCCGAAGAAATTGAAATGATTGAAATGACTAAGGAAAAGAAGTGAAGCTTTCCTTTAGACATTTATCTAAAGGAATTCCTTCAAACTTTTTGTTTGAAGAAAAGGCCCGATAGAAAAAGCCTGAAAGCCAAAGCCTGTCGAAGAAGCAAGAACCCTCCGAGAAAGATCAAACCTCAAAGTGCAATGGAAGCCACCAAGTGTTGTCTATTGGGACATATTTTCTAATAAGTTTCAATGTTGTGGAACATGCCACGTGTTTTGTTATAACTCAGCAGAAGCTGACAAGTGTCAACATCCATAGTTTCTTCCTTTGTTTCATAAGGACTGTGGTGGGCCCTGGGTGAGTTACTAAGGTTAAGCAGAGTGTGACAAACGTCATCATCTGCATGAATCCAAAATAAGTCCTGAATATTTCTATAGTGTTTCTAGGATCTCAATGGAAGCCACCATGTGTCATCTTCCATAGGAATCTCAAAAGGTATTCTAAGCTTCACAAAACATGCCACGTGTCCCGTTAAAACTCTACAGAGCACGACAAGTGTTTGCGTCTTTATTTCAAGTTTCTTATAAAGCTTCTTTCACTAAGCTTCTCTCAAATTTCCATGGAGGGTGCCACATGGCAACTGTGGAAGGTTTTAATATGTGTTTCTAAAAAGCAGTGGAAAATGCCATGTGTCACTTGATCAGCAAAAAGTGGCCAAAGCAAGCGAGAAAGACATGAAGGAATTGCTAAGGAGGATGATGGACCCAAAGATGTCAAATTTGTGGCAATAAAATAACTGTTGATCTTTGTAGGCTTGAGTGTGGGCTCAAATGCATTCAAAGGCCAAAATGCCAAAGGGAAGAATCGCTGATGGAAGAACAAAAAGAGCTAACAGAGAGTGAGAAGATAGCTCGAGAGCTCAGATCACCATGAAGAGACAAAATGAAACAAGAAATCTAGAAATATTTGCAGGACAGTTATTTCCAATAGGTGGAACAGTCCACCAAGTGGACATCAGAGGACGCGAGTATTCAATGGCATGACCTATTTTTTCCCTTTTGAGTAAAGGCGATTGGATAGCCATGTAAGCATCATAAATAAGACTAGACAACCGATACTTAGGAGGAGAAGTTTGAGATGATTCAAAATGCCAAAGTCAAGTCCAATGACCTATTCCAGCATGGCCCTTTCACATATATTTAAGACATTCAATTCGACATGGGCCTTTTTCATGAAAACAAGAGCCCAAGTCTTTGTTGGAGTCCTATATATTGTAATCTCTCATTTTATGCAAAGGAGATCTTCTCAATATAGAAGCAAAACTCTGCCCAAATTGAAAGGTGAATACTGAGACTTTAAGTTTAGATTGTTGTTCATATTATTTTATTTGAATGAGAAAGCAAGTTACTTGCAGACCTTGTGCTATTATATCTTGTCATTTTAGGAGATTGTTCTTATGTCTGTCTTTTGGATGCATTCTTGTTTATGTAATTTAACAAGTAGAACTCGTGGAAGTGTTTAGAAAGGTGTCCTAAAATCAATTTTTGAAAGACTTTGTGCTGTTGCCAATTATTTTTAGTGGGTGTTTGTCTTTTCTATTCTTGTGTAAAGGATCTTGGGACAACTTTGTGCCCCCATTGTCCTTCGTATTTCACTCTTTGGGAAGCTGAGGTGGAAACTTTGTGTTTTGTTTCATTTTGCTGGTTGCTATGACCTGGTTACCTCTTGATTACTTTCACTACCTGAAAGAACTCCTACTATTTACCTCTTCATTTACTCCTCTTGATTACTATAAAGTCAAAATTATAGATCTTTGGTGATCTAGAGTTGGTCATTAACCAAATTAGGAACAAGTATCAATGAAAACTCACTTATTTAAAAAATTACAAGCACTTAGCATATAACCTGATCGATTCCTTTGAAGCTTTTGACATCAAAGTTATTCCAAGAGAGTAGAACCAGACTATAAACTCATTAACAGGTTCAACTACTAATCTCGCACCTCTCTAAGAATCAAATATGCAAAAATTATTGGTGAAGTTGGTTCCTTGTCCCTCAGTCTTGGATAACATGGAATATTTATAAGTGTTTGAAGATGACCACCAGATTATGCAATTCATGAATAGTTATAGATCCTTTTAATCTCAATTGATATATAAGAAGGATGTTGAGCCCATGCAGATTGAAGACATGGGAGAAGATGATGTGTTATAGATAAAGGAGAACCACATTCCCTTGGGTATGGTCTCCTTAGGAAGAGATTTTGATGTATATTCCCAAGCTTAAAAGTAAAAATAATCTAGAATAATTGAGTATGATTTTACCAAGGATAATCTAGGCACATACCAACACCCTCAGTTTGTGAATATTGGACTAAGCTGCACTAACAATGAGAAATAATAATTGAAGAATCTACTAGTAAAGTACAAAAATGTGATTTCCTATACATACAAATATCTAAAAGTCTCTGACCCTAAGGTTATCACACATTTTATTCCATTACAACCAGGGCATAAGCCTTTCAGGCAAATATAGAGGTTGATGAATCTAATTTTAGAACCTCCAATTCAAACAAAACTATAAAAGTTGATGGATGCCAAGATTATCTTCCCAATCAGGCAATCGACCTGGGTAACTAATCTAGTACTAATTAGGAAGACAAATGGAAAAATTAGACTTTGTGTTGATTTTAAAATTTTGACTAAAGCATCAAAGAAAGATAATCACCATATACCTTCTTTGGATGAGGTAATATAGATCATAAGCAGGTCAAATATGATGTCCTTTGATGGATTCTTAGGTTATAACCAAATATTGGTTGAAGTTGAAGATAGGATGAAGACTACATTTACCACCAAGTGGGGGACTTTTGCATATAAAAGGATGTCATTTGGCCTAATCAATGCAGGATCAACCTTCCAAAGGGCCACAAATTTCACTTTCTAGGGACTTTTTAGTAAATTCATAATCATCTACATGGATGATATGATCATCTAGATCACTTTTATAAAGTGTTTGATAGATGTAAAAGGTACATAGTATCACTTAATCTAAATAAGATCATCTTTAGAGTTATTGAAGGGAAACTGCTAGGCTATGTCATCACTAAAGATGAGATCTCCATCGATCTAAATTAAGCCCAGGACATTTCCAAGTTGACACCCCCAAATAAAAATAAGGATTTGAAGTCCTTCTTTGATAAGATAAAATTTGCGAGAAAATTTATTTTTGGATTTGCAGAGATTGTCAAGCCACTAAACACCATGTTGAAGCAAGATGCCAATATATAATAGACAACAAAATCCTAAAGAGCTTTCCAACATATCAAGACTACCATTGTTGAAGCTCTAGTTCTGATTAGTCTAGACTTTAGTAAGGATTTTTATGTCTATTCAGTTACTTTAAAACATACCATAATAGTTGTGTTTACATAGAAGGTAGAAGACAATGAACATCCCATTGCATTCATGAGTACCAATTTGAAGGATGTTGATTTAAAATACTCTATGATAGATAAGCAAATATATACCTTGATCAAAGTTGTCAAAAATTTTAGGCATTATATCTTGAAAAATAAAACATGCACCATTGTTCCATACCTAGCTGTCAAGCTCATGCTTGGCCAGAATGAGTTTGGTGGGAGAAGAGGTAAATCGATGGAAAAATTAAAAGAGTTTGATCTTGAGATCAGACCAACAAAGATGGTAAGAGGTAGGGAATCATATAGTTGATGACACAGACTAATCCACATATTAGTATTGAGTAAATTATTGAAATTTAGGTAGATGCTAGAAAATGATATACCTAGATCATCCATTATCTGTTCATAAGTACTTGTCCTCCTAAATTAAATAGATAGTAAAGGTGAACCCTCCTACTCAAATTCACTCATTAAATGACCAATAAAGAGTCTTATATAAAAATAATTATGAGAGCTTCTATCTAAGATACATTTCAAAAAAGAAGCTATAGATATCCTAAACAATTTGCATCAGAAGATAGGTAGTGGGAATCCCCTCAGGAAACACAACAACTCTTAAAATTATGAGGATGGGATACTACTGGCGTACAATATTCAAGGATGCCTACATTCATGTTAGGACCTGCCATGAGTGCCAAGTATTTATGAAGAAAGAAGTGAATGTTGCCATGCCTTTGTAACCAATCATTTAAAGACACCCCTTTTCCCAATGGGGTCTTGATTTTATTGAGGTGATCTACCCAAAATTTTTATTAGGACACAAGTTTATCCTCATAAATACTGATTACTGCACCAAGTGGATAGAAGCTATAATAACAAAGAATTATAGAGCAATTAATGTCATCAAGTTTCTGGAAGAAAATACATTGACCAGGTTTGGCATTCCCATTTCCTTAGTTTATGCCAATGGTTTAGATTTTTAATCTTCTAAATTTATAGAATGGGTTTATGATAATCAATTCACAATCAAGTTATTTTTAAAATACTATCCACAAAGAAATGGAGTAGCTGAGTCTGCCAATAAAAATATGATGGATGCCATTAATAAATCAACACAAGACAAACTAAGATAATGGCATCTCTTATTTAAATATGCACTATGGGTAGATAAAAATAGGCATAAACAAGCCATCAAAGCTGCACCTTCTATACTGGTGTATGAGCAACAACTAATTTTATCTTTTGTTATCAATGTAACAATATACTAGTTCATGCAAGATTATATGGGATAAGATGAAAGAGTACAATATAAGCTATTAGATATAGTCCATATGGCAAATTCAAGAATTGAAGCACTACACAACTTTAGTAAACATTAGGATATTATCAAGAGATGACTTGACAAGAGATCCAAGATAAAAGATTTTAGGATTTTGTACCTAATGCTTATATGGGATAAAACACATGAAAAAAGGGAAACATGACAAGTTCACTCCTTTGTGGATTGGACCCTATCAAATATCATAAATCTTAAGTATCAACTCCTTCCACTTGAAGGACCTTCAAGGAAATGACCTCACCTTTTCATTCAATGGACAATTTTTGAAACACTATTTCATGATTGATCTGATTGGATATGTATTTGATTAAATGTAAGTAGAGGTATAGACATTTTAGTAGGTTAGATTTCATGATTTTTATTTTATATTTCTTGCTTTCTATATTAGATTTCCTGCTTTTTAGATTAGATTCCCTATTTTATAGGATTAGTCATTCATGTTTTTTGTAGTTTATTTTTGGTATATTAGTTTCTATGATTTCTAGGTTAGTTTCTTAAAACTATTAATAAAATGATTAGTTTCCTATATTGAAGTCATAAGTAACTTGCTAAAATAAGGGGATAATTCATAAAGTAGCACAATTGGTAATCACAAGGATTTATTTTGATAGTATCATATTATTTGGAATTAAGGTATGTATTGTGATTGAATTATGTTTTGTTTGAATTAGATAAGTTTTACTAGACCTTTGGGATTTACTCTTATATACTCGTGTTAATTTTATAAAGACTTTTCACTTCCAAATATTAATTGCATGATTACATGGTAAAACTTGGATGAAATATATTAAACATGGGACTGGAGACATATTAACAGGGATGTACTGATCAAAATAAGTTTTCTTATACATATACCTAGCCAATGGTGGTTCTTAACCCTTGTTTTATCTATTTTCCAAAAAACACATCATACAACCTCATAAAATATGGGTGATTCAAACAATCTCTACCAGAGCTATGGATGCCTAGCTTGCAGTAGAGTAAGGCTTTTAGTGAAATCAAAGGTATCTTTGTTGGGCCCAAAGATGCTTGGCTGTCAACAAAGCAATGCCCAAACTTCCTTTATTGTTCGGTTATCAAGTCTAAAGCCAAACACGAAACCTACAATGTTTATCCAACTCTTTGTCAAAGCTTTCATAACCAAGGGGAATTGATTTTACATGATCACACACACAAACCAAGGAATGGAAAGGGTTAGTATGTTGCATGAGAAAGTAGGAGTCTTTTTCAGAGTTTGGTTTGCTTATTCCTTTTTTGTTTTGAGTTAAAATTATGTTATGATACATTTATGAGATTATGGATTTTTAAAATACTCATGAGTATTTTCCCTTGCGATTTGCCATTTGTTGTGCCCTGACGCACACACCTCATTTTTTAAAATTAAAATAGGGACCAATTATTGTTTGAATATATTTATTTAGGGTCCTTATAAACCTTATAAATCCATGATATAAATTTACTTATGAAAATTCTAAGGTTATCTTCATAATTCTAAAGTTACAAAAGTTCTAATTATGAAAATCAAAGATTAATCAATTATTTTGAGTTATTTTAAACCTTAGGTTTTCATATTTTTCTTTGAAAAATTATCACTTTGATTTATGGACTAATGGAACTCATATTTTCATCGTAGTGTTCTTATGTTTTTCGTATGACCGAAAGACTATCAACAAAGACTTGTTAATCATTCATGATCGGGCCTTACCTTTATTACATGAGATTGGGACAAGGGGTGTTGCCACATTACTTAGAGCCTTTAGCTTTCATAAAAGTTTCTAAGTCCTCAAAGTATTCAAAGTTCCAAGATATCATCAATTGGAATTACTATGTTACATGGAGCCTTCTGAGTTTTAAGAAAAAATCTAAGAGTTTTGAGTCTCCAACATCTATAAACATGCCACATAGTGAATTTACATGAACTTAGAAACATAGAGGCTTTGAAAAAAGGCCAATCATCTAATGGTTTTGAGCTTATACAGTCTAATAGTGATGAGCTTCTGCAGTTTTAAGCATTCAACACTTGACATATTTTTGTCAACTATAACCCCGAAAGGATTAACACAATCTAATGGCCCTTGAGCTTCCATAGTCTAATGGTTTTAAGGTTCCATAGTTTCAAACATTTGACACTTGACATATTTTCATTTAATCACAACTATGGAGACTTTAAGGTAAAGTCAATTGTTTTATGGTCTAGTGGCTCTGAGGCCTCGAGATTGTGTGACATGTCTGCATCTCGTTAAGTGGAACATTTACATAGACATGCATAGTCCAAAAGGTTCAAGCACCCATGTTTTTATGCCTCCAAGCCCACGTAGGCTTGAGATTAATCCATATGGCACAATTATATTAATTTATGACCCTAGAGTATATAAATCAAAGATGCAAATCTAAAGGTCTGAGTTAACAAAAATTGGACAAGTGTCATGATTCGTAAGACTCTAGCCTAAAGCATACATAAATGAGTTTGACAAAAAGGCAAAGAAGTGGATAATCAAGAATTTGATAGTTATCTAGAACATGATGAGTGGGCACATAAAAATAATGAGTAGTTGCCATCTGACGGGTAAGTAAAGCTGCCAAAGTTGACTAGCACATTCAAATTAGAATGGGAATGAAAAGGTCATTATTTGCATTGATGACACATGAATGCATTCATGAATTAGACTTTTGGACAATATATACAAAACTTATGTGAAGGATAGTCATTTATCCATTGCTCTATTGATCAAGTAATGTAATTCTAATCATTTGAGCACCCAAAGAGCCCTACCTTTTTTTATTAAACTTGCACAAATAAACTAGATGATTTGCATAAGGAATTTATTATTTTAGGTTGAAAAATAGCTTCCTCTTCAAATCAAGTGCATCCTCAAGCCCCCTCCATATATTCTGTGATTGAAGCATAGAATACATGGACATAATGTTTGATAAGAGTGCCCTTGACTTCAAATTCTTACACTACTCGATGCTTTGGGAATTGATGGAGTCTATAAAGTTGTATTGTGCACAGGACTAAAAACCTCCAAATGAAAATTAGTATATCGATAACATACTACCCATCAAACATAAGGTATTTATCAAGCAATGATGAAACCATAGGTAATCCCCTACATAAACCTAATTAGAGGTTTATTTTTCAATGGAACATTTTATAGGGATTATTTTCACCTTAAGAAAATTAAAAATGTAGTTTTTAGTAGGGAATTTAAGAATATATCAGACTACCAGTCCCTGAAACCACATATAACCAAGTCTTGGTCAATGTCTAGCTTGAGAAAAACACCATAGATAAAAAATTTAAACAATGGTTGGTCAAAATCCAAAGATTGGATCCTGAAGGAGGGGTTTCCTCTAATTATATTGTTAAATTCAGACCATGAATTAGGATAGTTATGGATCTCTTAAATAGATTAATGGTTTTACAAGCATAACATATGTGCAGGTTAAATGGGTCCCATTGTTGGACATTCTTTTAACTTCAAGCAAGATAGTTTCCCTATGGGAGGTCATAAGTGTTAGACTGAAGGCACACATGTTCTATCCTAATGAAAGGCCAGTTGATGACAAATTTTACATGATGTCCTATTTATTGGATGTAGTATTAGGCACAATTTAGAAGACCAATGGGGAGATATGGCAACCTTCAATAAAATACCTTGATAATAGAATCTATGAAGATTACTCTTTCATGTTTATATACAGATTCAAGAATGAAATTCAAAGGATATGTGATGAAATACATCCTCAGGTATATCAAGTGATTCACAACACCCAGATGCCTAGGTTATCTAAAAACATAACAAGAAACATTGATAAAAGGAGGGATTATTGGTATTACCTTGGCCATACAATCATCATAATTGAAGGCACAAAAACATCCCCCATGTTCCTGCCACACCATGTCTGAGACAAAATTATGAAAAATAGTTAGCTTTTCAGCTCTATAACAACATTGATGAAGAACTTGGACTTAAGCATCAAACCTACTATTATAAAACCCATCTAAGTGTTTGACAACTTCAGTTTGCGGTTAGGGCACATTTCAATAGTTGGTAAAGCTAGAACTTATTACAATTTAAAGGTGGCCTAGTTCAGGGAATGGGACTCCAAAAAGAATATTAGGACATACCTCCAGTACTTTAGAGAGAAGAAGAAGGTGAAAATTTCATATGGTCACCAGGAATATGATCATGATGTTGTCTTTTTGAATGCATTTTATGATATCGAGGTATAGAATAAGATGAAAAATAGGTAGATGTCTATGGTATGGGATCAAGGTCTTTAGTATGATCCTAAGATCATTAAATAATGAGCTAAGTAAATGGAGAAACAAAAAGAAAGAGCATGGAGCCGTGAGTGGCCTTCAACTTAACCATAAGATTCAGAAGGGAAAGATTGACCTCCCTCTCCTATAGAAGAATAAATAAAGTTACAAGAGGGATAGTCAAGTAGTCAGAGTGAGTCTAACCCTCAAATAAGGAAATAAATTATAAGGGGCCTCCCTAGTCCTCATCTACCTTATACATCTTTAAATACTATTACTATAGTCTTGGGTACAACCAAAATAAAGGAGAAGTCTACACCTCCTTTAGACAAGTAGAAGAAAAGTAATGGACACATGATATCTTTAGTTGAATATTCAATTGAAGAAGAAGATGTCAAAACAATTGAAAGGACTGGACTTGAATTGAGTGAAAAGGTAGCCTCATATGATGAAGATGTAGAGTTGGAGAAGCCTAAAGCCATGAATTTGGAAAGCCCACAAGTAGAAGAAATCCTAGCTGACACTTTAGATCAATAAGTCATTAAGAAGTGCAAAGACAAAATATTCATGAGGCAGTTTCTTCCCTTCTTTCATCTATTACCAATGTAGATATTCTAGATGCAGAATTACCTCCAGCTATCCCAAATATTATTTTATCTGGTCTTATTGATTCATCTATTCTTTTATCTTTAATGTGAATAAAAGTTCCAAAAAAAAGAGCTCACTTTTAGACTAGGGTTATAATTTATACCTATAGCCCTAGAATGCCACCAGTTCTTAGGAAGCATTTAGATTAACTAAAACTGCCTATGCCATAATATTCACCCATATAGTAAGCCACATTGTTAATTGCAAAAAACCTAGGCTTGACTAGGTATGTGGCTAAAGTCACTCCATTAAGGTAACCTTCACCATGGGAGAGAATTGTCCATCCACCTCGCTAGTTCCCAATACAAATAAGTGAATCATTGGTGCCACCAAAAATTAAACCTACTCCTATGAATCTTCCACCTTCCACATCTGAAGACCCAAGCCTACTATAAGAAGAAATAGGGGGAGCTTGTTGTTCCCCAATGGGTAAAAGAAACGTAGAATAGAAGGGATGAGAGAAAAAATCTAGTTGTCACATAGTTACCCATAGTATTTACCCGATTTGAAAAAAAAAGTGGAACCATTCAAAGGGTAAGAAAGAGGAATGTAGTGAATCTAAATACAAGGGAAGAAATGAAATTTGAAGAAAGAGAAAATCTATTTCCCTTGGCAAATAAAACCAAGAAGGATCCAAATGATCCTAATGAATATACTGAATATTTCTATGTTTTTGTGGACATGAGTGGTGAAGCCATGAAATAAATGTATAAAATCAAAGAGAAGGCACAAAAGAGATTGTTGTATAGACAAACTATACATGTTCCTTAAGAGAGTTGATAATGTGTAGAGTGCAGCTACTAAGTTATACAATATTTTGCATAATATTTGGGTTTTCAAGGCAATAAGCTATATAGATAGAATAAAGGTGCTTAAACTTTGGCACCAATTGAAAGAATTAGAGAAGAGATTAAATTTATTAGTTCAATAATCTAGAAGCAGTGCCTTCAATTAGTTGAATTTAATGACCAACATGGATGCATCATAGTGCCTCAATTATGTTGCAATAAGCGATAACTCCCTTAATTTGCACATAAAGATGAATGCCCTGATAGGAAAATATTCAAGTTATGAGAATGAGGACTTGGAAATTTTGAAAGACATGAGGTACATTCATATGATTACCTCTATAGGTGTTTAGCCAACATGCCAAATTTTGAGAACCTCATTCAAACATCAATAAATGACTTCAGAGAGGAAGTTAAAGGAATGATATACAAAACTAATGATGAAATTTTTTAATTGGTATACTTTTTCAAGGATAGAGTGACTAAATTAGAGGCCCTGGGAGTTGAGTTCAAGAGCACAAAAATGGAGAATTTGAGGTTAATGGCTAAAACCATCAAGATTTTAAAACCTTCTTTGGTCAATTTTGATATTATTAACAAGGAATTCAAAGCTGCTCATGCATTCTTTGAAGGACTTAAGGCTAAGGATGGAGCTTCAAGATCAGTGCCTAACAGTTAGATAACTATAAATGCTACCGCTTCAACATAGGGTTCCCAATTTTTAAGATTTGTAGTCATGTAAACTCTAACAAGGATAGTTTTGGTTCCTTAGGGAACTTTAATGGCTACTTCAATTCCAATGGTAGTCACCTAACCATCTTCTTTGGCAAATGGTGCCACATTAACACCTTGATAAATATCAATATGTACTTACACATTTTGACTAAATTAGAATGTTGGTTGTAAACTTAATTTGCATGTATATATTGTATTTTTAGACAAGGAATGTTATTTTGATCAATTATTATTGTACATGCATGCTTTACATAAGATTGTCATATGATGTTATTTTTGGATATGTATTTTTAGACTTTTATTGAGAGATGAGGCCTTCCCAATTCTAAGCTTATTTATACTTATATCTTCCCAGTCCCAAAGGGAAGATAATTTTGTCTATTAAGATCAATAGGAAATTCTGCTAATTTGGTCTTGATGTACAAAATCTGAGTCTTCTCCAACTCTATGGATTGTGTGAGATGAGATGCCATCCTAGTATCTTAGTATTTTGGTTGTGTATAAGCTTTATTTTTAATATAGTGATTCATTTTATGCTATATCAAATTTGAATGCCTTTTGTATGATAATTATAATCCCCTTTGTGGATGTGTTATTACAATCTAACAAACATGACAACATTTGATTGGATGTGCTTAAGTATGTTGTATTATCATTTCCTTTAACTTTTGACCATGTCTAATTTTTAGTGTGATATAGTAGCTTGTAGTGGATATTGATTTCTTGAATATTGGTCCAACCTTGAGTTCAAGTACTGGCCTAGAAGGGTTTCATCTTGTGTCGTTTGCATACCTCCTTTTCTACTCTACCCTTCCCTCCTTTTTCAGTTTTTTTGAAGTCATGTCCACTTTAGATTAGAACCATCAACCATCCACTCATCTCAAGTAGACTTAGGTTTACCCATATCCAACTCATTCATGGTAAACAATCTAATTTGCTCACTACCATTCCACCACCAAGGTGTTTATAAAATTGAATACCTTGAAATTTGTGCCTTGGAGTGAATAATTTTCACCAATCCTAAAATGTTAGAGGCTACCTTGTAAGATTTTTGGGGTGTGCATAAAACCCACATCAACAATATTATTAAGTGAGATTCACACTAATGTTTGTTACACCCATGCAACACATTTTGATGAGGGTGTCCATCTATTTTGGTCACTAGAGAAACTCAACACTCACCATAATAAGATTCATAACTGGAAACCTATTCCAAGTAGTCTAGGAAGTGAAAAAATGAAGCCGGGTGTAATGTCCCCTTTTCATATAATTTTAATAATTAATTAAATTACTCGAATAGTGATTTTAATCATTCAAAAATATAAGGCAATTTTATTAATTATTAAAATAGAACTATCTTGGATAATTATTCGAATTATCAAAAAAGTAATTTTACCCATTTGAAAAATTAAGGTAATTTTAATGATTATTCTAATGGGATTTTTAATTAATAAATTACTTGAAAAGTGATTTTTATCACTTTAATTATTAGAGCAATTTAATTAATTATTGAAGTAAGGACCTAATATAAAATAATTATTTAATTTACCAAAAAGTATTTTTAACTACTAATTTATTGAGTCAAGTTATTTAATTAATTCAAAAATGCCTAAAGTGAAATTAAAAGGAATGTCGGTTTGGGGGCTAAAGCAAAGTAAAGGAAAAGATATCCTAAAAGTTGGCAAGAGAGGGTTATGAGGTATTTTACCTCCCCAAGGTGGTTCTCTCCCCTTTAGAAGGTATAAATACAAGGTGAAGATCACAATTACAAATATGTTTAATTTGATATTATTTCTTCATGCTTAAAGAAGATATTGGGATACATGCCTAATAGGTGTTTATAGATTTAGAGTTGATTATTCTACAAAATATGTCTTTTGATGTCACCTATTGCTAAAGGTGGATTTGTTCTTACCCTAGAGTGGGGTAATTTGCTTTGAGAGATTATTGAGAGGGTTTGGTGGACTATTTAAAGTCTAACTTGAGTGTAATAAGTATGATTATTATTTGCATTAATCTTTCCAAGGGTGGTGATTTGTTTGGGATTGAGGGTTTGATGTTCAAAGAGGTAAATTTTAAAAATTAGGGTTTTCAAAAATTTAGAGCAAGTTTTGGTGACCTTCTAATGGAAGGAAACTTCTAAAATTAGTTTTATTCAATAATCATTAATTTTATGATTAATTTGGTCTCTTTTTTGCATCATAATTCCAAATATTGTGGAAGTTATGATTTTTTGAAGTTTCAACTATTCGTAGGAAATATTATTTGTTGAGGGCAGATTTGCAAGGGTTTTGATGACCTTTTTGAGGATAAAACAATATCATAATTATTGGTGGATTTTTGGCATATTATTTCTAGGGTTTTGACATCATTTGGGGGTGAATTCAAGGCATAAATTTTGATTTAATTATTGTAGTAATTTTTTGAATATTGGCGATTGGACTAGGGTTTGATCACTTTGGAACCCTAAAATTTGATGATTCATGGATAATATGACTGTTGTGATTTTTGTATGATTTTGTCTACAATTTATGAAAACTTGAGTAGGGATTAGAGTGGGAAAAAATGACATTAATTCAACTAGTGTGGCACTAGGGTTTAGAGGATTGAAACATTCACTTCAAGCTCTTTCTTCTTTGTAACAAGATCCATAGGTGGCCAAAATCACAAGCTATTTATTTCAAGGTGAATTGGAGTTAATTTTTAGTTTAGAGGTGCAATTATTGCTGATTTTACTAAATTCAGAATTTAGAAATTATGGATTTTAGGGGAATCCCCTTTTTGTTTGAATCATCCCATTTAGGGACATTACACCAGGGGGAAGGGCATACACATTAAGACAAATTGAATACATGTTAATAGAGTTATTGGTAAAGAATTAGAGCTTGAGTAAGTGGAATAGGTTCTAAAGATCTTGGATGGCTATGGAGAATGTCTTTCAAGTTTGTAATCTGAGCGAGACTTCCATAAAGGCAATCAATGATAAAATGTGTAAATACTATTCTACTAAAACATTGAATGGAGAAATAATGTGAAGGAATTATTTTTAGGAAATGGAGCAAGAAAGGGTAAGTATGGAGCAAAGGTGAAGTGCTGACAATTTTGAATACCAGGTGAGATGCAAGGTGTTCAGTAGTTCACATGCATGGAAATTTAGCTCGTATTATGTCTTTATATATATATATTTTTCATTTCCCCAATAGTCATCATCAACAAATAATAAACATGACTCATAGACCCATTCTAGCAAGGATGAGAACATTATGTTGAGCTAATACTTGTCAAAGAAAGGGAAAAGGGTTTGTGAGGAAAAAAATGAAAAATATGTCAATGCCAAGTTACTTTGGGTAAATAGACTCAATTAATACGTGCAAACAAAATGTTATTGCATTTTTTTTTAAAACTTGGTTCGGTCTAATATTTGTTATCCATCCTTTATAAAGGAATGTAGTGGAGGAAAAGAGAGAACCAAAGAATGTTATAGTGTTGACTAATGAAGATAAGGAGGATACATTATTTACCAGTGACACTATTCACACCAATTCTAAGTCTTCCTTAACTGCCCATTTTGATTTACACCCCAATGATAATTTCCTATTGTACACTAAAGGTTGTATGGCTATGAAAGGTACCATATTCTCTCTTGAGCAGGGCTAACCTTGCCATTATGTGTTAATCCCAAAAAATTGTTTTATTGTCATAATTTTCCACCCTATGTAAAAGGATGCAAAGTTATGGTTTCCCTTCACTAAGACTGATAAAGACACACTCTAAAATAATGTCCACTCAATTGCAATTTGGCCTCTCATTAATTTCAATGTCGACAACAAGCATGTTGAAAATATCTCATGGTGTAAAGATTTTTTTTATTAATAAGCCTATTCAAGACATAACATAAATATTTCTTTATATTATGATTTGTGTTGTATTAGAATTGAATGGAGCTGATTGATCCACTTTGTGAATAATATATGCCTAGAGACTATGTATATACATTCATTGTTCGTACATAGGATAATGACAACTAAATCATATTATATTTGGGCCAATTTACCTTGTTAAAATATACTTTTAGCTTTATTTTTGATCTTGAATTTAAGTGTATTTGGGTATGAACATATAATCTAGTTTAAGGTCTAAGAATTTCTTGATTTTCATGGCAGTGTCTCATGTGCATGTGGTTGGAAGATCTCTTTATTTCAAAAAAATTGAAATTTTAATTCAACCAAGGAAATTTATTTTGAAGTACTTAGAGATTCAAGAATATCTCCGTATGCTACCATAATATACTACAAGAAGGGTATGCATTCCAACATATAATGGACATGATCAATTAGAGCCAGAAGGGTGCTTCCGATGTTAGGTATAAAAGTTTATTAAAGGTGTTTATAAAATTGGTTTTTTTATATATGAATTCATTTCAACATCTGATTTATAATAGTTTGCACTCATCTAATTTGTATGGGAAGAGATTATGCAAGCCCTGAACATTATTACTATTCACTATCATGGATAGTGATGGATTGTTATGTAAAAAGTATAAATATCAAATTATCTTCTTATTAAATATTAAAAGGATGAATGGATTGTTGATTATGAATACTAAAACTATTCAATATTTCTTGGATTATTATCATTAAATAATACAGGTGTCATGTAATTGACTAACCATAGCTACTACTTTGGATTACTAATTACTACAACCATTATGGAATACTTGGATTATTAAATGTCTCTAAGATTATTAATTATTCATAGGATTATTAAATATCAAATAGTGCATATAAGTAATCATGTTGAGATGCATATACACATTTAATCATGCCTCAATGTATGTTGACATGTAATCATGTTGAGATAAATGTTTATATTTAATCTTTGCCTTACATGATGTAATGATGTTGACATGTACTAATGTTGAGATGTATGTTCACATGTAATCATTATATTACATGATTTACTGATGTTAACATGTATGTTCACATGTAATCATGTTTGCATGTAATTATTGTGGGATTAAGTGCTCTATAGGATTTTGTGCATGATTATGGGGAAGGGTGCATCATGTGACTTGTGTATTCCCCCCCCCCCCCCCCCCCCTTCTCTCATTTTCTATCTTTATTTATTCATATAAATCACATAGCACAAAATGTGATATGTATTTCTAGTGGGGAAGAGGAAGAGGGTGGATGAGGAAGACATCGACACTTCAAATAATTCTATGAATTTTTATGGAGCTATGAACAATAAATTACCATGGCTTGTTCCTTTCATATTTTCTATAAGTTTTGAATGTTGTGGTAGGATTTGTGGTTATTTGTCTTATAGATGTTTAAACTCGGTTGATGGGTAGTCAATATGCTAGTTGAATATTTGTTTTACATGTAGTGTTTACTCTAAATTGTGACTTAGGATATGATTGTGCTTTATTCTTAAAGCTTGCATGACTAATTTTATAAGATGAAGCATGAAGGTGTTGAGTTGGATTAACCAAAGTGGCATTATAACTTAAAACTTAATGGGATACTTATGAATGATCAATTATGCATATTTAATGAATAATAAATGTAATACCTCTACTCCTTTGGGGTTTATCCAGTGACTTTACTTTATCCTTGGTAGGATCACAAAAAGCTCTTACATAGTTATTTGGCAGGTTGCTCTCATGTCCAACATCATTATGCTAGTGTGAAACCTTCAAGCTATGTTTATTGTTTTGTCTATATACCCTATTTATTGTACACATCAGATACCTAGGGGAGAACTGACCTTATTTTTTACTCTGATGCCTTAAATCCATGAAGATTAATAGATTGACAATGGAGCTATCTATTTTGATTAATAATGTATATGTAAGTTGTTCTCCTTGTTGTCACTTGGATGGAAGGGACCTGCTCTAGGTTAACAATGAATACAAGAAATGATCTCAACATAGGGTAATTGGAAACCTTGATAAGTGTGTTACTCATTTAGTCTACCTATTATAGGTCTTGAGGTTTATCTAAAAACTTGACTACTCTCATAGTTGTTATCAATCAAATTTTTACCCTTTGGAAGGTAGTTCAAGCCTTCCAAATTTGGTGTAACATGGAAACACCTTAAGGTTGTGGGTTATTAGAGAGGTGAATCTCTAAGTTAAAGGAATATCTCCCCTTGATGGATCACTTATGCTCAAACACTAATCTACTACTTACTAAGAAAAGGGAGAGAAACATACTCTAATGGAGGTTATTCACCAAATATGATTTGACCACTACCAACCAAATACAATTACACTTCAAATAAGAGACTAACCTGTATATGACACTAATCCAAATCTGCCTCTATATATCAATTTTTCTCATGGAGGTTTATGAAGAAATCTCGAGATAGGAGGACTAGTCAAGAGGTCATGACATGACACTAATAAAAGACAACTCACTAAACCCTACAAACTCAATTTAAACACTTCAAGAGAATTTTAGAAAGGATTCCAAACTAAACATGAATGCTAAATTAGGACAAGCATGCCAAGGAAGCAAGACTATCACTTAGCAAGATCAACTAATTAAGCATGCATATTAAAACTAGTCCACAGAGAAGGTAAAACCAGGTTTTTATTTATTAATCAAATGATACAAATGGGTAGGGCTTCTCCATACCCAAGTGGAAGATACAAACTTATCTAATTAAGTCTTAATATATAAAGAAAGTGAGAGAAGAAGGAGAGGAGGGCATAGGAGTGAGAAATATGACAAGTGTATCATGAGTTACAACAAGAATAGAGTTATGAAACTGACCCATTAGGTCCTCAAATACACTTTTTAGTATTCTAAAGATGATCTTCTGGTCCAAGTGGTGTGGCAGTTTCAAACTTTGGTTGACACCTTGCCTAACTCTCCAAAACTGTCCTTTGCCTTTGCTTATGGATTGACAAGTGGCCTTCTTTATGGTTAGGTCATGTTGAGTTACATATTTTCTTTGCTATTAACACCTTTCAACTGATGTTTGAAGGTTCTCTTTGACATATCACTTCATTCTCTTGCTAGGCATCTAAAAGTCTCTTCATCTCATTAGACCAATCTTGCTTAAAAGTGTCAAAACTTAGGTTCATCTTCTCCAATTAATTTTATCTCCATGTATGGCCTTAAAATATCTTATCAGGCCTAAAACAATCCATTTTGGTTCCTGGGACAACTCCTAAGACTTCATTTTACTCCTCAAGCTCTCATTAGGCCTATTTTACTTGTAGCCCTAAAAACCTATAAACTTCATTATGTAGAAGAATAAATGAATTTTATTGAGAATATGAGCACATATTTGAGGACCTAGTATCCCTTTATAACTCCATGTCAAATTTCATGTCCAGAATCTAAGTGAAAGTGCCTTTTTCTACCTTTCTCTCTCAATTAGGCCTCCTTGCTTAAAAGCCTATTTTTCTACTCCGGACCTCTCCCACATGTGTGAAATCACCCAGAATAATGTGATTAACTTTCCCTAGGATATCACAAATCTCCATGTCAAATTTGAGGCCCTAAGACCTTGTGGAAATGTGAGAACCGTGAAATGGCCTTACAACCTAATCTCTTTTTAGGCTTGTTTAGGATTGCCTTGGGAAATGAGATTTGTTGAATCACTTACAATATGTTCTATGCATATTTTTAGATTTATTAGATGAAATAAATCTTAGGTGACATCCTCCAATAGTTTTCAAGTTCTCATTTGCTCAAACCCTCTGTAAAACACCAAAAATCATGCAAAATAATGCATTTATTATAGTTTGTAAAATTAAAAGTATATAAAAATTACTCATAGAGAATACAATTAGAGTCCTAAACAATTTACATGAGGTTATAGATTTAAACCAGGTCATTAAATGTGCTTTATAAGTCCATTTATCTGGACTGGTCAGTACTAAGGTTTTAGGAGGGTTTAGAGTGGCTTAGGTTCTTAAGGATTGCTAATAAAGAAAAAATCCTCTTTAACTCTCCTAATGCCACAAGATTTTAGTTAGTGTACCCTTACATCACCTCCAAACACCACTGGGTCCCATACAAAACCTCATGAAAGTTATAAGTGAAAGATGGTGTCTCTCAAGTTACAAACATGCCATTAGAGAGGGGTTTGAGCTCTTGGCCTTTGTTCATGTAGGTAATGGATCTAAACCAGAATTTAATGCCATAAGAATTAATTTTGGATACCTCAATACCATATTTGAAAACCACCTAACTCCATGCATTAGGTTCAAGTTATAACTGGTGAGGGAAAACTACCTTTTAGATGATAGTCATGTACGAAGGTAGCTCAAAGAGGTCTTAAGGCCAAAATTGACACTTTTATTACTTTGATCTATATTTGGATGGTTATTGGAGACTCTTCACTATATGTATAAACTTAGAAACACCTTAAAACCATCACCTTACCCCCAAAAAGCCACTTGTTCATTACTGTACTTTATGGTCTATGCATGGTATTAGGCTTGTTAGGCTTGAACAAAGTCTTGTCTTCATTCTATTCCTTGATATTAGGTCTAAGGATATAAATGAGAAATTTATGACACTAAGAAACTATTTTAATGGATTTCCTTTCCTCATAATTCTTCTCTTACTGATTGCTCTTTAGATATGCCTGTGTGTGAGTTAGGCTATACATGACCTAAACAAGGTTTCTACATTTGTTTCACTTCTATCATCATGGGTATGAGGGTATAAATGAGTTCCTATGTCATCATGAAACATCCTCTCAATTATGTATCTCCCTTAGACCCCCTCTCTTCACACTACATAAGCACTTTCACTCAACAAAGCAAACATGCCTATAGGTTTCATGACTATGTAGATAGGGTCTTAGAGAGCCTAATAGATAGACAATTCTATTTAAAATTATTTAGGTCCTTTTGATTTTAATGGTTCCTAAAACCTACCTATCACTTCAATCCAACTCCCATATCAGTGACTGTAGATGAATTCCTCTTAGCAAGGTAGACATGCCTATGTATGGTCTAGTTAACTGTATATGCAGGGTTTAGGGGAACTACTAAGTCATTTTATCTTGGACTCTATTTTATGTTCTATTGAATATACAATTACCTATTAACTTTTTTTATCACCCAAGCTATATTCTAATGCTCTTTGTATGGACCCTAGCTGCTCTTTAGGCTTGGAACTAACCTGCATTACCTAACAAACCTGTAGATGGTTATTGAAGTGGTCTAACTGCACTTGAGGGTTTTAGGACTTAATCACAAGACATTGATTATTTTAATGAACATTTTCAAACCTTTGAATCATATTTCATCCTCAAATGTACATAGTGCCTGTGTCTCTTCTTATTATGCATGTAACCTTGAAGGCTTGAGATACTTAGCTAGATGTAGGTGTCTATAGAAGTCTTAGGTCCCTCATATGTCTATATGATATTATGAATACCTAAAATATTCCTCAAATAGATTTGAAAAAACATATATGCCTTATAAAATTCCTTCAACACATATTTCTTGCACAAAAGATAACATATTGTTTTACGTAGACCTGCAACTAGCAAGGTCACTATGGTGTAGCATTCTTGGACTTGTCTTGATTCTAGTGGTGTTATTAAGTTCGTACACCTTACTTAGATTCTAATTAACTTCTTGTGACTTTATTAAAGACCTTTCAACTTCAAAACAAGATCCTTCATGAACTTTTTCCACTCTCCATCTTGAAACTAACTTACATTGACTAGCAAACCTGTAGGTCTCTCCAACTCCTCAACTGAGTTTTATTTTTTATCCTAAAGTACCAATATAGTTTGAGAAAGATTTCTATGATCCATGAGTGCTTCAATCATTCTACTTTCCACCCACATTACCATTCTCAGACCTCATTGTCTTTTATGTACTTTGCATTCTCTAAAAGTGGTTGTAGGTGTTGGTCGCTTAAGTCTCAACTATTGGTAAAGCAGTCAAACTCCCCCAACCTAGCTAAGAATTTAATTTAGCTACTCTTTCCAATAGATAGGAATGAAAATAGAAAACATCTCTTGGATAAGCTTCCTATCCAGGATGATTTAGAATCCAAAACTGCATTGGATGAGTATCCTTTTTCAAAAGTTTTCCAGAATTACTATTTGGAATGGAAAAAAATATTTAAGATATTATATTTAGAATTGACAAAAGGATTTAATAGATTCTATTTAATCAAAAGGTTCATTTAGAATTTAAAAGATCAAATTCAAATAAATTGGATAAGAAAAAAGGGGGGTCCTTCTAGATATATATGGCCATCTATCTATAGATACGGTGTCGATCGAGTAAGCTTATATAATGGTGGGATGATAGTAAAAAGTCATAGCAAAACCAATAACTACTTGTACTAAAAAGCAAGTCAGTGTGATGCCTCCTAGAAAATAAACTATATTCACATGAGGAGGAATATATTTACTAGTGATATCATTCGTAATTGCATGAATCTCAAGATGCTCTTTGAACCCATATATCTATGGGGCACTGAGTTTAGATATATAGGGGGCATTGGCTATGTATATATCATTGGGCCATGACATAGATTCTCCACGTGATACCACCTCAAACACCCCCCCTCCATATATAGATAGGGAATAGGGATAGGGATAGGGGCCAAAGATATTCTCTTTTTTTGGCACCACACCCTATAGATATGATTTGATTTATATGGATATTAACTATGATATATATAGATAGGGGGGTGAAACCCATAGATAGATTATATATTCTATTCACTATGATAGATAGAGATAGAGGGGGTGATTGAGAAAGGTTTAAACATCTAGTTTTAAGTTTGGCCTTATCAAGGAATTATGACATTTTGAAGCATTTAAACTTCATTGAGAGCTCTTTCTCACTTCCTCATAGGGTTTAGCCCTTTTCATAGTATTTCACAAAGCTCTATCTTCTTTGTCTCTATACACATACCTTTGTAGAAGCATTAGGCTTGTAGACTCTATCATCAACTCTCTCTTGACTTCAGATGTTTTGGTAACTTCATTGGTATATGACTTTTTTTCAAACATGAATCCATTACAATGATTTCATATGCAATTATACAATTCAAACATTGACATATTTCATTGGACTTCTCCTAAAGTTGTAGATCTACAAGTTTGTAGACTTGTAGGTCTACAACCTTGTGTTTTAGACTTTGAAAAGTGTAAATATGGTTATTAGGGCTCTAAGATCATTCCTCTTTTGCATCAACAATTTTATCAAGAAGTAATAACTCTCAAAATATTTTGGAAATGTAGATTTAGACCCCACTCAATTCATCATATTATGTCAGCTACTCTAAGACACAATCCAAAAGGTGAATGAAGATATGAGCATTTTGAAACTAGTAAAAAATGTTTAGCTTATCAAAGGGCCTTAAATGAAGCTGAAATATGATGTGAAATGTTTGAAAATCATTTGAATATGTTGGACTATGCATCAACTCTCAATTTTAAGTGTAACACATACAAATTGCCTTTATGAGGATCTCATGTTCAAACTCTAATGCCACACATGTGAGTATGTTGGGTACTAATATAGAACAATTATGAATACATATAAATACCCTATAAGAGATTACTTATGCCCCAATGAGTTCACACTTGCACGAAAATTGTACAAAACTTAGCCTATGGGGATTTTAGCTTAACAAAAGCACCTCAGCTCCTTAGTGATTGTTAATAGAGCTAAGAAACTCAATCAAATGACCAATTACACTAATTGTAAGCCCATAAGGGTCCCCAAATTTGGTCAAAATATTATCTTCCAACTCTCTTTGTGTGACTTGTACTATGCATTTGAAAATGGCCTTGATGAGATTATGAAGGGAATGATGGAGGAGAGAGAGAGTTTAATGCATCTGTTGGATTTGAAACCTGATCCAAAGTTGTAATATGACTTATGGAATATTAAAGGATGTTCTAAAACCATTTTTACCTACAAGTGATCTTAACAAGTCTGTATAAGTACCTTAACTCCCTTCTTTGGCATTGAAACTCAAGATTCTGACTCTTATATGCCTTGCTGACAAGTTTGGTAGTTATGTAACTAATATTAGGTCCTTTAAAAGTGTCTTATATATATTTTTCACTTGGTGAGATTTGACATACATGAAAATTATCCAAAATACCTTTTCCCCTATAAAACACTACCTTAAAGTTCACAAACAAACCTTAAACTCTCCAAATCATCATGAAACATTATTAGAAGGTGATAAAGGCATGAAATGACTTTGAGAAACTCCTAAAAACCTATGACACCACTTGACCAAGTTTCATTACACCAATAACAAAACTAGACCACTATAAGACCAATAATTTCTCCAAATAAACCTTAAATAATGCTAATAAGGATTTACAAAAACTTTTTGAAGGCTATATAAGGAATGACAAGACATTTAACTAGGTTAGAAAGACATGACAAAAATTTTTCACCTATAGGTGTTGACATTTTGACCTTGGGGGTCAAAATTGGTCAATAATAGGACTGAACCATTTTGGTTGTACTAATGGATTAAATTCTTGGTATATTCTAACTTTGGTCTGAATGGTGTATGCGTGTTAAAAATTAGGTCAAGTATTTTACAAATATTCTCCTCATCTCATTTATAGTTTCAAAAATGCATAGACAAAGTTTTAAGTTTACTTTGAGTAATATTTGTTTTGGGTTAAAATTTTTCTAAGAAGGTGAGAGCATTTATTATTATTATTATTGTTATTGATCATATCATAAATACTATTATGAGTTATTTAATCTATGAGTAGGGTAAGGACCTTTTGAATTTCATCTTTTTAGTCTCTCTTTTACCCATTTGGCCTTCACTTGGGTGTCAGAGTCCTGAATGAAAGGGGGTTCCAAAAAATCTACATAGTTGAGAATACAATGCCTCACTAGTCATTTGGATCATATTGTAATACTAAAATGTGATATCATTGATCAAAATATGTCCTATTTATTCAATATTGATATTAATGTCCTTAAGTCTAGGAGAAAAACCTTCATATCTTATAATTATTATGCAAATTCTTAAAAAGTTAGGCCATATTTACAAAGTGGTGGTATGTGAAGCAATTCATACAAATAATGCCTTATCATTTATGAAACTAAAACAACATAGATTATTCATATGCCAAACTGTAATCAAAATAAAATCTTGTTTCTTTTGTTCTTACTTTTAAAACTAAAAACATATAACTATTGTAATGTCATTTTCATGTGCTAACAGTGGTATACTCTTTATACTCTTTGGTGTTGGTATTTATTATAAGAATTTATTATTTCCCAAGCATATCCTAAATCATGTATCAATGTATTGTTGAAAGGTTCCCTAATAATGGAATTGAGAAGATAGTTAATGAAAACATGGAAGAAGTTGAAGATATTTTGGCAAGGATAAGATGTGAGGGCAATATGTTTAAGGTATAGCACGTGGGTGTTGAGCTATCACTATTCATAGTAAAAAATGGTTATCTCTCTAGGGAAAACTAATTTTTCTCTGACCTTCTTCAAAACTCAAGGAAAATAATTAAGAGGTTACAAACTATAATTGTATAAAAGAACAAGGTCAAGGAGAAATTGATAACAGACAATTAAGAGTTACATTGTATAATTTTGGCACTTATGTGGGAGAAAAAAGAACTTAAAAAAAAATGTCACCATGGACAGTGCTAATGCCTACACAAAATCAATCTATGATTTTAGGGGAGAGATTATCAAGGCCCTGAACATGAAGTATGATGTAATGATTGCTATTTATGAAAAAAAGTTATTACACTAGAATACAAAGTGTGAGAAGTTATGTGTCCAAGTCTAAAAAATTGGTCTAATCAGTTGTGGCATTTAAGATAAGAATAATGTTGTTTAGTTGTATAGGTATTTCACCCATGAACAATGTTCATAATACTTTACAACATCATGTCTAATTTTTTGGCAGCTACAACATTTAATTTAACATTGTGTTAATGTAGATTAGAAACCTTTGTAGTATTGTACACAATTTTAATAGAAAGGGAAAGTTCCAACTTGATTTTATTCATTAAATGTTATGATCATGTTGAGCAGATAATGAATCTCACAAGTTTTGTGGAAACATGTCCTCTAGAATTTGATTCTCAAAACACGAATTAAATTTTGTATAGATTTAACACATTTTGAGTGCTCCAACAAACATTCTGTGTATATTGAGGAATTTAGTCCTGGGATGTTTCTCAAATTAACATACTACTATTTTGGTGGTTGTTTATTATTTAAAGGAAGGATGATGCACAATGTTTAAATAATTTCACTTCAAGATATATTATAGGGGATATTTTAGTTTTCAAAGCATACATAACTATCAATAGAACATACAACTCAACATAATAGATGAATAATAATGCAACCAACAAACCTAATCTTTTGAACCAGAGGAGACAATGTTTTTAAAATCACACCACTCATGTTTGATGGTGACTCACCTACACAATAGGGATAAATATTGGGGACTATTGTCCTTAGGAATTAAAAATCATTTTTTTAAAAGAAACCTAAAACACATGTAATTTAAATAACACCAATGATATTATATTTCTAATCTCTTTATTACATTGAGATACAACATTACTATTTGTTACCCTATTAATAACAAATCGAGGCATTGCATTAAAAGAAATTGTATAAATTTTAGAAGAATCTAGAGTCAAGGTTTTCATTCTTTGTTGTACATTTCCCATGTCCCATTCTAAATAGTAGGTTCACTTAATACTATTGCATTCCCATGACTTTGGGATATATCAACAAGTTTTGCCAAAGCTTGACTAGCTATCTCCACCTCTATTATAGTCCACTAGGAAAAACCATAACAGTACATCCTTCATTCTCTACATGTTAATGAAACAAAGATAATGACCTATCTTGTTATAAATAAATACACACAAATTTAAACCCTGTATCGAGTGTCATAAAATCTAGTGGAAGTAGCCAATGCAATTTTTAGAACTGTAAAGCCATGTCAAACAAACTACTTTCATCAATTCTTAGCTTTACCCACCTGTAGTTTTTATTATTACACATAAATATTACTTGCACAACATTAAGAAACAAATAATAAGGAGATTTAATTTAATACAATGATGGAGAATTAGGGTTGCATTTCTTTTTGTAGATACTAAAATATGGTATTAAGTACTTGACAATGACAAGCCTGACACACATGAATTGAGAACACAATATGGTCCTAACTCATCATTTTATCACACCTACATGCTACCTTATGAGCTTGACCCTTCCATTTTATTATTACACACCTACATGAACCTCATTATTTGTTTCAAATCTACTTACTATCTTACAAAGACATCTCCAAATCCTATATTTAGTCTACCTATACATGGGTTGGTAACATCAAGTTTGGTCAATATCACCAATCAATACTAACCTAATTTAGTTGGTACTAATCCTCTCCTAGAAATGGGTATTTTTTAAAATCAAAACTTTCCTTAGGGTTAACCCATCTGCCTAGCATGTTGGTGGCATGATAAATTACCCAATTGGATTTATATATATGAATCTATACACTACTACATATTGAGAAAATATGCCCTATTCCTCCCAAATTATGAGTCTATAATTAGGAGAAATCATAATCCGAGTTTGAAGAACATCAAATTCAAGTCAAAACAAGCATTATCAAGTATCAAATCCAAATCATTATTTGCATTCATATAGCAAAGTAGCACAATTGTACAATCATACCGGGTGGGAGAACTACATGTGGCTTTATTTCCCTCCTCAAATTATCAGATATGTAGGCAATAGTTAATCAATTGATGGGGGTGATTGGGGTTAACTCATCCTATTAAACTTTTATAGTTTTTCTAGGTTTATATCCCTCACAAGCACACATGGGGTTTTAAAGTGAATAAGGTTGATTTATAGAGTTGTGTGCATTATCATGTTTTAACTTCGAACATAAAGAGCTTTCAGAGATAAGTGAAAGTGACCATATGATCTATTTCCCTCATTTATGCACATGTTACTACCGAACAACATAAGTTATAATCAACAATCAATATTGACCCAGGTATGATAGAATTATAGACACAAATCCAAGATTTTAACATGTAAATTACAACCATTTGACATAGTATTGTTTGGGATGCATTTGAGTAAATCAAAACCTTGGCATACATATTAATTGTCTTAGTTATTTTGTAATGACATGTATGTTATCCATAACTGAAATGCCAAATGTGATGCATATATTTAAAAAAATATGAATATATAATCTTAAAAAGTTTCATACCTATAATAAGTAAACACATTATGATAAACATATACAAAAGCCACCACCAAAAATTCAGGGTTAGTCCATAAAAAGGTCATAAAATCAAAACTCAAGAGTAGTATAATGTAATTTAGGTATTGAATCACATTCATGTTTGATATGTTAGGATGTGGAGCTAAAAGCTTCAACTGGTGCAAACAGGGTGGAGGTTGCTGAGTTCCAAGGAGACCGGCGTTGGCAGAGTGCAGTGCACAAGGCAACCGATGACGGCAGGGTGGACAGGAAGGAAACCGACATCGGTAGGATGTTGGCTGACGTCGATCACCTCCAGGCAGAAAGGGACTGACGTCGGTCCCCTGTGGCAGTTCCAAAACTGCTTGTTCCACAGATAGTTAGTTCATTGAACCGAGTGTTTGCATGTAAAGGCTATTTTTGGTCTTGAGTTGCGTGTCTAATTATTGTAATTAGGTTAGTCTAATTATTCTAAGCATGAGACTCATGGGCTATATTGTAAAACTTGTAGCTAGTGAGTAAGAGAGCAATAAGCTCCTTCAGAGAGAAGAGAGCAATGGTGCATTCCTCCTAGTGCCACAGTACCAAGGTGGGTATTGGTTTGGAGAATCAACAGGGTTCTTCATGTATGTATGATCTTGGTCAACATGTGTGCATGACTTTATATAGGAGATCTACAATGGTGAGTAAGGTCTAGTGATTTGCAGGTAGCAGCAGAGAGCAGGAGATCTACTTGGAGTATGGTTGTGTACTTGACAGACTGGTAGCGTGTTACTGACTAGTTGGAGAGGTGGACATCAATTCTGTATTGGAGTTGATTGTTGTGACCAAGAGAGAGAGGAAAGAAGGTCTTGAGGTGTGGCAAACCTTTGAGGTGGAAGAAGAAGTGGCATCTTCTTTATTGTATATTCTTCTGAGTGATTATTAATACAATTGTGTATTGTCTCTCATATTCCTGTGTTGTTTCATATTTCTAGTTACTTATTGATTCTAGTTAAATTCCGTGTTTAGTTACTAATACAAGGAGTAATCATATGTGCTCTTATTGAGGGAGCAAGATCCTGACTAAGTAGGCATCAGAGCATGTTTATTGTTCTAGGTTCCTGACAAGTGGTATCAGAGCTTCAGGTTGGGTTGACTAACAGGTGGTTTCAGATCTGGTAGTGTTTGTTGATTACAGGTCACAGGGGTTTCAGATTGAGTGGGAGTATAATAATGGCAGAAGAAAGTAAGCTACGAATAGAGAAATTGAATAGCACGAATGGTCTAATTGATGGAAAGAAAGAGTAGGGAAAAAGAGATTGTTGGTCGGTAGAAGATCAACGCATAGAAGCATATGTTGCAGGTGATGTTGCACAGGATGTTTTGGATAAAGTAGAATCTTTGTTTACAGATTCTTTTGCCTCTTTCCATGCAGCCCAAAATAGAGCATCTTTTCATGGGTATGTCTTTGGAGACTTTGGAGAGATTTATTTAGGGGTTGGAGAGCCTTGTCAGATGATTGACGAAGGGGAAGTGAAGCTAAAATTGCAGACGAATGACACATAGTGGTTGAAGGAAGTCATGCAGGTACCAGTCTTGTAGATGAGTCTAATTTCTTCAGGAAATTTGGGTGATGGGAGATGCACTATAACTCTCACAACGAATACACTTGAATTAGATGGTGGTAAGAAAGTAGGTATTCTTTATCTATCTACTTATATTACTGATTCACCTTCTGTTGTAGAGATGTGGCTTCATGGGCTTGGTCACATATGTAGGAGGGGAATGCAAGTTCTCAAGCGGAAGACAGATGTTTTTGACAAGCTAAAGAACTGGAAAGCCTTGGTGTTCATGGAGGAGATGACGGACAGAGATCAGGTGAGGGAACTGAATTATTTTGAGTAGGGCTATGTTGATTTGAATAGGATTTTGATCCATGGAGAGCTCGTGGGTAAAAAGTTATCACTCACAGATGAACACAGGTACCGACATCGGTCAGACAGTAACTAACGTCGGTAGCAGGAAGACCGACGTCGGTCATGAAGGAACGGACGTTGTTAGGAGAGACACCAGCATCGGTTAGGGAAATGATGTCGGCAGTCAGGGTCAGTAGAGGGAGCCGACATCGATCGGGAGCAGACTAGGAGATGGCCGAGATCGGTCACTGGAATGGATGGTGGGCGGACAACAAGCTGTCAACAAGTCTCAAACGCTCATATCGAGGTCAGAAAGGGTAAGTGAACCTCATATTCATTGTTCACCTTATTTATATTGCTTATTGATGGTCAAGAACCAGGAAGATGTGAAGAAGCAATGCAGGTAGAATCCAGATACAGTGGGAGCTTGGCATGGATGAGGAGTGTGAGTCCTTGGAGAAGAACCAAATAGGTATTTGTTGGTAGAGTTGTCAGCTGGAAGTAAGCACTGAGAGATGGAATGGATTCCCAAGTTAGAGAAGAGAGTGAATGGATAAGTGAGACAGAAGGCCAAGGTACATGGTCTTGAGGTAGCTGTAGGACAGTGGTACATGTTTTGACAGGTGGATGACTAAGCATGGCTTCAGTCAATGTCAGTGTAACTATTGTGGTTTTGTCTTACCAGGTGGATGATGAGTCGCGACATTATCTAGTTACTGTATGTGGGTGACTTGCTAGCAGGTTTTGTACATACAGGGATTTGCTGAGCTAAGGGTAAGGTTAGTTCAGAGGTGTGTCAGGAAGAATTTAAAGTAGCAAAATTCTTTGGCATAAGAGACATGGAGATTTTATCTTCAGTGGGAACTGATGTGAAGACAGTGTTGGCGGGGTTCATGATGCAGGATACAGAATCAGAAAGCACACCAAGGGCTGGACAGTTCAAGCAGAGCTTAGAACAAGTGTTCAAAATCACATGAGGTCTAGTGTAGACCTGAGTTTTCCCAAAGCAGTGGGAGTTGTCAAAAAGTATGGAGCCAATTCGAGGAAGAGGTACTGAAGGGCAGTTCAGTGGATTCTTACAAGGATCAGCGGTAGGTCGACATGCTATGCAGGGTCAAGTTATTTTCTACATAGGTTTGTAGATGCGGATGCGGTAGGTTACTTGGATGACAAAGGCACAAAGGTTAGAGCATCACAGGGTGTGGTGGTTAGTCTTCAGGATTCATCTTAAAGAGGGATACAAGCCAGGGTACAAATTAGATAGTGTATAGATACAGGTACAGTTGCAGCTATTTATCTCTAAGTGGGAGATTGTTAGGATGTGGAGCTAAAAGCTTCAACTGGTGCAAACAAGGTGGAGGTTGCTGAGTTCCAGGGAGACCGGCATCAGTAGAGTGCAGTGCACAAGGCAATCGATGATGGTAGGGTGGACAGGAAGGAAACTGACATCGGTAGGATGTCGGTCGACGTCGGTCACCTCCAAGCAGACAGGGACTGACGTCAGTCACCTGTGGCAGTTCTAAAACTACTTGTTCCACAAACAGTTAGTTCGTTGAACCGAGTGTTTGCATGTAAGGGCTATTTTTGGTCTTGAGTTGCGTGTCTAATTATTGTAATTAGGTTAGTCTAATTATTGTAAGCATGAGATCTATATATGGACTCATGGGTTGTATTGTAAAACTTGTAGCTAGTGAGTAAGATAGCAATAAGCTCCTTCAGAGAGAAGAGAGCAATGGTGCGTTCCTCCTAGTGCCACAGTACCAAGGTGGGTACTAGTTTGGAGAATCAGCAAGGTTCTTCGTGTATGTATGATCTTGGTCAGCATGTGTGCATGACTTTCTATAGGATATCTACAATGGTGAGTAAGGTCTAGTGATTTTCAAGTAACAGCAGAGAGCAAGAGATCTACTTGGAGTACGGTTGTGTACTTGACAGACTGGAAGCGTGTTACTGACTAGTTGGAGAGGTGAACATCAATTCTGTATTGGAGTTGATTGTTGTGACCAAGAGAGAGAGGGAAGAAGGTCTTGAGGTGTGGTGAACTTTGAGGTGGAAGAAGAAGTGGCATCTTCTTTATTGTATATTCTTCTGAGTGATTATTAATACAATTGTGTATTGTCTCTCATATTCCTGTGTTGTTTCATATTTCTAGTTACTTATTGATTCTGGTTAAATTCCGTGTTTAGTTGCTAATACAAGGAGTAATCATATGTGCTCTTATTGAGGGAGTAAGATCCTGACTAAGTAGGCATCGGAGCATGTTTATTGTTCTAGGTTCCTGACATGATATGGGAGATGAAACCATTTTCGCATCTGTTATATATATTGCAGAGTTATCCATCCCTCCCTAGGCACTTCAATTACCTATGCACCACTTGTATACAAAGTTCAAGTACTCAACATCAACACCTTAGACCAAAAAGAGATCATACACTAGGAAAGGAAAATAATGAGGTGCATATTCGATGCCTATCCCACTTGTCACATATTAAATTTACTTGCATCACAACCATATAAAAAGTCCATGCACATCTAAATAAAAATTAGTTCTACTCCATGGGATTAATCATATTGACTTGGCATATGGCTTAATAATACATGAAATCACAACAAAATTACCATACTCAAGTGAAGTATAACCCACTAACTATGACACAACAAAATGGATCATAAAAAAACACATGTAGTAAAAGTTACCCCATAATTCATTTATGTTATAGTCATGTAAGATTTGTATAAGGAATTTCACCTTGTTTGCTGAGATAAAAACACCTATAGATCTCTTGCAAGTGTATCCAAGTTATATTACTATACTCCACCTAAATTAATCAAAAATATCATGTTTCTTGTGTGTAAAAAAAAATTAGTACAACTAGTCTATCATGTTTCTTTGTACATTAATGCAAGATTTTAACATGTAAATCACAACCATTTGACATAGTATAGTTTAGGCTCCATTTGAGTAAATCATAACCTTGGCATACATATTAATTTATTATTTTGTTATGTTCGCATATGTTGTGTGGCATTTAAATTCCAAGGTTGCTTCTAATATGACACGAATTTAAAACAATGAATTATTTTTTATAGAGAAAGAGTGCATGTGAAGTAAATGTGAAAGGGAGCTTATTCAAGTATTTAAATACCTTGTGTCTCGATTATCACTTATAATTAATATTATAATTTTTAGTACATGGATAAGCACTTGCCATAAGAATTGTTGACATTTTTCATTGTGAAAATTTAACCACATTAAGTAATATTAGTAGATTAAGAATAACAAAGTTTGTGTAAACGCAAATAAGCTTTCTTTCAACACTTTTTTTCCCAATCCTATGCATTGGAATGAAATTCAAACCCTAGTTTTTATAATTGAAGAGATTCGAAATGATCTGATTTGAATTGCAATTGTCAACCATTTTGTACACCCTTAGAATATTTTAATTTAAAACTTGAATATCAGATTCTATGATATTTATGAATGAAGTTTACAAAACATCTAGTAATATTGACCTTGAAGAAGATATACAGATCTGTAAAACACAATCATATATGACTTGTTTAAAACATTATTTCTATTTTGACAAGAAATAAAATATAGTTTGTTTGTAGCTTTTGAACAACTAAATAAATGTATATATATTTTAAAGATTACAAGTATCTAAATAAATGTTTTAAAAGTTTCATCTTAGAGTTTAACCAAAATATATTTTTAAATTTTAAACAATAAGATTTTTTTTTCCTTCAATAATGCACATTAATGACTAATCAAAACCCTTTTATATCCTCCATGCAACCAAACAAACATAAGTTTTAACATTTCAAACTTTATCTTCAACAACCCTTTGAAAACTCTTTTTGAAATAACATAGAATCTTATTATCAAGATGGAAAGAAATGCCAAGAACACCTACATGCTTATGAAAAATAAACCAAAAAATGTATTTCGAAACGATTATTTCATACGGTCATATCCATTTTCATCATATAGAAAAATAAATTGTATAAAATTTATTAATATATTAGTATTTGAAGTATATAGCCGAAGACAAACTCATAAAAGAAAAATCTAGTCATGCATGCATTTACAATAGATTTTGTTTTGAAATAAAAAACCTGGTATGCATGAATCTAATAATACTTGTTAGTGTAAATGTTTATTTACTCTTTTGTTAAGTTAACTTAGGTTAGATTTAACCACTAGTGGTTAGTGTGTGCACATATGAGTGCTTGATGACTCAGGTGCCACTATTCCTTACTATTCTACTTGTGGTTTTATCCCACATTACTTAGGATTCTTTGCATATTAGTTGCAATCACCTATATATGCAAGGCTCTTCTATGAGCAATACACAAGTAACACAAAGGAAAAACATTGCAACATTGAAGTTTCATGTAATATGTGTTTTTTATAATGTGATATTATCATTATGATGTCATTGCATCTTGGTGTAGGTTAGTGTCTTGATTTTACACCAATATTATGGCCATTGAGCATTGCTTAGTCCTAGTGGTAGTTTTATCATGGTATTATAACTGTGTATGGCCTAATCCCACCATTCTTAAGCATCTTTTAGGGTCATATTTTGGTTTTTTAATTTTATGGAAAAATATAGCATTTATGGAACCGATCCTGTATTTTTTTTTGAATTATACTCATAAAAATATGAATTAAAAAAAAAAGAAATTTTGGAGCTTTTAGTGATTTTGTATGAATTTTTTAAGTTTCTATTTTTTAAGACAAACGAGGAAAAATAAAGAAAATGCTAGTTTTTATGATTTTTTTTAGAATAATGGATAAAATATTATATCACTAGATTTCTCTCATTGATATATTTATGAAAAGTATTCATGTTTTGAAAATGGAGCACTGAGGCACCTGTGGTGAAAGTTTAAAGGTAGAGGGCAATTTGGAAGTCTTCATTTGGTGTAGGGTCAATTTTTTGGATAGAGCACCACCTAGATATGCCACTTACAAAAGTAGAACCACCATAACACCACCATCAAGGTTGTCACTTATCTTAGCCTTTAAATCAATGCATTTTCTGATAATAAATATTAGTTTGTTCACTTGTGTTAACAAGCTTCATGCTTGCACTTGTCGTTAGAACGCTTGGAGTAAATAATTGATGACCTATAGTTCATGAGGTTAAATCTAAGTGTTATTTTGGTCTTAAATTTTTTTTTAAGCCTCTGTTCATGCCATATGACCACCTACTGGGTAGTTTTATCCCCTAAGGGCTTGTCCTTCACCAATATGAACCATCTTTGGAGTCTTTTCTTTCGAGGCTCATAAATTTTTATTCCTGAAGTCTGGGAAGGTGATTTTTTTCCCATTGGCTAATTTTTAAATATATATGCATTATTAAGGCTATTTTTTACATTTTGATCACCCATATTTCCAAAATTTTTAGTTTTTTGCCAATTTAGCTGACTAGTTCATGTATTTTGGACCTTTAAGAGGCCATAAATTTTGACTGGTAACTCTGATTTGCATGAACATGTTTTTCCATGATATTCAAATCTAAAATATCTATTTATTTTATTATATATCATATTTTAGTTTTTAGCTTAATGGCCTATTTTGTAAACTGTAATTCATATTAGGTGGGTTGTTCAAATGTATTTATACTTGCATTGATTTATAAAGTGCCATGGGGTTTTTTTTAGATTTTTATACCTTCATATGTGTGTGTGAATCATCACACTCAATTTTCAGATATCGAGTTTGAAGACCGACAGGTGGGTCTGGCATGGTTGGTGGTCATGCCCCCCACAATAAACTTTATGCAATTTTTTAATCTCTCCTTATCATTTGGTTTATAAAATAAATTATATTTATTCATCTTGTAAAGGGTACCTAAAATGGCATTATTTTCAAGATCCTATTGAGAAAAAATACTTTTTATCTCTTTTCACATGGTTGTTATCTGGCAAGACTCCTACTGCATTTTTGAATGTGTGTTCAAGTAGTGGATTTTGGGCCACTTATGCATGAACTTTTCTGGTTTGTGATTTTATTTTCCTTCATGTGTTGATGCTATTTAGTTTACACTTCCACCTAAATACATTCCATTGAGACATTTGAGGCCACTTCCTTCACGTTTCTTTGCATTTTCTAGGAGAGATTTCATTTGTTTCTGCAAATAAACACCTTTTGTGTGCATGTGTGCTTTAATGTTTTAAACACAATAATGAGTTTGGATTCCTCTATTATACATGGGTATCTTATCGAACACTTTTTTTACCAGAACCCATATGAGGATTGCAGTATGTCTCATTAATTATTAGCCTTATTTGGTGTACTCTTCTATATTTTCAACACCAACCTTGATAGTATGACTTATCCATGTTGCAAGTAACATCTAATATCCCCAACATTTGTTAGGATTCAAAATTACCCATGGGTATCCATTTTCATGGTTCCAAAATTACCATATTAGTTCAGATGTTCATCGAGTAGTGGATTCAGAGAACTCATGTAGATATTATGAGTATTTTCACCTAGTGTTCACATCCATCCTGCATAGCTTCATCTGAGTGTGGATTAGACCACCATGTAGTCTTGTGATGTTCACTCATTATTCATAAATTTGAAAGTCATCAATTGCTATCATCATTACTCCATTAATCGTTGAGGGGGGATGTTTGGCAATGCTTCCTCGAGTTTCTTCTTCTACCCAAAATTTTGGAGATGTGTATTTCTTCTAGTTGATTCTTATATTTAGCACCAGTTCCCATTTTACTTGGTGTTTATAATGATTGGCATCCATGTATTTTGATAAGATGGATCGGCATCTATTAGGACACTTGGATTCTTCATTGAATTCTCTTGACATTGTACATAGGTACACAACATGGCATAGTTATCGGGACCTATCTCCTGATGAGTCTTACACTCTTTTATTTTTCATTGCTCCCTTAGTTGTACTTAAGGGGGGTGTGTTAGTGTAAATATTTATTTAATCTTTTTTTAAGTTAACTTCAGTTAGCTTTAACCACTAATGGTTAGTGTGTGCAGACATGAGTGCTTGATGACTCATGTGCCATTATTCCTTTCTATTCTACTTGTGGTTTTATCCCACATTACTTAGGATGATTTGCATCTTGGTTGTAATCACCTATATATGCAAGGATATTCTATGAGCAACACACAAGTAACACAAAAGAGAAACATTGCAACATTGAGGTTACATGTAATATGTGTTTTATAATGTAAAAATTATCATTAGGGTGTCATTGCATCTTAGTGTGGATTAGTGTCTCAATTTTACACCAATCATATGGTCACTTGGGCATTACTTAGTCTTAGTGGTATTTCTATCAATACTATTATTAATATGTATATACCTTTCAAAAAATTTGTAGACATGCACATATAAGCTACAAGGAACAAAATGAAACTCATTTTCTATACAACCATATTCAATTTCATTTTACATAAATTAGTGAGAGAAATTTTTAAGCTATTTTATATTAGTTTTGTCTTTTGAATAAATTTCTACATGCACAAAAGCACTGAGGAAACACCATTTCTAAAACTAAATCTTTCATTGAAAAATACACATTTGAGAAAGGAACACCTAGCTCATGTTCATTTGTTTTAAAAAATAATGAAATGAAGACACATTTGAATGCCAAAAGAGCATACGAAGCCTATTTTAAGATCTCTTAAAACTTCAAAAGCACATAGAAAGAAAATGAAAATGTGTTTTAAAACTGAACATTAAAACTCTCAATCATTAAATAACCAAAATTCACAATACCCATTCATAAAATAATAACTATGAATGCACAATAATGATAAAACATCTAAAAAATGTGTAAGCTACAAAGCAAAATAAACCCACAACCAGCTTCATAATGATTTTCAAACCAAATAAAACATAGAAATATAGCATTTTAAATTTGCTTCAAACTATCTTGTTATCTTTCATAAACCTTTATTGCAAGCAAAAATTTCCATGAATAATGCCTTAGAAATCAATTTTTTTTTTTGTATTTGGATTTTCACAAAACAACTTGAGGTTAAAAATATAACTTAGTAGATTACAACTAAAGAATATTAGCTTATAGAACTAAAAGAATGAGAACTGAATGTATCGCCACTATCATGCAAATCCATAATTATTTTAAAATAATATATTTATTTAACATTTTTCTTCACACACTAATAATTTCATACTTGGTTAACAAAAAGATACATTCCTTTGATATCTTTTCAATTCTAAATTCAACCCAAATAGCTCCACAAAATTCTAAAAACTGCTCAATCTTTCAAGATTTTTTTAGCAGAGCTTCATATTCACTCAAGTCTTGGAAATTAAAATTTTAAATGAGTAACATAAGTGAAAATACAACCTATACCCTATTTTAGAGATGAATTAATTGCACATAGTATGGCTAACTTGATAAGGTGGGATTCATTGAATTTTAGCACACTTTGTGCTTTCCTGGAGGATGGCAATGAACACCAAGATTTATATGAGAATTATAGCATATCGTAGAACTCAAATGTATAAAAATTATATTATACAATAGTTTACATTGTAAAAATACATATATACCATGATATATATGTAAATGTTTGCTAATTATTAGTTAAGAATTTAAATGTGTAAACCAATGGTTATCAAAAGTAATGATGAGTGAAGAGATGTAAAATTTAGCTTTTAAAGGGTATATAACAATGTAAATGGTGTGGACTATTGTTATCATCAATAAATATATTCATATCGCATCATATATTATCATATACACACACACACACACACACACACACATATATACATACATATATATATATATATATATATATATATATATACATACATATATATATATATATATATATATATATATATATCTGTATATATATGTACATATATACATACATATATACATACATATGTATATATATATGTATGTATATATATATATATGTATATATATATATATATATGTATGTATATATATATATATATATATATATATATATATATATATATATGTATGTATATATATATATATATATATATATATATATGTATGTATATATATATATATATATATATATATATATATATATATGTATACATATATATATATATATATATATATATATATACATACATATATATATATATATATATATATATATATATATATATATGTATGTATGTATATATATATATATATATATATATATATATATATATATATATATGTATGTATATATATATATATATATATATATATATATATGTATATATATATATAAATATATATAAAGATAATTTAAGAGAAATTTGTGTGTAATATTTCATTAAAGTAAATATATCCTTATGTGACATATCAACTTTAGTTAGGACACCCAAACTATAGACTAGCAATCATGTTGTTTAGTTTATATCAACATTTGGTGTTTGAGCTCAGGGCTTAACTAATTGATATCCAAAGGGTAAAAAAAGATTAGAATATCTATGAGAGATAAGAATAAAAATGCATATGTTTTTTAGGAAGAAGATTAACTTGAAAGTTTGTGTCGTCCCTTGTAAAAGGGTTTAGGCACCTAAGGAATGGTGAAAGGTAAGAGGGGGGATATAAGGAGTGAAAATTTGAAAGATAAATTACAACAATTGGGAGGATAAATAGAATAAAGTAGGATGAATAAAATTAACAACATATTAGAATAGGTTTTAGTGATAATAAAATAGAATAGGAAAAGTAGAGAGAAAAGAAAAGAAATAAAAAAAAGAAAAAGTGTGAGAAAGAAAGAGGAAGATATGAGATACATAAAGTCATGCCCCCTAATTGGGAGAGTTTGTGTGAGGATATGAACCCATTGAGTCAGTCATCATCCCCCATGCCATAGGAAAAAAAAAGAGAAGAAGCTACGTAACATAAAAAATAAGAAACCACATAATTAAATAAAAACATTGAAATAAATAATAACTTTGAATACTATATAACAAATAACAAACACCTTAACACATATATTGCATATCACAGAATGTATAAAATATACCACATGATACATATCCCATATCATGAAACAAGTAAAGTATGTTGTGGGTTGTATATTATATATTGTGGAAATGGGTAAAAATAAACATATTGCATAACATAGTAATATTGCACCACAAAGTGACATTGTTGTGAAATCAAGAATAAACTACAATAAAAAGAAAAGAGGCAGGTATCATAGTGAGTATAGAGGAAATAGCTATAATAGAGGTTGGTATTGTGAGATACATAAAAAAATATAGAGAATATGGCCAGAAGAGAAGGCTAATAACATGTTATAGGCATGTAAAAAAAGACATAATGAATAATTGTGAAAAGGAGCAACAAAATCAATGTAGGTCTTGAAAGGAGGAATGGACACATGATTATTTTAGTTTTCCTATCACAACTTAATTCTATAAAAATAAAGGAAAAATAATAGAGGAGTTAGGAATGAGAGTCTCACATATGAAAGATAAATAGGATCCCAGAGTTAAGAAATAAGATACCGTGAAGTGCATAAGCTGAATGTCACTCAAGAAGAAGAAATAAAATATTCAAAGAGGAGAGAAACTAAAACAACCCAATTAAAGGATATTAAGGAAAATTTGAAAAAAAAGGGAATGTGGAAAGATATGATGTGCAATAATTTTATGTTAATGGAATAAAAATCATAGGGTCAAATAAAAATAGTAGAAGAAGCGCTGTAGAAAGAACAAAAGATCAAAATAATAGAAACACCTAAGAATGTCATGGTCATAACTTTAGTAAAAGCACAGCAATAAGTTACCACAAAACTTGCCAAAGTATTAAGACTACAATTTAAACAAATGCGACAAAAAAATAAGAATGACATAGAAGAGAAATTAGAAAAATAAAAGATGGAAAGAGAGGAAATAAATAAATAGTTAAGTTTTAAAATAAAGAAGGCAACCATTACATTATGTGAGGATGTCGTAGGGTAGAGGGAAGAAAAGTAGAGAAAGAACAAGAAATGAAAAATAAATAAACCCAAGAGAAAATAGAAAAGAAAAAAAAAATGAACAAAATGCTAATGAACCAATACAAAGAGAGTGTGTTATGTCACGAATGAGGCATATATGATGTGTATATCTATCTCACAGTTGCACTATTATTTAAAACATGCAAGTAAAAATAGATGCCCTTAATGAATCAAAAAAAGAGTGCCTAACATTTTGAAAAAGGTATCACAAGAGGATAGAGGAAAACATGTTTCAAACTAAATATATCATATCATAAAGAGCGAAATGAAGGAATCACACCACACAAAAAAAACATGGGAGGAGAAGAATTCAAAGCTGTAAATGAATAAAATGAGATGACCATAAAAGATGATGCCATAGAAATAATGAGGTATATTATGGAGAACTAATGACTTTGGGGAAAATTAATTTACCACGAATGGAAAGAAAGAACCACAGAGGGAAATTTGACATGATAAGGTTATTCATCGAATTAATCTCAAGGACGAGACAATGTTTAAGTTTGGGGATGATGTTGAAAAGATTTATATGAATATTATAGCATACTTTAAAAGATATAAATGTATTAAAATTATATAATATAATAGTTTACACGCAGAAAATGCATATATAACATGATATATATGGAAATATTTTCTAATTAGAAGTTAAGAAGTTAAATAAGTGTAAACCAATGGTTACCAACAGTAACAATAAGTGAAGAGATGTAACCTTTGACTTTTAAAGGGTATATAATGATGTAAATGGTGTGGAATATCATAATCATCACTAAATATATTCATATCACATCATATCTTATCATGTAAATATATATATAATGAAGATAATTTAAGAGAAATTTGTGTGTAATCTTTCATTAAAGTAAACATATCATTCTCTATTTCATATCAACTTTAATTAAGACACATGAACTATAGACTGGTAATCATTTGGTTTAGTTTATGTCAATAACAATTTTTAAGTCTATGCAATATGATAGTAAACTATGTCTTTAAACACTTAAAACACTATGATATTAAAACATGCCTTAACAATGTTGATATTAAAGCTTCCCTTTGAACACTATGAATTATACTCAAAGTGCATTAAGTTTATTTGTGTTTCAACATATTACCCATAATAAGATGATGTGAGGACTAATTGATGACTAATGCTAGACATACAATTATAATCTAAGCTATGCAAACAATGAAAAAAATTGACTATAGACCAAGGGTAGATGAAAATAAACTATGTTCAACGTTAAGAATGAGAACAAACTCATTAATATGTGATGGAGTTTTAAAGGGTGAACTCTTATATCGACATTGAAACTCACTAATGTGAAAGCTCAACAAGGTGAATAGCCATTGGGTCACTCAATTTGACAGTTATTATTTATGCAATCATAAATCTTTATTATTTGCAAAGTATCATATCCATCATTTATCACTTCCAAAAGAATTCAATAGAAGATGCCAAAGTGATCAAATCACTACACAAGCTCATCTTCCACTTCAATGCAAATAAGTTATGATATATATATATTTTATTATATTCATAAAAATCATGTGTTATTATCATTGAATTATTCAAAGTTTATCATATCAACTGATAATCACTCTAAAATTTTAATCAAATTCAATAATCAACATGCAATCAAATAAATGAAATGATAATAAGTGTTAGTAAATCTAATTGGCCCCTCCCATGCATGGTGATTTTGGTATGATACAACAAACATTTTAAGTAGTTTGTAAAATTTTAATTTTTTCCACAGGGGTACAAAAATTTGTGATAACACCAATGGCCTTGCGAGGTGGTTTTATATGTAAAGCTAGGTTGTAATAAAATTGTATTTTTTTAAAATTTAAGAGTGCAATACAAGGAAATTATTTCCCAAGTCACTAAGCACAAACCCCTTAAATATTTTTTTATAACATGGATGAATTATTCAATTAGTATAGTATGAAGGACATGAAAAAAATAGCTGGAAAGTTTGGTCTAGATGAGTATTGTTACAACAACCTAAAATATAATATTTGAAAGCAAGTGATGTTATAACGACATATTTTTTAGTGTTACTTACTTATCAACCAACTAACCAAATAGGCTAAGATATAATTACAATCATATGCATATTTTTGCTCATTGAGCCTGCATAAGGAATACTTCAAAATTGTAACAAAGATTAATGATCTTCAAAAAAATATACAAACAATAGAAACAAAGAAAAATACAAACAAAAAAAAATAAAAACAAAGAATAAAAAAAATAAAACCATCCTTTTTTAGAAGGTCATTCATGGAAGAGTTTTAAATTATGCCTATTAACCTTATGACACTACCAATTACCATCTAAACCCTGTAAATGAAAAATATTTTTTCCAAGTATAAAAACTATTTTATATGGACCTAGCCACAAAGAGTCAAACTTGTGATGTTTTCCAAGGTCTTCAAAAACTTTATCCCAACATAAAACTAAATCACTAACTTTGAATGTTTTCTTAGACACCTTCTTATCAAAGAACTTTTTAAATTTTTCATTATCTTTTTCAAGTTTTTAAAATTCTATTATTTTTATCTCATTTAATGCTAAGATGTCATTTAATATTTTTTGCATTGTATTATTATTTTTAGAAACCTATTGCAAATTAGTCCTTGCTGAAATAATTTACAATTTGATTGGCATAGTTGCTTCGAAGTTGTAAGTAAGTATAAAAGGTGAAAAACTAGTTGTCAACTTAACCATAGTACAATCAACCCAAAGAGCTTCAAGATTTTTAAAATGTCAATTTCATTTATTTTTGTAAATAATTTTCTTTATGATTGAAATAAAAAAATTTATTAGTTGACTTTGCTTGTTCATTCCGTTTAGGATATTACTTAAAGGAATGACTTGAAATGATGGATTTTTGTTCTAAAAATCCAAGATATTAATTAGAAATGAATTGAGGACCATTTTAAAAAATATTTTTAAAAGTAGCTCTAAAATATGAGAAAACATAATTTTTAAATAAGGTAATGACTTCTGAAGTAACATAACTTTTAAGGACTACAAATTTAGGTCATTTTGTAAAATAATTAATTTTTAATCAAAATATATCTATGACTAATTAAAGATAGGGAATCAAAGTAAGAAATAAAATATATGCCCAATTTTACAAAAGGTTTTTTTAAGAATTACTGAAATTGAAGGAATCATTAATAATCTATCTCTTCATGTAAATAGTTGATAAGGAATACATGATCTAACTAAATAAAAGACATTTTGAATAATGTTGGCTAATAATAACTATCACATAGAATTTTGTGTCATGGTTTTTGTAGCGAAGTGTCCACCACAACTCCCTTCATGGAAACCTCTATGGACATTTTACATTTGATCTTGTGATAGACATCTCAATAATACTCTATTTATATTCCTATAAAATAAGAAATTTTCAAACAAACCAATTTTTAAGGCCTGTAATTGAAGAGCTCTTTATTAATGTTTGTCTAACGAATGAAGGTAAGTTTGGTTCTGAAAATAAGAAACAAGATCACGATACCAATAATCTTGTGTAAGTAATTAATCATATTATTTTATTTCAAAGCTAATTTTAAACTTCTAAGTAATGTCAAAAAAAATCATAGTCTACAAATAAAGTTTAACATTTAAATTTTTGTCATCAATGAGAATTAAAACATTGATATCAAAAATTACATTTTCAGCAAGATGTTTAACTAAATAATTTTCTTTGATTGTTTTACAAGTTTTAAACTTGAGATCAAATTCTCGAATCTTTAAATCCATATAGTTAATCTACCATCGATCATGGGTTGTTTTATTAAATAAGACAAAATAAGTATATTTTATCGTACTATCATTTTATTTTCCATTGAGAGATATTTAAGTTTTATTAAAGTTGAAATTAATAATAGAACAATTTTCAAAATGATGGATACCTACTTTTAACATCTTTGAGCACTTGACTCATATATCCTATGGATCTTTCTTCATGACTTTAAATCATATGTTGTAATGATAACGCCTATTACCTTATCAACCACATTAATGCATAAGATTAAATGTATATATTCATGTCAAGTTTTGTAAGTATAGAAATATTTGTAATTATATTTTTGATTTCATTAAAATCTACATTTGATCTAGTATCTCATAGATAATTTTGATATTTCTTAAGTAAAATATGGGAGAGGGTTAGATGTATTTACAAAATTATAAATGAATTTATGAACAAAATTGATTTATAATTTTGTTCAGAAATTCATTTATAACTTACCCACATGAGAAATAAAAACAACATAAGATCATTTCCATGTTAGGAACATTCCCATCAAAGTATAAGGATTAGATTTTTTCCCTTGGGATTGTTCTTATTTATTGTCGATCTGGTTCATCTAGGGTTAGGATTTCACATGCTTCAATTCTAGTTTTAGCACATGAAACATTATTAAAAATGTGTTTAATGGGTGTATTATTCTAATCTTTTCTATGCATAAATATTATCTCATTTCCTATAAGAACCCAAGTTGTATATTTTATAACATAAACACTAGTAATTTTAGACCAGCCCCTTCCAAATAACATTAAATAGTTAGCAAAAATATTTAAATCTTGAGGACTATAAATACATTTGATCCTTTCAATCAGAGCTGTATTAATGACTATATCTCAAAACTTACCATATTTTTTGTTTGATGAGAATCAAAACTAGTAAAATTTCTAATCTCTCATTCATACATAATATCTTTGATCAATAATAAATTTAGACATTATATTTTTCAATGCCCTTGTATAAAGAAATTAATTATGAACAATTTTATCAGTGATTCTAACTGACACATAGAATGGTAGAATATAGTCATAAGGTGGATTATTATATTAAACAAATGCATATCCAAAATTTTCATTATCAGATTCTTCTTATAAACTTACAATTTTTTTGGGATCTTGATTTTTGACAATAGTGTTAATCTTTTCTAGTTAACTCAGTAAATTAGGGGCTTGAAGTAAAGAAAAACTATATTTAGTATTAGCTAAATCATTGATAATATTATATGATCCAACGTTATCATTAACTTTAGGATAAGTTCAAGGTATATATGTTGGTTGGTTCTATTTGTTGTTGAATCCAATAGGTAAAGGATTTATTTGCTATAAATTTTTATTTGTATTATTTATAATGGTATCATTTTGGATTACAATTTTACCTTTATCTTGAACTAAAGGTTTCAAAGAAATAGATTAATTATTGACAATTTTTATTACCTCTGTATTATTCTTAAAAATATGATTGTAATATTTTTTACTTATTTGTATAACATAAACATTAACAGTGTTGATTCCACACAAATGTTCATCAAAACTACACATGTTTATATTATCCGTCAAGTCAACAAAAATACTATAATTTAATTGAATAAATTGTTTAAATTTTGAGCTGTTAGGTTGTGGAGCTAAAAGCTTCAACCTTTGCAAACTGAGGAACAGATGGTTGCTGAGTTCCAGAGGACCGACGTCGGTAGAGTCCAGCGTAGAAGGCCACCGGCGACGGCAGGAAGTCGGCAGAACCAGACAAGCAGGGACTGACGTCGGTCGCCTGTGTGTTCCAGAACTGCCCGTTTCACGGACAGTTAGTTAAGTGAATGAAGAGTTTGCATGTTGAGACCAGTTAGAGTCTTGGGCTGCGAGGATAATTGTCTAAATTAAGAGTCTAAGTTAGTGTTTGAGTTAAGGATCTATTTATAGACCCATTGGCATGTATTGTTTAAGGCATGAGATAGAAAGGAAGAGTTCCTTCTAGTTGTAAGATCTGTGAGTTGCAGGTTGTTGCAAGCTCATTGGTGATCTACATGTAAGTTTGGTCTTTGAATTGTAGGTTGCAGGTTCATGAGAGATCAGCTTGAAGTGCTATAGAGTGCTTGGTGTACCGGCAGGGTTATTACTGACTGGTTGGTGAGGTGAACACCAATTCTGTGTGTGAGTTGGTTGTTGGGACCATTTTTTGTGTAGGAGAGTGTGTGTGAGAAGAATTACTGTACACTTGAGGTGTGGTGAATCTCTGTAAGGTGAAAGAGTGTGGCGGCTCTTTGATGTATTCTTTTCTGTATAGTGTTAATACAAGATAGTGTATTGTCTCTCATATTCTGTGCTATTGGTGAATTCTAGTTACTTGTGTTTCTGGTTATTTCCGCATATTCAATTGCTTATATTTGGTAATCATACTGTGCTCTTTCTAAGGAGCAAGATCCTAACAGGTGGAATTAGAACAGGTGTGTTTGTTCTTGGATTTATCTTCCACCCATCCCAACAAGTGGTATCAGAGCTTTTGGTTGGGATACTAACAGATTGGTGTAGATCTGGGTAGTGTGTTTTGATTACAGGTTACTCACAGGGTTTCTATTTGAGTGGGAGTTGAGCAATGGCAGAAAATAGTCAACTACGAATGGAAAAGTTTAATGGCAAGAACTACCAATTATGGAGGATGCAGATTGAGGACTATCTGTATCAGAAAGATTTGTACTTACCGTTGGGTGGGGTTACTAGCAAACCCTTGGATATGAAAGATGAAGAATGGGAGGTTCTTGATCGGAAGGCTTTGGGATCTGTTAGATTGAGTCTTGAATCATATGTGATTTCCAGCTTATCACAGTGTAAGAAAATGGTGGAGTTGATGGAATCTTTGGCAAATTTGTATGAAAAACCCTCGGCTTCTAATAAGGTATTTCTTATGAAGCGTTTATTTAATTTGCAAATGTTGGAAGGTGGATCTGTTCATAGCCATCTTAGTGATTTCCATGGTTTGGTAAACCAGTTAAGTTCCGTCAATATTGTATTTGATGATGAAATTAGAGCTCTCTTAATATTGTGTTCATTACCTGAAAGTTGGGAAGGTTTGGTAATGGCAGTTTCTAATACTGTGTCTCCTTCAAAAGTCTTAAAAGTGGATGATGTTGTGAGTGTAATCTTGAATGAAGAGATATGCAGGAAAAGCACAGGTGAATCATCTGGAGATGCTTTGAGTGTTGAAGGAAGAGGAAGGTCAAGAGAAAAGACAGAGCGTGGGAGATCAAGGTCAAAGATAGGCAAGAGATCCAAGTCCAGGTATGGCAGAATAACCTGCTGGAAGTGTGGAAAGCAAGGGCACTTAAAGAGAGATTGCAGATCGGGTACAGATCAGCATGAATAACATGAAGAAGAAGCAGATGTTGCGGGTTACGTTGCACAGGATGCTCTGGTATGTTCTTTGGATAAAGTAGAATCTTGGGTATTAGATTCAGGTGCCTCTTTTCATGCATCCCCACATAGGGAATTTTTTCATGAGTATGTCCAGGGAGACTTTAGAGAAATTTGTGTAGGGGATGGAAAGCCTTGTCAGATTGTTGGCAAAGGTAAAGTGAAGCTGAAATTGTAGACAGGTGACACATGGGTGTTAAAGGAGGTCATGCATGTCCCAGTTCTGAAGCGGAATTTGATTTCTATTAGAAGTTTGGGTGAAGAGGGTTGCACAGTAACTCTCACAGCGGACTCTTGGAAGGTTACCAAGGGTACACTTGTTGTAGCTAGAGGTAAGAAAGTAGGTACGCTTTATCTATCTACTTGTTTTAATGATTCTCTTTCTGGGTTATCTACTTCAGCTGTAGATTCGGAGATGTGGCTTAATAGGCTTGGTCACATAGATAAGAAGGAGATGCTGGTTCTTGAGTCAAAGAGTATGCTTTCAGATTTGGAAGGCATGGATCGTGGTTTCTGTATGTAGAAGAAGAAGGCAAGGTTTCTTGAGGAATCTGATGTTAGTGACAAGAATAGGAAAGCCTTGGTTTTCAAGGAGAAAGTGACGGACAGAGTTTAGCATAAGATGCAGGGGAATTCTGAGCAGAGCAAGGGTGATTTGGACAAGGGTTGGATCCAAAAGGAGCTCGCGGGAAAAAGTCAGGTCTCACAAGAAAAACACAGAGACTGATGTCGGCAGGAAAACCGACGTCGGTGTCCAGACAAGGACCGACGTCAGCTATGTGCAGCCTGACATCGGTGACTCGAGGAAGATAGATACCGGTGTCGGCCAGGGGAAACCGACGTCGGCAGTAAGGCAGTCGCAGGGAACCGACATCGGTCGGCTGTAGACTGAGATGTGACCGGCATCGGTCACTGAGATGAATTTTGGGTGGACAGCGGGTTGTCATGGAGTCTCAAGCACCCATATGGAGGGCTGAAGGTGTAAGTAAGTTCTTAAATTTGTCATTTCCCTTCTTTACACTACTTGTTGCTCACTTATGGCATAGGACCAGGAAGTTATTAAAGAAGCAGAACAGGTAGATCCAAGAAACAGTGGGAGCTAGGCATGGATGAGGATGTGATTTCTTGGAGGAGAACCAAACAGGTGTTTTGGGTAGAGTTGCCAGCTGGAAGTAAGCACTGAGAGAAGAATGGATGTTCAGGATAAAGAAGAGCGGAAATGGATACGTGAGATGGAAGATCAGGGTATATGATCTTGTGTAAGCTGCAGGGCAATGGAGGTTTGATCATTGTGTTTCTCTTTACCAGGTTGGATAGTATTAGCTACACTATTCTATTTTCTGTATGATGTGCTTGTTGAAGGGCTACATATACAGGTATTGCTGAACTAAAGGTAAAGCTAGTTCAGGTGTGTTTCATGGAGAATCTGGGAGCAGCAAGATTCTTTGGCATGAGTGTGTTCTAGAGACATGGAGGTCTTGTTGAATTTGTTTCAGGATGATTGTGTGAAACCGGTTAACACGCCGATGGTTAGACAGTTCACAGAATAGGTGTCTTAATTCACATAATGAGGTTGAGTGCATGGTATGTACTAAACCTGAGTTTTCCCAAGCAGTGGGAGTTATCACAAGTTTGGAGTCAATCTGGAAAAGTAATACTGAAGGGCAGTTTAGTGGGACCAGCAGCAGGTGCACATGCTATGCAGGGTCAAGTTTTTTTTCTACATGGTTGTAGATGCGGATGTGGCAGGTAATTTGGATGACAGGTTTTTGCACCACGGATTTTGTGGTGGTTGGTCTTCAAGAGTGATCTTGAGGAGGGATACAAAGCCAAGGGAACAAACTAGACGGTGTATAGGTACAGGTACAGGTTGCAGCTATTTATCTCCAAGTGGGAGATTATTAGGTTGTGGAGCTAAAAGCTTCAACCTTTACAAATTGAGGAACAGATGGTTGCTGAGTTCCAGAGGACCGACGTCGGCAGAGTCCAGCGTAGAAGGCCACCAGCGACGGCAGGAAGTCGGCCGACGTCGGCAGAACCAGACAAGCAGGGACCGACGTCGGTCGCCTGTGTTCCAGAACTGCCCATTTCACGGACAGTTAGTTAAGTGAACGAAGAGTTTGCATGTTGAGACCAGTTAGAGTCTTGGGCTGCGAGGATAATTGTCTAAATTAAGAGTCTAAGTTAGTGTTTGAGTTAGGGATCTATTTATAGACCCATTGGCATATATTGTTTAAGGCATGAGATAGAAAGGAAGAGTTCCTTCTAGTTGTAAGATCTGTGAGTTGCAGGTTGTTGCAAGCTCATTGGTGATCTACATGTAAGTTTGGTCTTTGAATTGCAGGTTGCAGGTTCATGAGAGATCAGCTTGAAGTGCTATAGAGTGCTTGGTGTACCGGCAGGGTTATTACTGACTGGTTGGTGAGGTGAACACCAATTCTGTGTGTGAGTTGGTTGTTGGGACCATTTTTTGTGTAGGAGAGTGTGTGTGAGAAGAATTACTGTACACTTGAGGTGTGGCAAATCTCTGTAAGGTGAAAGAGTGTGGCGGCTCTTTGATGTATTCTTTTCTGTATAGTGTTAATACAAGATAGTGTATTGTCTCTCATATTCTGTGCTATTGGTGAATTCTAGTTACTTGTGTTTCTGGTTATTTCCGCATATTCAATTGCTTATATTTGGTAATCATACTGTGCTCTTTCTGAGGAGCAAGATCCTAACAGGTGGAATTAGAACAGGTGTGTTTGTTCTTGGATTTATCTTCCACCCATCCCAACATGAGCAACAATACATCTATCAAGATCATGATTAATTTCATAAACATGACAATAATGTGTTATTATTTCAAACTTATTTTTTAAGTATTTAACATTTTACTTGAAATTAGAGGTTGGTAATTTAATTATTAATTAACAGTGACCAACTCATTTCCAAGGTTGTGAATGACTTTTAAAATTTTAGTATTGTTAAAAATTACACTAATAAAAACTTTATCTTTAAAACCAATAAGCCCAAGCTCATTTTAATAAGATACATATAAGGCAATAACAACATCACATTCTGTAATATCTTTATCTTATAGAGTTATTCTTTATTTAAGTGGTAAAGCACTACAATAATATAACCTTGTTAACTTCTTAGGAGGCCTTATGTTTAGTGGAATATTTTGCCTAAGTCTGATATCTAGTTTTGAAATGATATATGGTTTCACCATGTTCTATAAAAATGGTGGCTAACTATTGACAGCTTGTATATCTTATTTCGATGTTCCAAAACATAATTCAAGTCAATTTTTTGTCCTTCTATTTACTAATGACTTTGGTTAGTAGGTTGAAAAAAACTTGATAAGTTTTGCCTTCTAAGGTTTGAGAAAATAATCTAAGTGAAATATTTTAATTATTGATATTAAGAATAACACAAATTAATTTGAAATTATCGAGATGTTCTTCGCATGACTCCTAGAATCACCAAATAACTTAGGGAAATTAACTCCTTTTAAATAAGGGAGTTTAGCATAATGATTCTAAATATCAATTAGATTACTTGTATCCAAGGATTGATTTGTTATATATTCTCAACATCAAAATATCCTTCATTATTGATAACTCCATTTTGTTTTATACCTTCTTGTAAACCAGGAATGTCATATATAATTCTATTCCTAGTTTGATCTATCATTTTCAATATGTTTAACAATATTTAGGTGATTTATCAGAAAGAAACCTAATTTAGGGTTGAGGATTTGCAACTAAGATATGTTTTCTTTCTTGTTACAAATATAAATTTATTTGACTTATATGATCTTGACATTGTATTGTGAATAAAAAATGGCTCTCTATGTCAAAGGCATTATCTTCTTCAGAATTGATAATCCTAATGATGTTTTGAAAGTTTTTATAATGGTTGTACCAAATAAAGTGTACAAAATCTAATGCAAAATCAACTTGTTCTTTTGCTAGATCAAGATAAGGTTGAATTACTACTACAAAATTAGTGATGGGCATAAATAAAAGAGGAAATAGATAAGAAGTTTGAAATAATTGAAATAAAATTGATTTTAACGATCCTCAATGCAGTCACCAAGTTTGTTGAAGGTTAAAATTGATGTGTCAAGTAATTTACCCATTTGCCTATCATGAAAGTCATATATGAATCATACTAGTTTAATAGTAGAGACATGTGATTGAAGAAATCAATTTAAATATGTGTAAAGGATAATTTACAGTTAAGCATAATAAAATTAAAAGACATTTAAGACTTAAGCAATTTTCGGGAATCAAAGTATTTCCTTCAAAGTATATTCAGACACAAAAGATACCAATTTCAAAATCAATTTGTTAATATTATATTTAGAGTATAACAATTGTTATTTGTAGTTTGATTAACATATTCATTATCTCATCATAAGCTTCATTCAGTTTATGGTATATATTAGAGTTTAAACATTTATCATTAATCTTATTTGACAGAGCAAAGTCTATTATTAAAACTAAGTCTTGGAGGATCAAACACTCTGAATTCTCTATCAATATCTTAGTAAAGTACTTCTCTTTATCAAATGATATTCTTATGCTTCATTTCAAAACCACCCCAAATAAATAAAATAAGAGAAAAAAGGAAAAATAATGAAAATAAAAGAACAAAGTGAGAAACAACACAAAGTTTTAATAAAGTTAAATTATATTAGAAAATAACCAAAAGATCAATTGAAGAACTAATTAAAGACTAGAGATTAGTTAAAGAAATTAAGACAAACTATGAAAATCTATGTATTAAAAGGTTAGAACAAAACTATTTGTTATAGGACATTAAATTATAGTAAGAACTAATCTAAGAAAAAGTAAAAGGCTGACTAAAAAAATAGAATAAAAATATAAAAGTTTGAACTCAATTTGTACAAGAAGAATTTTTTTATTATTAAGAATTTATAAAATATTTTATGACTGATTACAAAAGATCTAAGAAAAAGATATTGTAGATTAACAAAAACATGAGAATTTGTCATATAATGTATGAAGTGAAAAAGTACATATTTGATTCCATGCATATGACTATATTATTCTATAATCATCAAAGAGTTAAGAATACTAGCTATTTTCAGATAATCAATTTATAAATAAATATTCAACTTGGATATACCTAACTATACCAAGTGAGACACTTTAATGTTAAATAATTTATTATTTCATATTTTTGTAATTAATACTTGATATTAGAGACTTAAGACAAAGAAAAGCACAATGTAACATATTGAGAAAAGATATATTGTCCATATGATGACCTTCAAGTCCTTTTAAACCTTCACTTAAGGTTTAATTACACTTTAAGTGATAACTACATTTTAGTTACTTAAATTAAACAAACTTCATTAAAATTTAATTGAATTTATGAATTCAGGTTAAAAATGGTACATCACTTTAAATTAAATTAATGTAATAAAATGATTTAAATAATTCTTTATAATATAAATACATTTATTTTCTCATGGGTGGGTGTCTACCTACTTCATTAACGATTTAATCAATCACTAACACAAGGCATCAAGTAAGCCAATAATAATAAATGACTAAAATATAAGGAATGAATTACTTAATAATTTTTTCACAATTTAATTGATAATGGTCAACATTATCAATCCTTATTCTGCAATAATGATATAATAATAAGAGTAAGTTAACACAATAATATTCAAAACTAGTAAACTACAACATCATATCTTAATATCATCATTTCACCCATAGTATAATCTTAGACTTAAACTAAAATGTATAAAATGGAAACATATTTAGTATATTAGATTGAAAACTGATCAATTATCAATAATTTTCTGCATACTAACAAAATATTATCAAACTCACTATAAATGAAATTACCATTGTCATTGCTATGTCTAATGTTATTATCAAATCACTGTATCAAATCCACTAAAAATAAATTGATCATTATATACTATGGATTCCACTTCAACTTTTCAAAATACTGGAACTATAAAAAAGTCTCAAAAAAGTGAATAATATACAAGTCAAAATAGTGAATTATCTAAAAGAATCAACAACTAAAACAACAAATAATATTAGTTCATTTTATTCATCAGAAACTTAATAAATAAAATTTACTCCTTACTCTGTGTGATATTTTGTGTACTCAAGAGGTGTTATAGGCATCTCAATTCTAATTACTCCTCCAGATTCATCATCTAATTCTAATTAATTTTCTTGAAGATGTGTTACCATAGTTAGGGGAGAAGAGATACAACTACGTTTATTATTTTTGCAGACAACATTATTTGAAATTGTCATAATGGCTTAAGAATGTTCAAGGTGATGCATTTTATTATTTCGAGTCATGGATTCAACTTGTGAAATAATTTCAATATTGACATTGTACATATGGTGGCAATAAATTGTTATTTAACTGTGTCAGATTGATTAAGACTACCAATTGATTCTTTGGAATCCCCTCCAAGAGTTATTACCATGAGAAGTAAATGAAAAACAAGGCACTGTATTCAAAATATCCTAGAAAATAGAGTCACTAGCATAAGAATATAAAGATACTTAGGTGTCATGATTAAAACTTTTTGTAAATGTGCTAGCGGTCCTTTAGGGCCTTAAAGATCTATCTCAATAATTACTTTGCATAGGTGGTGCATTATCTTCCTATTAAGTGTCTCTATTTCAAACATTATTTTTAATTAAACTAAAAGAATCTTTACTCCAACCCAACATATCTTCCTTTCAAAAGCATGATAATATGTTGCATGCAAAAGAAAATGCAACTGATCTATAAATCAATCCTAATTTGGAGAAGATAAATCCTACTTACACTTATGATTGTTGATACATTATATATTCAGGGTCATGACCAAGATGGATCACCAGACCTAGCTAAGGGATATCTTACCATAATAAAATCACTAGGGAAGGGTCCAAAGCCTCCAATCAAGCAAGACTATGCAATAACCCTAACTAGGTCCTATGCTTTCATATTCACTAATGTACAAATGAAAAAACCAAAGTAACAACCTAATCTAGTGCTCACAAAAAATTGTGGCATAAAGTGGGGGGTAATGATCACTAAATGAAAACATGCATATAAGACATATACTCACGTCAATGTATATGAAATACTAATACATGAGAGAGAAGTATAAATGCATATTTATCTACTCTTACAAAAGAGGAACAAAGTTAGGAATACTTACTTTGAAGATGAACATGTTGAACCTCAATATCTCCTTTGGACAAGGTGATTCCTAAGAGATTATTGTGGTATGTAAGGATGACAAAGATAAATCAGCTATAGGCTACACAACCTATCAATGCATTCAAAAGACTTCTCTACAAGATAAGATTTGTATCTCTAAAGAAAGTATGAAACCCTAAAATATGCTCCTCAAGTTGAATGGTGGATAAGTAGATGCATAATATATATCTCTTTTTATTATCTTCTCTTCATAATAAACAATGAAATGAGTGTGTATATATATCTTAATCTAACCTTAATCCTTTCCAAAAGTTTAGTCAATAGGGTTGGCTCAATCGACTTTGTATCATTATTGATAAAATCAAATTAGGTCTTGGTCTAGGTAGGTCAGGGGTGACATGGACCCTAAATGAATTTTATCAATTAGAGTATAGGTTTGATGGGGCCGATAGTGTATCATAAACCATCAAAAAGGATTTTAGGCTAGGGAAGGGCTAATGAAGGCAACAAATGACTAGAGGAGGGTACAAAATAGGAGGCAAAATCTTAGGGAAATGATTTTAGGAGATGGTTGTGTATGTATCAAGTGGTAGTATAGGGATAATAATCATGCAAAACACTAATGGTCTATCCACCCCTTTCTCAGTGCACCCCTTAAGGTGTGCACTCAGAGAGATTGAGACTTGATGGGTTCTTGCAAGAGAAAAATCATTAGTAATTTATAAAGTTTGAAAATATTATGTGTATAATATGCCCCACTTGAATTTCATCACATGTCACTTATGTACAACATAGGATGGTGCTTAGAGAAAAGACCATAGCAACACACAACATTAAAGATGAATAAATTACAATAAAGATCACATAAGATAACTAAAAGGACATAATTATAAAACACATACCTTTACTTACCTTAGTGTTGTAGATAGTAAAAGAGATACAAGAAATATGAAGGTGTCCAATGTAGGGAACATTGGTGAACTTGTAGAATTTAGCAAAAAAAGAGTTAAAAATCAAAATTTTTGTGATGTGGACATATAATAGGTGAAAATATTTTCTATGATGTTAGAATTCCAAAACATTTTATGATTTGGAAAAAGAGCTAGTAGAAACAAAGATATGATCAAAAGATGGAACCTAATGGTAAATATTTAAAAGGTAAATAATTTTGAATAGTAAATATAAATAGGATCACACACACACACACACACACACACACACACACACACACACACACACACACACACACACACACACACACACACACACACACACATTGATTTTGACATTGGGGTTTGATCCCATTAGTTGTATTTAGTTGTGAATGCTGATGCATGGATATATTTCTTTCTAGCACATGCATTTAGTTGTTGTTGTATATGCTATGGTAAATATACGTGGAGTGTTTTCTTTTCTAGCATTATGTAATACACATGCATGATTAGAAAAATAACAAAAATGACTTGGAAAAGTATAAATAAATCAAAAACTAATGCACTACACACTATATCACAATGGGAAATATGTAATAACAAAATATAATAAACTAAAATATGGTATAAAGGATTAAAAATGTTTTTAAACCATGTCAAAGATTTGTACCAGATTAAAACAAGTTAAATCACACTATATCACATTGGGAAGTATGAAAATAATGTACTAAACTGAAAGGCACATGAAAGGCAAATGGTATAAAAATAAAACAATTAAGTCAATCCATCATATCAAATCATGTTAGAAAGTATAAAAGAGAAACAAAATTGGAAAAATGAACTTAAATTGATTGCATTAATTCAAGCTGGGAATTATGAAAAACTTAAGAAAAATGGTTATAATCTTACATGCAATAAAAAAATAAGAAGATAAAAGTGAAATATCAATTAAGTAAGCATAAAACATACTATATCAAGATGGGAAGCATGTCAATGACGTGTAACTCATAATCAATCACTACTTATCTCAAATTTGACACATGTAATTTCATTTTGACTTGGGTATTGGAATATTTTATGAGGAAGGCCTAGTCCTTTCCATGGTCTTACACTGCAACTCACAAATGGAAAACCAATGAGGTGGAAAAAATTCAAAAATTAATTTAAAATTAATGTTTGTAATGGTAATTTGTGAGGAAGGCTTGGTCCTATTCATGGTCTTACACTGCAACTTGCAAATGAAATCCTTAAGGGGGAGTAATTAGTTAATAAACCATTATTTCCTAAGGGGGGATATTAGGATTATTTTAAATAAAAGAGGGAATGTTAAAAAAGTATAATGTAGGCATCTATAAGAAGATCTTAGGAAATATGAGGCACACTAAGGACATAGAAAAGACATTAAGTGGCTAGTGACCATCAATATACAAAGGATAGCCATTCTCAATAAGCACAAAGATATATATGCAAATAAGTGAGATACTAAGATTGACTCATGTTGTTTGTTTAAAAAATAAAATAAAAATGGACCTACCTTCCCACAATGTGTTCCCCATTCCTCAGGACCTCTTACAGAGCCATCAGTCTACTTTGAAGATTGGGTACCTATGTGAAAAAATAGGTAACACTAAAATATTTTTTATTCTCCTTTCCTAATCTACTGGCCTACCACACCCCAATGGACCTCAACTCTATTATGAGTCCAATTTTTGTTTAAGCTTTGATTAGAAAAAGGAGATGTGTTTTAAATCACATATTTTAGTGTAATTTGACTTTTGACATTTTGAATGTTACCTTTTGTATTATTGCCCTTTATTAAAATGATTTGGATTTTAATTTTTTATGGTTTTTAAGATTCCTCCTCCTACAGATTTGGAATAAACAACATGAGGAATAAGAGTGATACACATGAATGAGATTTGGACTTTGGCCAAAATAAACTAAGTATCCAAAGACATGATGGACTAAAACACTTAGTTTTACCTATGAAAAAATATGTTATCTCAAGTTTTAACCATGTGTATTCTTAGTTTGTGAAAGGAAATATAGGGGAATAAAAGGAGGTCCAAGGTGGACCAGTAAAATGGGATTATAATGAGATGAATTATTTGCTAACTGATTACATGGTAAATAAGTATTACTAAGGGGAACAAGGTTTATATATCTGAGTCACAATAATGATTATTTGTGTTATGGAGATAAGGTAGCAAACAATCATGAGAAGAGAACAAGACATCCTTGGAAATAAATAAACTCATAAAGAGAAGCATGTCATCATGAAAAGAATCCATAAGAGATCATAAAGAAATAAAATGACACCATAGACAACATATAATGCAAAATATAAAGAGACACATAAGATATATAAATGAAGTAAATAATTTGACACAGAGTCAAATGATATGTAAAGTAGATAAATATAAATTTGGAGTACACGTCCAATCCAAAATGAAGATGAAAGTGAAGGAACACCCTGTTGTGTTCATAAATCCTAGTAGAATTTTCCACAAACATTGTCCATAACATCTGATATATCTCTGTGAAGCTAGACACTAACTATAATGAGGGTCTCATCGATCTTTAGTAAAAGTTGAGAAAATACCTCTCATCAAATCTCCTTGATAGAAAATATAGGAATGACTGAAGGATCATACTCATGAGGGCCATCATGCATAGGATACTTAGGAGAAGGAATAAGAGTGGAATCTATGGGATATGAAGGATCTATCGATAGATACTGGATGATAGGTGAAGGAGGATCCATGGGAGGAGGAACTATAGGTGGATAAGGGATCATAGGTGGAGGAACCATGGGGGAATAAGGGATCATAGGTGGAGGAACCTCAGGGGGAGAAGGGGGAGCCTTTTTGTGTGGGAGACCTGTGAGAGGAGGCATAATAGGCACATGAATGGTTATAAGGTGATCCTGAAGATGCTATTGGAGAATGCAATAATGATCAATGTGATGGGTATTGTATTGGTTCCATAGATAATATACATCTCCATATTTGGGAATATACTTAGGTAATTACTTGGGAGGAGGTATAGCCTTGTCTATAGGCTCAGGAAGAATAGGACACAAGGTGTCGATATAGTATCAAAGCTTTTAAAATTGGGTAGAGTAATGATTATTTATGTTGTAGAAGCAACAAATACACTTATTACCAAAATTTGTGTGTGTACTAATAAATGGAATGGAAGCAAAATCTATGGAAGGCTAGTATAATTTACAATCTCTAGTCCAATGACTGACAACTCTATGAATGCCATAGTACAACTGATCGACCCATTAGGCAGGAAAAGGAGTAAGTTGTTGTAAGGGAAGTTTTCCATCACCAAGGGGAGATAGGGCTGATGGAGAGATTAGGTGAGGCTCATCTAAAGGATAGACATGATAATAAGTAGGAAGAGACTTAACTAAAGGTGTAGCAGGAATAAGATCTAGACTAGGCTTAGTTGAGGGAAGAACAAGATGCATAAAGGGCTTCAGGATAGTAGAAAACATCTCAAGGGGAAGCCTACTATAAGAATCTTGGTATCTAGTAAAGTGACAGAGACTAGTCATAACATAATCTATAAGCATGCTTCTAAGAGTTATTTATAAACTAGAGGTGTGTCGTGTGAATGTGCCATCTCTACCCTATGAACAAGAGGAATAATGCTAAAATTAGGAACTATATAAGATGAAATATGATAAGATAAATGGAAAGACTGAAATAAATAAGAATGATAATGAAGGATCTCATTATCTCTATCCTAAACAAAACCTCCTAGAAATGGGTCATCTAAAGTATAACCATCATCATAGTAAGGTGTATGAAGATCAATTATGTAGGTAGCTATGATATTCTCATTGGAGGAGGCATGATGAATATAGTGCTGAGTATTAGTTAAGATAACTGGTATATCATCACCAAGTGGTCGATAAGAACACAACTTCAAATATGGTGGAAGCTGGGAAATGAGATGAGGAGAGAGATTAAAAGTTTTTATCTTGAGGTTGATCTCATTTGGCTCATCATCATTAAAACTAATAGGTTAGGTGGTATATTCCTGATGAGTTTGGGGTGACCATGAAAACCTCAGGTAGAGTTGATAGGGAAATTAAAATGTTGATATTCTTGGAATAGAATACTCAAAAAGGGGTCAAGGATTGGAATTTTAAATACAACACCATCTTGGAATTATTTAAAATTCTACGTGTTAGTGTCACCTTGAATCTTATAGATTGCACCATCATGAGGAAACTTGACACATTGGTAGGTAGAAGAAGTGATAGCCCTCATGTGATGAGTCCATAACTTGTCAAGCAAGATATTATAAGAGAGGGGAAAATTAAAGATCATAACCTTCACTTGAATAGTGATAAGTGGGATGGTAATAGGGAGCCACACACAACCTAAGGTAGGCATTTGCCTTCAATCATAACCTTGAGATGTGTTGCATGTGGGCTTAATATTATACTCATAATATCCAAGGGTTTTAATGAAGTCAAGAGAGAATACACAAGTACTTAAACCCTCATCAATCAAAGCATGCTTGACTTGGATGTCACCGATTTGAAAACTGATAAAGAGGGGAGGGTCATCTACACAAAGCAAAATCTCATCTAGAATCATAGAATCATAGGAAATTTGAGAGAGAGGGAAGTATCCATTATTTCATCAATGTGTATAGACATCTCTTCTCATTGTTGTAAAATGCTATCTTCTGATCTAGATAAGGTAGCTTCATGTCCTGCTAGGGGAGGATAGGGGATGTTCATTTTTAATAGGATTTGCATAAGGTGGTTGTGATGATGTGGAAAATTTTGCATGAGTTCAAGAAAGAGAATTTGAGATGGGAGATTGGTGAGCTCTGTGATAGGGTCCCATTCATCATAACCCATGAGTGGACTATCAAATAGAGGTGCATAATGTTGGAAGAACTCCTCAAAAGGAGGATTATAAGTGCATGTACATTTATGTTGATATGATGTGGGAGGTTTAATTGAGGGGTAAATTGGTTGATTGTCTTGAGAGGATGGGGTGGTTGATTTAGATTTGTCTTGGGGATTGATGTGAATAAGTGGTATTAGAAGGTTGAAAGATGTTTTCGATGGGTAAAAAAGGTGGGGAAGTTGTAGAAATGGTATGAGAGGTGTTATCTAATGGAGGTGTTAGGATTTATTCATTGAAAGAGATAAGGTCCTCGTGGCCCAAATCTATTAGGTGAGTTGGGGAAGAATCTTGGATAACACATAAAGTGTGAGATGATTGGTGTGTCTGGGTAGGATGAGAATTAATGAGAGCAACTACCCTACACATATTATTCATATTTACCACATTATCTTCAAGATTTTTATCTATAAGACTGTTAACATTATTGGTGGAAGGAGGAGGCTTGTAATTATTGTCTTAATGGTTAGGAAGAGGATATTTGTAGATGGTCATATGAGCATTAGTCTGGTTCAAAGCTTGATTTTTACTTTGTGTCTCATGAGCTTTGAAGGAAATGCCATAAGCTTGTTGAAATTTATGAATGAGGGAATTGTGATCAAAATTTGGACCAAGGAGGAAATCCATAACTAAGTTATGCAATTACCTATAAGTCTCATGAGATAACCCCAACTAACATAAAACCAACATTATTTTTATGGATCATACTTTGATTTCATGGGGTGAGTGGGATCAAGATATCATGAAAGAAGCCTTGGTAGATTATTTTGGAGTTTTGCTAAGGATAATGGCTTATGAACATTGATGTTATTTATTTGAGAAAATTGAGGATTAGGGGTGTGGTTTAAAGGGGAAACTTGTTTTGAAGTAGGGTCAAGAGCAACAGATTGAATATTATGAATGGTATCATAGGAATAAGTGACACCATCATTAGTAGCATGATGATTTTTATTTTTTATGAGCATGAAGGTGCCCACAAGAGGTTGGGATGGCTCAAACTGATGCATGAGAAAATATTGGTGTTTGGCTTGGTCTAGGGCCTCTTCCAAAGTTTATGGAGAGAGAGAGTCCTAGTTTGATATTACAACTTAGGATAGAGAGCATTGGTGAATAAATTAAAGAGGTTGTCATCTATCATATTATGTTCATACTTATTAGACAAGGTCTTCCACTGTTTGATGAAAGCTTGTGCGGTTTCAGTCTCAAACTATTTGCAATTAATAAAATGAGCTAAGGTATTCTCAGGGAGGTCACTAGTTTGAAACTCTTATACTAGAATGTTAACTAGATCTTCCAAAATAGTGATGGAATGAGACTCGAGTTGATTATAATAATCTAAAGCATCTCCAAAGAGGGTTTTTCCTAAGATCTTGGTAGCAACAAAAGTGTTTAGCTTGACTAAATCTTTGTATATATTTCCAAACATATTTAAATGTAAGGTAGGATCAGTTTTCCCATTGTAACTAATGGTAGGGGTGATACCTCTTATATATATGATCCGGACAACAATTCAGATGACAATTCGGGTGATGGGTCCACCCCAATTGATGACAAAACTTCTGAAAGCCATAACTTTTGCACTGTAGCTCCAATTGACTCACCGTTTGAACTGTTGGAAAGCTAATAATGAGGGGAAAGTCGTGAGATGGCATTGAGATTTTTTCAATGAAGTTTGACCCCCTAAAACCCAATAGAAGTGTCCCAAATTTCAATTTTAGTAGTGCAGTCTAAAAATAGTAAGTTTCTAAAAATAGTAATTCCTTGAGTTCTATATTGTTGTAAATCATGGAAGTCAAACCAATTCATCTCCCTCGAGATTGGTGACCTTCCACATCCTCCCCACACCTTCAAAACATGTATAAATGAAGATGTAACCCGAAATGGAAATCAGACATCTCTTCTCAGAGATAAACATATGTTTGGGTCTGCAATTTTGATAAATAAAACATCTCTTTTCAGAGATAACATTATTTGAATTGTGTTGTTATTATTTATGAATTATCTTTCAACCAAAGCTTTCAAGTTTTGGATCAATATATGTTGGAAAATTGAGGTGTAAGAGGTTCATTTTAAATATGTTTAATCATTTTGTTAACAAGAGGTGGTTGGGGAATAAGGTTACCATGGGAATCCCTAAGGGGGGTGGGAGGAATTTTGATTATGCGCTCCCCATGGAACCTATTGAGGTTGATTTTGGAGGTGAATAAGGTGATTCTACATGTGAATCATTTGGTTGGCATTATTAATTTGTGAAGCATTTATTTGGTTGAGATTTTGTAATAAAAGTTAATGTGTTTGAGAGGTATTTTGGTTAGTGTGCACAACATGTGAAACATTAACATTGGTATCAATGGCTTGGGTACCATTGTGAGTAGTGACATGAACAACACTAGTGGCTTGAGAGGCATTGGTAGAAAAGGAGGCACTAGTGGATTGATTAGCATTTATTGTGAAATATGCACTAGTAAAAGGATTAAAATAAAAAGAGGCACTAGTGTCATGGTTACCATGGGTAGAAAATGATGCACTATTGGAGTGATTGAGATGAGTGGGTATTGAGAAAATCCCACTAGATGTGAAACCTACCATGTTAGTAGAAATACTTGGCATGGGGGTAGAAGAAATAAAGGAAGATGAGGTCACAATATGAGGAGTTAAAAGACAAGGAAGAGGTTGAGAAGAAAAGAAGCTATTGCCCACAAATCCATGTGAGAATGTGGGGGAAGGTGAATGGGGTAATTCTTATTGACCACTTATTATAAGGTTGTAAATAGTGGAAGGGTCTTTTCCTTGATGTTGAGAAAATTCATTAATGACTTAAAAAGCATTTCTAGAGTATACTCTCATTCAAGATGATCTTCTAAGGAAAAATGAGGGTTATGAACCAAAGAGGCATGGGGAAGAGTCCCATAATTTGTAGTGAAAGTGGCCACATGCACATTACTTTTGTCTAAAGTGGAAGCCATAAGCTATTAATGGGGAGATTGGTATTGGTAAAGTATATCATATTTGTTGAGCTCAACTCTGTGTTGTCCTCAAACATGAAGTTCATGATGAAAGAAAAAGGTTAAGAAGGATGATGATGATGCAAAGACAAAGTCAAAAAATAGGATACAAATTTAAATTAGTTGACTATGTTTTGTAGCTTAGGGAAGAGAATAGACAAATAAAGACATATAGTCATTCAGGTTGACTATGTTTGGTAGACATGATGGCTAAAGAAGCTAATAAGGATACATAATTGTGTAGGTTGACTATTTACTACTGAACAATGGATTGAACAAGGGGATACGAAGACACAATCATGTAATTTGACTATGTACTACTGATGTGAGGGTGAAACATAATATATAAGAGATTGTATTGACCAGATAATTGGAAGCAAAAATGAAAGCAAACACATAAATAATTAGATCAATGTGATTGATCTAATTGAGGCACACAACACAAACCTTGCACCAACACTGGCCAATACAAGTGTTATAATACAACACATAATAATCAAAGAGAAAACAATCAACTAAAAATTAAATGCTAACTTATTGGTCACCCTAAGTGTTATTAGATTATTAGAAAGTTTTTTATTTTAATGTGATAGGAAAGTTGGTTAAAATAGAGAACTAAAAAGTAGTCTAAAGTTAGTTTTGGGATGTTTGGGATGAAAGGAATCTATATTGGCAATGGTATTGGCTTGGTATTGGGGCCTACCCCCTCAATTCATAATCTTGCAATGATAAGGGTGTCAGGTTCTTTGCTAATATATACCATTAACTACATATTTATACTTGGCCAAAAAATCAAGTCAGATTCCCTTTTTGTGATAAAATCTAAGTAGGTAGGCATCGAGAACACAAATGTTTAAATAATTTTTTAATGTTAAGTGATTTGGTAGTGTGTGAAAAAGAGTAAAATAGTGTAATTAAAATGATAATTTGAAAAAAAAACACCTATTTAGACTATGTGAGTTACTCTAAGCATGTAAACAACTAAAAAGAGAATGTGAATTAATTACTAGTAAATAGATGTTAATTCCTTGATTAAGAATAATATAGAGTCAGTTTAGGTGACACAAAATGAAAATAATATAGAACAAATTTGAATGGGTCATGATATTTTGCAAAATCAAGGTCTTTAAGAACATAGTCAAATAGGTCAACTATGTCTCTTAGACAAAAGGTAGACTATATAACTAAGTTGACAAGGTTGACTTAGTTAGTTATAGGTTTATAGTTTTGAAGACTGCTAACTTGTGAAAAATAGAACTAAAATGATAAAGAGAGATGAGAAAGGAACTTTGGTGGACTTGAATATGATTTAGATTTTAAAATTTTATGTTTTGGTGCTTAATTATTGCTTTTAAATTCTATAAATGGGGTCGACTAATTTGACCAGGGCCTATAAAACCTTGTATGTTGAAGAAGAATAAAAAATAGAGTCAACCTATTTGATAGTGTTTGTTGACCTATATGTTGGCATAAGAAAATAACACACAATCAACCTATTCGATTGTGTATGCTAATCTAGAACTAAAGAAGAATACTATGTCAAATTGCTTGATATAATAACTTGGAATTTAGACATAATAGAGTCATTTTGAAGTGATTGTGTGTTAAACCTATTCATATAAAGTTATAACTATACTGATTGGTTTGATACAATACTACACATATATAAAAATATAATAAAATGATAAAAATGATGGTGTGAAAGAAAACCTATAAGGGTTAGATTCACATTAGGTTCACCAGAATGTATGCAAATGCAACTAATCTATAAATCAATCCTAGATCAGAGAAGATAAATACTACTTACATGTATGATTGTTGATACATTATATATTTAGGGTCATGACCAAGATGGATCCACTAAACCTAGCCAATGGATCTCTTACCACAATAAAATCACTAGGGAGGGTTCCAAAGCCTCCAGTCAAGCAAAACTATGCAATAAACCTAAGTAGGTCATATGTTTTCATATTCACTAATGTAAAAATGACAAAATCAAATTAAAATCTTAATCTAGTGCTCACCAAATCTTGTGGCACAAAGTGGGGGCAATAAGCATTAAAAGTAAACATGCATAAAAGACATATACTCACGTTAAATTATACATAATCCTAATGCATGGGAGAGAAATATAAATGCATATCTATCCACTCTTACAATTGAGGAACAAAGTTAGGAGTACTTACCTTTAAAGACAAAACCATCAAGCCTCAATCTCTCCCTTGGCCAAATTTATTTGCAAGAGATTGTTGTGGTATGTAAGATGACAAGGATAAATTAGCTCTAGGCTACACAACCTATCAATGCATCCAAAAGACTTCTCCACAAGACAAAACCCATATCTCCAAATAAAGTATGAAACCCTAAGCTATGATCCTTAAGTAGAATGGTGTATAAACAAATTCACAATATATATCTCTTCTTATTCTCTTATCTTCCTATTAAATGATGAAATGAGTGTGTATATATAGCTGAATCTAACCCTAATCCTTTCCAAAAGTTTAGCCAATAGGGTCAGCCCAATCAACTTTGTATCATTATTGACAAAAGTAAATTAGGTTTTGGTCTAGGTTGACTAGGGGCTAACCTAGACCCTAAATGAGTTTTGTCAATTAGAGTACAAGGTTGATGTGGCTAATAGTGTATTATAAACCATCAAAAAGGATTTTAGGCTAGGGAAGGGCTAATGAAGGCAGAAAATAACTAGATGAGGGTGTAAAATAGGAGGTAAAAGCTTAGGAACATGTTTTTAGGATATGTTTGTGTTGGTAGCAAGTGGTAGTATAGGGACAACAATCTTATGAAGCACTAATGGTTTGCTCACCCCTTTCCCACTGCACCCCTTAAGGCGTGCACTTAGAGAGATTGAAACTCGATGGGTTCCTGCAAGAGAGAAAGCATCTATAATTGATAAAGTTTGAAAATGTTATGTGTATATAGATATCATTTTAAATTTAAAATTCTTTGAAAAATAAATCTATTTATTCTACTTTTTGATAAATTAATAAATAAAACTACCTCTATACTTACAATCAAAATATCATTTGAACAAACTATAATACACTTTATCCTTCAATCAATAGTTTTTTTTAAAGTACCAAAAAATGTGATCCAATCAAGATCACATAATTATAAAGGAATCATTACTTTAATCTAAAAAGTAACAATACACATTTTTTTAACTAAGATCAAGTCATTCAATAAACAACTCAAAATCATTCTCATAATATAGAAAAAGAAAGAATACAATTTTAGTATTTAAATTTACATATATATCTTACACCAATATTTTATTTAAATTTAAACCTTATTTTTTCAAGTGAAAACATTTAAAATGATTTGATTTTAAGAATAATTGTTAAACAGTTTGTTTGCCTTAAAAAAAAATCAATGTCAAACTTGAATATTAGAGTCTAGGATCTTTATGAATGATGTTTGCAAAACATCTAGTAATATTGACCTTGAAGAAGATATGCAAATCTCTCAAAAAAATTCATATACAATATTTTTCAAACATTATTACCATTTTGACAATAAATAAAATCTTGTTTGATTACAACTTTCAAATAACTGAACCACTATATACATCTTTTAAAGAATACAAGTATCTCAAAAAACATGTTTCAAATTTTTCATCTTAGAGCTTGACCAAAATCTATTTTTAAAGTGTCAATATCAAGTTTTTTTTAGATAATGCACAACAATAAGGAATCAAAACCCTTTTATGTCCTCCATACAACCAAATCAACAAAATTTTCAAGATTTCAAACTTTATTTTCAACTACCCTTTGAAAACATTTTTGAAATAACAAAGAATCTTATTATCAAATTGACAATACATGCTAAGAAAATCTACTTGCATATGAAAAATAAACTAGAAAAAGTAAGATTGAATCCATTATTTCATATGACCATATCCAATTTCATTATATGTAAAAAAAAATTGAATAAAATTTATCAATATAATGATATTCAAAGCAAACAACCAAAGACAAACTTATAAAAAAATAAATCTAGTCATGTATGCATTTCCAATAGATTTTATTTTGAAATGAAAAAATAGACATGCATGAATCTAATAATATTTATATCAATGAGTATGTGTCTTTAAAAAAACTTGTAGACATGTACACATAAGTTAAAAGTAACAAAATGAAATTATTTCTATATATAACTATGTTAACTTTTATTTTGCACAAACAACATAGATAGATTACCAAGGTATTTCATACTGGTTTTGCCTTCTGAATAAAATTATTTATACACAAAACAATTGAGAAAACCTCATTTCAAAAATCACCTCTTTTGTACTAGAATGCACTAATGAAACATGAGCACCTAGCTCACGTTCATTCATTAAAAAAAAAGATGTAATGAAGACCCATTCAAATGCCAAAATAGCATACAAAGCCTATTTTGAGATCTCTCAAAACTTTAAAAGCATGCAAAAAGAAAATGTGTTTCAAAACTATCACAAAAATTCTCAATCATAAAATAATCGAAACTCATAGTATCCATTCATGCGAGAATAATTGTGAATGCACAATATCAATAAAACCTCTTCAAAAAATGTGTAAACTACAAATAAAAACATACCCACAACCACCTTCATAATGACTTTCAAACCAAATAAAACATAGAAAGATAGGGTTTTGAATTTGATGTGAAACTATCTTGATGTCTTATATAAACCTTTATTGCATGTAAAACTTTACACAAATAATTATCCAGAAACATAAAAAAATATTCACACTACATTTTACAAAAAAAATTGAGCATACAAACAAAACTTAGGTGATTATAAATGAAAAATATTAGCACGTAAAACTAAAATAATGAATGCATGCATATAAGAACTGAAAGTATCACCACTATCATGCAAATCTAAAGGATTTTCAAACTCATCTATTTATTTATCATTATATATTCCCACACCGTCAAGATAATAATTTTATAATTGGGCAATAATAAGAGACATTCCTTTGAGATCTATACACTTACAAAACTAGCACAAACAACACTAAATTCAAAAAACTTCTCAATCTTTTAGGACCTTTTTTAGCAGAGCTTCACATTTGCTTAGGGCTTGGAAATGCAATTTTCAAAAGAGTAACCTAATAAAAAAGACTGCCTATATCCCATTTCTAAGTTTCATTAATTATGTATAATAGGGCAAACTTGTAGAGGTGGAATTCATTGGATTCTAGTAAATTCTGTGCTTTCTTTGAGGATCACGATGATGAACTCCAAGTCTATAAACTTTTAAAAAAAACTTACCTTAAAAATAAAACATTTATATTTACTTAACATTTGGATGTAGCTAAAATTTCCACCAAATTTGTGTATATTTCATTATTAAAAATGATAAAAAATCTTTATGCCGTAAACCAAATCAAATGTCACCTTGCTTTTATGTTTGAAGTTTATGTCGACTTGATAACTTTCAAGTATATGCAATATTATAGTAAACTATGCCTTCTAACACTTCAAACACTATGATATTAAAACATGTCTTCAACAATATTGATATTAAAACATGTATTTGAACAATATGAATAATACTTGAAGTGCATTAAGGTTATTAGAGTTTCCACATATTAATCCTAAAAAGATGATGAGAGGACTAACTAAGGACTAATACTAGTCATACAATTGTAATCCATATTATGCAAACAATGCAAAAAAATGACTATAAACTTAGGGTAGATGAAAATAAGTTGTGCTCAAGGTTAATAACTTTAACAAGATCATTAACTTGTGATGGAGATTGAAAGAGTGAACTCTTATATTGATGCTGAAACTCACTAGTGTGAAAGATAAACAAGGTGAATAACCACTGTGTCACTGAATTCAACATTTATTATTTCTTTACTAAAAAAATTGTATCAGTTACAAAATATCATATCCATCATTTATCACTATCAAAATAATTTAATGTAATATGCCAAAGTGATAAAAAACTATGAAATATCATCTTCCATTTCATTACAAACAAATTCTAACACATTAATCTTTCAATATTCATAGAATCATGTGTTATTTTAATTAAATTGCTCAAATTTTATCATATAAACTGATAATCACTCTCAAATCTTAATCAAATTCGATAATTGTGACACAATCAAACAAGTGAAATGATGACAAGTGTAGTAAAATGTTATGATCCACACTTATAATATTAAAAAATAATGTAGAATACATGTAGATCAAGTCAACACAATAGATATAGGTGGCCCAAGATGCTCAAATACTCAATATATGTAGAAATAGAATACCCTTAAGGTAGGACAACACCATACAATACTCCTTTAAGAAGAAATAACTCCACAATGTCTCTTCGAGGGGACAACCTCTAATATCCTCTTACAATAGAAGACTCAATGCATACTTAGATACCTTTATAATGATATTCATCTTCTTTATATAAATATCTAACTAACAATGGATGGGTAGCCTCCTAATCCCAAAGTAGGCTGACCATTACCTAATGCACTAATTCCACAAGTTACTCCATTATCCTAATATATTGGACCCATATGACTAACTGAGGGGGATGTGTACCACATGTTGACATCTCCACTAACCCATATACAATAATATATCATATCCATAGGTACATAGCATTACCTCCCTCCTTGACATGTTTCATCCCTGAAACATAGGAAGAAACCAAATAATGAATATGTTTCAAATTATTGCACACTTGTCTCCAATCTTGACCATCTAGCCACCCATATGTGATCTTATTAGGTGATAGCTCTCCAAGCCTATTTCTAAATTCCATCGTGTTCCTCTAATTTTGTTCATGATCATAACTGTACTGCTTTGGTGTTCATGCATAATTATTCTTATTTTGATTCCATGTACCATATTATGTTGTGCTACTTTGATTCCATCTATGACCATAGTAGTTATTATTCCATGCATAATCAGAGTGATTTCCCCATTCATTCCATGTTCCATAGGCTGCTACATTTCTATGATTCTATACCTGACCATAATAATTCTTCTTTGGCTTCCATGCATAACCATAGTGATTGGAAATTTAATTTCCTTTATAGCCAAAATGATTGATGTTATGACGCTCCCTCACCTGGTTCCATAATTGTTTCCTCTCATGATGATGTGGGTGTCTATATACCTCAAATTTTTCTAATAGTTTGACATTATCCACCATTTTTCCTACCTCTTCCACCTTTTCCTTATTTGTCTCTTGAGTAGTTGAAGTGTTCATTTCTGATTGTAGTGTGTCTTTATCTATGTCATCTGAATCTTCCTCATGCTCTTCATCACTTGTTTCAATCTCATTCTCTTGATCTACCTTGACTGTTAGTGGTGCCTTTCCCACTATGATACCTTATAAAGTGACCTTTTTCCTATACTGAAACTTCATGAACTTTTTTTGAACATTAATATGGATTGTTCCCAAATTATCTAACCATGGATATCTAAGAACCATATCCACATCATCCATATCCAAAGCATAAAAATCTGAATGCAAAACATATTTTTCCATAATGAGCTTCAAATCTTCAAACACTCTAATATTCTTACCATCTACTTGAACCTCCTTAATATTCTTTGCTTGAACATGTATATGCGAGGCCAAATTCATGTTGATGAAGTTATATTTGTTGGTAGAGTTTATGGACACAACAACCTTCTTCTTTTGAATGCATCCATGAAATTAAAAAATTGACTTAGGTTTTTTTAGAGTCAAATTATTTGAACCTTTATCATCCAATTCTTCTTCTTTTTCTTCTTCTTCTTCTTCTTTTTCACTTGCATGTTCTTCCTCATCATCATTGTTTTCTTCCACTGATTTTTATTCTTTTGCATCTTCATTCTCTTCTTCGTTACCATCTTTATTTTCTTCCTTTTCTTCATCCTCTTTTTATTTTATATCCCATTGATCTAGGAAGACGCGCTCCATTTCTTCCCATGATGAATACTTTTGTGCAAAGCTCAATTGATTCCACCAATATTGTGCATGCCTAAACAAAGAAAGAAAAAATTATGTTTGCCACAAAACTATTTGAGTATTATTCTCCTTAAAAAGGATCCACCATTCTTTAGCATCAATATCATCCTCCCTTGAAAATACTTGAAACTTCATGATCCACAAAAAAAATAAGGCTAATAAAATACCCTAAAATGTCAATAAATCATTATAAATTAATCATAATAGTCCCAAATTTTTATTGTATCTTCAACTTATGATATTGAAACTTCAAAAAAAAAATTGTGAAAAAATTCCACAAATTTTGGCCTATAGAGTGAATATATGAAAAAACATAAAATCATAATAACTCACTCCAAACATATCAAAAAAATCTGAAATTTTGTCCATAGATTTTTTGTATTATGATATAGTATTAATAAAATTTTCAAAAAGCAATTCCTTATATTTCAGAATATTTGATGAAATTAGTACAAACCCTAAAATATGAATAACTCTCTAAAAATGATAAAAAAGGATCAATTTGTCTACTAAGATTTCCTTAAAATATTATTCATATCCAATAAAAAAATTGTGAAATTTTTTACAATGAATTGAAAGATATTAATGATTCCAAAAAACTAGGGTTTCACTCCACACAAATTGCCCAAATCGAAGCTCTGATACCACTTGTTATGATCCACATTTATAATATTCAAAAATAATGCAGATTATATGTAGATCAACTCAACATGATAGATATAGGTGGGCCAATATTCCCAAATACTCAATATATGCAGAAATAAAATACCTTTAAGGTAGGGCAACACCATACAATACTTCTTTAGGAAGGAATAACTCCACAATGTCTCTTTGAGGGGACAACCTCCAATATCTTCTTATAATAGAAGACTCAATGCTTAGATACCTTTACATTGATATTCATCTTCTTTATATATACCTCTAAATAAAAATGGATGGGTAACCTCCTATTCCCAAGGTAGGTCAACCATTACCCAATGCATTAATTCCATAAATTACTCCATTATCTTAATATATTGGATCCATATAACTAACTAAGGGGGATGTGTGCCACATGTTGGCACATCCATCAATCCATATATAATAATATATCATATCCCTAGGTACATAGCATAAAGCTAGTTGTTCCCCTCCATGTATAATGAATTTGGTATAGTACAACAGGCATTTTAAGTAGTTTGAATTTTTTAAGTTTTTCAACGGGGTAAAAAAATTCATGACAACACATTATAGGTTGAAAAATCAAAATGTTACACAAAATTTTTGAAGTATTTAAATATGGTGGCACCCCCCAGTTAATGGTGATCACCTTCATGTATCCTCTTTTTTGCCATGTAGTTTTAAATCCATATCCATATGCAACCCTTTAGGAATAGAGTCCTAGACTACTATGCAATATACTATAAAGGAGGATAAAATTAATGTCATAGATGAGTTATATGTGGATTTGAGTAATCTATGTCATCAAGTTTATCTAGAACTAATTTTTTCTTCATTTAGAAATTTACAATGTCCTTCACCTAACATTGTGTTTTGAAAAATTTCAAATTGCATTAAAATAAAATATGGAAAATTACATCTTAGACCAACCAAACCATGTCCAAGTGTTAATTATCATTTGACCAAGAGTGGATTGAGTGTTACAATGAGTTATAATTCTCCCATTTTCAAATCAAAGTAAAATATAAAAAACTTCATCATCTACAACAACTAAACCTAAACTTTATAAGACTAAAAAATAATTGAAAAACATAAGAGAATACTAAAGATTATGAATGTATGTAATATACAAATACCAAAGATATGTGAACTATATTTTTTTATGCCATTTTGGTCAGATACATCCACTAAGACCAAATACCTATAAACTATATTTTTTATGCCATTTTGGTCACATACAACCACTAAGACCAAAGATCTGTAAACTACATTTTATGATGCCACTTTGGGCACACACATACACATTAATATGTATAGATTATATGATTACATGTGATATACAAAATTAGGAGCATGAACATATAATGTTAGTACAAGTATTTATTTTCCTTTATTGTGTTTTTTTGGCAATTGTGATATTAGCTTGCTTAGGTGTGCACGTCATAGGGAGTTACCTTGACTATCCTATTTAGGTAGTAGGAGTTACTCCTTTGAACAATTGACTATTGAATGGATATTATAGGTTTGGGGTGTCCACTATCTAAGGGGAGTTACACATTTACTCACATATTTGTACATCTAACATTAGTGAGCTATTCAGGAAGGATTTACATGGTGTACACACTTGATTTATCTCACACAACTACTTGTTTATTCATCATTATTGCTTTGTTTGAACTATAGTGCATTCAATATTACATATTTAATCTTGAAGATATCTCCAAAATGGTATTATAGCATTAGATATGGTAAACCATTTGTTTGGTTTAATGTGTTGTTTGAGTTTGTTTAAAAATCTTGAGAATTCATGGTTGGTGCATTTTTTTTTGGAAGGTTAAATTTGTGGTTGTTTGTAGGGTTTTTTTTGAAATTAGGTTTGCTCTGTTTGGCCCTTACACACACTTCCATGACTACACAACTATCTACAATCTACCACCATTTTGGTAGCATTGATGAAGTGTCTTAGGATAGTTGTTTGTAGTATTTATGCTTTCAAAATGGGCCTCTATTATTTTTAATATTAAGAAGGTAATGTAGTTCCTTACTACAAAGGAGGGTATTCATAGAGGATGTTAAGAGGAAATTATTTTCCTTGAAGGGATCTGGTTTTATATCTATGACCTACTCATGACCTCTTATAGTATAGTTTAGTGTGGATCAATACCAAGATTTTATTCTTCAAATAACGAGCAAAGAGTTTATGCAAACCAACGTATATAGTGAGTGTAATAAGTTTTTTTTTGTGTTTTAGAGGACACATGACCTACATCAATTGACTACATATTGAGGCTGTTGACTGCTTGGAGGATGGTGAGGATCTAGTTGTGGGACAATGGATGAAATATTCAGCAATCAAGACTGAATTCTTACTTTATTATCATCAACATTTTCCTATCTTAAGCCCAAATTTCTGTCTAAAACCACCTGCTAATATAGCTACCCATGGCCTCCTCCTGATCCTCATAGTGTTAATCTAATCTTGCTGAGCATTCTCTCAATGGCGGTGATTCTTTTCTCATATCTAAGTCAAAAATATGAAAACCTAAAAGTTCTACCGTAAAACCTTTTTTTAAAATTGGCCATTTCTTAATTATTATTCTTAAAAATAACTATTTTTTGCCTTTAGTGGCTTGTCTTCATTTAAGAAGCACATAGGGGCAAGTTCAAGAGGTGTTTTTGAATTTAATTGACTTGAGGAGGACTATGGTTCTGTTTTGATTAAAATGAGTGGATGAAAGGCTATGTTTACTCCCTCTCCACTTACACATTTAAAATTTTAGTGCAAATTCATCAAATAGGCCATTAATGACGAGCAATGAAATTTGTTATAACTTTTGATCAACAACTCATAACTGAGTGACATCTTTTTCAAAAGTGCATATTTTTTGTCCACTTTCCATTGGTCTATTTTTTAAAAATACACTAAAATTATAAAGTGCCATTTTTTTAAGGGGGGTTACCTATGTTATGGGCCTTATTACTTTCTTTATTATATCTCATGCATTTATTACTCATATATGGATGCATTTTTTGCTATGCCCGACATAACTATTCTAAACATGTACTATTTGCATTTATTTTTACACTAGTTGATCACTTGGATGCATTCTTGGTTATGTCTGACGTCCCATCATGAGGGTGAAAAATTCTAGCATCTTTACAAAGTTTGCTATGCAATCTTTCACTTCCTTGGTGTATTATCTTAGTCATGACAAACCTATTTAAGAGAATCTGGATGAAGAGAATTGATTTTACACCTGTGGTTCTTCTTAAGAAGAATAACTATGCTTCTTAATGTGCATTTATGGAACACTTTCTCACATGCAATAATTGTATTCCATTTCTATATGGATAGATTCTTGCTCTAACTAATCCTATTTAGTTCGATACGTGGGATAATACTTGTGACAAGGTCATTGGTACCCTGTTATAACATGTTTTCATAGATCTTCATTACCATGTGGAACATATAACATGTCCCTACACTATTTGGAGCATCCTACAGTCTCTTTTTTGAGATCCCACTGATATTTACATCACACCTCCTCTTCCTCTTCCTATCATCTCTTTAGAGACTATTGTACTCTTTCTTCCTACTCCTATTTCTTGTGATGACACATCCATGGTAGAAAGTGCTTGTCCTTGTATTGATCCACCACTATTGGATGAGATTCTACTAGACCTTAGTTATCTTATTACAAATTCTACTTTCATTCTTGTGCATGATGTTGCACATCTAGAGTCATCACATATTGGTACTACGGAGGACTCTACTATTTCTAGTGAGATTACACCTTGTGAGAGCATTGATGGCTCTTCTTTTCTTATGGATATTTAGATTGTGAATCTATGTGATTCATCTACAATCTCTTCTTCAACTTCGAGAGTTATTGAGATGTACTCACTAATTATCATGAAAATTCCTTCATCATATGTTCCATGTCATTCTTGTTCATTGGACTCACTTGTACTTAATGACACTTTTGAGCCTGAGCACATTTTAAAGACTGAGGACTCTTTGTTTGGCACATACAACTATACTAATAATGTTGACACACCTCCACCATCTCCTTATCACCTTCTAGATATTGAGGAGTCATTTCTTAATCCACCTACCTCTAGTCCACTTCAGACATTATAGGGTGAAGGTAAAATGATCCAAACTCATCAGACATCAAGTCATCTATTCTATAGCTACAAGGCACTTCATAGTCCTTCATAGCCTTTTCTTTCATTTCACCCTCATTTCATAGAGTAATTGGCCCTCTTACTATGCATGTGGAGAAAAGCTCCTTGTATAAGGACTACACCTTGGTTTGAGATCTATTAGGCACTTGGTAGACAATTTCATTACTCTAGGGTGATTCACTCTTTACTACACCTACTTTTGATAGGTTCAATTCAGTAGCATTACATTCAATTCTTGTACACAATCTTGCAAAACCTATGACACACTTCTACTTTGGACCTACTAAGAGTTCTTTGTATTACTGCCTTCATCTTCCTTTGTGGAACGGGTAAACTTTTAGTACAAACCTCATGTTATTCCTTTCATAAAAGGAAGAAACATTGTTTGAGGTAGATTAATCTCCTTCAATCTTCAAGTAGAGGATCTCATTATCAATATTAGTCATCTTGTGAGCTATATTTGGAGTGCGAACAATTTCATCATCATTTTCTATGGGACTTTTTAGCTCTATCTTCTTATTTTATCTCTTTTGGGAGGGGAGTTTTTCTTATGGGGTTTATCCTTTTCTCCACTTTATGGGAGTTACTTTGTACATTGATACCTCATTGGGACTTATTGTTGGGACCCATTTCTTCCACCCACCTAAGTTGTGCTTATTGGGGGGTGTTAGTCTAGGTTTATATTTTCCTTTATTGTGTTTTTCCTACACTTGTGATATTATCTTGTTTAGGTGTGCACATCATAGGGAGTTACTTTGGCTATCCTATTTTAGGTAGTATGAGTTACTACTTTGATCGGTTGATCATTGACCTACTATTCTAGGTTTGGGGGTTTCCACTATTTTAGGGGGAGTTACATATTTACTCACCTATTTGTACATCTAGCATTAGTGATCTATTCACAGAGGATTTACATGGTTTCCACTCTTGATTTCTCTCACAAAACTGCTTGTTCATTCACCATTATTAATTTGTTTTAGCTATATTCCATTAAGTATTCTATCTTTGATCTTGGTGAGATATTTGACATATAAGAATTCAAATCACTTCCCACACAATTCACTTTAAAATTGAGAAAAACTTGGGCTACAGGGTCTCCTATAGATTCTTTATGATGAGATGAATCCAAGCCAACTGAGAAGTGAATGAATGAATTGAAATAATGACCAACAAAAGGACAAAGTTGGGAATATTATTTATATTTGATTTCTTATATAAACATTATAGGTTACACAATTAAGTCATGTTATCTCTACTTTATCAAGGATTACCCCATTATTGAAATTAGGAATGTCTATGTCTCACTTTGATACCCTATTAAGGTCCTCATTCCAAAAAAATTGTTTACGATTCTTAGAAGGAACAAGGTTTGGAAAGATGGTTATCCCTTATGACATGCTATTTTATCTTCTTTTATTCATCATTTCTATGATTTTTCTTGCTCAATGAAAGGTATTTCCATGCCCATCATGCACTTTTTAGAATAAATGAGTTGTTAGATGATGTAACCAAAGTGTAATTGATATTTCTCTACTTTTGACCTTATTGCAAACATCCACTATAAAATTTTCAAACAATTATAGTGTTCTAAAGTTAATTTATGTTGTGATAAAATTATAAAAAATCTCCCAAGATTTTCTTCTCAAGGCTTCGAGTTCATTCTCTTTTCCATTATCTATGATCTATTCATATAAGGAAAAATAACTCATTACAAATGCCAACAAATAAAAAACCAAATGAGTAGGGGTGGAGACATGTCTTACATTATTATCTCCCCCAGTTGGTTTTCATTGTCACCCACCAAAACTTTTGCTTCACCTTCATATGCATCCCTTGGTCCTCTATTATCCATACCTATTTCACCTTAATTTGCATCCTCTAATCTATTAACCATACCCTTTATATTCAAAACAAATTAGCAAGTTGAGACCACCAACAAAATAAAAACTAAATAAAACAGAAGTGAATAATTTTTTCACATTGAAATCTCTATCATTATTGTTGGTGGGGTCATTGACACCATCCCTAACATCATGAACAACACTCTCTCTTCTTTTATTTATCATGATCTTCACCTTTATGACATGTTTACATGTGTATGCTTGGATTTAAAAGGGATAATTACACATTGACATGATTGACATTATAGTATATACCTGATAATGTAATGTATCATCTATCTAAGTTTACAACAAAGCTATATGATTGCTAGTAGTGTGAAAGGTGACATGTTAGTCTATAATTTTATTAATTCATGAAATATTTTCAATATTTTCAATCTTGAAATTTCATTAAAAGTTGGTGTCATTGTTTATTTGTAGCTACCAATAGTATACATAAATAAATATGGTTAGTTGTTGAACTAATTAATCCACCCTACGATGTAAATAAGTCCATATCATCCTTAAGAAATAGTTTTTCATATGTGAATGGTATGAATCAATGGATGAATTTGTTTTTTTCCTGACATGTTTGAGGGTATGACAACATGTAGGCCATATTCCAACCTTATCAAGTCAATGCTACTCCTAACATTCAACAAATTTGACCTATGATCGATACTTCTCTATCTATTGTTTGGTCTCCCTATTTACCATTTCTTCATCAATACATCGATGCATAATGTATTCCAGTTCATTAAACATCTCTTGCCTAACATTTTATTCTCTCATATTTAAAATCACATTATTCAACCATGCATGACATACATGCCAACTATATAATTATACTTCACAATTGAAAATTTCCCTACATAATACATTAAGTTAGTAGTACTTTGAAAAATATAATAACAATGGTATATACAAACTTAAAATTACAAAATTTGTTGTGTATATATAAATTAATTAACACACCCCTGATTGCTTTGATCTTGGTACTAACATTATCTACCATGAAGGAATTTATTTTCTACTCAATGTTTTCAAGTGGACTCTCTGTTGAAGTGCTTGCATACATTATGTGATGTCATTAATACATGAGCTAGACATAATGACATATGATATAGGAAATCCTTGGTTTTTGGAATCAAACATTATCAATGTGTATAATTTAAATTTCATAAACATGAGTTAGATTTTAAGTTCACAAAGATCTATATCTTATACTACTATTACAAAAACTAGAAGTATACCTTCATTTCATTTGTTTCAAATGTTGAATTGATTACCAAATTTAAACAATGAATACAACTATTATGGGAGTTGGATGTCTAATATAAAGGGGATTTGTCCATCTTCATTAGTGCCTTGTTGTATCAATGATACACAAACTACTTATCTAGAATTTTCAATGTCCGCTCTTGAACACTTTCTACATCATTGACACTAAGCACATATTTAACATCCTTTATTCTATGTTCCATGTTACATATGTAATCCTTAATTAAGAATTCAGCTCATTCTATTTCACCTTTAAATATTGTAACTTTATCATGCACCATCTCATAGTGTTTCAAATTAATAGTATCTGCAAACATACCTAAAAAATAACAGTAACCTATGAACCCACTCATTCATCTAGGGGATAATATAAGGGGTGAAAAATGATTTATTCCCTTTGAATTGTTCATATTACTATGCACAAAAATGGTTAACTTGAAAATCAACATGTTTTAATTGATGGTATATGATTAAAACTTGATTGGGTCTATATATAATTTTATGATAACTATAATGACACTAGAAACCATATCTTATATGTTTTTATCTTGGTTGGTTACCTTTTTCCTTTTAGGGAACTATTAACTTGTATTGTGGCATGAAATTAATTTTTTAAAAGTCGTTAGGTCCATAGGAACACCTATATCTACACAAACATATCAAAATTATTAGGTGTATGCACATTGAATGTCAACTTTGACAATATGATAAGAGAGCATACAAATACATGCACACTTACTATCTAAAAAGGAAGGATATTTACATGACATATTCCAAACTACTTTTCTTTTTTGTCTATTTGACAAGAACAAGTATTAGTTTTTTTGTGCGATGTGACACATAAAAATTTATTGGGTATAACTTCCTATTTGACTCTCCTTCGCATAAATAATCAACCCTGTCACCCTCAACACAAGAAACACACAAGTCTTCCCCAATATGGTCTAAATTTTTTTCCCACTTCAGATCATTGCATGCAAAGGATCCCATATTTGGGTTTTGAATTAGAAGATGTATAATTTGATTCTATCTTCCAACCATTTGATCTAATATAAAATAAATGCTTTCCATTAAGCCAATACATATTAAACATTGTGAAGTATGAAGTAGTTGAATGAATAAACAATGAGGATGTAATAAAAACTATAATGTTAACAATAATTTAAACTCCTAAATTGATTTATTTGAATGCACTAATTGGAAGAAGTAAAAACATCACTACTGAAAAAGATGTACAACAATTATTAACATGTAATACTTGTAAATGATATTAATATTGAAAAACAAATGTGGCATATATGAAAAACTAAGCATGAAGTAGTTGGAAATTATCACTTTGAAATTGGTATCAACACGAAAAGGTTCTTTATCGATGGAAAATATGAATGTATTGTAGGTATTTGGCCAAAATCAAAGAACTTGCAAAATGTAAGTTTGGTACCAATTCCAAGTCACTTCAAGGGAATATGGATCCGATAGTTTAAAGCTCAATTTTTTAGAGGTGAAACTAATAATATGAAGGCCAAAAATATTTATTGAATTGAATTAAAGTGATTCATTAAATCTATGAGCAAATTTAGAACATATTATAGGATACGTATGAATTGATTGCATACTAAAAAATAAAATGTAGAAAGGTGGCCTCTATGAATAAAAAATAATGTGAAACATGAGAGAATTATCAATTTTAAAATTACATTGCATAACAAGGTTTTTTATTACCCATGGAAAACATGAATGCAATCTAGGTATTTGGTGAGAATCAACGACCTTGAATAGTGTAGCTTTGGTACCACTTCCAAGTCAATTAAAGGGATATGTTAGTTTGGTGATAAGTTTAATGTCTCCAACCAATTAATAGATGAAATTGGGTTAATACATGTATAAAATTCTGACACCATATTCACAAACTTCAGAGAATAGTATTAGGATATTCACATTAGTCACATTGTCACATGTGTGAAGCTTTTCAAATCAATAGCACCCAAACTTTTATCACATTGTTAGCAATTTTAAGATTGTGTAAATTTTGAATTAATATCATGAAATGAAGAATATTAGGGTGTTGACAACTTTTGAAATGGCTAGTGAGAATATTAAACCCTAACATCCATTGAAAGTGTATAGGACCCCCTGCATTTTGAAATTTACTCTATACAACAAGGTTCTTTCTTACCCATGGAAAACATGAATGCAATGTTTATAAAACCTTAACCATATATATAAAACCACTTGAATATATTAAATTATAGGGTTTTATGAAACCAACAAGTAAATTTATAACACATTATATAAAATGTATGAACTGATTATAAATTGAAAAATACAAGAAATAATGTGTTTAGTTTTATATTTTAATGAAGAAATGTAGCATATATGAACAACAAATAAATGTGAAATAAGTCAGAATAATCACTATGAAAATTACTTTGTATAACAAGCTTAATTCATTACCCATAGAAAACATGAATGCAATAGACATATTTGGCTAGAATCAAGGTACTTGAATAATGCAAGTTTGGTACCAATTCCAAGTCATTTCAAGTGAATATGTTAGTACATTGATAAGTTTAATACCTTCAACTATCAAATGGAAAATTAGAAATAATATGGAATCCAAATGATATTTATTGAATTAAATAATAGGGTTTTAATAAATGAATGAGAAAATTTATAACATATTATAGGACATGCATGGGCTAACTACAAACTAAAAAAATAATATATAAGGAAATAATCTGTTTGGTTTCTTATTCAAAACATGAGTATATATTTCTTATAAGAGTGGTAATGGAGATTATTCAACATTTTTCACCTCACCTAATAAAATCCAAACTATCACAACAACAAATAAAAACATAGTTCTGTGTAAAATTGACAATGATTGGACAATAGGGACATTATGGTTCACTTTAGAATCAAACATTTCAAAACACTTTAAATGATCACTAGATGCATCTTCTAAATCAAGTATCTCAAAAACATCCAAATACATTTTCCCTATTTTATTTGGTTCATCATATGCTTCACCTTGTTTTGAGTCTTCATTTACATAAATGATTTCAATATAATGGAATAAACTATATAAAAATTGTGTGCCCACATAGTGAAGTTAATATGGTTAATGGAAGATCCCTCCTCCCATTCATTTTGGCAAAAATTGCTTTGGATTTCTCCTTCCACAAAAAGGCCTATTTTCCTATTTATGTACAAATAAATACTGAGACCATATATCAATGTTATATAGAATGAATAATGTACATCACCCTTCCTAAATAAAATTTTAATTTGTTGTAAAATGATGTTTTCTGTATTAAATAACATGTTTGTAATTTTGATGATTCCTCCCTATCATCTAACAATAACTAATCGACATATTTTATTACTACACATTTTAAAATGATTATTTATGAACTGTAAAAACATAAAATAAAAGAGTTTAATTATTACTTAATTAAAATAATATTTTTATAACAAACATTAAAATCTAGCATGCACAAACCTTTCATGAATTCCAAATCCAGCGTTCACAAATCCATATTGAATCAAAACCTAAACCACATCAAAGTGGACAAAATAATATTGTGTGGAAATCATTCCAATGTGGACAAAATCAACAAAAAGGACTTCTCTCTCAAATGGAAAATTTACACCGTCAAGTTGGCAAAAGTCAAACAAACATTATGAATACTATATGATGTCACACATCAATAGGTTTATGCATGTTTCTTAAGCTCACCTCCATATATGATGGCCGATCTTATAAGAGTAAATGAAGGAAACATTATATATATATATATATATATATATATATATATATATATATATATTTATATATATTTGGTATTTTCTTGATTGAAATTTGCATCATATTGTTAATAAAATATAATACAAGAATGATAAAAAAATATTTATTACATTTAATAGAAAAAAGTGTAAATATCATCTTACGATCATGAAATTTAATTTCATGAGTTGTACATCTATACACACAAGTTTTTCATGTATCTTATTGATGAATGTTTCTTGCTTAATGCCCATGTGTAGCGACTGTGATTTTACTTTATGACTAGATTAGAGATTTTATACTTTCATAGGGCATGATCAATACAAAAACAAGATTTGGACAAAAAATTGTGATTTTTTTGATGGAGGTATCATGTTCCATAATCTATCACAATAAAATACATCAAGGAATGTGATTCAAAATGATTATCATTAAAATTTTTATAAATTTTTTATTCAAAAGTATGTTTTTGTATTTACTGTATGTTTTATGAATTATGAACAACAATGAAAAAATCAAAACTTACTTAGAATGATTATAATGAAACTCAGATGGATGAAAATCACTTGGTGGACATTTCATATGTCGTTGAGGCTAATAAGTCTCTCTGGGATGAAGTCTTGTCCAATGATAAAATTATTCTACATAGGTTTGAATTATGATATTTTGTGTGTTTTTACTCATTTGTTGATATGCACAATAATTATTCACTCTCTCTATAACTCTTAGAGACTTTGTAATGTGACATGTAATTTATTAGCTTGTATGTGACGTTAATGTAGTGATTTAAGCTCAAACAATCTAGAAAATAAAGCATGAGTTTCAGTTGGAGATAAAAGGAAAAGATATTTCAGAAATAATTAGTTGAAGTTTTGAGTTTGCATGGCAATAAAAATCACCCATGTTACAACCATGAATAATAAAAACAAATAAAACAAAGTACTACAACCGTATGTCCAAGGTTAAAATCAATACAACATCCAATAATTGATGTTGTGTATGCATACATCTCATTTATCCTTTCAGTTTATTTAGAATAAAAAAGCATTGGGCTTTCTCATAGAGAAACACCTTAGATGTAAAAATGATCCTGATGCATTTGTTAGTTGTTAAATTACATGATTTTATGTAATTGTCAATTATTGGTCTAAATAAGAGTTATTGTCATATTTATCAACTTTTGATGGTTCTCACACTTTCTTTTGGCACCCTCTATATGTTCCATTCTCTATCCTCCTCTTTTTCTTGAAAATAAAGCTTTGTTTCAAAGGCAAATCAATGATCAATACATTGTACAAAGCATTCAAACATTTTTGGCATTTTTGGTTATTGCCTATTTGACCCTTATTCCATCATTTTCATGTTTTCAACCATTGGATGTCAATTCAAGTGCCAATAGGGTCATATTTTGAATTAAATGTGTATAAATACATAGTGATTTTAATTCATTAAATCATCCAAGGATTCAAAATGAAATATGGAAAATTCATTTCTTGTTCACATTTTTTTAATTGAAAAGTACTTTTCTATTGATTTAAAAGAAAACTAATAGTACAATGTTAGTCATACAAAAAAATAGGTGGAAAAGTCACACCCCGAATACTAGACTGAGCTATAAAAAGGCTTAGGAGAAACCAAAGTCCAAAATAACTAACCAAAGGTAGCCAAAAGTCACAGTTAAACTAACTCAAGTGCAACTCAACCAAAAAAAGACAATAGAATAACACAAACATCAAGGAACAAACTAGGCAAAATTGAAAACATGGTAGATAGAGGAGGTGGAGATGAAGGGTGCTGGGGCTTCTCTCCCCAACCATCTTGAGCTGGGGGATCTTCATCCATAGGGAGGGGGTCCAAACCATCAGCTTGTTGGTTAGTGTCAGTATCATTATGCAAATCCTAGAGGGAGGGAGATATGGATAGCTCTAGACATGGGAACTTGTCTGGTTGAGGGGGTCCCCCCACCATCACTATCTCTACCTCTTTCAAATCCTCTCAAAGGATATGGCCAATGAGAGTAAGGAGAGGAGATTCTCCAAATTTGAGACCTATGGTTGTGATATAAGTGATGCCTCTACCCATGATCGCGAGCCCTAGAAGGAGAGTGGTGAGGTGGGGGCTTAGGTGGCTCATGACTAATTGCACAAGGAACATTCCCCCAATGGTGTAGGACAAGTTGCAGATGATGAAGCTTTAACTAAACCTTGTCCATTTGAATATAAATCTAGAGGGTAATGTTAGCAATCACAACTTTATTAGTTATATAAAAACTATTCATCATAATCTCATTATTAAAACATGCTTGATTTCTAGATTTTCAAATCTGAAATAAAATATCAATATGAAAAATTTACCATGATTTGTTTTATCTTCTAGGTAAAAGGGTGGAGTCCCCTAGGAGATCCATTTTCTAGTTCAACAACTCAGGCTTGAAGGGTATGAAAAGGTGTGAATCCATCTATAGTCTGACTGAGCATGTTACAATGATTGCAAATAACATTACAAAGAAAACTTAGGCATAAGTGTATGTGAGTGACCACATACATGCTTGTATTTTGTAAATTTATGGTGTGGCCAATTTAAAATATTACTAAGACATAACTTAGGTAGACTATGATCACAACGTGGATTAGACTTGGAATGAGTTATGACATAGAATTTTTTAGGAATAAAATATAGCTTTGATGCTACATGTTAGGATCAATAAGCTATATCCTATAGTGCAAGTAAATAATTCAGAAAAACAAGCTACAAAACATGAGAGATAAGAGGGAACCCATTACATAAGATGTACATGGAAAACCTTAAAATGTACAAGGAAAAACCATGAGGAAAATGGTAGTTTACATACTTCATTATCTCATTATCAATCTCTTCTACAACAACTCCTCCAACAACTCCTTTGAGTGCTAACAAACAATCACTCAGGGGAGCCAAGCATACAAAGCCTCCAAGCTCTAACCTCCAACCTTAAGGATAACCATGCTTACAACAAAGCATATAATGCATCTAGGTGAACCAAGCTTACATAGCCTCCAATATCTACCTCTAAACATGCATATAATGTTTACACACAAAGCATATAGGTGAGCCAAGCATCATGGCCTTTAGGCTCTATCTTCTACAAGAATGTAAGCCCAAGCTTGCATGGATATAAGAGTGATCCTCAAAGGGATGAATAAATACAATGGAGAAACATGATTAAATAGAATTTATAATAAGAGAGAGAAGAGAGAGAGAGTAACAACATAGGTGGCCCTAAAAATATGCCACACTCCATGTGTGAATAGTGATTGACATTGTGGTGTTTATCTTCATGCTCAAAGAGTTAACAAAGTAGAACCAATAATTTATATAGAATCCATACACCTCCATATGCTTCTAAATATGACACCCTACTCACATATGTGAGGTCAATCAATAAAAGTGGTCTTCTATCTTCTTCTTCTTCTTCCCATGTGCACATAAAGTCCAAAAGGTGTTTCAATCACTTTTTGTCTTTCTCTAGACATGTTAAATCTTGGAGCCACCACATATGGTGCCCCAAACTTGACCTCTTGAATTTTTCACCTCAAGATAACACCCATGTGACTACCAAAGAAAAACCCATGTGCCTTGGTGGAGTGCTATACCCCACTCCCATGACATCAAATTGATCATGTGTGAGAGACCCTCCATGAGCCCTACCACATCACCAATCAACCACATCAATAACCATCCACATCACTAGCATGCCACATCACCATGAATAGTAACTTCACACTTAATATACTCCCATTTGAAGTCAATATACATAGGATTTTACCATGCCTAAGTATTCTAAAACTAGCTATCCATTTATGCCCACTACTATTGATCCAAAACTCAAAGGTTTTGGCTGAAAGATAATTTAAGAACACAAAATAACATGATCATATAATTTTATCTTTGGGAAGAGATGTTTTATTGCCCACAAAATTGTAGAAAACACATGCTTATCTCTAGAAAGGGATGTTTGATCTCCTTTTCAGGCTACATCTATTTTCTTACATACTTTGAAGGCAGGAAGAGGATGTGTAAGGTCACCAATCTTGAGGGAGATGAAGTGGTTCGACTTCCATGATTTACAACATTATAGAATTCAAGAAATTATTATTTTTAGACTGTACTATTAAAATTGAAATTTAGGACACTTACATTTAGTTTTCAAAGGTAAAAAACCATCGAGCATAGATCTATGCTATCTTATTATGTTCTCCTCATTCTTAGATTTCCAATGATTCAAATGGGAGTCAAATAGAGCTATGGTACAAAATTTATGGCTCCCAAAAGTTCTACCACCAATTGGGGTAGAACTGTCACTTGAATTGACGCCTAAAGTGTCACCTGAAGTGTTGCGTAGATCATTCCTCCCTCCTTGAGAAGCAATGGTCCCCATTGCATTAATATTCATCATCAAGTGTGGTTGTTGTGTCTTGATTTTATTCTCTATGAGCCACTCACCTTGGTGGCTAAAATTTCCCCTTTTGACCACCTGATAAAGTGGAATAGAGCACCCTCTTGTTGTCTTCATCTAGGTGTCCACAATCTGATCTTCCTCTACTAGAGAAAAACTCTGTGGATCAAGTCATCAATGTTTAGTTATTCTGCTATGATTGAAGTGTCCAAATGAGGTGGATGATATGGTTTGAGGAGATCTAGATTGAATATTGAATGCATACCAAGGTAGCTATTAGGTTTAATTCAAAAGCATTTTCTCCAACCTATTTGATGATGGTGTAGGGACCATATCATAGAGGCCAAATTTATTTATGTGGGCCTATGAGTCATTCCTTTTGAATCCATAACCAAACCTTGTCACCTATAGCAAAATGATGTGCAACCCTATGTTTATCATGGTGTTACTTATACTTCTAATTCATCTTTTCCAAGATGTCATGAACCTGTTGTTGGATGTGTTGGATTTGTTCAATGAACTTTGTTGCTTTTGATACCTCAGATCTCCCATGAGTTGTGTATTGCATGGTGAAGGATGGAATGGCTACATAAATTGGTGCAATGGGTTGGAACTCAAAGCATACTTGGAATGGAATATGCTTGGTGGAGTTGTTTAGGGCCTGATTGTATCCATGTTGTATGAAAAGAAGCCCCTCATCTTATGTGCATGGATGTTTGGAGTGATACATCCAAAGTATGTGAGCAATCATGCAGTTCAACACTTCTATTTGACCATCAGTCTATGGATGGAAGGCTATGGAATTCATCAACTTGGTATCCATCATTTTCCACATAGTGGACCCTAAGATACTGAGAAACCTGTTATCTCTATCTAAAATAATGGATGTGGGGAGACCAAAATGGAGCCATACATGATAAAATATAGTTGAGCAGTTTCCTCAGTAGACATAGTTTTCTTACAAGTAATCATGATAGCCATTTTTTGAAAATGATCAACTACAACAAAAATATAGTCCTTGCCATGTTTTGAAGTGGGAAAACCTGAGAAAAAATCTATTGAGATAGATTCCCAAGGCCTGGTTGGTTCTAGCAATGGTGTGTAAAATCCTTGCTTCTTATTTGCTAGCTTGGATATCACACATGGGGTGCAATATTTGAGGTAAATTTATAGATCCTTCTACATATGGGGCTAGTAGAAGTGATTTTATAGAACTATCAATGTCTTCTTTACACCAAAGTGATCAGTTGTCCTACTGAAATGTGCTTCCCATATCATCTTTTGTTGCTCTATAATTGGAACATAGATATGCCCCATATGACAGAGGATATTATCTTGAAAATAGAAATTAGAGACATGTCTACCTTCTTGAAGTGGTTTATATGTATCAACAAAGGTAGGATCTATTTCATATAGAGCACCCTAGGTGGCAGTCTCTATCTACACAGATCAAGAACTATTGTGAGTGCAACAACTGGTGGATGGCTTAGACAATCTATGGTAGTATTTGAGCTCCTATTTTTGTGTTTGATTATCAAATGGAATTGATGCAGATATGTGGCCCACTTTTTGTGCCTCTCATTTCATAGTTTTCTCTACATCTAGATGAATGCTAATGGTTTATGGTCAGTGTGGATGATTGTTTCTCTCCCCAAGATGTAGTGTTTCCATTATTTGTAGGCTTGCATAATGGCATAAAGCTCCTTGTTTTATTTTGGGTATTTAATGACTATATCATTGAAAGTTTCACTATGATATGCAACAAGATGGCCATGTTACATGATGATAGCTCCCATGGCATATTTAGATGCATCTGTCATCAACTCGAAATGTTGATGCAAGTCTGGAAAGGCAAGAATAGGAGCTAAATAGAGTCTATTTTTCAAATTTTCAAATGCTCTTTGTTGTATTTTGCCCCACTGAAATGAATCTTTAGCTCCTCCTTTAGTCGCTTGGTTTAGTGGCCAAGCAACATGTGAGAATCCAAGAATAAACCTATGATAAAAATTTTCAATCTCTAAGAAACTACAAAGTTATATGAGGGTCCTTGACGTAAGCCATTCTTGATTAACCCAAATGTGCACTTGTTGAGATTTTCATACAACTTGTGCTTTTGAAGAGTTTGAAGCACCTTATGGACATGTTATAGATGTTCCTCCCATGTTTTACTATAGATGAGTATGCCATCTAGGTAGGCAACCATGAATGAGTTGGTGAAGGGTCGTAGGATGTCATCCATCATTGTCATGAAGGTTACATGTGTGTTAGTTAGGCCAAAAGGCATAACCAACCATTCTAAGAGCCCCTCCATGGATTTGAATGTAGTCTTTTAGACATCAGTGGGGTTGATAGGAATTTGGTGATAGCTAGATTTGAGATCAATTTTGGTGAAGAGCTTTACACCATGGAGTTGGTCCAGTAGGTCATCAATCCTGGGGAGGGGGTAGCAATTCTTCACAGTGATTTTGTTCAAGGCTCGATAGTCAATGCAAATCCTCCATGTTTCATCCTTCTTTGGTACTAGGACAATTAGGCTTCCATAGGGTGAAGAGTTTGATCTTATGTGACCCTTTTGGATCAATTCTTAAATCTATATTTTTATCTCATTATTCTCTAAGACTAATCTATGGAACACAGGGCTATTAGGAAAAGGTGATCTTGGAACCAAATCGATAGAATGTTTTACCTAATGGTGAAGTGGAACTCCCATGGGTGGATTAAATAAGCCATCATATTCTCCCATTATTTTACCCATCTACTTATGTTGTTGTGTTGATTGTGTAGTCAAGGCTGCAACATTGACCTTCTTGGATCTCTATGGCTTGACCACCATGAGAACAAATTGCTTTGTCTTCTCCACTAATCTCTTAGATTACTTGGCACTAATTAGGGAGATAGATGTGTAAGGTGGTATCTCTGGTACCCTATAGCACCAAGTTCTAAGAGAAAGGGTGATCCTTCAAGTTCTTGATCCATAGATGCCATATCATTCATACATGAATGGTTGACCAAGGAGTACATTACATACATCTAGATTGATCACATCACACAGACCTCATCTTGGAAAGGGTTTATTGCACATAAAAGAAGACTCTAGTGGATGACATAGAGGTCTCTCCCTAAGCTCAACCATCCAATACTATATGGCTTTGGGTGAGGCTTCATGGATAGATTTAGAATTTTCACAACATTAGCAGAGATTAAATTCTTTTGATTCCCACTATCAAGAATAAAATGTAGAGGCTTACCTTTCACCCACAACTTAGAGTGAAACAACCTTTCCTTGTCATCTAGGCTTTCCCCATGGGTCTATGATGAAGTAATGATGGTATCAGGCTCAACATATAGAATCTCTTCTTCATCCTCTTTAACTGCAAGGTGTGTATGAGGCAGAGCAGTAGATGTCGAGGATTGTGACTCAAGAAGTAGGGACTTGATGGCTCAACATTATTTTTTAGAGTGAGCTCCAATTTTGTGGTAGTCACACCATTTTCTAGTCTTCCCATTATGGGGCTTATTATCTTAGAACCCCTTTTGCTTCCAAATTTGGCCTTGTGTTTGACCTTCTTTGTGACTTTTCTATTTTGAAGGCTGACTCTTCATATTCTTTCTTCCATGCTTCTGCTCAATCTTCACCACAAACTTGTACATGTCACTGAGGGTTTCCAAATTAAAGAGTTCTATTTCCCCTCATATATACTATTGTAGTCCATCATGATATTTGAGAACCTTATGTTTCTCACTTTTTTAGATGCCCAATCTCATAGACAAAGAATGAAAAATGTCAGTGTAATCTTGAACAAATTGTTCCTTACCTTGGCGAAGTTGTTGCCACTATATATACATATCATCATATGCTCCAATGGGGTAGTATTTTTATTTTATGACTTCCATGAAATCATCCTAGGTAGTTTCCACCTCAAGGCCAATGTCATCCCTATTGAACTTTTTCTTGTACACTTCCCACTAATTTTTGACAGGCAATGATGCTTTCAAAAGAGCAGAAGTGATCTTCTCTCCATTGGTGAATTTATTTACAGAAAAATATGAAGAGAATTGATCCAACCAATTTTTTAATGCATCATAATTGATTTTGACTTCAAATGTAGGGGTATCAAAATTCACTTTAACCTTGAAGGGCATTGGAGCACTAAAAGGATGTTCCATGGAGCTAGGGGTTGCAAATGAGGAGCCAAAATTTCGCATCAAGAGTTGTTGGAGGATTTAAAAGAATTGTTTTAGCATCTATGCTTGATTCCATTGGATGGATTCATTCACCATTTATTTGAATGGATTGGATGTCTCAATGTTGTCTGCCATTTGAGTTTATTTGGAATGAACAGGTGGATAGTCTACTGGTTCTATTATTTTTCACTCAATCTTCTTGTAGTTTGACCTCATCCTCAAGATCATACACTCTAAATACAAACTAATATGATACAATTGATCTAAAACTCAAAGGTTTTGGATGAAAGATAATTAAAGAACAAAAAATAACATAATCATAGAATGCTATCATTGGGAAGAGATGTTTTATTGCTCACAAAATTGTAGAAAATATATGCTTATCTTTGGGAAGAGATGTCTGATCTCCTTTTAGGGATACATCTATTTTTATAAATAATCTGAAGGAATGAGGAGGATGTGGAAGGTCACCAATATTGAGGGATATGAAGTTGTTCAACTTTTATGATTTACAACATTACAGAATTTGAGAAATTACTATTTTTAGAAACTTACTATTTTTAGACTGCACTCTTAAAATTAAAATTTGGGACACTTCCATTGGGTTTTTAGGGGTTAAAAACCACTGAACATATCTTTGTACCATCTCATTATGTTCTCATTATTATCTTTCCAACAATTCAAATGAGGAGTCAAATAAAGCTATGGTACAAAAGTTATGGCTCTCAGAAGTTCTACCACTAATTAGGGTAGAACCATCACCCAAATTATTGCCTAAAGTGTTGCCTAGATCAGTCCTCCCTCCTTGAGAAGCAATGGTCTTCATTGAATCAATATTCATCATCAAGTGTGTCAATTGTGTCTTGATTTAATTTTCTATGAGCCACTCACCTTGGTTGCTAAGCTTGCCCCTTTTGACCACCCGATAAAGTGGAATAGAGTGCCCTCTTGTTGTCTTCATCTAGGTGTCCACAATCTGATCTTTGTCTACTAGAGCAAAAATCTATTAATCAAGCTCATCAATGTCTAGTATTTATGATATTATTGAAGTGTATAATAGAGGTGGATGATATGGTTTGAGAAGCTCCATGTTTAATATTGGATGCAGACCAAGGTAGGCTGGTAGGTTCAATACAAAAACATATTCTCTAACTTGTCTGATGATAGTGTAGGGACCATATCATAGAGGCTAATTTTTTTTGTGTGGGCCTATGAGTCATTTCTTGTAAATCCACAACCAAACCTCGTCACCTACAACAACATGATGTGCAACCCTATATTTGTCATGGCATTGCTTATACTTCTAATTCATCTTTTCCAAGATGTCATGAACCTACTGATGGATGTGTTGGATTTGTCCAATGAACTTTGTTGCTTTTGCTACCTTAGATCTCCCATGAGGTGTGTATTCCATGGTGGAGGATGGCATGGCTACATCAATTGGTGCCATGGGTTGGAATCCAAAGCATACTTGGAGTGGACTGTGCTTGGTGGAGCTGTGCAGGGCCCGATTGTAGCCATGTTGTATGAAAAGAAGCCCCTCATCCCATGTGCATAGAAGTTTGGAGTGATACATCCAAATCATATGAACAATTAGGTGGTTCACCACTTCTATCTGAACATCAATCTATGGATGGAAGGCCATGGAATTCATCAGCTTGGTATCCATCATTTTCCACAGAGTGGACTAGAAGATACTGTGAAACCTCCCATCTCTATCTAAAATAATGGACGTGGGGAGACCAAAATGGAGCCATACATGACTAAAATATAGTTGAGCAATTTCCTTAGTAGACATAGTTTTCTTACAAGCAATCATGATAGCCAATTTTGAAAAATGATCAACTACAACAAAAATATAGTCCTTTCCCTGTTTTGAAGTGGGAAAACCTTAGATAAAATCTATTTTGGTTCTGGAAATGGTGTGTACAATCCTTGCTTCTTATTTTCTAGCTTAGATATCACATATGGAGTGCAAGATTTGACGTAACTTTCCACATCCTTCTGCATATGGGGCCAGTAGAAGTGCTTTTGCAGAACTACTAATGTCTTCTCTACACCAAAGTGTTTAGTTGTCCTAATAAAATGTGCTTTCCATATCATATTCTATTGCTCTGCTATAAGATATAATTAGGATTGGATCAGGATGTTGCTGATGTTGATGCTAAGGAGATGTCAATGTTTCCATTTCTATATAGACTGCCTAAAGCTAATTTTTATTATAGCATGTGATGATAGGCATCATGATAGAACACCATGAGAACTTGGTTGAAAGATGTATAAGGACTGACTCTTAGGATCCAATAGTCAATAGAAAATAATGCACCAATGATATAAACCATGATGATAAGGTAGACATAAGAATATGGATTGATTCAAGAATAGTATGCAAGGAATCATTTAATGAACACACATAGACTGAATCAAGGCAACAATACTACAAATAAATAAATAGGAACACAAACAAATAAATAAACAATAGTTAATCCTAATATTAGTACAAACAACATGACATAAACTAGATAAACATTGCCCCTAGAAAATAGGTAACAACTTAAAAAAAACAAGATTAGGGGAATAGAAGAAAGGAAAGGGGGTGGTAGATCTATCTCCATATGTGTTAGGCAAGTAGACACTACCTACATAATTCCATGGACATAATATCCAACAAAAACTTTAGGCCAAATGTAGTTCTTCCAGGAAATGGAACAAAAATGATAATAAATGAAAAACAAACATGATGGATGTGATAGAAGAATAATAATGAACTCGTAAAATGGTGAGATCATGGGATAAAAGGCAAAAAAGGATGGGGAAACTAAGGAATGAGTGATTTCTTGTGACTTAGTAAGGGTTCCTAAAATCTTTAAGGCAAAGAAGTGAATAATTTTTTGGTTTTTTAAAATGGTTTTGTAAATGTTTTTATCATTTTCAAGGTATCTCAACTCAATTAAGAATAATGAGATACTAAACGATCCAAGCTCATAAAATAGTGAGAGCGTATCTTAAGCTACTCACAAAATGGTGAGAGCATTCAAAAAGGGGGACTGAGCTGACCTCAACGTGAATCAAACATAACCCACATAGTCCCAAAATAGCCCTAGACCATAGTAGTTCTACCTTATAGTTGAGGAATTTGACTAGTGTCGCATCTAATTCAAATAAAATAGGCACATTTGGTAAAGTGACATAGTATGAAATAAGAAATGACAATTTGGTATGTCAAGGCATGATAAATAAATGTTGCCCCTAGTTTTCCCATAGGTGGTTATAACTAGAGTACAATAACATAGGTCAATGATACTAATTTTCCCATAGGTGGTTATAATTAGTAGCAAGATCAATGAGACACTAATTTCCCCAAAGGCAGTTATATTTAGGCCCACATAAATAACATGATAAGAAGGGAACAAGAAACAAAGGATGTAATTATCAATTTTTTTTGTCATACTCTTCCAAAATATTACCTCTATCTGAGATGCTTGAAATAACTACTGAAACTAATCTGATTCTTTATGCTAGAAACATGAAACCAATGGATGAACCAAGGTCAAATGAGCTAGGTAGATAGGATTCAAAACATGTTTTGGTTGATAGAATAGACTAGTAGAATGGATAAGTGATGGGGTAATTATAGGTTGGTCGAATGATAGGATGGAAGAATGGTAGAATGTTAATAACAATGGTAAAAGGGTTTCCCCAAGTGATAAGGTGATTAGATGGGTATGCAACAATGGAAAAAGGATATGCAACAATGATAACATGATATGGCAAATTGAAATGAAATGATACATGTTTTTGGTTGATGGTGGTTGTTGGTTTTTGATGTGTTTGGCCTGGGTATGTTTGATGATTCTATTGTTCTTGCTGATGTGGATATGCACATCCTAATCAATAAATGACACAACTAGAATATATAGTCATGTAAATTTAAATCCCATACCTCATCTAAATAGCTGATCTGTCAAGATCTGGATGCAAATTTGGATGCCAAGAATGTTGTTATGATCCTCATTGGTCGTTGATTATGTTTACTTCAAACATAGATACAAGGTATCTTTGTAGCCTCTATAAAGGAAAGTACATCCATAGATAGTAAATATGGATAAATAATGGATGATAGATTTGTTGTGGTGATGCCTTGGTGGATGATAATGGAATGCATGGTAGATGGGGAACAAATGAAGAGCAAGATTTTCAGGCACACACAATGTTACCGATTTTGGATTTGAAAAAACTTTGGTTGTGATGGGGCTGAAGACTTATGAATATGCTCTTGATAGGACCACCATATTTTTTTATTGTGTGGGTCTTAGAGTATTTTCCATATGATTAGGCTGTATATGGGGAGCTATATTGATTTGATCTTTGATTTTGTTTTCATCAAATAGTAAAGAATGATTGTGCTCAACTATTGGTGTTTCAAAGAGGTTTCTACCAATGAAGTTGTCTTGATTGTTCCATATTGCCACTGAGAAGGTATCACTAAGTAACATGGACTTGTGATTTTGGTTATCTTCTAGTGCCTCCAAAAAGGTTTTACTAGAAGATGTTGAGTTGGAACTTTGATTTTCCCCTTGCTCTTCCAAAAAGGTTTCACTACGAGAGTGTTATTTTTCTATATGAATTTGGTCTTGGCCTCCTTGCTCTTCATTAATTAATATATCACCATAGACGAAGTTCAATAAGGTATGATTTTGTTGGTCCCAATTGACTTTTATGGGAGGTAAAATGTCATTGATATAGCTATAGTGGTTGGTGGTAATGGAAAGGGTGCTGGCAACACAATCCTCATAGAACGCACTAGGAGATCTTATGTTGATTCTAAAGTAATTATCTTAAAAAAATGTACAAGGATCACAAATTTATTCAAATATATCTGCTAAGCATGCATAACCAATTTTATAAAAACCATGAATGTATTCAGATTATGAATCTAATTCTAATTCAAGGGACTCTAAATCCAATGGTAAGACTGATGTTGATTTTGCTTCTAATTCTAAATCTGATATTAGTTCAAAAATAGAACCTGACTCTAATGTTGATTATTCATCTGGCATGGATACTACTACAATGATGTTTTATTAAATGTTTGGTATTGGACAAGTAATAGCCTATGATGGCATAATGGGCTCCACAGAGACTAGTTTGTCAAAGTGAGAATCCTCAATGGTAGTAAAAAGGTCAAGAAACAACTCATTAGAGACTGGATTGTTAAGGGGGGGCTTGGTAAAAACATGCATATGGTTGAGGTAATGATTTAACCAAAGGTGGTTATAATCATTAATAAGTGACTCAACAAATATTGGGTCATCAAAATGAGACTCCTTGACAACTGGTATAGGGTCAATAGGTGATTCATCACAGGTTGACTTATCACAAGTGGTTGGTTCAACAAAAACATCTTTGATTAGTTGATTTTCTTGGACTTAGTTTTCAATGACTTGGAAAATACCAGTTTGGAACATAGCTTAGTTTTCTAATGATTAGATCAATTGAGGTATGGATTGGATTGGTTAAGGCTTGGGTTGGATAATGTGTGGGCATTGTGGATCTTGATTTCTTTCACAAGATAAAGGATGAGGTCCTGGTATAAAAATGGTAGGGCATTATGGATCTTAATCACTTGCACAAGCCAAAGGATGAATTCCTCAAATGGTATGGATAAGGTGATGCAAAGCTTGGTTGTTATTATGAGCTAAAGGATATGGTCCTAGAATGGTAATGGTATTCCTTGGATGTTTTGGAGTTTGGTATATCATGTAATTCAAAGGAGGGTTAATGGTAGTTGATGAATGGATAACGAAAGGGCATAGTGGAGCTGAATTACTCGCATGAGCCAGAGGAGCCAGAGGACAAGGTCTTGGAAGGACAAGTTTGGGGTATTATGGAGCATGTTTGCTTACATAAGCCAAAGCATCCAACTCTTCCTTATAAACCATATCATCCTAGTAGGGTTTTTGAGTTGGATTACAAGCTAGTTTTTGAATGTGTTACCCATATGGAGTATTGTAGGGATAATAATAAAAATCTTTCCAAAATTTATCCTAGTAGGGGTTTCTAGTCAGATTTTATGCAACTATTCTATCATAAGTTGGATTGTACATGAATCCACCATAATTTTAACTAGACATATCTACATTTAATGAATAAATATCTAAAATAAAAAAGTTTAGAGTTATACAAACTAAAAAAAAAAATGTAAAAAAGATAAGGGGTTCATTGTAATCTAACTTGGTCAAAAGGGTGGAGATGTATCTCCAAACAATGATTTGAATATAGAGCTGTATCTCCAAAGTGGTTTGTGCTAAGACCTAGCATAAAATAGTATAACACAAAATGTCATACACACAAAAGGTCAAACATCTGAATAAAAACTGACATGTCAAATTCTAGGTCAAAGTGTTCCAAACAAGGTCTAAACTAGGAAAGGGAAAGAGAGTCACTAGGTCTTTTGTCCAAACCCAGAGTCAAAAGCTAGGCTCAAATAGGCTATGCTAGGAATTTTATCCAAATTATGTCAAAATCTATGCTTGAAATAAGGATTATGATGATTTGATTTGATATAACAAGTTTAAAAACAAATTTGACATATACCTGACACACAGAATCAAACATAAACATGATCAATTGGTATAGGCCATAAGGAAAAAAGGCTTTTGTAGAAATATTGTGCTCTCCCAAATAAAGGCATAAGCTTGATAAATTGTTTGGGAAGCATAATGGTACCCTCCTCAACCCAAATGACACACACATAAAGTTTGACAAATTTCTATGGCAAAAGTGTTGTATCAAATGGACTTAAGTCTCACTTTGACACAACAAAAATGATAATAGGAAGGCTGGTATAAAATTTCATTCTTTGGACTCAAAGCATGAGAGATATGCAATATGACATGAGTCCACCAATGATTATAATGATAGTGAGTCTAAAAATAGCCTTCAATCCAAATTATAAATTAAACCCTAGTTCCCTCAAGTTTAGTGCAAATGGTGAACCCACTTAACACATCAACCTATGAACTTATAAAGGTGTAATTTCAAATTTAAATTATTAATGGACTTAAGAAAATTTGGCAAATGGTCTAGACTCAAATGGGAAACATAACTACATCAATTGGATGATATGACACAACGTTTAAGATGATAATTTTGAATAAGGAAAAAGATGATTTTCATTTGGGCAGCATAACGCCTCCTTGTTTAAGAAATCTAGTGGACAATGTGTTTGGTATATGACCTTTTGTATACAAACAAGTTTTTATTAGTGTAGGTTTTTATTTTTTCCTATTTATTAATTAGGAAAATTGTATTTCTTGTGCATACATGGAGTTTTCCTACATTTGTGAGATAGGCTAGCTTATGTGGAGGTGTGTGTCATAGGTGTCATAAGAATGTCATAAGTAACTCCCTTGATGGGAGTTACTTCTCTATTCTTAGCACCTTCTCACCACCTTTCATGGAGTAGTTACATTCTATTCTTGGGGTGCCTTGTCCACCTTTTGTGGAGGAGTTACTTTCGTACTCTAGTATTTGTATTCCTCACTTTGGCCATCTCATGCTAATTTAGATTTGGTTTTCTCTATTTTGTCTTGTGTAATTTATCTTCTTGTTATTGTCAAATTGCTTTAACATCTTGTGGTGTGCACTTGTTTATCTTGTGTGATCACGTCTTCATTGCACTCGCGTTATCTGAATTCTGGCAACAACTCTGATATGGTATCAGAGCTTTCCAGGTAATCTTGTGTGTGATTATACTTTTAGCTTATTTTTGAAATAAAGAGGAGTGGAGTTTGTTTTTTTATTTTTAGATTTGGTTTAAAATAAAAAAGAAATTTGTCAATATCATTACTGGTATCGTTTTTGGCCTTTGGGTGTATTGGTTGTCTCCGATATGGGGTGGTTAAGCTGTTCTTGGGCACCATTGTTATGTGACTCTAAGGAACTTCAGACTCAGCAGCAGTCAACACCAACACAAGCGCCTACCTTCTGCATTTTGCGCACTTTTCTTGGCTTCCTGATTAAAAGTGGTGCATCCTTTCTTCCAACAAAGTGCCTAGCTTCTGGCTTCACTTCTACACCAACCTCCTTTCCAACAAGTTCCAGCAAGTTGCAGTCAGTTCCAACAGTCATTTGTACAGTGCCCAGGTTTGCCTTTTTTGTTTTTTGCAAAAATATATATATATAATTTCATAACTGTGTTTTTTTTGGGACGCCATTTGCTGTTGTATGCTGTTCAAAAATCAACTTCTGCGCCTCATTTTTGAAGTCTTCAGCCAAGCCTCAGTCTCCAGCAAGGCGCTTCAATTCTGCCCTCATACAGGCCGTACGACACCCTCCAGCAGGTCTGTTTTTTGTTTTTTGTACAAGATAAATTCTGACTGTTGTTTTTAGATGCCCCTTCCTACTTGGCATCCTATTTGGCACCCGTGGACACGTGGTATCCTTCAAAACTATCTTTGCTTCATTATTTTTAGTTAAAATTGATTTTTTAAAACAAAAATCAGTTAATTTGATTGAGTATTAAAGTTTTTAGACAGTTTTATATTTTGGGGATTTTCAATAAAAACTTGTATCTTCGACCTACGAAGACGAAGGGTGAGGTCCGGGTTGGCGGGAGGCCAATTCCCCCTCAAAAAAACTTCCTTTGGATTCCTTATTCCATGCCGAATCTAATGAGTGGTTGGAAGGCCACTTTCTCTCCCCATAACAAGCATTTTTTTAACATTTTAGTGTTTTTTTTGCAAAAACACTAGTTTACGAGAAAATTGTAACTTTAAAATCTTGCAAACGGTAGCTCAATTTTGGGTGCCATTTTTTTTAAAAGTGCTTATAATTCAATTATCCACAGTGTAGACTTATTATTTTTTAAAAATGCACTAGTTTATAAAGTGCCAAAAATTTGGGTCTCTCGGGACGCATTTTCGGCTGAGTCCGACATCCTATTTGCTTTAGTCTTGCACTGATTGCTCTAAGACGCATTTTCGGCTGAGTTCGACATATTTTGAGCGTGCAATTTCATATTTGGGGGGCTCAATATTTTGGGGGGGGGTGTGATTGCTTTTTCACAACTTGCAAATTTTTACTTTCATTCTCCTTTCTGCATAAAATCACAACTTGCAATCAACACAACTTCACCTAAATTTAGATTAAAAATGGATTATTTTTAACTTAAACCCCTAACACCCTTCAACTATCATGAATGGAAAGTTAAAATGTCAATCATTCTTATAAGCAAAGGGTTGTATAGGATCACCATGGGTACAGAAGTAGAACCCAACACAGATGCTGAAAAGGTTAAGTGGTACAACCATAGTGATGAAGCCTTTGGATTACTGAGCTTGTCTGTGTCTCCAAAACTTCTCTTCCACTTAGAATCCTCCCAAACTCTTAATGACATATGGGACACCTTAGAAAAGTTGTTTGGGAAGCTTGATGAGATGAGAGGTCATGATCTCGATAATGAACTCATAAGTCTAAGTCCTAGCAACTTTGACACCCTACAAGACTTCTTCACTAAGTTTAAGGCCCTTAGATTGAAATTGAAAGAATGTGGGATAGAGAAGAAAGATGATCAACTTATAATTTCTATTTTTTCAAAGTTAGGTCCAAGCTATTCAGTCTTTGTCTCCACTTTCTATGCCACTAAAAGTGCCCTTGGCACTGCATGGAAAATGCCTTCTTTGGATTCATTCATTGCCGACTTGACTAGGGAGAAAGATAAGATAATTCAGATGGGCACAATGAAGTCTACTCAACCCCAAGCTTTGATAGCTGGAAATGGTAAGGATAAGACTTCAACAAAGGAGAAGAAGAAAAAGAACAAGGACCAGGAGAAGAAGAAAGAACACAATAATCCTGCCAAAAACAACACTGAGTCTTCATCCTCCAATGCTAAACCTAAGAAGGAGAAGGTTAAGTGTGCCTATTGTAAAAATACAATGCGTGATGAACACAAGTACATGAAGAAACAAATAGACCACCTAACTCATCTTCTAGAGAAGAACAACATAGGTGTTCCTGAGTCCATCAAACAGAATTCATCAACCCAAGATTCTACTAAGGCAAAAGGAAAGGGTAAGGAAAAAGAAAAGGTCAAGGCCCTTGTAGCAACTACAACTTCTACATCTTCATGGGTCATAGACTCAGGTGCTTCTCACCACATGGGATCTTCACTAGTTGAGTTTTCATCTTTAGAGCCTTGTAGCATGACTTCAATTAGTTTGGGTGATGACACATCAATTTCCGTTGCAGGGAGAGGGTCAGTTGAAATGAAAGGAGGAACATTCAATAATGTTCTAAGTGTTCCTTCTCTTTCAACCAATCTCCTATTAGTGTGCCAAATCACTCACATTGGTCGGGGCATGAGAGTTGAGTTTTCACCAGATTCAGTGTCTATTAGGGAGTTGTATAATGATACTACAGTGGCAGTGGGAATGGCAGATCACCAAGCCAGGTTATACACCTTTTCACATTTTTCATCAAATTCTTCTCCTACAACATTGTTGACTCATTCAAATGGAGTTAGCAAATTATGGCATGAGCGGTTTGGCCACCTTAACTACCGCTATCTTGAGCAACTTTGCAAAAATGACATGGTCATTGGCTTGCCTCGTGTCCAATTTTCAAAAGGACTTTGTGAGGGGTGCTCCCTTGCGAAGCATCCCAAAGCAAAATTTGACAAAGCCAAAGCTTGGAGGGCTTCACAACTTTTGGAGTTAGTCCACAGTGATGTATCGAGACCATTTCCCAAACCATCTTTCACAAGGGCCAAGTACATCTTCACTTTCATTGATGATTTCTCTAGGTACACTTGGATATATTTTCTCAAACAAAAGTCTGAAGTGTTTGAAATTTTTCTAGACTTCAAGGCTCTTGTTGAGAAATAGAGTGAAAAATCCATCAAGGTTCTTCGAACTGATAATGGAGGGGAGTATGTCAGCATCAGATTTGAGTAGTTTTGCACCATAGAGGGGATTAATTTGCAGTGCACAGTCACCTACAGTCCTTCATAGAATGGGGTTGCAGAACATAAGAATAGGTTCTTGAAAGAGATGGCTAGCTGTATGATTCAATTCAAATCCTTAGCACCACAGTACTGGGATGAAGCCATCAATTATGCTTGCTACATTCAAAAACAAGGTTCCTCACAAATCTTTGAAAGGGATAACACCCTTTGAAGCTTGGCATAAAAGGAAACTTGATGTTGAGCACCTCAGGGTTTTTGGATCCCCAGCCATGGCCCGCATTCTGAAGAAGAAACACAAAGCTATGAAATGTCAGTCCAAGCCTTGCATCTTTATAGGATATCCAGATGGTATTAAGGGATATCACCTTCTAGATCCAGTCAAACATGAGTTGTTCATCGAGAGAAGTGTCCATTTTTAGGAGAGTCCTAGAGACTCAACACTTGACACTTCTTCTCCCTCATCGGATCTACTTCTTCATGATGATTCCTCTTCAGATTCAGATCAGCCACAAGAAGTTCTTTAGCCAAAGTCATCTTCTTCTTCTTCGAGTTCAGATAGCGAGGATAGTGATGCAGAGTCATCCACCTCTAGTCAGTCAGAGGATGAGGAGTTAGCACCTGACTTGCCCACTTTTGGGCCACTTTGGGCCAGACAGACACTTGAGAGTGTTGGCACTTGGGCAAGAGATCTTATAGACGATAGACGTACTAGGGGGGATTTTCAGAGAGATCCACATGCCTTCTTTGCTTCAGTTTCAAATCCACAGTCTTTTCGAGAGGCATTAGGGGTACCTGAGTGGGATAGTGCTATAGAGGAATAATATTCTTCCTTAATCAAAAATCACACTTGGGACTTGACATCACTTCCTAAGGGAAGAAAGATGGTTCGATTTAGGTGGATATATCAGACCAAGTTTGCAGCAGATGGGTTGGTTGATAAGTATAAGGCACGATTAGTCACCAAGGGTTTCTCATAGGGGGCAGGCATTGACTACTCAGAGAGCTTTGCACTTGTTGAAAAGATGACTTATATCTGACTTACCTTGGCTATTGCCACAATACATGGTTGGGATGTGCATCAAATGGATGTGAAGAGTGCCTTTCTTCATGGAGACCTTAAGGAGGAGATCTACATGGCACAACCGCTAGGATTTGCTCAGGATTCTTCCTTAGTATGCATACTTAAGAAATCTATCTATGGCCTCAAATAGGCCCCTCGGGCTTGGTATGCCAAGATGGATTCCTTCCTTCTCATAGCAGGTTTGACTAGGTGCCATTCTGATCCTAATGTCTACTTCTTGCGGCAAGATGATTCGCTATGTTGATGACCTTTTGATCACTGGGAGTTATTCATCAGCTATTGCAGCGGTGAAGGCATCTCTTCAAGATAGATTTGACATGACAGACTTGGGTTTGTTGCACTACTTCCTTGGCATCAAGATCTCACAGTTAGATTCAGGGATTTCACTTGCACAGCCTAAGTATGCTCTTGACTTATTGGCTCAGTTTCACATCGCTGATTGCAAGCCATCTCTGACTCCCTTTCTATCAGGAGTCAAGCTTGAGACTGATTTTTCTTCACCATTGGTTAATGCCACTCAGTATTGACAACTTGTTGGTAGTCTCATCTACTTGACTCACACCAGGCCTGACATTTCATATACAGTGGGACTTGTCTCCAGATTCATGCAGGAACCCCATGAGCTACATTGGAAAGCAGCTAAAAGGATATTGAATTACATATAGGGTTCACATAGATATGGGATTCATTACAAATTTGGCATAGAGCTTGACTTGGTTGGAAATATAGATTCAGACTAGGCTGGCGATTCACAGACTTGCAAGTCCACTTCTGGTTACAGTTTTTCTCTAAGTTTTGGTCTTATCAGTTGGTCTAGCAAGAAGCAAAATGCTATTGCTATATCATCCATAGAGGCAGAGCACATGGGAGCTATTAATGCAACTATTGAGGCTATTTGGCTTTAGGGGATTCTTTCTGAGTTTGGCATTCCTATCAGGCAGCCCACCATCATTTATTGTGATAATTAGAGTACCATACAGATTTGCAGGAATCCGGTTCAGCACCAGTGGACCAAGCACATAGAGATTCACATGCATTTCATTTGGGAGCTTATTCATAGTTATGTCATTGACTTGATATTTTGCCAGTCTTCAGAGCAGGTTGTAGACATCTTCACCAAACCTTTCACTGAGAGCAAGTTCATTCATCTACGAGCTCTTCTTGGGGTGCAGTCCACATCTGCAACAACATCATCTTCAGGGGGGGCCTTCTAGCCTCTTCTTTATTTTATGTCTCTCTTTTGGGGGAGAGTTTTTTCCTACGGGTTTTCTCTTTTTCTCTATCTTATGGGAGATTGCATTTGTACATGGGTACCTCATCAGGCCTAGTTGCTGGGACCCATTTTATATTTCCACACTGCCCACCTAAGCTGTGCTTATGGGGGGGGTATTAGTGTAGGTTTTTATTTTTTCCTATTTATTAATTAGGGAAATTGTATTTCTTGTGCATACATGGAGTTTTCTTACATTTGTGGGATAGGCTAGCTTATGTAGAGGTGTGTGTCATAGATGTGTCATAGGTGTCATAAGAATGTCATAAGTAACTCCCTTGATGGGAGTTACTTCTCTATTCTTAGCACCTTGTCACCACCTTTCATGGAGGAGTTACATTCTACTCTTGGGGTGCCTTGTCCACCTTTTGTGGAGGAGTTACTTTCATACTCTGGTATTTGTATTCCTCACTTTGGCCATCTCATGCTAATTTAGATTTGGTTTTCTCCATTTTGTCTTGTGCAATTTATCTTCTTGTTATTGTCAAATTGCTTTAGCATCTTGTGGTATGCACTTGTTTATCTTGTGTGATCATGTCTTCATTGCACTCATGTTATCTCAATTCTAGCAACAACTCCGATAGTTTTGACTAAAAAAAAAGACCAAGTAATCTAAGATGAAGACAAATTCAACAAAGTAATTATCCTAAGCCTAAACTAACAAGGTTGCATGATATTATTGAAGTCTGTATTTACACATTCACTTGAGAGGAAATTAAATATTCATCCAAAATAAAAGTGCATTATATAGTAGGTTTTACACCCCCCTTCTCTCAAGTCACAATACGATGACATGGACCTTGGGGTGCACCTTGTATCAACAATATTTCTGTGGCAAGTGGGGTTTGTCTAAAACTCTACAATTTTTGACTGTCTAGATGGATCTCATATGTACCAAATTTCATGTTGGCACATATGAGAAGCATCACATCATTTGGATCTAAATCAAATAGTTTATTGTGAAAAGGTCTAGTCCTTTTCACAACCACTACATCCATCGCTTGCTTAGTGTAGTATGATGTCTAATATGATTATACATCTTGAGCTTAGCCTCTATTAATAGAGCTACTCAAACCACCATCCCAATGAGGTGATCCTAATTTGTATACCCCTCATGGAGAGGGGTTAAAGACAATTTTGGGAGATGAAATCTTAGGTCAAGGCTTCCCTATATAACTTATGGGAGGTAATGAAGTCCCCCTCACAAGCTAAAATGTGTAAAATAAAAACTAAGTAAAAGGGTTTTATAGTTGTTTCTAGATCACCCAAACCTTACGGGTCTTAGGGAGAGCCTTAACAACATTATTTTTATCGCTTTGGACTAAGGTACAAGTTTGTAATGAAAATGGCGCTTTTGATCCCACAAGTTCCTTAAAGGGGATGGGGGAGAGCATACATGTACAACTTCATTTTTTCTCAAATAAATTTAACTAAGAAAATAATAAATGACTTACATAAGACAAAACATTGAAGTGACTTCAATTTTAAAGCAATAAAATGAAAAATTTTGTGGTGTTCTTTGGCCCCTTAGCCTTAAGTTGCAAAAATTTTTGAAAAAAAAACTACAAAACATTCAAATACACATCCAATTTTTTCTCTTAAGTACCAAATGAAAGTTCCTAACTCTTTTTAAGCAACCAAAAGAGGTTAAAAAGACTTAATTAAGATCAATTTGATCACTTTCAAGTAGGTCCTACAAAAAAATTATCAGTATGTTGTTTAGCTTTGAAGCTCCTTTATAAATGATACAAATAAACTTGAAAAGTATGCTCTTGATTTTACACAATACAATACCACAACTCCACAGTCTAATATCGCAACTCTAAAAAACCAAAACTAGTTAAGAAAATATTGTAACTCATGAGCTAGATAAAAAAATGACAAAATCACTACTCTAACAAGCAAAATCGTAAGTCACATGACAAGACTGTAACTTTGAGAATTATGACTTTGTCAAATAACCCTAATTACTAGTGGTTTAGCCTCAAACCCATGACCATAATTGATGATATCACAACTGAAAAAATTATAGTATTGAAATATCATGACTATCTAGTCATGGTATTTTAATATCGCATCTTGATCTATAAATAGAGAAAATGTTAGCCCAAGAACCAAGTTAAAATGCAAAATCACTACTGTATGACAAAACTAAGACTGCGTCAGTTACAATTTTGCAGTTCAGAGGATAAAATCATAAGTCCATAGTGACAAAATCATTACTTCTAGAAAACATATTTTTACTCTAATTTTTTATCCACTTTGGTCTCAAACTCCAAGATTTTATATGAAATTGGTTAGTAGTATGCTTGTAGGTACTATTTGAGCAAATTCATGGGGCTAGGTCCCACTAGGCATGCCATTTATGAATATAGGAATCCAATAAGGGGAGATTAGTGTTGTTTTATTACAGGAAATCAAATCCAAAACAAAACACACTAATGAACTAACACCTTATGCCTAGATATTTAGGGGAGCTTGGTGAAGAAAAACCATTGACAAAACACAACTAAAAAGCAAGAACACAAACTTTATTACCTTCCTTAGATTCTCTAATAGATCTCTTCTTTAGCTTACTCGGCTTATGCTTCAAATAACTTCATTAATAGAGTTTTGGCTATCTCCACTTCTTCTTGGCACCATTAGTTTTGTGGTTTTGGCTTGTGAAGCTTGACTCAACAAAGTGGCATAATAACATTACATCAAAATGGCTTTTAAAATCATTTAATCATTATAAATTTACACCAAGATATCTTTTAAGATTATTTGTGCATGATAACTTTGGCTTGAGAGAGCTTTAAATTATGAGTGTAAGGTCTTTTATTTCTAGATTTTCCCATTTGATCAGAATGTATCTAGACCGTCCATCTCAAGATGAAGATGTGTGGCCAAGAATCCATTCAATTTTGAAGGCTAAAAAAATAAATTCCCCCATAAATATTTGGGATAGAGAGGCATTAAAGAGGCATGGGAGGGATTAATTAGATATTTGTGGCACTTATGTCTTGTGGATGCCACCCCATAGAATGATGTCACCTAATGATGCAAATATTCACAATCAATTTCCATTAATAAAATAAATAACCTCCATGGAAAATTAATTTAAGCTCTTGATTCAAATTAATTAGCCTTAAACATGATTAATTGATTTTGGTGCAATTTTTTGGAAATTGATGCTCAAATTAATCAAACTGGTCAAATTGTCACATTATTGGATCAAAATTTGACTGGATTGGAATTAGAAGATGATGTTAGATGTATTGGAACCATGATCCCATTTAGGATGTTTCCAACACAAAATAACAAAGGCACATGTCTCGTGCAAGAGATTTGGTAGAAAAAAAATCCAAACACCCATATATAAAATCATCATTTTGACTCAAAATGATTTGATCAAAGTTAAATCTCACATAAAATTTATTGCCCCATTTAGGGATACATTAGCCTAAATCATCACTTGTCTATGAAAATCTCGAATCACTTAGTGAAATTAAGTGATTTTTGCCTAAATTGTGCATTTTGATAGAAATTGGTCTAAAGCCTAGTTGGAGGTTATTAGTGGCTAGTTTTAGGTGTCTACTAGAGTGATTAGGGATGATGAGGGATGGTTATAATCAATGAAGAAGTGATTAAGGATGATAATATCGAGTGATTAGAGATGATGAGAGACAATGAAGGTCAATGCGAGAGTGATTAGAGATGAGGAGGGATGAGGAAGGAGTGAATAGGGATGATGAGGAAGTGATTAAGGATGATGAGGGATAATGAGGGTCAATGAAAGAGTGATTATGGATGACAAGGGAGTGATTATAGATGACTAGGGATAGTTAGTGTTAATGAGGGAGTGATTAGGGACAATGAGGAATGATAAAAGAGTGAATAGGGGTAATAAGGGATGAGTAAAAAGTGGTCAAGGATGAGGAAGGGATGATGAACAAGTGAAATTAACACAAAGTGATCATTTGATGTGTGTAGATCATCAATATGACCTACACTACCCCAATCACACCACTTTGGATCAAGTTTAAAGTGAGTAAATTTAAAACATAAATTTTGACAAATCTAGGAGTCTTATAAATGCCAAGAATCAATTTAGAAGGTAAAAATACTAAAAATGACTATATGTTTAACAAAAATAGACATTAATTGCAAAATTTATGTACTTAAATCCCTAGGTTTAATACCTAGACCTTGAAAATACCTAAGTACTAACCAAATTAGATTTTAAAAAACTATTGTAAGGTGTGTAATTATGAACCAACTCTATCAGATGCTGAGTTACCCTAATTTCTTATGTACAATGAGGGATGAGAAGGGACGAGGAGGGAGTGATTAGGGATGATGAGGGATAGTGAGGGTCAATGAGGGAGTAATCAAGGATGATGAAGAAGTGATTATATATGACTAAGAATAGTGAGATTCAATGAAAGAGTGATTAGGGACAATGAATAATAATGATAAAGTGATTAGGGGTGATGAGGCATGAGTATAAAGTCATCAGGGATGAGGGTGGGATGATGAACAAGTGAAATTAACACAAAGTGGTTGTTTGATGTGTGCAAGTCATCAATGTGACCTATGCCACCCTAATCACACCATTTTTCATTAATTTCAAAGTGAGTGGTTTGCAAGCTTCAATTTTGATAAACCTAAGACTCCTAAAAATGCCAGGTATCAATCTAGAAGGCATAAAAACCTTAAAAATGACTATATGTTTACCAAAAATGGACATCAATTGCAAAAATTATGTCCTAAAATCCCTAGGTTTACTACTTAGACCTTGAAAATGCCTAATTACTGACTTGATTAGATTTTAAAAAATTATTTTCCACATCGTAAGGTGTGCAACGATGAGACCAAATTTATTAGATCTTGAGTGACCCTAATATCTTATATTTACTAAAATAACTTTAAAGTATAAGAAAATAAATGTTTATACTTAAAATTTAGAGTAGTAAATATAAACTTCTGGCTAAATTTTACTTCATGTAAAAATCTCACATGTTTTAAGGTGTTGAGAATATATAACACATTCATGTTATTAAGTAACACGATCATAATATTTGAATTTGAATTCAATTCCCTTGCCTTTTAGCTTGATAACTTTAAAGTATAAGAAAATAAATGTTTATACTTAAAATTTATAGTAAATATAAACTTCTGGCTAAATTTTCCTTCATGTACAACTCCCACATGTTTTAAGGTGTTGAGAATATATAACACAATCGTGTTATTAAGTAACACGATCATGGTATTTGAATTTGAATTGAATTCCCATGCCTTTTAGCCTGATAATGGCTTGGATACCCGATCCAAAGGCTATGACTGTCAATATATAGTTGAGTTTTTAAAGGTATGAAAATAAATAACAAATTTTAACTTTGATTACCAAATACACTAAGAATTTCAACATAAAAATTCAAAAAATTGATATTGTCATGATGAGCATGCTCTCCTCTTTCCAAAAATATGATTTTTTTAAATTTTAAACTAATTTAAGGTTTAAAACTATGTTGATTTATAACTATGCCTTTTTTAGGCCACTACATGCCACATACATACATGCCTATACATGTTCATGTAATTTTTCTTTAATTGATCCAAGTGAAAAACAAATTATGTGGTGACCAAGCAGGCCTAATTCTACACACATTAAAAAAAAATGATTTTCAATTTTTTTTGAGGTAGTTAGGCGTGTCACATAGACAACTACAATTTTTTTGTTAGTTTTTAGGATCTTTTTAATTGAAAAATTCATAAACAAAAAGTATTCTTTGAAAAAATGTAAAACAATATAGGTGACCTACTATAAGATCTTATCTAAAATTTCCCCAAAAGGTTTCAAATAATATTAAACGCTTCTAAAAAAATAGTGCACATCATGGCCATCTATCTACTATGTTTTCTAAAAAAATAGGATTTCTTCTTCAAATTATAGATGTTTGACCTAGTTATACTTAACCATTTAAAAAAAATATAGTGTTTTGGAAACTAGACTCAAAATGCTACATTTCATGTTCTTACACCATCTTCGAATTTGGAGTGTAGATATCTCAAATTATCTACATAAGTTTAGATTTTTGAAATTTCAAGAAAATCATGTCCATAGGTAGACCAAATTTTGTCCCCACCTTCATGAACTTACCCATATTTGGAAATAAGATAGTGTGATTGACGTCGTAGTAATAATTTTATGAAATGTCTCATTAAAATTCATAGTGTTTAAGATAATGGAAGTTGGGTTTTATTATTTTCAGTAAAAAAACTTGGATTTGGTTGTGTTTTTAGGTCCAAGCCTTAGTATTAAGAATCCAAGCAATTTCTGAGCTAGAAGGCATGATTTTGAAATTACACATAGCAAAGTACATCCATGTTTATTTGACATAACACAAAAAAACAAACATAATCTATGTATATGTGTTTATGTTTATCTATTTATTCATGTTTTTAATTTTATACTTTTTATTTTAAAGTAGAGTGTGTCAATATATATACTACCATACAAAGGACATAATGGATATAGTGATCCAATTTTGGTGAGTTTGAACTTGTTAACCTAATTTCAACTATATAGAATGTGATTTAGTGTTCAACCAGCCCCAATTTCATCACATAATAAATGAGAGAGTTAATAATTTCAATAGTGGAGGAAATTAGGGCTAATTTTAACCCCTTAAACCTAAATTTGACTATAGGATGTGATTTGGGGCTATATTAGCCTAGATTTATTGAATTAGTGTAATTAGTGATGCAATTTGAGTGAAATTGAGCCCCATGAACCTAATTTTGACTATAAAGAATGTAATTTGGGGCTCAATCAAACCTAATTACATAATGAAATAAACTAAATAGTCCATTAGTTTAATCCAAAGGTAATTGGGGCCAATTTGAACCCCTTCAACCCAATTATGACTATAAAATGTGATTTAGGGCTCAATTGACCTAATTTTATTAGAGAATGAAGCAAATAATCATTTGGTTAAATGAAAAATATAATTTTGATTATATAGGATATTATTTGGGCCTCAATAAAATCCAACATCATATTATAATAAATAAAATAGTTGATTGGTTCAATCGTGGAGACAATTAGGGTTAATATGATTGCCTTGACCGTGTAGACGCTATTTATGAATTATATAACACCCTAGTCTTATACACTTCACAAATACATATCATGTATGTACCTTCAAATTATATACCCTTCCCACTATTGAAAGGCTCACATACACTATATTTTAATGCCAAATTGCTTATCTCTTAGTCTGAGCAATGCTATTCTAATGAATCAGACCTTATATCTTTCCTAAAATGTTATAAACATGTTTAACTTCCATCTTTGCATGTTTTGGACCTGCACCTATTTTCCAACTACCCAAACACTTATGTCCCAGTCATAATAATATGTTGATGCAAGTGTTTTATTCTAATATAAGTGACCTATATCCTAATGTCATCTAATTTACAAATGAAACATATACCTAGGGTAAACCTAAGTTCTATAATGTGAGATATTATCTAAATGGATTATTATAATTATAAGATCAATCCTCATCTATTCCTCACCTAGCATATTATAAATTACTCAATAAAGCACTCAAGTGAGCAAAGGTTCCCTATTTTCTATTATTTTCATATCAATCATAGGGACAACATACCTACAAGTCTAAAGTACTGAAGGAGAATTACATAAGGAATATTTTAAAAGTTATATGTTAGGTCACTATATGTACTTGTTTATCATACATTGCATGATACACACACAAGCCAACACATAAAGGAAAATGATCTGGGCAACAATTTAGGCAACAATTCGGGTGATGGGTCCACCCCAATTGATGACGAAACTTCTGGGAGCCATAACTTTTGCACCGTAGCTTCAATTGACTCGCTGTTTGAACCATTGGAAAGCTAATAATGAGGGGAACATCTTGAGATGGCATGGAGATTTGATCGATGAATTTTGACCCCTAAAAACCTAATGAAATTTCCCTAAATTTTAATTTTAGTAGTGCAGTCTAAAAATAGTAAGTTTCTAAAAATAGTAATTCCTTGAATTTTATATTGTTGTAAATCATGGAAGTCGAACCACTCGATCTCTATCAAGATTGGTGACCTTCCACATCCTCTTCCCACCTTCAAAACATGTATAAATTAAGATGTAACCTGAAATGGAAAGGAGACATCTCTTCTCAGAGGTAAGCATATGTTTGGGTCTGCAAATTTTATCAATAAGACATCTCTTCTCAGAGATAACATTATCTAAATTATCTTGTTCTATTTTTTTGAATTATATTTCAACCAAAGCTTTCAAGTTTTGGATTAGTGGTATCATAGATGTTTGTCTTTAGAGTATATGATCCCAAGGATGAGGTCAGATTATAGGAAGCTTGTGTGGAAAATAGAACCAGTAGACTATCCACTTATTTGCTCCAAAAGACTTCAAATGGCAGACAACACCGAGACATCTGATCCTTTCAAAGAAATGGTGAACAAATCCCTCCAATAACAACATGTGTAGATGCTACAATAATTCACTCAAATTCTCCAACAAATCTCAATGGGAAATTTTGGCTCCTCATTTGCACCCCTGCATCCTTTCAGTGCCCCAACACCCTTCAAGGTCCATGTGAATTTCGATATCCCTACATTTGAAGGTAAAATCAATGCTGATGTAGTAAAAAATTGGTTGGATCAATTGTCATCTTATTTTTCTATAAAAAATTTCATCGATAAAGAGGATCACTTTTTCTCTTTTGAAAGCATCATTGCCTGTCAAAAATTGGTGGGAAGTGTACAAAAAGAGATTCAGTATAGATGATATTGGCCTTGAGACAGAACCTACCTGGGATGATTTCATAGAAGCTATAAAGGAAGAATACTACCCCATTAGAGCATATGATGATCTATTTATAGAGTGGCAACAACTTCACCAAAGTAAGGAATAGTTTGTTCAAGATTACACTGATATTTTTCATTCTCTATCTGTGAGATTAGGCATCCAAGAAAGTGAGAAACACAAGGTTCTAAAATATCGTGGTAGACTACAATGGTACATATGGGGAGAAATGGAACTCTTCAATTTGGAAACCCTTAGTGAGGCGTACAAGTTTATTGTGAAGATTGAACAAAAGTATGGAAGAATGAATATGAAGAGTCAGCCTTCAAAATGGAAAAGTGACAAAGAAGGTCAAACACGAGGCCAAAATTGGAAGAAAAAGGAAGGAAATACTGGGAAGTGGTGTGATTATCACAAATTTGGAACTCACTCCAAAGAAGAATGTCGAGCCATCAAGTCCCTAGTTTTTGAGTCACAATCCTCAAAATCCACTACTCTACTCATATAGACCCTACAGTTGAAGAGGTTGAAGAAGAGATTATAGATGCTGAGCCTAAAGGCATTGTTGCTTCATCACAGGCCCATGGGGAGAGGCTAAATGACAAGGAAAGGTTGTTTTACTCTAAATTATGGATGAAAGGTAAGCCTTTGCATTTCATTCTTGATAGTGGAAGTCAAAAAAATTTAATCTCTGCTAATGTTGTGAAAAGCCTAAATTTGTCCGTGAAGCCTCACCCAAAGCCATACAATATTGGATGGTTGAGTCTAGGGAGAAAGCTCCGTGTCACCCACCAATGTCTTCTCTCATATGCAATAAAACCTTTCCAAGATGAGGTCCTATGTGATGTGGTCAATCTAGATGTTTGTGATATACTCTTTGGTCAGCCATTCATGTATGATCGACATGGCATCTATGAATCAAGAACTCGAATGATCACTCTCACTCTTGGAACATGGTGCTACAGGGTACTAGAGGTACCACCTTTTACATCTGTCTCTCTGATTAGTGCCAAGAAATTTGTTCTCATAGTGGTCAAGCCACAAGAATCTAAAAGGGCCAATGTTTCAGCCATTCATACACAAAAAACACAACAAAAGTAAATATATACCAAGCTAAAGAATTACATGGCCTTCCATCCATAGACTAATGGTCAGACAGAAATGGTGAACAATCGAGCCTTGAACAGTTCCATAAAGCACAGTCCATTTCAAGTATGCATTGGGAATCAAATCAAAATATAATTGAAACACTTGATGACAAATCTTGATGCAATGGGGAACATTGCTTCTCAATGAGGGAGGAATGATCTGGGCAAAAATTCAGGTGATGGGTCCACCCAATTGATGATGAAACTTTCGAGAGCCATAACTTTTACATCGTAGCTCCAATTGACTTGCCATTTGAACCGTTGGAAAGATAATAATGAGAGAAATTTTTTGAGATGACATTGAGATTTTATAAATGGATTTTGACCTCAAAAAATACAATATAAGTGCCCTAAATTTCAATTTTAGTAGTGCAGTCTAAAAATAGTAAGTTTCTAAAAATAATAATTCCTCAAATTTTGTATTGTTGTAAATCATGGAAGTCAAACCACTTGATATCACTAAATATTGGTGACCTTCCACATTCTCTTCCCACCTTAAAACCATGTATAAATTAATATGTAACCTAAAATGGAAAGGAGACACTCTTCTCAGAGGTAAGCATATGTTTGGGTCTGCAAATTTTATCAAAAAGACATCTCTTCTCAGAGATAACATTATCTGAATTGTCTTATTCTATTTTTTTGAATTATCTTTCAACCAAAGCTTTCGAGTTTTGGATCAAAAAACTACATAATTTTTAGGCCCTATTAAAAGTATTGGCTATGTAGGTAGTGTTCATTAATAGAGGGGTCTATAGGGGAACTAAACATCATGTGCACATTAGCCCATTTTTTCCATAACCACTATAAAGATGAAGAACTAGGGTTTTTATATTGAAAAGGAGTAACAATCAATGTCCCAGATATAAATACACTAAAGCAAATGTGACATAGAACCCAAAATCATTTAGGTGGTCATAATTAGTTTTAGTAAGTATTCCATAATAGAAACCTACATCTAAACTAGACATTAACATCGATGAAACCATCCCATGTTAATGTGAGTATCTGTGGCTATAGAGGTACAATTTATAGAATCAAGTGATTGATCCAGTCTAATTTCTACATGTTCCAGATTCAAACTTATATTAGCAACAAAACTAGCTAAGTATCTTGTTTTCATTATCATTTTAATATCTAGCATATTTGTAATTTTTATCTTTAGCATATCTCAACATAATAGATTCAATGTATGTTTATCTAAGTTTTACAATTAATTATCCTACTTTAAAGATAGTTTAACATCCTTGTGCCTTAGGCTATCTCTTCCCATTTTAGTTTTAGATTAACCATATCTATATTTTAGGGTTAAACATTTGGTGAACCTAATTCATGTGAATGCAACATTTTTTTGATTCCTAGGGTTTCAATTTTTTGTTCAAAATTATACAATTTTTAATTTTTAAGCAATGGAAAATCTTAATAAAAAAACTCATTTTCAAATGGAAGATAAATAAGCATTGATCACTCATCTCAATAATAACAAGGGAATAATCTATGCATTTTTTTACCTTACAAGAGATGAAATAAATAAATATGATAAGGCTAAGGATTTCTCACCTAGTGATGGTGAATCCTTAGAGGGAAATACAACTAGGTCCATACCAATTAATCTACCTACATCTAGTGGATGCATGGATTATGTCTTCCAACCTTTCTTTCCTAATACTACTATTGATACATATACCATGAGGTTACCAAATGATTTAACTCAAATATCATTTCCAATACCTATATCTACCTAGCCTATGGGCACACCTCCTTTAGTGACTTCTCAAATATCCAACTAAAATACCAAGAGGTGAAAGCTCTTGTCAAAATTATAAAACTTTTGAAAACTAAGGTTGTAAATATTGAACAAAATTATATGAAATCTCCTTATGCTATTAATTCATAATAGGTGTTGTATAATATTATTATACTAGAGATTTATTTTCACCCCTTTCCAATTGAATTTGTTGCACCTAAGTTCACATTTTATGATGGTAGGGGTGATCTTGAATAACATATTCGATCCTTCTTTGTGGCATGACTTGATTATGCCTCTAATGATAAAATTTTGACCAAATTATTTACAAGGATCTTAAAAGACTATGATTTAAGGTGGTTCTATGATTTACTAGCTCAATTAGTAAATGCCTTCAAACCCTTTGCAGATCAATTTTTGGCACACTCCTCTATTAACATTACTGAAAATATTTCCTATACCCAAATTTTAAAGATCAAACATGGAATAATGAACTATTAATGAGTATGTCTTAAGTTACAATATAATGTTAGCTAAAATTACCAATCCTATGAAAGATAAATACATTTAAGACACCTTAAATTAAAGTTTGTTTGCTCATTTACATGAGTTTATTATATTAAAAAATTTATAATATTTTGATGACTTATGTCATATTATTCATGACCATGAAATGAAACTTATCTCATTGAACAAATTTAAGTATGTATCAAATACATTGACTACATATACATCTAATACCAAGTTTACTATCAAATGTTATAAGTTCAAAACTATTGATCCTAAAAAATAAACAACCACCATAATTAATGTGGTGTCACAACCACCTAATTAAATTATGTAATTCAATGCACCATGGAAAGAATTTTCATGCTTACCTGAGTCTTTCATTACTCCCATAGCTTGTAGAGTGGCATATTATATCTTTCCCTAATCGTATAGAGGTTAATATGAGTAGATCTCTACCCAAAGGATATGATGCAAATTCTTATTGTGACTATCAACAAGGCCTAGGGCATTCTACAAACATATGTTTTACCTTGAATCATAAAAACCAAGACTTCATTTATGACCATAATATTACATTTGATGATCCTACAAAGGAATTAGGTTTACAACCTAGTAACCACCACAAGCATAAAATATCTAAAAATATTTTATAATACCATTTAAAGAAGGATCTATAAGTGAAAATGGTATATAATTCACATCTTCCTCCACCTCATTTTGGGTACCCATTGGATGGGATTATTGGTACCTATACATGGCATATACCTCATATGGTTCATAAAATTTTGATTACTTTCAATGATGGTGATATTAGGGATGATGACTTAGATCTTCATTCCTTATTCATTTGAGTGTATCTTGATCACCAACCTATACAAGGTGTTGTGATTGATAATGGTGTAAGTGAGAATGTTTGTACTATGACATTACTTATGCATATAGGCTATATAAGTCATTATTTACATTCTTCAATCAAATTAGCTAGATAATTTTATGGGACCTCACAACAGGTTCTTGGTAAGATTGAATTACCTTTACAGCTAGGTATTGTATATATGGTTTCTACCTTATTAGTTAGACCTTACATGGGTGTCTTTGATATGTTATTGGGATGACCTTGGATACATATACTTCAATCCATACCTTATATAGTGTATGGGTGTAAAATTTCCAAAGCTCCATATGAACATCCTTTTGAGCAAGAATAATTTATACCCAAGTAGTTAATTATAAAACTTACTAAAGTTAATCTTACACAAAAGGGTAAACAACATGTAATTACCTTTACCAGACGACTAGTACTTGAGAGACCATTATGTCATAAATCCATACAAAACACTTGAAAATGGGTTGTAAAAAACCCAATGCCTACTATTTATGCTTCATGGCCATATAATCCTATTATACATATGCAAAACATCACAAATACTACAACGATAGATAGTACACCTATGCATGTTCCTTAGCATTATCACCATTTTATGGAACCAAGTTCATATTGGGGAGATACATATGAGTATATTTTGGATGAGTTCATAGGATAGTATTTTCCTTTCAATTATTCTAAAAATACCAAAAAAAATAAAAAACTTCAAAAATCTAGAAATATTTTCAGCATTTACGTATTCTATTAGCTCTTTGGCATCTATGTTTTTAGTTCCTTGTTAGTGGATATAATATAATTTATTACTCTATATGGTGTTTCATGCATCTTTTGAGTATGATATAGGTATACACATATACATAATCTATGCACTTTCAGATGTTGGGCCTTCTCTCTACTCATGTCATGTGGACATTGGGAGCATTTACTTCTTTGATCATGATACATTTAGGTTATATCATTATATGGTCATTTTAAATTATCATGTTTGATCTCATATATGTACTTACACATGCCTTTATCCATGCTTATATCTTTCTTAGTGTACTTGATATGCTAGTACTTAATGTTTTAGGATAACACATATCTAGGGATTAGTATGATATGTTTATGTTGGTTGATTATGCTTTCATTCATGCACTTATTTAAGTGTCTTATCTTTCTATTATCTTACTTTTTAGATCATTTGAATATGATCCATTTTTTATAACCTCCATGCCTTTGTTTTCCTCTTTGAAATTTGAATATGTCATTTTTTATTGTATGTTGACATTTGAATATGTAATTCTTGCTTTTGTGGACATCTGACTAAGTCATGTCCCTTTGATTTTACAACATTTAAACATTCCCCTTATTTTCAGTCTCCTTGGACCTTTGTCTCTTGATTTATTTTTTGAGTGCTCTTGTGTGTGTTCTTGATTGCATGTTGATATTGTATTATTAATATCTAGACATTGCCATGATCTATATCATGTATCTTAGGACTTATGTGATCACATTTGGTGTGTTTCAAATGATATATCTACTTAGACATGTTCCCTCTATATGATAGATGGTACATTCATAGTTTACATGGTTATCTTATCCTTTTGAGGTAAGGTAACTACCAGCTACTACTTTCCCTCACCTCAAAATGGGGGGCATGATAGTGGAGGCATACCAAAGAGGCATGACTTCCACATTATTTCACATATTCAGATTATAGTGGGGGCATGTTTTGGAAACATGTTTTCCACATTTATTTAATATTCAACATACCCATATTACAATGTGGCCATATTTTGGAAACATTTTATCCATACTTAAATTATTATTAGATTCATATTATAGAGGGGGAGTGTTTTGGAAACATGTTTTCCATACTTACACCTATTTCCAGGTTCAAATTGTACTGGGGGAATGTTTTGGAAACACATTATCCACACTTATACTAGTTCTCATACTTAGATTATAGTGGGGGCATGTTTTGGAAACATGTTCTCCACACTTACATAGTCTCAAATTTACCAACTTCATAGTTATATGATTCAAATACAAATTCGTGGTAGAATTTTATACATTAGTACCATTTTTATACATAGTTTTAACATGAGACATATCTAAGGTGCATATGTTATATAACATGTACCTAATAGTGAAAAATCAAATTAGTTTTAGATCTCAAACACTTTTAGGGACTGTCAACACCCACCAAGTTATAATTTTATAGACTATATTGAGCTAATCTACTGAATTAATTGGTTCACTTCTTGGTATAGTTGAGGTGATTATATCACTCAATCATTCCATGTTTATAGGTTGGACTTGATTACATCATCCAACATCACTAGTTTTATAGTGTGAGTTGACTTGGTTATCTCACACTCACCAAGTTATAATTAAGATTGGTGTTGTTACCTTCACCAACATGCCCCATTTTAAAACTAAAAATGAGGACCTTTTTTTATTATCTGATATTTTTCTATGGGGTTGTGATGGTCTATTTTATCAAACCCTTATTGATTGGTAGTTTACTAGAAGCTCAGTTACAAATGACTGTTCATGCTCATTTATAATGATTTTGCATTTTACTCAATTCAATATAAGCTTTCATCTATGAATATTAATGTCTAACTTACAAGTTTATTTTAAGCCTATAAATTCTTATTCCTTGATAATGCTTCAATATTCACCCATTTGAATTTTTGGGATTAAAATTAATTTTATCTAAATGATTGATTTCAATTCCTATAATAAATAACTATTTCTCACATAAAATTCACTTGACATAACTTAGTTTTATCAAAAATATTTACTTAGCTAATTTTCTTGTTTTGTCATAGGTTTTCAAAAGATTCTTGGGACCCCCAAATTATTTCATGCATCCCAATCTCCTCAATGCATGGATTTAGAGCCAAATATTTTTTGAAAAGTAACTAGGTATTTTTACATCTCTTAGGCTTTGATATTGCACCACATGGCATAATTTTGGTGACATAACCTAACAAAGAGTTAAAGGCATTAACAAAGGTTCAAAACCTAGGGACCTAAAAAATTTAGAACCTTAGGTGCATCAAAGCATTAACCCAAAATCCTAAAATTTGATTGATATTGGAAAAGGCCCATGGCCCCAAGGCCCCAAAAATATTCCACATGGCACCCATTTGAAAGCTTGGGAGCTTGTAGTGATTGCATAATTAACTTGGGAGCTTAGGGTACTAGAAGCATTAGGCCAAAGCATGCAGATCATGAGAGGCTGAGAAGAAGCCACATGGCCACATAAATCATAAAAATAGAGAATAGAGTAAATCTTGGGGATTCTGACATGCTATTAAGTGGTAAAGTGGGACCTATAGCAGTAAACCAAAAGCCTAATGATGGAAATGAAAGGAGAAGTCAATAAAGGGCCATGTGGTAGTGGTGATGTCACAAGATGAAGGGACTACGGTTGATAGCCTATCTAGCCATAAAAACCATCAAAAGTTAGGATGGGATTATGTATTCAATTAAATAGTAAAAATAAGTTGTAGCTCAGTAGCATGATGATATATTGTGGAATTTAAGTCATTTCAATTGGCACAATGATTAAAAGGGGGTAGATTTAAATAAAATCATGATTAAGGTGTGAATCATGGGCATGATGTGCACATTAGGATCAAACAAAAAACATAAGATAAATTTAACCTTCAATAAGTATGGTTCCTGAATACAATGAACACATCTAAATGGAAATCCCAAAGTAATCCCAACCATATACTACCAGAACTCAATTTAGTATTTTCAAGAGCTTGGGCATGCCTCCATATTTGTTAGAGAGTTAGGACCCTCAACTACATATCCTCAATCATCAATTGATGCTTGTAATCTCCCTAGTAGTGGGATGAATTTGAAACTACATAGTATGAGTTATATATATAATATTGGCTCCTATGTTGTCTTAAGGGTTCACTCCTTTTAGTTTTAGCGATAGAGTAATGGATTAGACTAGCTAGTTCTTCATAGTTAAACAGACCAATCATTTTATTTACGTGTATTTTCCTATTTTCTAGGTTAGATTTTTTTGAGTCGAAGATATTTGGAAGCCACGTATGTAATAATACTAAATATTGATGAATCCTAAATGATCCTTCATGAAAAAATATTTATATAAAAGCATTGTCAATTGATAAACTAGGCTTGTGCATGAAATATGGTAGCCCTGTTTTCTTATTTTGCATTATTATTATTATTATTATTATTATTATTATTATTATTATTATTATTATTATTATTATCATCATCATCATCATCATCATCATCTCCCTAAGAATCTTGCACCATCATTTAACTAGAGTTATGCTAGGACTAGATTAAATAAGGATTGGTCCAATTAGGGATTTGTCTACTCAAGAGGAACCGATCGACTCCATTAGAAAGTGGACTATTTATTCTCTTTCTTTGCCCTTCTCTCTTTTATTTTTCTTTAATCAGATTTGTTAGTTTAGAACATGTGAAATCTAATATTGATTTATTTTGGTTAATCTCCTTGATTATTACCACTTATGAAATTTTAAATCCATGTAATAGATATATTTCATTGAATCAATCATATCCCTTATATCAAATCTATATATGTTGATTCTAGTAGGATTAGTTTTATATAGGTGTCAATGAATGCAAATCAAAGGTTAAATTCCCATCTTGATGGATTGATACCTTTTTTAATATTTTTTATTACGTTATTGTATCTATGGTTCTATGAAAATGTTTGAATTAGTGTCATTTACATAATTGGATCATATTGCTGGTTCCCTAGGCATCATCTCTCAATTTAATGTACATAATTTATCTAAAATAATCCAACTTAACTAATAAATGCCCCTTGAATCAGAATGGTCACAATGAGCCAACTGTGTTACCTTGTATACCAAGACCTTAGGAAAGTATTTTACTCATGAAATCTTATTCCTTTTAGGAGAGGCAGAGATTAACGACCCCTACCTATTGTTGGTTGTGTCAAAACACTTCTCAACATTTTTAGTTCTAGAAGGAGGGCTTGATATGGACTATTTCAAATTTATCCCTTATTTTTAAGTTATTTTCCTAGTATTCCAATGGCCTTAGCTTGGCTAGGAGGATTACCTTACCCTGTTAATATTCTAGGGCCTTCCCATGATCTAACTAAACATCCTAATTTATTTTGACCAAAGTACATACATAGTGGGATTTTGATGGTGGAACTACAAATTTGAGCATTCAAAAATGCCATCATTAGGAATCACATCCAACATGAAGATGTGGCTTATTAATTATTCCATTCTTATTTAGATAAGGAAGCATAGAGTTGGTATATTGGACTACCATAAGGGTGCATCATGACATTGGCCATATTTGAAAATTTGTTCCTCAACCATTTTAGTGTGCTCATTGACCCTTATGTAATGTAATATCATTTTGATACAAGCCATAAATATCATAATGAACCAATTAGTATATTCAACCATTGATTTAATCAAATATACATAAGGTTGAAACACCCTTTCCTACAATCAGAAGCAGTTGTATAGAGGTCTACCTCAAAACTATGTATCCCTTGACTACTATGTTTGTTAGGATGAACCCATATGCTCTCACATCATTAACATTGGTATACCAAGAGGCTGTCAATATAGATAAATATTCAATAATTCAAGGGTTTGATTCCTATGCTTCCTATTCTTTGGAAAAATAGAGCATTTATGCCCAAAGTCCTTCAAGCTACATTTTAGAAAATTTGCCCATGAGTCATAATATGCCATACAATGTAATGCCCAAAGTTTATGACCAGATTAGTTTTACTCCAACAAATAAGAACCCTGCTATTAGTTTTAATGCATATGATTATGTCAATACAATATATGATCAAAGGTTGTCTTTCCTTGTGATTATAGTCAAGTTTATTTTGATGCTTCTTTCTTGCCCTTCGTTATAAGAGAACCTCAGATAATTCCTGACCCAAGCTATGAGACTACATTCCTAAATGCATCATTGGGATTCTATGAATATGGATATGGAGCTAAGGCTGAGATGATCATGCACATTGATAATATGCCATCTTAAAAATGTGATCCAATATATGAAGGCTACAGTAGTGATGATGAAGATTTCGATGGTGTTTGAAGTTGCATTGGAGGTTGCAAGCAACCTAGTTCTAAGAAACAAGTGGATCGAGAGATGCTTTCCCAAGATGAATAATCATAAGACTCTTGTGATCAATCAAATAAAGAATTCAAATGACTAGAAGACCTATATAAAGAAGATGCATGTTATGCATGTGAAACATCCTTACCCTGTGTTCCCTCTAACCCTACATTTAATAAACTAATCCATGATGGTTAAAAACTCATTGGAAGTATATTTTCTTTCCCCTCATCATTATAAGAGGATGAAATTAAAGAAGATAATGTTGAGCTAGACTTTTGATGCCAAGAAGAAGAAAACCAAGAAGAAAGGGTTGTCCCTTTGAGGAAAATGAGTTAGATGAACTTGAAGTAGTTGATATATCTCCTTAGTTCAACCCTAATTTAAAATCAATTGAAATCAACCATACATTATTCTCATCATTAGAGGAAGTCATGATTTAAATGGGAAGTCATGAATACAATGACCTAGGTGAAGTAATCATGATAGTGGGGATGCAAGCTAAGAGTTATCTAATTCAGACTAACTTCCCACATACCTAGGCCACTAATAATAAGTTCAAAAGGTCTTTAATATGAGAATAATCTAAGTTAATCCCATGCATTCTAAATGAAAAAAATTAAAAAGAGGATGCTATCCAAGCATCCATCCTCATCTAGGAGTAACCACTAACCAATTCATCTATTAAATACAACAAAGAAAAAGTCTCTATAGTTTGGATACATGCATCATTTTTTTATGTATGGATATTCAAACTTATTCCTCATCTCAATTCTAGTTACGGGTAGAGGTAATTCTCTTCACTTATCCCTCATGCTTTATACAAGCTAGATATAAGCATAATGTTGAATTATGTGGTCTATTTTTTTTTTAAATTTCATGAACTAAACATTAACAAATTATTATGGGGTAGTGTATTATATCATAGATGATAACATATAATAAATTAATATTGTCCTTTTCCCTTCTCAAAATCCTAAAAATGAATAGGTGTCTAACTACTTTCAAATATGCATTTACTTGAAAACATCTGTGAACAATTTATCTTTTCTTTTTTTGTTTGTTTTCTTCTTTTTTCCTTATCATCCCTTATTGTTAGCTTAGTTCCATTTATTATTATTTTTTATTTGGTACTTATTTTTCTACCTTGAGATTCCCTCATCAATCAAATAAATGAAATGAAAGGCACGTCATGTAGGTAGCATCGATGGCACTCAGAACATGAGGGAAAACCTTGCTTAAACACTTGTGTGAATTGCTATGATTCTCTTGTGAATTTTCAAAATTTTAAATGCCAATGATTTGAAATAGAGTGTATGCATTTATAAAGTTTTTTTTCTCATTTGAATCTATCTATACACTTGATTGAAACATTTGAAGAAAATGCTACATTAACCTTTTTGGGTTTGTCTTTACTAATCATAAAATTTATAATTTTTTTTGAACCCATGGATTAGTCCCCAACCCTCCATGGATATAAAAATTAAATTATATTTTCAAAATAATTGAGTCAAAGTAAAAAACTAAAAAATGTTCCTCAAAAAGGTGATCTTGGTAACCTCCACCACAAGCTTTCTAGCCTAGTTGGTAGTGGAGCAAGGCTTTAGAAAGGGACCATAGGTATCTTTATTGGGGATATAGACACCTAGATAGTGTAGATAAATGCCCATACCATTACCCCCCATGAAAAATAGCTAAATCTTTCATTTTAGAAGTTGTAATCATTTGTACAAATCTAAAATATTATGTGTGCATGCAAATAAAATGAATTAATCACTTGATCACATATGCAAGTCTTTAATGAGAGTGTAGAAGAATATGCCACATATTGAGGCATAATTTAGTGATTTTATCCTTTTAATTTTACCTCAAGTTATCATTTATAGCTAACACTTGTCGTTTGGATGTAAGAACTAAATATTCTAGATTTTTTAGATACTTAGGAATATCTACCAACATGAGTCACCATTTATTGTTGCCTTCACCAACATGCCCCATTTTCAAACTAAAAATGGAGACCCTCTTTTCTTATCTAATATTTTTCTATGGGGTTGTGATGGTCTAACTAATTGAGCCCTTCTTGATTGGTAGTTTACTAGATATTAAGTTACAAATGACTATTCATGTTCATTTATAATGCCTTTACATTTTACTCAATTCATTCTAAGCTTTCATATATGAACATCAACGTCTAACTTGCATGTTTATTTTAAGCACATGAAGTCTTATTCCTTGATGAAATGCTTCAATATTCATCCATTTGAATGACTAGTTTCTATTCCTATATTAAATGATTGCTTCTCGCATAAAATTTGATTAGAAAAACTTATTTAAAAAAAAAAATTACTTAGATGATTTTTTTTTTCTCATAGGTTTTAAAAATATTCTTGGGACAAATAGATTATTCTATGTGTCTAAATCTTATTGAAGCACAACTTCATAGCCAAATATTTTTGAAAAATAGATTAAGTCTTTTTAAATCACCTGTGTTCTAATATCATGCCATTTGGCATGATCCTAGTGATCCAAAATAACATAGATTTAAAGGCATTAAAAAAGGCTCAAAATCTTGGAACCTCATAAATGCAGAGGCTTGAGGGTATTAAGGAATTAAACCAAAAGTTTAAGAATTGATAGACATTGGAAAAGGCCCATAATCCCAAGACCCTGAGAAGATGCCACATGGCACCCTATAGGAAGCTTGAGAGCTTACAATGATTAAAAAATTAACATGGGAGCTTGAGGCATCAGCAACATTAGCCCAAAGCATGAAGAGGCTAGGAGGCCAAGAAGAAGCCACATGGTCATGACAATGACAAAATAAAACATCAAAGTAAAGCCTGAGGATGCTGATAACTTGTTAAGTGGTAAAGGGGGAACCATCAAAGAAAATTAAAATTTAAGCAATGGGAATGGAAGGAGAAACTAAGAAAGGGCCATATGGTAGTGGTGACATCAGAAGATGAAGGATATAAGGTTGATGGCTCATCTAGCTGTCAAAAATTGAGATGGGACTATGTATTTAATTCAACATCAAAATCAAGTTATAACTTAGTAACATGATGATAAATGATGTAATTACATGCATTGTAGTTGGTGTAATGATCAAAAGGGGTAGATTCAACTAAAATCATGAATAAGGCATGAATCATGAGTGTGGTTGTGTGCATTAGGATCAAGAGAAGAATATAAGATAAATTTAGCCTTCAAGAAGCATGGTGCCTAACTACATGAACCACATCTAAATGGTAATCTCAAAGCAATCCCAATGACCCTCTACTATGATTTTTCAATTCATTATTTGTAAAATCATAGACATGCCTCCATATGTATCAGAGAGTCAGTACCCTCAACTGCATATCCTCAATCATAAATGAATGCTTGTAACTGCCCTAGTAGTGGGACAAATTTGAAACTCCATAGACCGAGTTATCTATATAAGATTGAATCCTACATTGTATTAAGGGTTGGATCATTTTATTTTTAATGATAGAGTAGTGGACCAAACTAGTTGGTTCTCCATAGTTAAGTAGAATAGTCATTTTATTTTCATGTATTCTCATGTTTTCTAAGTTAGTATTTTTTTGAGTCAAGACTATTTGGAAGCCATGTCTATAATCCAACTGAATACTGATGAATCCTAAATGATCCTTCATGAAAACATCTTTATATAAAAGTATTTTCAATTGATAAACTAGGCATGTGCATCAATTATGGCATCTATGTTTTCCTCTTTTGCATTATTTTTATCTCCCTTGAAATATTGCACCGTCCTTTGGATGGAGTTTTGATAGGTCTAACTCAGTTAGGGATTGGTATCTTTGAAGATTTATCCATTCAAGAGGAGCTGACTATCTCTATTATAAATCAAACTCCTCTTTTTCCCTACCATTCTCTTTTTTATTTTTCTTTAATCAGCTTTGTTAGTTTAGAATATATGCAATCTCCTCTAAATGTTTTATCTTGGTTGCTCTCCATGTCTATTATTTTCTATGCACTATTGAATCCATGCAATAGGTATGTTTCATTGAATTAGTTGTATCCCTTATATAAAATTTATATATGTTGATTATGGTTATATTAGATTGTTGTAGATATCAATTCATGCAAATCAAAGGTTAAATGTCCATCTTGATGTCTTGATACCTTTGTTTATAAGTACTATTGCATTATTGTATCTATGGGTGCTATAAACAAGTTTGAATCAACAACATTTACACAGTTGGATCATTTGCTTGGTTCCCTAGGCATTAGCTCTCAGTTTAATGTACATAAACTTGTTTGAAATACTCTAACTTAACCAACAAAGGCCCCTTGAATTTGAATGGTGTAACAGCCCCTCAAGGTTAACTAGAGTTAAGTTAATTTTTCTTTTCCACACATCTATGGTATTTATTTAGCATTAAAGATCCTTAACTAAATGTAGAATTTAAGATAAACTATGTTATTAACCAAAAGGTTAAGGGTTTGACTCATTTAGATAATGATATATATATATATATATATATATATATATATATATATATATAAAACGTATGCTAATTTGTTTTCATTAACCCATCAATATAATGTACAAAATAATCCAAGTTAATAATTTCAATTGCTATTGATTAAATAGTAAATCAGGTACATATATATTACAACCAACTATTGTTGTTACAATTTAGCATCATATAATACAAGTATACAATTACAATTAAATAATTGTAGGATCCTTTCTATAATGTTGACTATTTTCTTTGATGAAAATGATCATTTCAATAGTGTATTCAATATCACTCTCATCTTTAATTATGGGCATGTTGGGAGGATACTTGAAAGGATCTAAATGTTGAGAGGTAGAGAGTGAATTATAATATGTTATTCTAGTTTTTACATGAATATTTATTTTATCTTAATTATTGATAATATTAATATGAGATGTAGGAGCTTTTTGGGAATTAGTCAAATCCATCATATCATGTTGTGCTACCCAAAAATCTATTGACTTCTTTGTGCAGATTATAACCATTCCAAGAATGCCTCGAGTAAGATAAATTAATTCAATCTCACTTTGTTGCCTATAAAAATAGATTTTCATTACGTTATACGTAATAAAAATGAGTGGAATTTGTATTGAACTAATAGTTTTTTGGTGGAAATAATTAGAAAATTTGACATTACAAAGATAACTGTTTCCACCAAAAAATCATTAGTTTAATATAAATTCTAATCATTTTTGTTACGTATAATGAAATGAAAATCTAATTGTATAGGAAAAAAAGTGATATTGAATAAATTTATCTTAGTTGAGGCATTTTTGAAATGGATGCAATCTACACAGAAAAGTCAAAATATTTGTGAGTAGCACAACATGATATGCTAGATTTGACTAATTCCCAAAAAGCTCCTACATCTCATTTTAATATTATCAATAATTAAAATAAAATCAATATTCATGTAACAACTAGAATAACATATTATAATTCACTCTCTACCTCCCAACCTTTAGATCCTTTAAGTATCTGCCCCATATGCCCATAATTAAAGATGAGAGTGATCTTAAATACACAATTGAAATGATCATTTTCATCAATGAAAATAGTCAACATTATAGGAAGGATCCTACAATTATTTAATGTTTCATATCACATATCTGAATAAAAAATTACAATTATATAATGTTACATAGAACATATGAGTATCAAATGACTCATTAATATCCAAAATAATTTTGTGTAAACCTCTATCGATTGACTATTGGAAAGGAAGGGAGAGTATCATCCGAGTGATTTTCCATACAAACCATGAACCATTGATCCCTCGCATAATCTCCCAATAAGGGAATGGCCCTCCCTTCATAGATGGACAGATAGTGATAGTGAAAAAATTAAGAAAGACAACTAGAAACCCATGTGTTATAAGATAAGCATCACATGTAACATATCATAAAAAAATACATTCTAACATGATATCGTGCAATACATGAAAATTAAATCAAATAGGTGAAATAACAATGTTCAAACCATCAAAATTAATTTGGAAAAATCTTTAATATAATTTTCTAGATCTCAAGATCAATCAATTTCACACACACAACTCAATTGAACAACTCCAATCTGCCTATTACTAGCACTGAGTAAGTAGGTGAATTCCATTACAACTACTTATTTAATGTTAATAATATCAAGTAAGGATAACAATGCTAATTTTTTTAGATTTATAACACACAAATATTACATAATGAATGCCATAGCATGTACGAATATAAGGTCATGATAATATTTTTGATAATTCATTATGAACATCTAAATACTATAATCAACTAATAGACATTTAATTAATCCTCTTAAATCAAATAGTTAATTCAATTTAAACATAAACAATAATAGTAGTTTTTAAGGCACAATCATAATTTAATGATCATTTACTTAAAAACCATTTTCCATATAAGTTCAATTTTCTATTTAACTAATAGTATCAAACATACAAAAACCCTTATCTCCATGACAATTATTTCAATCCTCAATTTTTTTTTAATAAAATTCCAACATAATCACTAATAAGTAATAATATAATACTTATCAATAAGTCAAACAATGTTTGATTCCAATTAAGATTCAAGTATAATTTGAAATCATTAAAGTTTAGGTTTCAATTCCACACAATAACAGTGTAACACCCAATAGTTTGCACATCATTCCATATAAAAAGCATTTGGTAATAAACAACCACTCAAATCTCATACAAGAATCTACTCCATACATACATTTATATAAATATACCCAACCAACCAATGCATTTTACAATGATTAAACACCTCATTTATAGATAAGTCTTGATTGCATAATTATGTATACATACATACATACATGCATGCAGGCATGGATGCATGCATGCATACATACATACATACATACATATGTTTGTGTGTGTTATACAATAATTAAAGTGTATACATACATGTGTGTGTGTAACCGGTTTGATACTATTTCACAATACACTTTGCATATAACCATGATATAAGAAATAACTACAGGGTCGACTATCAATAGTCTATCCTCTAGCTATTTAGAGTATTGAATATTCAAAAATTCATATAATCATACAAATGATACCAATTAAACCTCTCAAATGTAATGCCTAGTTCAAACATTATCTTAATACACACACATCTAAAAATCCAAATACTTAATGATATAATAGAACCCAGATCTGGTTAGATTCTTTCCCATAACTAGAAATTAAAATAGTGTGTTCAAAGTTAAACTAAATATGAACATCAACACTCATCCCATTCACTTATAGAAGGATTAAATAAATTGAAAAACCCCTATTCAACATAAAATTTATACACATCTACCCAAATTTTACTAAGTTATTCAACAAAAAGTCAACAGAGCTTGGGGAATCTATAATCGTACTTCCCATGACACTACTCCTTATGATTACACATTGGCTCACATGCAGACTACCGACCCTATTTATCCCACTTAGAGACATTTTCCACTCACTTATACCTTTCCTACATCATATTCTCATCCCATACACATCCTCAGTCCATCTTGGTCCTTTCTCACACTAGATAAGCTCTCTAGGGACCCCCCAAGGCTCTTTTAGAGGCTTGTTGACCACCCTAAGCAGATATTTGACCCATGTCATAGCTTAGGGAGGAAACATATATCTTAGGCCACATGTTTCCTTCATAAAATATTTGACTTAGGCTATGGCCTAGGTAAAATGTGTGAAAAAGTGCCATGTGTGGGCCCAAATGGCTAGAAATGGCTAGTTTTTGGCTTGTTGGTAGATTAGGGTTGAGATATATGCCTTTTCCTCATTCATTTGAGATTATATATTCAATCTCTCATATATTATTTCTCTAATATTCCCACTTGATCATCATACTCAAATCTTGTCTGCCTCCTTGAACCTCTCTTGGTTCTTGCTAGGCACAATAGCTTTCATTATGATAGGGGATGCCCTACTACACTACAACTTCTCTTGGTGATTCACATTGATCTCTATAGTGTTCCTAAATTTTTGGGGTTGATCCTAGCTCCCTAAAGACTCCATTTCACCTATCTCTTATGATCCTTACATCAGCTCTCTTACAGATTGGTAGCTTCTCTTTCACCTCTTCCATAGCTTTTGGCTCTTAGTCTAGACTCAACTCACACACAACCTAATCCTCTTCTTCTCTTACTTCCTATATTGGATAATTAGTTGGTATAAATTCTACACATCTCTCTTGATTTTGATATGAGGGAACTTTAATTTGAAAATTGAAACTCTCTATTTATTTGCATTAGTACACATGCTAGGGTTTGATTGTTTTAGTGATATATAATGTTTAGGCCATTTAGAATAATTTTTGAAGTTTATGAATTTATATGTGGTTAAGAATATATTAATTACTTGAAATATCTCTCATCATATGTTATGATTGCATTAGAAACATTTTTCATTACATAGTAGGACTCTACATGCTCAAAATGATCTATACAACTTGCTTAGACAATCTCTTTCTCTTGCTAAACTAGGAAATTGCATTATTAGAAAATAATAATGTTGAAAGTGAAAGATAACTCAAACTTAGACTAGGCATGATCTTTAACCCTGGCTTGAAAATGTCTTTATTTCTTAAAATGTCTTTCATTTATCTTGAAAATGCCTTTACTTCTAAGTTTGCATATCAATTGTTAGCTCTCTTTATTTGGCATTATTGTTTCTACAATTTATATGCAATTATTTGTCTAGTCTTAGCTACTTGATTTACTATGGTTAGATATGCTAGAGATACCTGTATCCTTTATGTGTTTGATCATGTTATCCCTAACTTGGTTTACAAGTCTATCTATAGCTTGGTTCAAGCCAAAAAACTAGATAGTCACTATAGATCTCCTATAGCCCATAAAAGCCTTAATCCTTCTAGCCTTCTAGTGGTTTGCTTTAACACCCTATGTACTGGCTGTCAAACACTAGTGGTTCTGTTTAGATTCTTAGAGCTATATTCTAGCATGTCTGATGGGATCTCACATATAGTCTCATGCTATTTATATCATGTTTAGAGCTCTCTTATCAACTCCCCTTTGTTACCTATTAGGCTTTGTTTTTAGTTATGTTTTAGCTCTTACCTTGGTTGTTTTCTCTTGCTTTGGTTCTATGTCATTCTCCCTATTGGTTATCCATATGTGTGCCTTTTTTGTTGCTTTTTATGTTGCTCTTATTTAATTACATCCATGGTCAACCTCCCTCCCTTGGGACACCAATCCCATTAGATTTAGGGCCTTATCCTTGAGTTCACTCATGAGAAAGATACCACTACAATGGAATAAAATAGACATCATAGGATCTAGGAGGTTCCCTCGACCCAACATGGTGACCTTCAGCCTCTTACATTTTAAAGGGAATAAGATTGGAAGGACTATAACCAATAAACTTGATCTCCTTTTCACCAGTTTGAGCTTCATTATCCAAAGCATGTTTCTTCTCAACCTCATACCATGACTCATTCACCTATTCAAGGTGATGAGGATCTCATTACACAACTAGGACTTGATGAAATACATGCGGTCATTTATGATTTCCATAGATGCCTTTAGGTGAATGAAGTGCATACTTTTCCCCCTAGGAGTTGATAGTGTGCTTCCTCTAGAGATAGAGCTTGCACCCATTCAATTTCAAGTGTCTAAACCAATTCTTGCATGAGTTCCCCACCTCTGTATCAGTAGGAGACTCTATAATAAGAACACCCTCATATACATGCTTTGGGTCATAGGTATTCCCACTCAAAAAGATAGCTTCATCACAAAGATTCTTCCCATCCTCCTAGCCCTTAATTTAGAGTTTTCGATGAGCACGTTGATTTTGATCACCACCTATGGACTAGATATCTATGGGATGCCTATCAGGAGTATCAATAGCTACCAATTAATCCTCATCTGATGGCACATGACTAGTATCATGGAGAATATGGTCATCATGACCATTTCTATGAGTATGCCACATATTCCCATAATCCCCATTGGGAATGTTACCCTTCTCATAGTTGTTCCCCACCCCATGGTAGAGATAATTTTCACCATGAGCATCTTCCCTATTGGTAACTAACTCAAAATCATCCTCTCCATAATCATGGTCATGATGATGTCTATGGGCATAGGCCACATCATTACCATCATGATCGCCCTCCAAGATCTCATCACTAACCCTTTATCAACCGTGCCTATGAGGATCTTTTCTAGAATCCACTAGCCCCCTGGGTACGTGCTATTCCCCTTCCTAATCCTCTCCCTAAACTACCTAAGTTCAATGGGACTTAGGACTCTAGTCCCATAGAGCACATTATAACATTTATGATGGTGTGTATGGATTTGGAATAGGATGAGGGCATGAGGTTGAAGCTCTTCACTCATTCTCTATGAGCTAAAGCTCTAGTTTGGTTTCAAAATATACCTCTATATTCTCTCTAAGTTTTAGCTCCTTTGGGATGATTTCCTGTAGTACTTCAATACCACTAGACCCTTTAACCTTAGCATCTAATCAATTACCTCCATGGCATAGGCCAAGGGTGAGTCTAACTTTGATTTTGTGTATAGGTGGCATTCAACCATCCATACATGCAGAACAAGGTTTTGAGATGATTAAATTTATGATATGTTCACATCAGCATTGAGGTAGGAGGTTCACCTTGATGTCCTCTAGTGTGAACCCCCCTTGTATGATGAATTTATTAATGAGTGTCTAAAGATTGAATTATTTGAGGTGTGTATAGGCATGTATCCCATACCATCCCAAAATTCATCCTCTTTGTGCAATCATAATCACGATGTGACCATCGATGGTGTCACTAATTCTCATCCTGAGAATAAGGATAAGAAGGACAATCATAAGGTGAATGCTTTGAGTAAGAAGCTAACTAAAAATAAGGCTTATGAATCAAGAACAACAAAATAATAGATGGTGTTTCCTTATGACCCTACCAAGTTTTGCAATTTCTATTAGATAAAGGGGCATGATGATGCCAATTATGCTACCTAAAAGTCTGGTGCACAAGCCTTGCTTTCATCTCAAATTTATCCTCTTGTGGAACCCAACCATAAATTAAATATGTTCAAGGAGCCTTTACCTGACCATAATAAAGAGAAGAATAAGAAGAAAAATAAGAAACCAAAGGCTAAGGCCCCTCATTCTCCTTATTACTCTTCCACCTCTTCTGACTCCTCTTCTCAGGCTGACCCAAGAGGAAAAGCCAAACATGAGAGTGGCAAGGTCATTACTACTATTGAGATAGACTTTATTGGGTATGATTACTTTATCAACACATACTTAGGTTGGGTCACCAACTTTTTGGAGAGACTAGTGGTGTTGGGCTTCCTTTTTAGCCCATAGGGGCAGGGAATCCCAAAGTCAGGTTTGAATTTTAGTGTAACATCCCTCCCCAGGATAGACAACATCCTTACTCCATCATAGAGGAATTACAAGGCCTCTTAGCTGGGATATATTTTTGGGACCTTCTTTTCTTTTACCCTAAGTGAAGGGGATTCATCTTTGATGATCTTGGTCTCTCTTATGAGGTCCACTATAGGATGACATTGAAGTGGTGTTCAAATCTGATGCATCCAAGCACCCTCTCCCCCCATCTTATCTTTTGACCCCACCTATTTTCCAAATGCTTTGGTTATTGCAAATAGGGTTTGATTCCATCTTTATATTGAGACCTTTTTTGATGACTTCCATGTTAAGAACTACATCATTAATGAAGGATCTATATTAAATATCATGCCCTTGCATTTATTTAATGAGCTTGGGATCAGTCAAAAGAAGCTCTCTAATTCTCACCATAATTGTGTTGGTTTTAACAATGACATGGTTTCACTAGTGGGGAACATGAAGGTCTAGGTCAAGTTTGGTCCCAATATAGTTAAGATCAAGTTTTGTGTGTTAGACCTAGATATTTCATAGAACATGACTCTTGGTCATCCTTAGACCGCTGACATGCAAACCATCGCATTAACCATGTTTTTCATGGTTTAGTTCATGTATGAAGGTGAGGTTCATACCATAGAGGCTAACTTAGATCCTTCGACATTGCTCTACACAAAGACAAAACCCATAGGCAAGGCTTTCGCTATATCCTCATGGGGCTTTGTGGATTGTCACACACCCCCTAATTTTGAATCTCATTTTCTCAAGGATGAATGTTGTGATCTGAATAAGTATCGATCAACATTCATTCCTTTAGAGTCTGACACATGTTAGCCAATTCACTCTTCTACTCCATGATTCCAAGTTGGCTCTTCTCTTCTCAAAGACCTATTTCAAGACGTCTCCCCAGAAATTGAGCTTCCCCTCATATTATGTTTTTATCATCAGAGTATAGGATCTCTCAATGCATCTCCCACTGAGACCAATAGAGTAGCTGAGTCTGATATCGAGTGCTATTTCATTCATATTATGACATGTAACCTATTTAAGGAAAGAAAGGCTTACACCAAGCTCATGCAATCTTGTTGTTAGTATCATTATGCCCTTAATTGTCTAGGTTTGGATATCTCTCGCACTAATGGACCAACCCCTAACATTACTACAGTATATGTCCTAGTAGTTAAACCTAAAGTGTTAGACCAATTGCTCCCTCCAATGATTGAGTGTTTTGAGGAAGGAAATGCTATGAATGGTGAAGGATCCATAGATGTCAACCTTGGCACTTAAACAAGGCTAAATATCATCAAGATTAGTGCTAGCCTTACTTTAGAGGAATGAGACGTCATGGTTGCCTTTTTATACAAATTTTTAAATGTATTCACTTAGGAATATGCTGATATGAATGACATGGATCCTGATGTTGTTGTCCATAATCTTGTTATGGATGATGGGACCTAGCCCATTTGCCAAAAGTAATAACCAATGGCACTTAAAATCTCTTAGTTAGTTAAGGCTAATATTGAGAAGCTCATTCGAGTTGGTTTTATCCAAGCTATTGACTACCCTTAATGGATTTTCAACATTGTTCCTATTCTCAAGAAGAACAGAGTGATTCAAATTTGCATCGACTTTCAGGATCTCAATATGGCCTATCCAAAGGATAATTTTCCTACTCCTTTGATCAACCAAATTATTGATTCCATTGCTAGATTTGAGATCATGTCCCTCATGGATAGGTTTTTTAGGTATAACCAAATCTAGATTGTACCTACAAACTAACACATAATGACATTCATTACCCCATGAGGTACCTTCTATTATGTTATCCTGCCTTTTAGTATGAAGAATGTTAGGGCCATGTATTAGCATACCATGACCCGTGTTTTTCATAACCTCATCTATAAAATTATGGAGTGCTATGTCTATGACCTCCTCAGTAAATAATATAAGTAGGATGAGCATGTGTGAGACCTCAAGATCATCTTTGAGCATCTCAGGGAGTATTACATCAACCTCAACCCTGAGAAGTGCATTTTTAGTGTTTCTACTAAAAAGCTTATTTGCTTCCTCATTTTGTAGAGGGGCATTGAAGTGGATCTTGAGAAGATCAAGGTAATCCTTGAGATGCCTCCCCCATGCAATCTTATTTAGTTTTAATCCTTCCTTGGAAGACTTAACTTATTTAGATGTTTCCTTGAGGAGTATGCTCATAAATCCATACCCCTCACATGTCTCTTATGCAAGAACATGTCGTTCTTGTGGCTTGTTGAAGTCCAAGTGGAATTCAAGGAATTGAAGTGCATGTTTCATAATCATCCTATCCTGATGGCACCCATTGAAGGCTGTGAGTTTATCTTTTACACCGTTGTCACTAATATTTCCATTATGGGCATGTTGTGTCAAAAGGATGATACTAATAGAGTTAAAGAATTATTTACTACATCTCTCACATGCTTGTTAGCCTTGAGCTCAACTATTATCTTGTTGAATGGTAGTGCCTCTCCCTTATCTTCACCATGAAGAAGTTGACACATTACATGTTGGGATAAACTACCAACATGATTGTCCAGTCTGATGTACTACACTACTTGCTCAATAAGACACACCTTACTAGCAAGACTATGAGGTGGATCATGCTTCTTCAAGAGTTTGACCTCTACATTATTAACCAAAATTACACTAAGGGCTTAGATGTGGCTGACTAACTTGCTGAGTGCCCACTACCCAACCCTAGCATGAAATTGGTTGATGATGCCTTTCTTGATGAGATGGTCTACTTAGTCAACCGTGTTGAGATATTCAAGTATGATTGGTATTGGGACATTAATTTTTAACTTAAGACCCAACATTAACCCATCAATGCTTCTTCATAATAACACTATTAGATCCATAAGCTTATCATTCACTATGTCATCATAGGTAGTGTCTTGTTCAAAAAGGGTTTAGATGGTGTGTTGATCTAGTGACTTGCCCTCAAGGATACTCCTCTCATGTTGGAGGAGTCTCATGAGAGTGTTTGTGGTGGCCACCTAGGAAGGCAAGCCACTATTCAACATATTATTAAGATGGGCTACTAATGGATCATTCTTGTTAAGTATTCCATCTAATATTCTAAGAATTATAAGATGTGATAAGCCACTAGGGATGCTATCAATGCCCTTATAATCCTCTTTCTCTTTATCTCTACCCCTTGGCCCTTCACAGTTTAGGATCTCAACTTTATCGATGAGTTCAAACCCACCTCTTGTGATGGTCACCACTGGTTCATATATACCACTAACTATTTTATGAAGTGGGTTGAAGTCATGCCTCTTAGCAGCATGTGTAGGAAGACCATTGCCAAGTTTTTCCTAAACTAACTTATTTGTAGATTTAGTGTCCCCTCTATGATTATGGTTGATAATGGCCCAGGTTTCTAAAGCCTTAAGATACATGAGCTTGCTAAATGATTCATGTTCAAGCTCCATTTTTCCTCCACCCATTTCCCCACGAAAATGGGCTAGTATAATCTTTAATAAAACTCTAAATGATGCAGGAGCATCAATATGTTTAGAAATTTATTTATATTAGTTTCCTGCCATTTCTTCATTTGTTTTAGTTTTCAAAAGTTGTCTATTTTCAATAAAAACAAAACCAATATCTACCTCTAATGATTTTTTTTAAGTCTGTTGAGGAAGATATCTGGCGAATTGATTCTTCTTATGATTAGAAGAATCATTTCCCTTTGTTTGTTTGTTTTGTTTGGGGCTGTTGTGATTTAGCCTAAGATAGGATCAGTTAATAACCACATGCTTTGTATGGGGATTTTGGTTTTTGTGAAAACAGGGGATAGGTAGTCAAAGGGCACAAGGGGGACATAGTGTGAAAAAAAATCTACGATGAGCAGACACACACAGATGTATGGTCTCTGATATATATTAAAATAAAAGTGTGTAAATTCTGTTTTGCCATTGATACAACTCCAGGAGTTTGCTCATCAAAGTGGTTGCCATCGATTTTCAAAAGATTGAATGTCAAACCAGTGATTGGGTTTGTAATAACCATACAAATCAAAGCACCTATATGCTGAGTCGCATATGACGGTGGAGCAATTTTCAAACATTTTGAGTACAATTCTGGTTATTGTTGTTGTTTTTTTTAAAAAAAAAGTTATGCTGAACCGTGGTTGTCTATGCAACACATAGAGGTTATGCTAAGCGCTTTAATAAGTGGAAAGTAAAACAAGGGTGAGTCTGCCATGGAAAGGAGAATTCTGATCTTAAAATGTATAATCTAATGCTGGGCATTCAAAGGTTTGGGTCATAATGAAGTCTGGCATTGGTTTGACTTAGGAGAAATGCTCAGGACTTAGCATACAGGGACATTGTCCAGCCAGAAGAGGATGCCAGGTAACATTTTTGTGTTTGAAGAAATACTTTATTAATAATTTGTCAAAACATATACCTCTGTACAGAAGTCCTATTCGCAATTTGAAATAGAGCAATCAAAATATATATCTTTGTCAAGAAGTCTGTTGGACCATTTTGAGTAAACTGTCAAGAAAAGAGAAAATGTAAAGATGATATGCTGTGTATGGAGGAAGTAATTTGTCACGACACATGTTATGTCCCTATTTACATGAGATTTTTTGTTAATCATTTTAAAGTTTTCTAAACACATTTAGTTTAGCCTGTGTGAAGAGTTACAGTTTTCATCATTTGGTATCAGAGCACAAGGGATTGTGCACAATCTAAAGATCCAAGTCAAAGGAGAAGAAGAACATGATTTGTGAAGAAGAGACAAGATGGCTATGAGAGTCAGGAATAGAGTTAGAGCTAGAGGAAGGAGACCTGGAGGACTTGGAGGACAGGTTACACTGGTAGAGGAGATTAGGAACCTAACAGCTAGGCTACAAGACCTGGAGATGGCTCAAAGAAGAGGCACTGACATGGGTGAAGTTAGTGACAGAGAAGAGGAGCCACCAGAAGATGAATTGGTGGTGGAAGAAGAAACAACGGAAGAGAGGTTGATCAAAGCCATTATGAAGGTGAACACAAAGCCAAAGATGGAGGTTCCAATGTATGAAGGTAATTTGAATGTGGAAGAATTAATTGATTGGATTAATGCATTAGACAAATATTTTGAGTATGAAGGAATTGAAGAAGATGATAAGAAAGTCAAGTATGCCATGACAAGGCTAAGGAAACATGCATCCCTATGGTGGGATGGAGTGTAAGAAGAAAGAAGAAGGAAAGGGAAGCTAAAGATCAGAAGCTGGGACAGAATGGTAGCAAAAATGAAAGGTAAGTTTATGCCTAAAGATTATCAAGTCAATCTCTTTAAGCAATTACAAAATTTGAAGCAAAAAGAAATGTCTGTGAAAGAATACATTGAAGAGTTTTATAGGTTGACTATAAGATCAGGTCATATTGAGGATGACACAGAGAAGGTAGCCATATACACCAATGGTTTAAAATTTTCTATTCAAGATGAAATTAGTCTTCTCATTCCTAAGACAGTTGAGGAGGCATATCAATTTGCCTTGAAGGCTGAGGAGAAGATAGCAAGAAAATAAACATCCTTCTCAAGAGGAAGGGGAAGATCCAACAGAGGTAGAAAATTTCAAGGAGGTAGAAGATAGCTGCAAACATCTCAAGAAGAAGCCAGCAACTCACAAAGTTCAAGAGGCAGCTATACACCAAGAGGAAGAAGACCATACCAAGGATATCAAAGAGGAGGAGGAAGATTCATGGGCCAATGTTTTAAGTACAACAAGTATGCAGGACACAGGGCATATGAGTGTCCAGAGAACCCTTCTACCAGCCATGAGAGAGGTGTACATGTGACTCAAGGTGAAGAACAAAATGAAGAAATTGTAGCAGCTTATGAAGATACCCTAGAAGAAGGTGAGTCTCTTTTGATGAAAAGAATCTTGTTAAAGCCAAATAAAGAAGTTGTAGAACCACCTCAAAGGAAAACTTTATTTATAACCACATGTAAGAGTAAGGGGAAATACTGTAAGGTCATTATTGACAGCAGAAGTACTGACAATCTTGTGTCAACTGAGATGGTGGAGAAACTAGGCTTGAAGAAAGAGGAACATCCTACACCTTATCAAGTCTCTTGGCTATAGAAAGGACACAAACTCCTGGTAAGTGAACAATGCAAAGTAGATATTCAGATAGGAACATATAAGGATCAGATTTTATGTGATGTCATGCCCATGGATGTATGTCATATCTTGCTTGGAAGGCCTTGGCAATTTGACAAGAAGGCCATGCATGATGGAAGGCAGAATACATATATGTTTGAAAAGGATGGGATCAAGCATACACTCACACCATTGAAGGAAGAGGTTGCTGCTGTTGTTGGACAAAATTCTAAAGTATTGATAATAAGTGGCAAAGAGTTTCTACATCAAATGAAGAAATAAGAGGTAAACTTTGCTGTGATTGGTAAGCCAAAGAGTGTAGTCACTAGTACTAAGTTGATTGATTTACCTTTAGAAATTCAAGATATGTTGAATGAATACATTGACATTGTGGTAGATAATGTACCTAATGAATTACCACCATTGAGAAGCATTAGTCATCACATAGACTTGATTCCAGGAGCAAATCTTCCAAATAAGGCTGCTTACAGGTTAACACCAAAGTTAGGAACAGTGATTGGAATAGATCTGGAGACTACTTATTCATGTGTTGGGGTTTACAAGAATGGTCATGTGGAAATTATAGCCAATGACCAGGGAAACCGTATCACCCCTTCGTGGGTAGCATTCACAAAAACTAAGAGACTGATGTTAGGTTGTGGAGCTAAAAGATTTAACTATGTAGACGAAAATAGGAGGTTACTGAAGATCCAGAAGCACCGGCGTCAGCAGTATGACCAACATCGATCAAGATGAATGCAGAAGGAAACCGGCATCGATAGGGAGTCGGCCGATGTTGGTCAACAACAGTTAGATAGGGACTGATGTCGATCACCTGTGTGTTCTAGAACTGTTCATTGCATGAACAGTTAGTTAAGTGAACGAAGTGTTTGCATGTAAAGGCTATTTCGAGTCTTGAGCTGTGTGGATAATTATAGTAAACTAAGAGTCTAAGTTATTGTTTAAGTCTGGGATCTATATATATATAGACCCATTGGCATGTATTTTAAGAATGAGCTAGAAAGGAAGGCAAGGAAGATCCTTCCATTGTAAGATCATTGAGTTTCAGGTTGTTGCAAGCTCATAGGAGATCTACATGTGTAAGTATGGTCTGTTGAATTGCAAGTTGCAGGTTCATGGGAGATCTACTTGAATTACTTTAGAGTGCTTGGTGTACTGGCAGGGTTATTACTGACTGGTTGGAGAGGTGAACACCAATTCTGTGTGTGAGTTGTGTGTTGGGACCATTTTTGGTAGGAGAGTGTTTTGAAGAAGAATTACTATACACTTGAGGTGTGGGAAGCCTCTGTAAGGTGGAAGAGTGTGGCGGCTCTTTATTGTATTCTTTTCTGTACAAGTATTAATACAAGATTGTATATTGTCTCTCATATTCTGTGTTATTTGTGATATCTAGTTACTTGTACTTCTGGTTATTTCCGCATGTTTAATTACTTGGTTTGGTAATCATATTATGCTCTTTCTGAGGAGCAAGATCCTAACAAGTGGGATCAGAACAAGGTGTGTTGTTCTTGGATTTCCCAACAACTGGTATCAGAGCTTTTGGTTGGGATACTAATAGGTTGTTTCAGATCTGGTTAGTGTGTGTTGATTACAGGTTACTCACAGGGGTTTCTATTTGAGTGGGAGTAGAGCAATGGCAGAGGATAGTAAGCTAAGAATGGAGAAGTTTAATGGTAGGAGGTTCAAGTCTAGGTATGGTAGAATAACTTGCTGGAAATGTGGAAAGAAAGAGCAGGGAAAAGAAAATTGTTAGTTAGTAGTAGATCAGCATGAAGGACATGAAGAAGAAGCAGATGTTGCAGATTTCGTTGCACAAGATGCTCTGGTATGTTCTTTGGATAAAGTAGAATCTTGGGTTTTAGATTTTGGTGCCTCTTTTCATGCATCCCCAAAGAGGGAATTTTTTCATGAGTATGTCCAGGGAGACTTTGGAGAAATTTGTTTAGGGGATGGTAAGCCTTGTCAGATGGTTGGCAAAGGGAAAGTGAAGCTGAAATTGTAGATAGGTAATACATGGGTGTTGAAGGAGGTCATGCATGTCCCAATTCTGGAGCAAAATTTGATTTCTGTAAGAAGTTTGGGTGATGAGGGTTGCACAGTAACTCTCACAGTGGACTCTTGGAAGGTTACCAAGGGTGTACTTGTTATAGCAAGAGGTAAGAAAGTAGGTATGCTTTATCTATCTACTTGTATTACTGATTCTCTTTCTAGGTTATCTACTTCATCTGTAGATTCAAAGATGTGGCTTAATAGGCTTGGTCACATGAATAAGAAGGAGATGCATGTTCTTGAGTCAAAGGGTATGCTTTCAGATTTGAAGAGCATAGATCGAGGTTTTTATATGCAGAAGAAGAAGGTGACGTTTCTTGAGGAATCCGATGTTAGTGACAAGAACAAGAAAGCCTTGGTTTTCAAGGAGAAGGTGACAGACAGAGTTCAACACAAGGGGCTGAAGAATTCTGAGCAGAGCAAGGGTGATTTGGACAAGGGTTTGATCCAAAAGGAGCTCACGGGAAGAAGTTAGTTCTCACAAGAAAAACACAGAGACCAACGTCAGCTAGAAAATTGGCATCGGCATCCAGACAGGGACCAATGTCGGCTATGTGCAGCCTGACATCAGTGACTCAGGGCAGATAAACACTAGCATCGACAAGGGAGAACTAACATCAGCGATGAGGTAGTCGTAGGGAACCGACATCGGTTGGGTGCAGACTGAGATGTGACCGGCATCGGTCACTGAGATGAATTTTGGGTGGATAGCAAGCTGTCAAGGAGTCTCAAGCACCCATATGGAGGACTTAAAGGGTAGGTAAGCCTCAAATTCATCATTTTCCTTCTTTACACTACTTGTTGCTCACTTATGGTAAAGAACCAAGAAGTTGTTAAAGAACCAGAACAGGTAGATCCAGGAAACAGTGGGAGCTTGGCATGGATGGAGGATGTGATTCCTTAGAGGAGAACCAAATAGGAGTTTTGGATGGAGTTGCCAACTGGAAGTAAGCACTGAGAGACGAATGGATGTTCAGGATAAGGAAGAGCAGGAATGGATATGTGAGACGGAAGGCCAAGGTGTATGGTCTTGTATAAGCTGCAGGGCAATGGAGGTTTGATCATTGTGTTTCTCTTTACCAAGTTGGATAATATTAGCTACATTATCCTATTACTGTATGATGTGCTTATTGCAGGGTTACATATACAGGGAGTTGCTAAACTAAAGGTAAAGCTAGTTCAGAGGTATGTCGTGAGGAATCTGGGAGCACCAAGATTCTTTGGCATGAGTGTGTTTTAGGGACATGGAAGGTCACATGTTGACTTTGTTTCAGGATGATTGTGTGAGATCGGTTAGCACGCCGATGGTTGGACAGTTCACATAACAGGGTCTTGATTCACATAATGAGGTTAAGTGCATGGTATGTACTAGCCTAAGTTTTCCCAAGCAGTGGGAGCTGTCAGAAAGTTTGGAGCCAATCCAGGAAAGAAGCATTGGAGGGCAGTTCAGTAGATTCTTAGTGGGACCAGCAGCAGGTGCACATGCTATGCAGGGTCAAGTTATTTTCTACATGGTTTGTAGATGTGGATGTGGCAGGTGATTTGGATGACAGGTGTTGCACTACAGGTTTTGTAGTGGTTGGTCTTCAAGGGTGATCTTGAAGAGGGATACAGAGCCAAGGGAACAAACTAGACGGTGTACATGTATAGGTACAGTTGCAACTGTTTATCTCCAAGTGGGAGATTGTTAGGTTGTGGAGCTAAAAGCTTCAACTATGCAGACAAAAACAAGAGGTTGCTGAAGATCCAAAAGCATCGGCATCGGCAGTATGACCGACATCGGTTAAGATGAATGCAGAAGGCAACCAGCGTCGGTAGGGAGTCGGTCGACATCGGTCAACAACAGTTAGACAGGGACCGACGTCGGTCGCCTGTGTGTTCTAAAACTGTTCGTTGCATGAACAGTTAGTTAAGTGAACGGAGTGTTTGCATGTAAAGGCTATTTTGAGTCTTGAGCTGCATGGATAATTATAGTAAACTAAGAGTCTAAGTTATTATTTAAGTCTGGGATCTATATATAGACCCATTGGCATGTATTATAAGAATGAGCTAGAAAGGAAGGCAAGGAAGATCCTTCCATTGTAAGATCATTGAGTTGTAGGTTATTGCAAGCTCATAGGAGATATACATGTGTAAGTATGGTCTATTGAATTTCAGGTTGTAGGTTCATGGGAGATCTACTTGAAGTACTTTAGAGTGCTTGGTGTACTAGCAGGATTATTACTGACTAGTTGGAGAGGTGAACACCAATTCTATGTGTGAGTTGTGTGTTGGGACCGTTTTTGGTAGGAGAGTGTTTTGAAGAAGAATTACTTTACACTTGAGGTGTGGGAAGCCTCTGTAAGGTGGAAGAGTGTGGCGGCTCTTTATTGTATTCTTTTCTATACAAGTATTAATACAAGATTGTATATTGTCTCTCATATTCTGTGCTATTTGTGAATTCTAGTTACTTGTACTTCTGGTTATTTCTGCATGTTTAATTGCTTGGTTTGGTAATCATATTGTGCTCTTTCTAAGGAGCAAGATCCTAACAAGTGGGATTAGAACAAGGTGTGTTGTTCTTGGATTCCCCGACAACTGATTGGAGAGGCTGCTAAGAACCAAACTGCTGTCAATCTGGAGCGAACAATGTTTGATGTTAAGAGATTGATTGGTAGAAAGTTTAAGAACAAAGAGGTAAAGAGGGATATGAAATTGGTTCCGAACAAGATTGTGAACAAAGATGGGAAGCCTTATATCCAGGTTGAGATCCAAGATGGAGAATAGAAGGTCTTCAGCCCCGAGGAAGTCAGTGCAATAATTTTGACTAAAATGAAGGAGATTGCAGAGGCATATCTGGGAAGCACAGTAAAAAATGCTATGGTTATAGTTCCTACTTATTTCAATGATTCTCAGAGGCAAGTAACAAAGGATGCAGGGGTCATTACTGGCTTGAATGTAATGAGAATAATAAATGAACCAACTGCTGTTGCTATTGCTTATGGTTTTGATAACAAGGCCACATCTGTTGGTGAGAAGAATGTTTTGATTTTTGATCTTGGCGGAGGAACATTTGATGTGTCTCTTTTGACTATTGAAGAGGGAATTTTTGAAGTTAAAACTACTGCAGGAGATACACATTTGGGCGAGGAAGACTTTGATAATAGATTGGTAAATCATTTCACACAAGAATTCAAGAGGAAATACAAGAAAGATATCGGTGGCAGAGCTAAAGCCCTTAGGAGGTTGAGAACTGCTTGTGAGAGAGCAAAGAGGACACTTTCTTCAACTTCCCAGACCACTATTGAATTTGATTCCTTATATGAAGGTATTGAATTCTACTCTACAATAACAAGGGCTAGGTTTGAGGAGCTTAACATGGACCTCTTCAAGAAATGCATGGAGCCTGTTGAGAAGTGTTTGAGGGATGCCAAGATGGACAAGAGCACTGTCCATGAAGTTGTTCTTGCTGGAGGGTCCACACGAATCCCCAAAGTACAACAATTGTTGCAAGATTTCTTCAATGGGAAGGAGCTATGTAAGAGCATCAACCCTGATGAAGCTGTTGCTTATGGTGCTGCTGTACAGGCTACAATTTTGAGTGGAGAAGGAAATGAGAAAGTACAAGACTTATTGCTTCTTGATGTTACTCCTCTCTCTCAAGGATTGGAGACAGCTGGAGCGGTTATGACTATTTTGATCCCACAAAACACAATTATTTCCACTAAGAAAGAGTAGGTCTTCTCTACTTATTCAAACAACCAGCCTAGTGTGCTCATCCAAGTCTATGAGGGTGAAAGAACAAGAACCCGTGACAACAATTTGTTGGGGAAATGTGAGTTCTCTAGAATTCTTCCTACTCCCAGGGGTGTGTCTCAAATCACAGTTTGCTCTAACATCGATGTCAATGGTATCTTGAATGAGAAAATAGAAAGTAGGAATTTTTTTAGAGCAACAATATAAAATGAAACGAGCTAGCCGAGAACAAATGTTAGACAGGTTGAGAGCTACAAGGCAAAAAGAGAGAGTAAATTGGAAAGCAATTAGGTTTAAACGATAGGAGATGGAACTTGTACAGTTAACCTTGATCAAAATGAAGACTGCAAACTCAGTTGAGGAGTTTGATGAGAAGATATACCAGATGCAATACCGGATTGAGCATGAGAGTATGACTCTACGAGAAGAAAAACAACTGCTGCGTGAAATGAAATAGTTGAAGATTTCTCAGGATGAACTATGTGTAATTTCAGGGTCTCATTCTGAACTCCAAGAGGCATTTGATAATGCAGATACAATTAATGGACGTAATCAGCTTTTGGGTTAAGAAATGGATTCATTGCAAAGGTAGGCTTATCAAGCAGAAAAGAATACCCAGGCCATTGAGAAAGATTTTGAAGCATTGAATTATGCTCTGAGAGAGTTGCAAGCTCAGTGGAGTACTGATGTAGAAAAACAACAAATGAAGAATACTTCTTCTCCTCCTTGGAAGAATGATGAAGGAGCATCAATATGCTTACAAATTTATTTATATTAGTTTCCCGCCATTTATTCATTTGTTTTAGTTTTCAAAAGTTGTCTATTTTCAATAAAAACAAAACCAATATCTACCTCTGATGATTTTTTTTAAGTCTGTTGAGGAAGATATCTGGTGAACTGATTCTTCTTATGATTAGAAGAATCATTTTCCTTTGTTTGTTTGTTTTGTTTGGGGCTATTGTGATTTAGCCTAATATAGGATCAGTTAATAACCGCATGCTTTGTATGGGTATTTTGGTTTTTGTGAAAATAGGGGATAGGTAGTCAAAGGGCACAAGGGGGACACAGTGTGAAAAAAAATATACGATGAGTAGACACAGACAGATGTATGGTCTCTGATATATATTAAAATAAAAGTGTGTAAATTATGTTTTGCCATTGATACAACTCCAGGAGTTTGCTCATCGAAGTGGTTGCCATCGATTTTCAAAAGATTGAATGTCAAACCAGTGATTGGGTCTGTAATAACCATACAAATCAAAGCACCTATATGCTAAGTCGCATATGATGGTGGAGCAATTTTTAAACATTTTGAGTACAATTCTAGTTATTGTTGTTTTAAAAAAAAAAGTTATGCTGAATCATGGTTGTCTATGCAACGCATAGAGGTTATGCTAAGCGCTTTAATAAGTGGAAAGTAAAACAAGGGTGAGTCTGCCATGGAAAGGAGAATTTTGATCTTACAACGTATAATCTAATGTTGGGCGTCCAAAGGTTCAGGTCATAATGAAGTCTGGAATTGGTTTGACTTAAGAGAAATGCTCAAGACTTAGCATCCAGGGACATTGTCCAGCCAGAAGAGGATGCCATGTAACATTTTTTTGTTTGAAGAAATACTTTATTAATAATTTGTCAAAACATATACCTCTGTACAGAAGTCCTGTTTGCAGTTTGAAATAGAGCAATCAAAATATATATCTTTGTCAAGAAGTCTGTTGGACCATTTTGAGTAAACTGTCAAGAAAAGAGAAAATGTAAAGATGATATGCTGTGTATGGAGGAAGTAATTTGTCACGACACATGTTATGTCCCTGTCTACATGAGATTTTCTGTTAATCATTTTAAAGTTTGCTAAACACATTCAGTTTAGCCTGTGTGAAGAGTTACAATTTTCATCATTAAAGAAGAGGCTTCTTTGTATTATTGCCTAGTTTAAGAGGGACTAATATCACATGATCTATCTTTCCCTTTGGGCCTATTGGACTAGATTTTGAATGGCCATGGGGGAAACCCCATACTTTCTTGTGTATGGGTTAAAGATTTTTATTCCATTAAAGGTCTTAATCCCTTTACCGTGGATTAAGACATTTAGATATCTTTATGATGAGGAAGAATGTGTTGCTCACTTCACTGAACTTGAGAAATTAGATGAGTGATGCTTCACTGATCTTGATAAAAACCATACTTACCAGCACTATCAATGCCACCAATTCAAGAAATTGGTACACCCTTATCCATTCAAGGTGGGTGATATGGTCTTCATTTCTGATAAGGAACACAATAAGAAGGGTAAACTCATTCACAAGTGGTTTGTTCCCTTTGTTATCACCACCTCTCTAGAGAATGGAGCTTATCATATTTTAAATCTCAAAGGTGATTCCCTATAGCACCTAATTAATGGGTTCTACCTCAAGACATTTCATGTCTTAAGCCTGCATGGCCCTCTAGGAAAGTCGCCCATGGTGGTAAGGCAAACCTTTCCTTTCTTCTAGCACCACTAACCTCCATGTTGCTTGTATATGTGTGTTCATGTGGGTTATTTATTAATAGTTCCTACTATCTAATCACATATATCTAATAGTCTATATCAAATGAAGCATACACACCACACAAAAAATCATATACACATATGTGCTAATAATAAGAAACAATTATATATATGGATTCCTTTGATCTTATGCTTGTAGTCTCTATAACTACCATGTGTGTGGCTATACATATGATACTATCCTAGTCAGCCTATAACTAGGATCTATCTATGTTAGTCCTACCTCTAATGCAGATCTTGATCTCTGCCTAGCGACTAGTTGAGCCACAGTCTACTCTAAGGTAGCTAGTGGGTCTGCCTCATCTCTAGGTGTGTCCACTCCTCTAGTATGATCTTAGGCTAGCTCAACCTATAACTGATCGATCTCAACCTCTGCTCTAGCTAGTCGTGTCTCATGCTATGCTGTATTGGTCTCTAATCATGCCAAAACTACCTCATGTCATGTTGACTCTGCCTCTATCTATGGTATTTGGTGTCATTTCCTCATCAAATCAAGTGAGGCTCATTCACCCTATTGGTTCTTAGTTATACACCCCTAACATTCAACCTTACATACTTGAGAAGAATGGCAAACTGAAATGAGAAACCATTGATATGTTGTTATGGTTAGGGAAGGGTTTAATGTCTAAAGAAGATAGAATGAAGGAAATGATTAGGAGGCACCTATAAAGGGTATGGTTAATTCCTTACTAATTTTGGCTCTACCTGAACTACGGTGAGAGGACCTACTGAAGTAACTTTCTCAAATTAAGGAGTTTAACACTTCAATCTTCATGAGGATTATTGGTACAAAAATGGAAATATGACCAAAGCATAACTAGACTTATACACTTTACCTATGGAGGGTTGTCACACAAAATGCAAAAATGATTTATGTCATACACAAGCTACTAAAGATAGATGATGAGATGACTGAAATTTCCATTTTATAAATTATTTGACAATAGAGGTCAAATGAAAAAATGTAGCACTAGGATTTCAAGAACAAACTATAAACACATTTCAAGTACACAAGATCTTATGTCTCTGCCATGCAAATAACACTTATGATATGCAAAAAATGTGTTATCTATAAGTTAAAATAGGGTGAAACCATATTTATTTGGCATCCTACGAAAAATTAGTGGACAAAAATTTAGTGGTAAATAACATAATGGTAAAAACATAGTATGACAAAAACGTAGTATGATAAAACATCACTAGGACAAAACATAGTGAGGAAAAAATGTAGTTATATTGGTAATGTTACAAAGATGGCATAACTTTCAACTAATGGTCCAAACTAATGAAATCACATTTACCTCTATTATTTTTCTTGTAAATTTAGTGCATTGCTTTTCCACCATGAAAATTTAACTACTATCACCAAAAGGAACTAGACAACAAATAAACAATGTGATAATCACTAAAATGTCTTAATTATGCTCTTCACAACTTTTCTGTGACATTATCAATACCACTACATTTTTCCTCGCTATGTTTTATCTTGGTAATGTTTTTATCATACTAAATTTTTATCATACTATATTTTTACCGCTACATTATCACATAGAGCCATTTATTTGAATGATAGATAAAGATGTAGATGGCTAGTAAGTGAGGATGGAGGAGTTCAAAAAATAGCTATACTATCTTCATTAACAAATGTTATTTAGTTTAGAAATTGGTACAAATAAAATCATGCACAAATGATCCTCAAAATATTATAAGCAATACTACAAATCGACTTTCAATAACTCCCTCCAACTGAATTCATGAGCCCAAGACTACCCTTAAAAAGGTTATCAATTCTCTATTCCCAAATATGGAATTAGAAAGGATTTTATATTCTGATTATAGACCCTAGATGACTACCATAAATAAGAATACATCAGACAAGCAATCTATCAAACATGTAAGATAGAACATTATACTTCAATAATAAGAAGGAATGATAAACCACGATATATTTCATTTAACAATTGAATCAAAATTGAATACAATATGTCTTGACAATTATATAACAAAACACTATGTGAAATAATTATGTAACAAGGGAAACATCTTGAATGTTCTCAGAGCTTGCCAATGGTTTTACAATATTAATCAATTTGGCACTAGAAAATCACATAGGGAGGACTCTCTAAGCTATAGCTTCAAACTCAAAAAATTAACCGACCATTGTAAAGGGACATACCCCCTCTACTTATACAATTATAGCTATGCTTAACATATTCTTGAAGATTCTCTAGGTAGAAAATTATTTCATGGGCATGGAACCTATTCAATGGTGTAACAAAGATGATTCCTCAGATTATGTTGTGCTTATGTGATGATGACAAGCTCGATACTCCATTATGTAAAAATATTTTTAGTTATATATATGGAGATTAGTCCTATAAGGTATAAAAAAACCTTTGTCCACTTTTGCAACAATTAAAAATGTCCCTTTCTTAAACAAAAATCCAGCTTTGAAAGGGACGTGCCACTAATGGGCAAGGTACAATAGTTTCCCAACAGGAAATGAGAAAAGAGGAAACAAAAAAGAGAGAGAAGAAAAGAAGGAAGGGAGGAATAACATAACACTAACTCAAAAGAAATAGAAATATTTGTTCATGTTGTAGAATCAATATTGATGATTGATTCCTTCACCAACGTATTTTTATATGCAGTGTACCCTTTAATTATGGTTGCAATAATCCTTTGGTTTGACCCTGCTTGGTATTTGAATTTGGTGCTATATTCCTCAAGCCAATTCATGACCTTCAAGAACATTACCTAATTTTTCTTGACTAATGATTTTAACTCATCACAAGATTTTTCAAGTGACACCAACTCTCTGATCTTCTAGATATTGAAGGCTCTGTGAGGTGCATCAATGAGGCTTTTCAAGGAAATATCTAATGCCTCCTCCATCATGTTGCATGTACCATCAAGGTTCACCATCTTCCTCAGTATGGCTTCAATATCTTCCTTTGAAATTGAGAGATACTACATTTCTCCCATTAAATAAAAAATGCCCTCCTTAAGCACCACCAAATGATGCTTAATTGCTAGCTAATATTCTCTAGGCTGTTTGTAATCATCCAAGGAGATGATCTTTTTTGATATTAAAGTGTCAATGCCCATATTATAAATCTCATCCAACTTTAGCTTGAGTTTCTCCCAATTCTTGATGTCTACATCATAAATGAACATCTAGGAATCACATTCTCCTTGTTTATCTAGTATGTCATATAGACATTCTAGTGCTGAGTGGATTATTTCTTTGGCTCAGGTGGTCAAATTCTTTTGCCAATCTTCTCTATCCCAAACTTTAGTTTTCAAGTCCTTGCCACAGCCAAGATCAAGCATACCTAAGGAAATTATAGGAGCATCTAGGGCCTTACTTGTAGTTGGGGTTGCTTTCTTAGGCTTACTTAGTAGGTTTTGCAAGTACTAGATTATGGCTTGGTTCTACACCTTCATCTCCTTCATTGAAGCTTTATCTTTATCCATTCGATGTGCTACCATGCTTGCCAAGACTTACGAGTTGTGTTTTATTTCATTCCTTGATGGCTCCCCTAGATCACATAAATACACTATATAGCTCTCAGGGGGAACATCCATATTTATAGCTCTTAGTGGAGGAATATCTATCTCTTGTATTCTTTCCCCTGTCTTATTGAAAGTGGTTTGTGAGTGCATTTTGGATTTTTTAAGGGCCTTGGCCTTGTACACCTGGGTGATATTCATTAAATCTATGTCCCCAATTTTACTCATGATGTCCCATTTATCCTTCACCTATTCTTTTATCCAAAGAAGGGGTCTGGTCTAGAATCCCATTGGAGTCATGGACCTTGATGTTGGATTTGATGTAGTAAATGGTGGTGTCATTGGCATATTGGTTAAGGGGCATGTCACTAAAGTAGGCTGAGAGCCTAACACAATCTACTCATTCTCCTCATTAATTTTTAACCTAGTATCCTTTTCATCAAATTCTTGTTGTCTTTCTTCTCTTGTCTCTATCTACTCCAAGACTTCAAAATTTACCCCGAACTATTGGGATTCCAAGAGCAATTTGTATTTGGAATTTCCTTGCTATGTGCACTGAGTATAAGGTTATGCAACCAATTTATCTTCTGTACTTGGTTGGGAAACCTAGATTGAGGAAGCTATGGTGTCCTCCTTATTTCCCTTTGGTAACTCTTCACCAATCACAACTTCAACATATTTATGCTTAGTAGGATTATGGACCTTAATATGGTGGAGAAGACCCTGGGGTACTTCAATCAGCTTGTACCTTCAGAGACTCCTATCTCAATAATTTTATTCAATTGAGCCACTTATTTATTTATTTTTTAAGGGGTAGGGGTACCCATTTTCAAGCTTGATCCCCTACCTTCCCCAATATCTACTTCTCCCTCTAGTGTTGAGCTTGATGCCATTAGAGGGGGAAAGACCTATGGTGCTACTTTGATAGCCACAATAACATATGTTTGTTCATCTTTCTATACTTCCACCTTTTCATTACTAGTGGGGACTTATTTATTATGCATTGAATCCTTCCAAATTTCATTCCCATATTCCTATACATTCTTAATTTCATCACCCTTGTCTTGGCTTGATGGCTGGGTGATAACATTTTTTACAAACATCTCCATATCAAAGGAGATCATTTATTTTTTTAAGGGAGCTTGAACCTTTGTAACTACCTCAATCACAACCTTAAATAGATCATCAAAAGGCAAAGGATCATCTAAAGCTAAAAAATATTCTTTATCATCTTTGCTTTCAACTCTTGAGGGTCCCTGCTATTCAAACAATCCCATGATCAGAGGTTTCACCATGGTCTATGGTCTGTCCCTCAGAGTTCTATGTCCGGTATTCACCTGGGGAGGAGTGAAGGCTTGTTGTTTATTCATTAAATCTATGATCAACCTTCCCTCATTTGAATCCTCTTCATCACTCATATCCCTTAACTTTTGGGCATAAGAGGACTTATCTTCTTTTGTCTTCATAGAAGTTTCCTTGGGGAGGAGGTCCTTGAACATTACCTCTTTTATTTTCTTAGGGATCCCTATCAAAGGTTACAGTGCTTTCTTGGTTCTGTTAGGCTTTGGTTGCTCTGACTCTTGTATTCCTCCTCTCTTCCTCATGTAAGTCTTTAGGAAATGATTAGTTACTGGTTGTTGTGTAGGTGGGGTGAGTAGGGCAATAGATTAAACTACTGGCATTGTGGGAGTTCCCTCAGTCATGATGGATATGGGAGTGGCACTAGAAAGTTACACCTATCTTGTGACTCTCTTGTCCTAGTTCTCTACTAGACTTGTCAATTTTGAAAATGACATCTTTACTTTGGATTGGGTGGCTGTTAGCGATTCTACATCAATAATTTTAGACAAGTCAATATCACTCACCTTTAACTTCCCCTTGCCTCTTGTCATTACTAATGGTACTAGAGGATCACCCATGTATGATGGTAATAATGCCTTGAGTTCTGAAACCTATCAAAGTTCTCAAAGGGATGGGGTGTCATATATACCAAGATCAACCCTATGTTCCTTCAACCACCTAAATGTTCTCTTTATAATAGGAAAATCCCTCCATGCAATGGAGTCATTTTCCTTGGTAGTGATATCTACCTATGCTATAGGATGCATTTCAATTTTCTTTTATTTATATATTGATGCCACTATCATCTTATCATCCACCATGGATTTGGGGATGAGAGCGATGTTATAGATGAGTACTTCCTACATAGTGAGTCTCATGTAATTTATTTTTATGACCTACTCCTTAGTGGTGTGTTAGACCAAATATCTTCAAAGTGTAATTGGTGTAAGATTATACTTATTGAAGTATTTATCAACCATCTTATATCATAGTTAGGTTTGGGTGGCATTTTGTCAATCCTGTAGAAGCCCATTGCCTACTCCAATACCTTTGATTTAGCTAACAAAGGACATGTGTAATATCCTATTTCCATTGGGAAATTGAAAGGGTTATTTATTTTCTTGACCATAATCATCTCATGTGAGTGCACCATTTGTCTGCAAAATTCCATGACAACAAATTTTTCATCCATGTACCTTGGCAATTTATGAGGGGCCCTCGAGTAATCACTCACCCTGATGTATGTGAATGTCTGAAATGAATGTATGAGGTACTGAATCTATCAATTATCTCTTGAGCTACCTTGGTCATTCTATTAAAACTTCTCAAAGGGAAGAAAAGGTTCATCATAGTGTTGAAGAAAAAATTATATACTCTGTAATAGTTGCTCTTAAACCCTTCTAAAGTGACCTCTGGGTAAATATCATATATCCTTAATCCTAGAATATTCCTGTTTAGACTTAGGAATGTCTTATTGTGCACCATGCTATAAATCAAATAAGAAGACATATAAAAAGTACTTGTGAATTTATCCTTCAAGAAGATTACACTATGTAATAACATCATTTGGTTGTGCAAGTTATTGCTCAAGATAATTACCCAATCCAAATTATTTTGCCCTTCCAACACGCAGATGAGGACTGAAAACATCCATGGTTTGAACTCTTTTTTGGTGGGTACTCCATATATCCTAGTGGCCATGGTGATAATATACTAAGGCAACTCATTGAATTCTGTGAATTTTAGGTTTCTTGACAATTGAGATACCTTTTGCCTCTTTTTTTCAATCCAACAAGAATTCATAATGTCCCATAACATCTTACCATTTTTATCCACATATTGTTGGTATTCCTCCATGGTAAGCATGATACTATCAGGCTAGGGAGGGTTTCCAAGCATAGCACTAAGGGCCTCAGATGTGAATGAACATAAAACTGATTGACTCCCATCCACAATAGTCCTAGTGTCTAGGTGATAAACCTAGGCATATGCAATAACTAGCTCAAGATACAGGGCAACTAAAGGGAATGCTACCATAGGGACCATGTAACTCATACCGAGGTTGGAGATAGCTGGGAGAGGATTTGGCCACTGAAAAACATTTAACAAAGCTATGAAATCTAACCCTTGAATATTTGTGTCTCTAATTTCATTAATAATAGATGTAATATTACTCTTTACTGAAGTAGAAGATGAAGCCATTTCTTCCTAACTCACTAAGTGTAATATCAAAAGCTAGAATTAATTCTTCACACTAATAACTCTCCAAATACCCTTGAACTCCATTTAAAAACACAACACTAGATGCAGTAATTATGAGAGTTTCATGCAGATGTTATTAGAAAATCCTTGAGGAATTTGCTATGATCACTGGTCTTTCCACTGTAAGTAGCTCCTACCACATAGATCACTTGAAGGCACGAGTATTAGCTCTAAATGCAAAGGGTGAATTCAAATGAAGAGAAATGCTTATTTATAATCCTTTATACTTTAAGATTAAGGTTACCATTAATCATTTGAATTGAAACAACTAATTACCAACTACCACATTGATTATTCAAGTAATTTTTTGAAAAATGGATAGAAGTGTGATGGCATCTTTCTTTTGCAACATGTGGACCCACTCAAGCAAGCTTTACCTTTTAACACCTTTTTGGATTCATGGGGGGTTTTGCACCTTCTCACCCATCACTTCCCTTAGTACATTGGTGCAATATATCTTGAGTCTTCAGTGGAGAATGATGCCATGTGTCACCACTTTAGGTACCTGAGCCTCTAGGGACCTCTTAAACCTTGCATGACTTACAAGTGAGTAATATTAAAAAAGGGCTTGATCATCACAATCTGTAAAAACCTACCATGTGTCCTTAATCTTCCTTACATACTCAGGTTATCTCACCTTAAAGACCTTTTGAACTTTGACTGCTGAAAAGCAAGTAGGGTGATCTTTAGATGATGATCAAAACTCAAAAATCTTGAGGAGTTGACACATGTCATATTTTTTAACTTATTTACTTATACATTAGGCCCCTTGAAAATTTCCATACTTTGCCAATAAAAACCAAGTGGGACATTCTTTACAAAGGGACCCAAAACTTAAAACCCTGAGAATTCACCATGTGTCCCAACTAGATGTGAGCTCGGATTCTCGGTCACTTACTTACCTTTGCACCATTTTTTTGATACAAGGAGTGTAGGATTCTTCTTATGCCCAAAGATAATATCATAACTTAATCATTAAAACCATTGAAGGTGCATCAAGGCTATTTCCTTTAGAGCTATTGAGAATATCTTCTATCTTCAGGCAATGCCCCTCAAGAGTTTGTCTAGGAGTGGAAGAACTCTCCCACCTAGTAAGACAAAGGAGATGATTAATTATAAACATATATTATAATTTTCCAAAGGACTGGGACAAACAACTAAACATTAACACTCATTTAGTTTGGATGTGGGAATTTTAGTGATAGGGGCCTAATTTATCTAGTGCAATTTTGGGCACTAACATAGGCTCTTGCTTGGGGATGGGTACCCTCAGTGGGTACACAAAGAACACCAGATTGGTCACCTATCCATTGGGTCATGTGGTCAAAATATTTCACCATAAAAGCATAAAAAAATATGATGGGTAATCAACGTTATAACAAGGTAACTAGGAACAACAAAAACAAAGGAAAAGGAAAAATGCAAACTATACAAATATGAAACACAATGGGACCACAAAGATAAAAAAGGACAACACACCATATACATATATACAAAGGTATTCATGAGCTCAATTTAGGAAATGCTTGAGATGTCTGTCATTAACTGATAGTTCTAAAATCTCTCCATTAATATCTCTAAGATAGAGTGTATGATTCCCTATCTGATAATACATAATGTAGGGGCCCATCCATAGGGAATGAAATTTACCATGCTTTCTGTAGACACCAAAATAGTGTCAACCCCCCCTTGGTCCCTTTCTAACTTCAACATGCCTAACCTATACTTTATTAATTTAAAATACTTATTTTAAATTAATCATCCCCCCTATACACCTCACCTTGGATTCCTAGCTCTTAGACCATTTATCACCCTATGACTAATCATAATTACCTAAGACCTATTTCAACTCTCCCACTAATCCTCGTGCCTATTAAAATTGCCATTTGGACCATTCACCAATGACAGCTAAACTTGGTAGATGGAGGAATGGGAAAAATTCTAAAAATAGCATTTTTACCCATCTTCTAGCTGTCGACGTCAGTTACCCATCGACTGATGGCGGCGGGATCGCCGACATCAGTTACTTAAAACAGGCCCGAATGGAATTTTCTTGCTCTAAATCTGACTTCTCTTGCTCCTTGACTCTTTGCAGATCAAAAGTAGGCTTTAGGATGAGGCATCAACATTCTATCATCACTCTCCAGGCTAAGAAACTCTGTAGAATTCACTCCACATTGGATTGAAACATTGCACGAAGTTTCCTACATCAGCCATAATGGAAACAAGTCTTCTACACTTCTGGTTCTCCACCAAGAGCTAAGTATTCTTCTAATTTATATTTTAGTATTCTTAGAGTGCATTGGTAATTAGTCCATTGGCTATTTTTGAGTACTATTGAGACCAAATCTGGCTTTCTTCCTGGGAGGCTAAAAAGCCTTTCTTTTATCCTGACCCATTTTGACAACCTGTCCCCTACCCTTGTCCTTCCTAAAGACTCTGTCCACTGTCTTGCATCCCTGCACAACCCTTTTGAATCTCCCAGACCATTCTTTTAACCATAGGCATACCCTGAAACCCATCCAAGGTCCATTTCCCCTACCGACGTCGGCAGCCTAACCGACATCGGCAACATTGACCAACTGATGACGACAAACTAACCAACGTCGGCAACCTTGACCAACCGGCGCCAGTAGAACTACCGACGTCAGTGACTATGAGAGACTTATAGTAGAATATAGATATGCATTGTAGTCTTTCATTATTTTTATTTATTCGACATTCTTTTTATCAACTAGTGGACTGTCATCCCTCAAGGAAGTCTTTGCACTTTTGGGACTGAGCTTTGCTTGGCAGTCCACCATATATCTATCTAACATTTTATTTGTTTAAGTCTTCCTTATCTACATGTGTCATCCTCCACAGCCAAAGAGGAGCTCCTTCAACATCTGGATACGGTGCGCAACTTCATCCACTTATCATCTAACCCCTGACCATTAACCTTTAGTTTCTTTCTTCTTTTGAATGTAAACAATGAAAATGAGTAGAAACATTCTGGCACGCCTGGTGGGACCCCTGGAGTTTTCCTTGGGTTCATCATTCTTTTTCTTCTAAAAGGAAAACTTTTCATATAGATGCATTAGGTTCTCTTCTTGCATCCTTCCTCTTCTTTCTTTTTCTTTCGAAAAGACACCATTAACACAAGTTAAAAAGAAATTTTTCTTCTTGTCACTTCTTTTTTGCATCTTAGAGTAGTGAAAATTCATACTCTTAACCTTTTCTCCACTTGTCTGTATCTGAATAAACATTTCAATTTGGGTTAAAAACATATTGCATTTCATTCCTACCTGAATGCATATTTAGCTCATCTAGTAATTAAAAATGCATTATGAATAAATCGTAGTGCACATATGTTACACGATCAGACCACTTTCACAATCAAACATCTAAACATACCTGAGACAAGGCCCGACTAGGATTTCATCACCTAGCAGATACCTTACCCTTCCTAGTAATCCTACTTGGACTTCACTACCAAGGGGAGAACCCACTCTGTTCTCTGGCAGAGTATAAACTCTAGGGGAAGTATATACTGGCTAAGCCACCCAGCTTGTCTCTGGGCTCGTGAAGTGAGGGGAGCAAGCTCCTAGTACCAGGCCACGTATGAAACATAATATAGATTTTGAGCACCAAAACTTAACCTGAAACCAACCTTAGACTGCTTCTTTTAGTACCTATTTTAAAATCCCAATTCCCAAACATATTCTTCTAAGGCATAAGCCAACATGACTCTAAAATTTATTCTTAGGAATTTAACGTTTAGAGGCTGCTTGCCTTCATCTACTTTTCTATTTTTATCTAGTTTTTTGAGCTGGTAAGGACGTATTATTCTGAGCTCCAAAAAAACAACTCAGACCTTTCTTCTTTCTTCCAAAAACTTTCAGTTTTCTGAGTTTCTAGAAATACACAGTAACTGACATCAATTTTTTCACCGACGTCGCCAACTTTCTTCACTGACATTAGTTATCTGACTGACATCAGCAAATTAATTCACCGACATCAGTTTTTATACAGATGTCAGTCACTGTCAAAAATCTTTCTTCTCAAACAGCAAGCTAAAACCCTGACCTTTTTGCTATTAAAAACAAATTCTAGTTTTCTGAGGCTGAAACATATAGTTTTTAGAACATGAACCTATTTTGCCTTGGATGGTTTTGACACATAGTCAAACCAAAACTCTTGTTGACCACACAAGGCAACAACCACTCCTGCCTTTGCCTTTTATATCAAGTCCCCAATGGATTATAATTCAGAAACTGAACATACTCCTATCCAACCAACCCCAACTCAACCCCCTATTTTTCTCGAAAGGGACCAAGACTTTGAAAGATTCCTTGACCTCAATGTCAAGGCTCTTCTGCACTATCTCATGAGAATTCAAATGCGAGATCCTTCAGGCAACCCAATTTATGGGATGCCAACTTCCTTAGTTGAAATGGTAATCATATCAACAGCCTTCGTAACCCAACCCATGGTCACCCAGGCCATTGCCTCAACTAACAACCCGACCATGACCAATCCTCAAAGTGTGGCCTCTCCTTCTGTTGCTGGACCTACCTCCATTGGGGTTTCTTTACCCCCTCAACCACAAACCATTCAACAAAGTTCTACACCATTCCAAAACTTAATTGTCTCCATCCCACCTACTCTTGCACCCATAAATACAAGAGTGACTACTTACCCTTTGGCTAATGTTGCCACCATCCAACCACCTTTGGCGACATCAAGTCAAGTTGTGCCTTCTAGCTTCATGACACAACCACCCTCGACCTCAACATTAGTCCCCATGATGAAATACCAATATGTTGCACCTATACAAATGCAACCTAGTACGTCATACGCCCCTCACAATGCCTTCTAGGTACCTTACAACCTAGGGGGTGCCCCACCTGCCAATCCATCAACCGATCTAATCAAGATGTTGATGGATAAGGTGTCTAATCTTGAGACATCCGTTTTAGGTTCAAGAAATGTTCTCTCATATAAACAAATGTATAATGAACCTATTCATCCTTCAGTCCCAATCCGACCATATCCTAGTCAGTGGAAACTTCCCAAGTTTACTCCCTTTCAGAGTAAAGAGGACCCACAGCAACATCTACGAGTATTTATACATGCTTGTTACCTTATAGCACATGATGATGCATTATTACTATGCACCTTTTCCATGTCACTTTCTGGTGCTACCCTCGATTGGTATAGTTCTATTACTAGTCACTTTCTATTTACCTTCACTCAACTAGCTCAACTATTTCTTGACCACTTTTCAACTAACATAACTAAAAATGTCTCCATCACAGACCTATATTCTATTAGACAATTTGATGATGAATCAATAGCTAATTTTGTTGCCCATTGGAGAAGTTTAATCAACCAACTCTCCTTTTCTTTACCTCAACCTGAGCTCATTGAGCTCTTTTCACAAGCATGTGCCAAACACATCTCATCTACTTTGTGGGTCCAAACATTTTTCACATTTGATGAAGCTTTCACCATGGCTAGGAAGCTTGAACTCCGTGCTATCGAAGAAAATAAAGTCAAACTGTGTAGTAAAAATACTAATGCAAAATCAAATGACCCTTCATCAAAATCTTCTTCTTCCAATTCCAAATCCAAGGGATCAGCAAATGCTGTGGTACTTAGATCATCATCATCGACCACAACTAACCAATATGAACCTTCCACATCTCAAAGCATTACACGACAATTCTAACAATGATATGTACAACGTCAATATACTCCAATAGGAGAATCATACGCGTCTGTGTTGGATAAACTAGTCAAGCAGGGAGTCCTTAACCTCCCCCAAATTTGACCACCACCACAATTTGACCCTGTAAAAGCCATCCCTACATGGTATAGGGAAAATGACTTTTGTCATTATCATCATGTCAAAGGCCATGACACAGACAATTGTAAAACCCTCAAGAAAGTCATTCAAGACATGTTAGATAAAGGTGATCTTGTCTTGGATAATCCAAATGCGCCACCTAACCAAAACATAGATATCTTTAGACAACCTTTCCCTAACCATTCCCCTAGCCAAAACAACATACAGACCATGGTTGATGACTCCCAAGAGCGTAATATACGCACGGTCAACACGGTCTCCCCTATTATGCCTAACCAAACTCTCCCACAGGCTGAAGAGGTTAGTCAACCTATTTGTCCACCACAGGTAGAAGAGCCTTCTTCTCATATTTTTCCACCACAGGTAGAAGATCCTTCTTCTCTTATTTGTCAACCACAAGTAGAAGAACCTTTTTCTCTTATTTGTCCACCATAGGTGGAAGAACCTTTTTCTCCTATTTGTTCTCCATCAACCTCTCTTATATTGGAGGACGCTTTGACCATACCAATTCCACTAGTCCCACCTTCATCCTTCCTACTACCAATGGAGGATCATACCTTTCCTGCTCTTTAACCACAAGTAGAAGGTACAATCATCCCTGCCCTTTATCCTCTTAAGGAGTCACATTATTCAATTCCTTCTCCACCAAGAGAAGAACTTGTCTCTTCACCTACTTCGACTGAAGACGATCTAGTAATGGCTCTCTCACGCCTTTGGCCGGATATTGATGCATCTAACACATTCCCACTCTCATAACCACCCAAATCTGCTAAAAAACCAAAGCCTCATCTAACAGCTTCTAAACCATTCTCTCGACTAGCTAAAAATTTAGGATTTCTCCATTAAAGGAACTTAGAACATGAGGCATTATGGGAGCGACTCAAAGATCCTTATCTTACACATCCCATCTCATCTCGTACTAATGACCCTCCTTCGACAAAATCTCCCAAAGTCTCCAACGAGGACCGGGCTTCTACTTCCAAATCTTTAGAAGCTCAACCATCCACATCTGAACCTAAACCCTCACAAACATCCACTATACCAAAACCGGTTAAATCCCTCGGTGTTCGCCCCATATCTAACCTCACTCACCCACAAGTGAAGGTAGATTTGAATCTCACCCCCCATAATAGTAGTCCTCACACCGTATTAAAGAAGGCTACTAAACCACGTCGGCAAACTCCTCCTCCACCATCATCATTGCCCTCCATTTTGAGCCCACATCCTTCTACCTTAATAGGAGTGCTCCCTACTCCAACACCTAACAAAAAAAAGTTGCCTCCATTACTCCCTTTACCTACCAAAAACATACCTCTTCTAAAAAATTTGGCACCCCTCACAAAGAAAGTGTCATCTACATGAGTGGCCACACCACTAACCCAAAAGGTGGTATAGAAATCTCCCTCAACAACTCTAAAACAAAAGTCATCAACACTTAGTGCATCAACAAGCACGGACCCATTAGTGCATCAACAAGCACAGACCCATTAATGGGTTCATATGCTTTGATACTACGCTGACTTTTACGAACCTCTAGCATCACTCTCTTGCCTATTAAACCATTTCAACCTCTCGGATCAAAACCATGATGGTTTGATGACACCCAAATTTGCCTATATCATCGCACACTTGGACATGACACTAAAAATTGTTATACCCTTAAGGTTTTCATTCACCAATACATGGAAAAAGACATCCTTCTTGTTGAAGATTCTTTCGACAAACCTTTGACACCTTCCCATACCTCTCAAACCTCCTCAACTTCATCAGAATCCCATCATCAGACTATGGTCCCTTTACCTCCTTCCTCCCCTTTATTTGAGATTAACACCCTTAATGTGGCCGCCAGGTCACAAACATTAAAAGATAAAGGAAAAGAGAAGGTTTATATTCCTTGGACATACCCATTTGTCAAACCTTCTCAACCACTGAAACCTAAGATTTCAATCTTGGGCACATCCCATCCAACATCTTCAGAGGTAATTCATGATTCCATGGTGAAACAACTTCACCAAACCCCTGTAAATATGTCCTTATATGACCTCATTCAAAGTTCTCCAAACCATCGCCAAGCTTTAATCAAAGCTTTACAGGAGGTAGAGGTTCAACCTGAAGACCCTCAACCATTAGCTGCCTTAGTCCAATCATTACCCACCATCGCCTCCATTACCTTTAGTGATTCTAAAATTCCTACCTCTAATTTGGAAGATCAGGATGCTACCCTTTTCATCACAGCCTATGTTGATCAAACTCACATCAAGTGGGTTATGATTGATGGGGGTGCTAGTATCAATATCATTTCCACCCATGCCTATGACCAATTAGCCCTCCCAAAGAATTATATGTCAAAGACTGACGCAATTCTTTGATCTTTTAATGATTCCACTGCCACTATAGTTGGCACTGTCATCTTGCATATTCATGTTGGCCCACGAACAGTCCCAAAACTTTTCTACATCATTGAGGGGGAGTTCCAATACAACATGTTATTAAGATGACCTTAGATCTGTGCCATGGCCTGTGTCCCTTTTACATTACACCGTTATGTTAAATTTGAACATGACAGTCAAGTCCATGTCATTCCCACAGATCCCTCCCCTTTCAAGACATGCAACACAATTTATCGACCCAACGATGTTCTCATTACTTTAAAAACATCGACCCAAACACTGCCTCCACCCGCAAAAGCTTCAATAAGTACGCAAATGGCGGTTACACCTACACCACCTCCTCAAGTGATAACAAAAGACCCTATGGAAGATACCTTCCAACATCTTTCACTTAGAGAGTATCGTTTACTCACCTTGGACATGTTCTAGACTCCTCAAGAGTATGGACAACTTCATCACAATCCTAGCTATGACCATCGTACCAGAATAGTCATCCCTTATGGTCCTCCCAATCTTCAAATAAATCTCATCTATGGAGGGCTAGATCAAGCTCCCACTGATGGGAATCCTCTTTCATCACCTCAACTATTTACGTCTGACTTCTCTTTTCTTGGCAACCCAAACTTTGCTCATACCTATCTTCATAGGTGTGCATGGAAGGGCTTTGGCTGTGGGTGCTACAAACAAGGCTCCCACCAGCCCATCGAACCACTAAATGACGAGGCCATAAAGAATGCCAAGAAGCGACATGGCCTGGGTTTTGAAGAACCTACTAAAACTTTTAAAAACCCTCACCCTGAACCTATCATAGAACAATCACCTCCAACCTCGCCTATTCACCCATCCTCACCTATGGAGTCGGTGGTCTCCATCCCTACTAGTTTTTTTTTTTCCATAAATGCCATTCACTTGGAACCCCTAACCTATCAACTAGGTGGGGTATCTAGTTCTTTCCCTCTCATTTATCCAAACATGATAGATGATGAATCTTCTATCATCAACATTGTCCAATGTGTGGATGATGACTCCATACTCACCTACATGGTGCGGATGACTCTTTCATTCAACAATCGCTTCCTTCGAAAATGCAGGTTATGTTAAATGAATCAACCATTGACATTAACCTACCATCTTCTGATGTTCCTCATATATTAAAGATTGGTCAATCTTTGGACGCCTAGGAACAAATTGACTATACCAAATTCCTTTTAGACCATAGCAAAGCCTTTGCTTAGACCTACAACAATATGCCTAGCATCGACCAAACATCAACAAACCAAGCATCGACCAAACATCAACCAAATTCTTAATCATCTTCAACACATGACTAATATGGAAAGAAGAAAATGAGGCAAATTTGCTCCTAATTAGCTCGGACCTTATATCATAACACATAAGTATGGATCAGGGACTTATCGTTTGTCTTCTCTCGAAGGCCAACCAAAACCTGAGCCCCTTAATGCCTTACATCTACGCCCATTCTACTATTTATCAAGTAATCACTCACTTGATATTTAACTTGAGCTCATCCCTTGAGCAACCCTCATCATCCTCATTCCTATTCCTTTTAATCCTTTTTCCCCATAAACATTAGTTAATCCTTTTTGCATTCATACTTTGTCCTACTAAAAGAGGAGACCCCCAAACCTCTATAGGCTTGTCCATGACTAAAACTTCAGTCAATAAAACATATAAAATTGGGATGCTTAAAAAAACATACAAAGGTCATAAATTATAAATGTAGACTGCTCCCTCAAAGGATAGCTACATCATTGCTATAATTAATAGACTGCTCCCTTGAAGGGCAGCTATTCAAAGACATTTAACCATACAGAGCAGAATATAGACCACTCCCTCGAAGGATGGCTATGCCCAAATCTTGCTACAAACAACACTCTATCAAAAGCTTCCCGCATTGATCAGCTTCACATATGACCACAAAACAAAACAACATCCCCACGTAGACTTCCCGCATTGATCAGTCTACCCAAAAAAAAAAAATTAAAAAAAAAAAAAAAAAGTCATGGACTTGCCTATAGTTGTTCTCAGGGTCACTGATAAAAGGGGAAAAGTTATCCTTGCTAAAAAGGGTTACACTATCCTCACACCTCACATAATCAAACCTATTACCCCAACATACTCAAGGGATTTCGAGCTCACTCAATGTCAAGTGATTCAATTACTTCTCTAACATAAACCAATGGTCAAAAGACGTAATGCATGAACGGGGCTTTTGTTTGCAAAACCCTTATCTATGCCATCATTATAGTCCTTGTCAATGAAAGAGCAACGCGCCTTTCACTTCTCATATTTCATCACAACCCAAACCAAACATACAACCCAATCATTTGGTAACCACTAACATGGCATCATACATCATCATAGCCCATTCACACTAGTTTCTATGGAAAACAATACACATGGAAACTATCGACCAAACTCAATTTATGTCAAGCATATACCATCACTAATATGGAAACAATGCTGAAGCATAAATAAACTCATTTCATTTTTAGCATACATCCATCACCAATATGGAAAATTGGTAGGGATGAAAAACCACATCACTAATGTTACAGAATACACCATCACATAATATGGAACAGGCTGTAACATCATCATACACTCATCATTTTAAGCATGTACCATCACATATATGGGAAATTCTAACAATCTTAACTTGACCAAACCAACCTATCAACCACTTTGACTCTTCCTCCCTTTTGGGAGAACTACATTGGCCTGAGGCCCTTACAACAGGGGCTATGTAGGCAACACTCAGTTGACATGGAGTCTTCTGGGGTTAGCTCGACCATTTGCCCGTTCATCTCCCTAATGACGACGGCCATTCATTTGTTCACCTACTTGATGGACAAACTATTTCACATTTGACCATGACCTAACCTAGTCCAAACTCAGTCCATAACCGACCCTATTCCTCCCTAGTCAAACCCAACCTTTAAACATGACTTAACCTAGTCAAACCCAATCCATAACTTACACTCTTTCTCCCTTTTAGGGAGAACTACATTGGCTTGAGGCCCTTCAAATAGGGGCTATGTAGGCAGCACTCAGTTGACATGGGGTCTTCTGAGGTTAGCTCGGCCATTCTTTCGTCCATCCATCTAATGGACCAACTATCTATACCAACCCAAAATCATGACCAAACAAGCAGCCTTGACACTGAATGAGTTACCTAAACTTCTCATGGGGCACATTGGAGATCACATCCATCTCCCTAACCACAACACACACCCCTTGAGATCACTTATATCTCAACTCAACTCGACCAATGACCTTAGAGATCGTGACTATCTCTTCAGACCACGACCACTTCTGAGACAACTTTGTCTTGGTTGTTTTGATTACATATATGCTACCTCACGAATAGTTATCAAATTTTACGCAACCCATATTATGACCCTCACATGTATTATCAGATCACACTCTAGTTGATCCTCAATATTTGTGACATTTTCATGTTTTCTAGGAGCACTTCCTGAGCCCGAGATACTTGGAACACGACGACCATTAGAGCTACAGCTTTGATCATTTAACCCAATCAGCTACGACTAAATGCTGGAGACCAATTATTTCAATTTTATCACTCCTTGACCTTTGACTGTGACAATTTGACCTACCTATCACATGAAGTGGTATACATGCAATCTCAACTATTGCAGTGTTCACACTTAACACTCACCTTATCCATCTACTACTTATCAAATCAACACCCGCTATCAGGTTACCTTCCCTCGACTCCCGCTTTGAGGGGGAATACCTCATCCCTTACCTGGGGCAACCTACACCTCATCCCATACTTAGGGCAACCTACACCTCATCCCATACCTAGGGCAACTTACTCCTATTTTTGTCTTACAATTCGTCAGAGCAACCAATAAGACAAAAAGGGGCAAATGTAGACACCAAAATAGTGTCAACCCCCCCTTGGTCGCTTTCTAACTTCAACATGCCTAACCTATACTTTATTAATTTAAAATACTTATTTTAAATTAATCATCCCCCCTATACACCTCACCTTGGATTTCTAGCTCTTAGACCATTTATCACCCTATGACTAATCATAATTACCTAAGACCTATTTCAACTCTCCCACTAATCCTCTCACCTATTAAACCTGCCATTTGGACTGTTCACCAATGGCAGCTGAACTTGGCAGACGGAGGAATGGGCAAAAGGCTAAAAATAGCCTTTTTACCCATCTTCTAGCCACCGATGTCGATTACCCATCGGTCAATGCCAGCGGAATCGCCGATGTCGATTACTTAAAATAGGCCCAAATGGAATTCTCTTGCTCTGAATCTGACTTCTCTTGCTCCTCGACTGTTTACAGATCAAAGGTAGGCTTTGGGATGAGGAATCAACATTCTATCATCACTCTCCAGGATAAGAAACTCTACAGAATTCACTCCACACCAGATTGAAATGTTACATGAAGTTTCCTACATCAGCCATAATGAAAACAAGTCTTCTACACTTCTGGTTCTCCACCAAGAGCTAGGTATTATTCTAGTTTATATTTTAGTATTCTTAGAGTGCATTGGTAATTAGTCCATTGGCTATTTCTGAGTACTGTTGAGACCAAATTTGGCTTTCTTCTTGGGAGGCTGAAAAGCCTTTCTTTTATCCTGACCCATTTTGACAACCTGTCCCCTACCCTTGTCCTTCCTAAAGACTCTGTCCACTATCCTGCATCCTTGCACAACCCTTTTGAATCTCCCAGACCATTCTATTGACCACAGGCATACCCTAAAACTCATCTAAGGTCCATTGCCCCTACCGACGTCAGCAGCCTAACCGACATCGGCAACATTGACCAATCGACGATGGCAGACTAACTGACGTCGGCAACCTTGACCAACCGGCGCCAACAAAACTACCGATGTCAGTGACTGTGGGAGACTTACATCAAAATATAGGTACACATTGTCTACTTTTTGTTTCTTAGTCTTTCATTATTTTTCTTTATCTAACATTCTTTTTATTAACTAGTGGACTGTCATCCCTCAAGGAAGTCTTTGCACTTCTGGGACCGAGCTTTGCTTGGCAATCCACCATATATCTATCTAACATTTTCTTTGTTTAAGTCTTTCTTATCTACAGGTGTCATCCTCCATAGCCAAAGAGGAGCTCCTTCAACATTTGGATACGGTGCGCAACTTCATCCAGGTATCATCTAACCCCTGACCATTAACCTTTAGTTTCTTTCTTCTTTTGAATGTAAACAACGAAAATGAGTAGAAACACTTTCCCCTATCCTCATGCTTGTTATCCCAAAATAGAACTAGATCACCAATCTGAAAAGATCTTGGGGTGAATTTCTTGTCAAAGATCTTTTTGAGATGCTCCTTGAACATTACATGCCTTTCATGAGCTTGTCTTTGAGACTCATCGAGTTCAATGATTTGGTTAATCCTCTCTTCATATTGGTTCATTTCTTATTCATTCTCAACCATTTTTTGCATGAATTTGTAAGTGAGAAACTATAAGTTTAGGGGCAAGACAACCTGAGTTTCATAAATAAGCTCAAAGGGGCTTTTCCCAGTAGATCTCTTTGGAGTTAGCCTGTCTGTCTAGATAGTCAATTGTTCACCCCACTTTTTCTTGTTAGCATCCAAAGTTATTTTGATGATATTCAATAGGTTCTTATTACTGGAATTAGCTTGCCTATTTCCTTATGGATTTTAATTGGAGGCATATGCTAAATTAATCCCTTAGTATTTACATAATGTACTTAATTATTTGGATCTAAAGCACATAACATTGTCACACATGATTTTGACTGGCACCCCAAATCAACAAATAATGTTATTTAACAAGAAATCAATGACTACTTGATGGGTTGATCTCCTAGTGGGGATTGCTTCAACCCATTTTGTGAAGTAGTCGATAGCCACTAGGATCCATTTATGACCAACACTTAAGGCATCTAATATTTCACTTGTGAAGTCCATCCCCCATTACCTGAAAGGTCCCTTGATAGAGATGGACTATAAGGGAAGTGATCCAGATGCCTTCATTATTTTAGAGAATCATTGATATTCTTCACATCTTCTTACCATCACAGTCACATCTTTGAATAATGTAGGCCACCAATACCTGACCCTCAAGATTTTATGTGAAATGACTTTAAGAGAGAAGTGACCACCACACACACCATTATGGAACTTTGTAACCATTGAAGAGATCTTGTTCTCCACCAAACATCTCAAGAGAACACCATTTGGGTTCCACCAAACTAGGTCATTTTGTATCAGGAGATACTTTTGGGATACTAACTTCAATGTCCCCCTTTGATTTTTATCTAAATGGGAGGGATAATTTAGAGTCTTAAAATAATAGACTATATCTTTGTACAATGGAGATTGGGTGTACTTGGATTTAGGGTTATCAACCACCCTTTCTATATTATTTACTTCCATATCCTGTAAATTCACTTTAGTCATTAGCTTAGCCAGACCCATGCCTCTAACCAACTTAGTAGTCTATATATTTACATCATATTCTTGAAGTTTATTGACCCATCAACACCTTTTTTCAATAGATTCATATTGATTTAATATGTCCTTCACCATTGTGTGAGGGATATAGGCCATAATCTTCAAACTTAAAATGTAAGATCTAAATTACTTGATAGCCTTTAAAAGGGTAAAGGCTTATTTCTCTATTATGGTATATCTCAGCTCAGATCCTTGTAATGCCTTGATGAAAAAGGCAATTGGCTGCTCATGGCCTCCATCATTCTTTTGTAGTAGCACTATGGCAATAGTGTGTATGGAGGCAAATGAAAAGATTTGGAAATCTTTTCTATAATCCAAACTAGCAAGCAGTAGGGAAATTTTCAAGGTAGCTTTGATATATTGAAATGACCAAGTGGCCATCTCCTCCCACTTTATAGTTTTATCCTTCTTCAACATTGAAGTGATACGTAGGTTAATTTCTACAACTGGAAACAAACCATCTAATGAAATTAATCTAGCCAAAGAAGGATTGAATACCTTTCTTGGTTTGTGGGATAGGTACTTTGTCGATGGGCTCCATCTTTTTAGGGTCTATCATGACACCTTATTGGGACACAATGTGCCCTAGTAAATTTGCCTTTTGTAATCCAAAGTGGCATTTTATAGGATTGAGGGAAACCCCAAACTCCCTACATTTGATAAACATTTGTTCTAAATGCATTAAGTGGCCACTTCTCCTCTTGGAGTACACTATAACATCATTCCGGTATACAAAAATGATTTGGTTGATTAATTCAATGAAGGATACATCCATGGATCTCTAGAAAGTGGCACCTATTTCATCAAACCAAAAGGCATTCAGACATACACATAGGTGCCCCATGGGCTAGTGAAAGCAGTCTTGGACCTTTTAGACTCCTTTACCACTACCTGGTTATAACCAAAAAATCTATTCAGAGTCGAAAACAATTCAGATCTAGTGACATCTTGGAGCATGTTATCCATGTTAGGAAATTGATAATTGTCCTTCAGAGAAGCCTTGTTTAGGTTTTAGAAATCAATGTAGAGCTAAATGTCTCTATTTTTATTTCTGACAGGGACCAGGTTTTCCACCCATGATGAATCCCTGATGGGTTGAATGATCCCATTGTGTCTTAATTTTTTCAATTCTTCCTACATCTTAGTGGCTAAGATGGGCTTGATGGGTTGTAGTTTTTTGTAGAATGGTTTTGCATAGGTGTGAAGGGGAATAACATGTTGAATGAAATCTTCCCTATAAGCCTTCAACTCTAAATATAGCCACACTAGGCAATCTTGGTTCATTTTTAATAGCATGATGAATGCTCCCTTTTCCATTTCACTCAAGTGAGTACCAAGACAAATCTTCCTTGGATTTTTTGTTGTCCCAATATTAATTTTATTCACATCTTTTGACATATAAATGTTTCTATATTTGACTCTGTTAGCTCCATCAAAGGTTTTTTCTGGACTAACCAATCACCTAGGGATAATATTAGTCCTTAATTTGATTCTTTCCTTTCCATACAAGGTTTATTTTCCATCAGAGACCCCTACCATAGAGTCCCACTCTATAGTGGTTCCCCCAAACTCATCTATACAACACAAACCTCTTTATTTGGTCATCATTGTCAAAGATTTGCCAATGATTGATGTTATCTGGGATAGAGGGTCTTACCATTATCTCAACCTCATACTCATAAGAAGGATTTCCATGTTCTAATTTAAACTCTGCATCCCTCTTTGCCAACATATCTACCATGTGATTAAGTTCTTGAGCATGGTACTTAATATTGAAGGCATCAAACCATTCCAAGCAGTCCCATACAACATTTTGGTACTGCTTCAACCTCTTATGCTTCATGGTATTAATAGTTTAGACATGTTTCACCAATAGTTATGAATTGAACTTAACTAGAAACTTCTTAAATCCATATTCATGAGTGATCTAGAGGCCAATCAAGAGTGATTCATATTCCACAATATTGTTCATGTACTCAAAGGCCAATCAAAGAGAGTATCTATAAATGTGACCCTCAGGGGTATTAAAAACAACCCCAACCCCATTTTTGATACTTGAACATGCTCTGTCAAAATGCATGATCTAGATGGAGTCATCAGCATTGACACTAGAGTCAGGAGGTAGCTTTATGTAGTTAACACTTCCCACAAAATTCCAAATGTCTATATCCACATATAACACTTCATTAAATTGGTGCTTAGGATCCTCTAAGACATGAAGCATTTATAGTTTGTGGTTTAAGTGAACCATTTTCCCATCCAGAGGTATAGTGGCATATGATATATTCATTTGAACACTACCTCTAATACTAGTAGCCCATTTTTTGGATAATAACATACCCCATTTTGGTGGGCAATCTACAACAATGACATCCATACTCAAAAAATTTCCTAGGTATTGTGTGAGTTGCACCACCAATCCTTTGACTACACCAATAATAGGTACTTCTATGGAATCCATGGTGAGGCATCATCCATATGCTATAGTTATCCTTATGCAAATTTCATTCAACACAACTAGTGACATGATATTACAGGATGCATTAGAGTCAAAAATGTAATTGTGGATAATTAGTCTATTAGTTAGCAACATGGTATATAATAGGTCATCATCCATCTAACTCTCTACCAATGTTGTTCCTAAGTATACCTATATGTGATGCTTAGGAGACCCTGAGGTGTTCTCACCTTCCACAGAGAGAGTGAGAGGAATCTCATCTTCAACAATTTCATTGGCAATGATTTTATTTGTGAATCCCAAATACTCAAAGCTTTTTTCCTATGCTTCAGGATTCTAAGGAATTCTACAAAGGGTATTGTGACTTTTAATTGACTTAATACATGGGCCACATCATAAATATTATATTTAGGCAAAGGAGTGTTAGCAGGTAGGCTTGTAACATTTTATTTTGGGATGTATCCTTCAATATTCAAGGGAATAGACATAGGGGAACTAACATTCTTAACTTCACTTTTCAAGGGAGGCTTCCTAGGTTCATACTTCTTGGGAATGCTAGACAATAAAGAAGTTAGATTCTTGGCATAGGTATTTCTTGGTTTGACACTATAGGGTGCAGAACCATGCTTGGCAGAACCTTGGGATTCCTTACTCCCTATGGTCCCTTTTTCCTTAGTCTCTACTCTAGGGGCACTTGAGTCTTTATCTTTTAGAGAAGCATTTTGGTCCTTAGTTCTCAAATTGTACTCCTTTTCTTAGGCAATTTCAATGTGGATAATCAATTATTGATCCTTAATCAATGGAGGAGAATCTCCATATTTTTATTTCATAATTGATCTTAAGAACTCAAAGTCATGAACTGGTAACTCATATTCATGCATCATATTTATTTCACAGATAAAATATGGGAATGAGACCCTTACCTTTTCACATGCTCTCTAGAATGATCAAGTAGTGGTAGTACTCATTAGTTCTATTGATGGAGAAGCAACCATCACATCCAATTCATCAAATTGGAAAGTAAAATGTTTATATGATGGGGTATCCTCAAAATCAAGGACAATTAAGGCAATTAAAACTTCCTCTTTGAAGTGTAACTTTCCATTTCCTATAAGTCAAGAATGTAGACATTATCTTCATCAGATGTAGTTTCAAATCCATCTTCATCTTGACCACCATCACCAGCTATGCCATAAGAGGGATGAGGGAGGAAACATTTATCACACCATTCGATGTCATAATTGACTATGTTGATTTTTCCAGCTAAAGGATTCGGTACTTGCCTTCCACTTCTCTAGTTATTATTTCTTTGATGTCTGTCATCCCTTGCTAGGTCTTTCCCCTATCATTATTTCTAACTTGGAATGGTGGCCTACCTTGACCATGGTCTTGGGGATGATTCTTTTCATCTCTCTTATGATCTCTCTTATCATCATGGTTAGTAAGACCTTGAGAAAACCCCTTTTCAGTTCTAGCCAATTTATAAGTGATCTCTTTCACTATAGTGGCCAAAGTCTTTATGATTTCCTTCAGGTCTACACTCTTATGGGAGGATTGAGGCTTTTTAGGATTCATCAACTTGACATCGGCCCTCTTTTTTAAAGGCTTACCGATAACTCTGATATTATTTTCTATTTGGATAGCCAAATTGAAAGCCATATTTAGATTTGTGGGAGCCTTATTTTTGAGATAATAAGTTGCATTCTTGTCAAATGCATCACAATACTTAATCAAACAAGCACCACCACTAGGTCTAATGTCTTCTAGGATCCTCCTGACTACCTTATTGGATCTATAATTTAAGTCTTTCACACACTCATTAGTATTCTTCTTGAGGTTTTCAAAGTCAGAAAGCAAGAATCTAGGGTCTATACTATCACCATATTACATATTAAATGCATCACTCATAGTTTTCCATCGATCTATTCATCCATTAGGGATGGATTTGAACCATTCCCTAGCCTCATCCTCAAGAGTGTTCACAAAGAGTTTATACATACATATTCTAGATCTATCTCATAATCTTCCATGACATTTAAGAAGGCTTTCAGATGTTATTCCCTACACACTACATTGTTCTATTGAAACTTAGGTAGTCTATTTCTAATCTTCATAGGGAACTCATTAGGGAAACTAGGCACACCATTAAAATTAATAGGTCTAAACCTTGGGATCATAAATGGTCTATGTCTATTAGCCAAGCCTTGATCATCATCTCCATCATTATCATTGTCTACATTAAACATCCTTCTCCTAAAGTCACAGTCTCCCATCTCTAAATCTAAAGATCAAGATGAACCAGGGGATAGTTGAGGATGAATACTATGAAGAGGAATCAAAGGAGGGGAAACAGAGTAAATATTTAATGGCCTAGCGGGAAGGGAAAGACTCCTTTATAGATAAGGAGCTTGACTTGTGGGGAGCTTAGATTTATCAGAAGCGCTCTGGTATCCTTCAACCAAAGGGATATTAAAGAAAAGGGGGTAAATATAATGGGGAATAAACTGATCAAGTCTTATTTGATTGCCGAAGCTTTGGCCCACAATATGTTTCCATGCTTGTTTTCTTTAGGATAGAACTTTTAACTCAGGGATAAGATCTTTTGAAGGATTCCTCTGAAAGGAAGACCTAGTACCGTCCAAGTTTGTAGATCTAAAGAAAACTCTTCAAAATAGAGAAGGGAACATATAGAAGGCACTGATCTTTAAACCTTGATATAATGAATTCACCACTAGAAGAAAGACTTCTATAATAGAAAAACAAAGCTATACATAACAACTAATGAGATACCAACCCTTAGGCATTGAAAACAACCTCAAAAATATTGAGTACTTCTCTAAAAATAGGGGTAAATATCCTCAACAAAGTCATCTAGAAGGCTAAAAAGATGTCAATAAACCTAAGATGAATAGCTCATTGTAGTAATAGCAAATATTGAAATTGAAACAAATAAAAAACTTATAACTCTTTTTCAAGCATGTTCTCATAACAAAGGTAACAAAATATGTCCCCAACAATGGTGCTAAAAAAGTATTGGTTCCCAATTATACAACCCTTTTTATTTAACCTTGCATACTTGAGAAGAATGGCAAACTAAAATGAGAAATCACTGATATGTCGTTATGGCTAGGGAAAGGTTTAACATCTAAAGAGGACTAAATGAAGGAAATGACTCAGAGGCACATATAGAGGGTATGGTTAATTCCATGCTACTTTTGGATCTACCTAAACTAAGGTGAGAGGACATACTGACGTAGCATTATCACATGAATTATTTTAACACTTCAATCTTCGTGAGGATTATTGGTACAAAAATGGAAATATGACCAAAGCACAACAAAAATTATACACTTTAATCATGGAGGGTTGTCACATAAAATGCAAAAATGATTTATGTCATACACAAGCTACTAAATATAGATGATTAGATGACTGCAATCTCTATTTTATAAAATATTCAACAATAGGGGTCAAATGAAAAAATGCAGCACTAGGATTTCAAGTACACAAGATCTTATGTCTTTTAAATGCAAATGACACTTATGATATGCAAACCATGTGTTATATATAAGTTAAAATAGGGTGAAACCATATTTATTTGAATGATAGATAAATATGTATATGGCTAGTAATTGAGCATGGAGGATTTCACAAAATAGCTATATTGTCTTCATTAACAAATGTTGGTCGGTTTAGAAATTGGCAAAAATAAAATCATGCACAAATGATCCTCAAAAGATTATAATAAATATTGAAAATCACCCTTCAATAACTCCCTCTAACTAAATTCATGAGTCCAAGACTATCCTTAAAAAGGCTATCAATGCTCTATTCCCAAATCTAGAATTAGAAAAGATTTTATATTCTGATTATAGACCCTAGATGACTATTGTAAAGAATAATACATCAGAAAACCAATATAATAAACATGTAAGACATAACATTATAATTAAAAAATAAAAAGGAATGATAAACCATGATAGATTTCATTTAACAACTGACTAAAAACAATATGTCTTGAAAATTATATAACAGAACCCTATGCAAAATAATTTTGTAACAAGGGAAAGATCTTGAATGTTCTCAGAGCTTGCCAATTATTTTACAATAAAAATCAATTTGGCACCAAAAAATCACATTGGTAAGACTCTCCAAGCTATAGCTTCAAACTCAAAAAATTAAATAACCATTGTAAAGGGACATATCCCCTTTACTTATACAATTCTAGCTATGCCTAGCATATTCCTAAAGATGCTCCAGCTAGAAAATTCTTTCACAGGCCTGGAATCTATTCAATGGTGTAACAAACATGATTTTTTCAAATTATGCTCATGCCTATGTAATGATGACAAGTTTGATACTCCACTACAGTGGAATATTGTTAGTTATATACATGGAGATCAGTCTTACAAGGGATAAAACAAAACCTTTATCCACTTGTGCAAAAAACAAAGATGTCCTTTTCCTGAACAAAAAACCAAATCTAAAAGGGATATGCCACTAATGGGTAAGGTACAATGGTTTCCCAATGATAAATTAGAAAAGAGGAAATGAAAAAGAGAGAAGATAATTAAAAAGGATTAATGACATAATGACAACTTAGAAGAAAAAAAATATTTGGTCATGTTGTAAAATCAATGTTGATGACCGAGTCCTTTGCCAACCTATTTTTGTATGCAGTTTACCCTTAAATTATGGTAGCAATAATCCTTTATTCTGGGCTTGCTTGGTATTTGAATTTGGTGCTATATTTCTCAAGCCAATTCATGACTTTCTAGAGCATTACCTACTTTTTCCTGACTAATGCTTTTAATTGGTGACAAGATTTTTCAAGTAACACCAACTCTCTAATATTTTGGATATCAAAGGCTCTATGAGGTGCATCAATGAAGTTTTTTAGGGAAATATCTAATGCCTCCTCCATCATGTCACGTGCACCATTAATCTTTACTATCTTTCTTAGGGTAACTTCAATATCCTCTTTTGAAGTTGAGAGAGACTAATTTTCTCCCTTTAAATCAAAAACACCCTCCTTAGGCACCAACAATCAATGATTAATCACTAGATGATATTCTTTGGGCTATTTGTGATCATCTAAGGATATTCTCTTTTTTGCTATTAAAGTGTCAATACCCTTATTACAAATCTCATCCAACTTTAGCTATAGTTTCTCCAAATTATTGATGTTTGTGCCATAAATGAACATCTGGGAATCACATTCTCCTTATTTATCTAGTATGTCATCTAGACATTCTAGTGCTGAGCAAATTATTTCTTTGGCTTAGGTGGTCAAATCCTTTTGCCAATATTCTATGGCCCGGTCTCTAGTTTTCAAGTCCTCACCACGGCCAAGATCAAGTGCAGCTAAGGAAGTTATAAGAGCATATGGGGCCTTGCCTACAATTGGGGTTACTACCTTAGGATCACTTAGTAGATTTTGTAAGTACTAGATCATGGCCTAGTTATATACCTTCAGCTCCTCCATTGAAGCTTTATCTTTATCCATTTGGTGCACCACCATGCTTACCAAGATTTACAAATTATGTTTTATTTCATTCCTTAAGGGCTCCCTCAGATCATATCTATACACTATATATCTCTCATGGGGAGCATCCCTCTTTTTAGCTCCTAGTGGAGGAATATCTATCTCATGTGCTCTTTCCCCTGTCTCATTAAAAGTGGTTCATGAGTACATTTTAGCTTTGTTAGGGGGCTTGGCCTTGTACGCTTGGGTGATCTTCATTACATCTATGTCCCCCATTTTTCTCATGATGTCCCATTTATCCTAAACCTATTCTTTAATCCAAAGAAGGGGTCTAGTCTAGAATCCCATTGGAGTCATGGACGTTAATGCTGGCTTTGATGCACTAAATGGTGGTGTCATCGGCATATTGGTTAAGGGGATTGTCACTGGAGTAGGCTAAGAGCCTAACACAATATGCTCAGCCTCCTCATTACTTTATAACTTGGTATCATTTTCATCAAATCCTCACTCCCTTTCTTTTCCTAGTTTTATCTGCTCCAGGACTTTAAAATTTACCCCAAACTATTGGGATTCCAAGAGTAATTTATTTATGGAACTTCCCTGCTCTACGGGTTGAGTAGAAGATTTGTAACCAATTTGTATTCTACATTTGTTGGAAAACTTATGAGGAAGATATGGTGTCCTCCTTATCTCCCTTGGGCAACTCTTCACCAATCATAGCTTCAACATCTTTATGCTTAGCAGGATTATGGACCTTAATATGGGGGAGAATACCCTGGGGTACTTCAATCAAGGTAGTACCTTTATAGACTCCTATCCCAATAGTTTTATTCAATTGATCTACTTATTTATTTATTTTTTAAGGTGTAGGGGTACCATTTTCAAGATTGATCCCCTACCTTCCGCAATATCAACTTCCTTCTATGGTGTTGATCTTGATGCCATTGGAAGGGGAAGAACCTATAGTGCTGCTTTAGTAGCTACAATAACATCCATTTATTCCTCTTTTTATACCTCCAAATTTTCATTGCTGGTGGGGACTTGTTCATTATGCATCGGCTCCTTCCTGATTTCATCCCTAAATTCTTGTCCATTCCTAATGTCATCACCCTTGTCTTGGCCAAGTGGCTAGGTGATAACATTTCTACAAATGTCTCTATTTCTTAGGATATCATTTGCTTTTTTTAGGGATCTTAAACTTATATAGCCATCTCAATCCCAACCTACAAAACATCATCAAAGGATAAAGGATCATCTAAATCCAAAACATCTTCTTCATCATCTTTGCCTTCCACTCCTGAGGGTACCTATTGTTTGAACAATCCCATGGCTAGAAGTTTCACTAGGGTCTGTGGTCTCTCCCTTAGATTTATATGTTCACTCTTTACCTAGGGAGGAGTGAAGATCCATTATTTCTTCATTACCTCTATGATTATCCTTCCCTCATCTGAATCCTCTTCATCACTCATATCCCATAACTTATAGGCATACGAGGACTTATCTTCTTATGGCTTCATGGAGGTTTCTTTGGGGGGTAGGTCCTTGAACATTATCTTTTTTATTTTCTCGAGTCTCCCTGTTAGAGGATGCAATGCTTTTGTGGTTCTCTTAGGCCTTAGTTTCTCTAAATATTCCACTCCTCCTTTCTTCCTCTTGTATGTCTTTGGAGAATGATTGGATACTAGTTATTGTGAAGGTGGGGCAAGTAGGGTAATATCTTAAACTATTAGCATTATGGTATCTCCCTTAGTTGTGATGGATATGAGAGTGGCACTGGCCAGTTGCACCTCTCCTATGACTATCTTGTCCTAGTTTTCTGCTAGACTTGTCAACTTTGAAAATGACATCCCTTATTTGGATTGGGTGGCTGTTAGTGATTCTACATCAATATTTTTGGAGAAGTCAACATCACTCACCTTTCACTTCCCCTTGCCTCTTTTTAATACTGATGGTGCTAGAGGATCGCTCGTGTATGCTGGTAGGAATGCCTTGAGTTCTATAACTTTGAATTTATCATAGGGTGGGGGCATCATATGTACCAAGGTCAACCCCATGATCCTTTAGCCACCTAAATGTTCTCCTCATAATAGGAAAATACCTCCATGCAATGGAGTCATTTTCATTGGTAGTGAAGTCTACTTGTGTTATAGGCTACATTTCAATATTCTTTTCTATATATATTGATGCCATTATCATCTTGTCATCCACCATGTCTTTATGGATGGGAATGATGTTATAGGTGAGTACTTCCTACATAGTGAACCTCATGTAATATTTTTTTTGACCTCATCCTTAGTGGTGCAGTTAGACCAGATATCTTCAAAGTGTGATTAGTGCAAGATTACACCTATTGTAGTATCTATCAGCCATCTTATATCATAGTTAGGTTTGGGAAATATTTTTTCAATCCTGTATAAGCCCATTTCTTACTCTAATCCCTTTGATTTAACTAGATAAGGACATGTGTAATATCCTATTTCCACTAGGAACTTGAAAGGGTTGTTTATTTTCTTGGCCACAATCATCTCATGCAGGTGCACCATTTGTCTACACAATTCCATGAAAACAACTTTATCATCCACGTACCTTGGAAATTTGTGAGGTGCCCCCAAGTAACCACTCACCTAGATGTATGTGAACATTCTAAACTAAATGTATGAGGCATCAAATCTATCAATTATCTCCTGGGCTACCTTGGTCATTCTATTAAAACTTCTCAAAGGGAAGAAAATGCTCATCATAGTATTGAAGAAAGAATTGTATACTCTATAATAGTTGCTCTTAAACCCTTCTAAAGTGACCTCCAGGTAAATCTCATATATCCTTAATCCTCAAAGATTCATAGTGAGACTTGGGAAGGTCCTATTGTGCACCAGGATATACATCAAATATCATATAAAAAGTACCTGTGAATTTCTCCTTCAAGAAGATTGCACTACTTAATTGCATCATTTAGTTATACAAGTTATTTCTCAAGATAGTTGCCCAATCCAACTTATTTTGCCCTTCCAACACGTATATGAGGATTGAAAACATCCATGGTTTGAAATTTTTTATGGTGGGTACTCCATAGATCCTGACGGCCATGGCGATAATATATTGAGGTAGCTCATTGAATTTTGTCAATTTTAGGTTTATTGACAATCGATAGACCTTTTGCCTCTTTTTTAAAATCCAATAGGAATTCACAATGTCCCATAACATCTTACCATTTGTTTTTTCATATTTTTGGCATTCCTCCATGGTAAGCATGATACTATCAGGTTGGGGAGGGATTCCAAGAATAATGATAAGGGCCTCAAGTGTGAATAAACACATAATTGTTAAATCCCATCTATAACACTCCTAGTATCTAGGTGATAAACCTGGGCACATGCAATGACTAGCTTAGGATATGAGGTAACCAAAGGGAATGCTATTGTAGGGACCATGTAACTCATACTAAGGTTGGAGACAACTAGGAAAGGATTTGACCACTAAAAAACATTCAATAGAGCTATGAAATCTAACCCTTGAGTAGCTGTATCTCTACTTTCATCAAGAATAGATGTAATATTGCTATTTACTGATGTAGAAGATGAATCCATTTCATCTTAACTCACTAAGTGTAATATCAAAAGCTAGAATGAATTCTTCACACTAATAATTCTCCAATTACCCTCAAACTCCCTTTAATAAAACAACACCAGAGAGTCAAGGAATACTTACTGGTAATCTCGAGAGTTAGATGCAGATGGAATTAGAAAATCCTTAAAGAATTCACTGTGATCACTAATATTCATGCTTCAAGTAGCTTCTGGCACACATATCTCTTAAAGGGATGAGTATTAGCTCTGAATATAAAGGGTGAATTCAAATGAAGATAAATACTTAGTTACAATTCCTTACACTTTAATATTAGGGTTACCATTAATTATTTGAAGTGAATTAGCTAATTACCAACTACCAAATTGATTACTCAAGTAGCTTTTTGAAAAATGGAGGGAATCATGTTGGCATCTTTCTTTTGCAACATGTGGACCCACTAAAGAAAGTTTTACCTTTTATCATCTTTTTGGGTTCATGGAGGTTTTCACACCTTCTCACCCATCACTTCCATCAGTACATTGGTGCAATACATCTTAAGTCTTCAGTAGAGCATATGAACACCATGTGTCATCACCTCAAGCACTCAGGCCTCTAAGGACCTCTTGAACCTTACCTGAATTCCAAGTGAGGCAATATTCCAAAAGGACCTGATCATCAAAATCCCTGAGAACCTGCCATATGTCCTTAATCTTCCTTGCATGCTCAAGTTCTCACACCTCAGATACCTTTTGAACCTTGACCACCAAAAGGTAAGTAGGGTGATCTTTAAATGAGGATCAAAACTCAAAAATCCTAAGGAGCTGACACATGGAATCCTTTTTAACTTATTTACTTAGATATTTGGCCCCTAGGAACTTTCCATACTTTTCCAATAAAAACCAAGTGAGACATTATTTATAAAGGGACCCAAAGCTGAAAACCCCTGAGAATCTACCAAGTGTCCCAACTAGACATGAGATCAAATTTTTAGTCACTTACTTACCTTTACACCATTATTTTGATATAGGAAGGAGTGAAAGATTCTTTGGATGCCTAGAGATAATCTCATAGCTTAGTCATTAAGTAGTTAGGATATTTCCTCCAGAGCTATTGAGAATATCTTCTATCTTCAAGAAATACCCCTTGAGAGTTCAGTTAGGAGTGGAAAAACACTCCCACCTAGTAAGACAAAGGAAATGATTAATTACAAACATATACTCTGATATTATGAAGGACTAGGGCAAGTGATTTAACATTGACACTCATTTAGTTTGGAAACAATAATTTTAGTGACAAGGGCCCAATTGCTCTAATTCAATTTTGGGTATTAACACACCCACCCGTTAGAAGTGAGCATGTGGCTTTTCCCTCACTAGTAGATGCAACATCCACTCTATCAATGGTGTCACTACCATGACAAAGAATAACTCTCTTAGTATTAGGTCCACCTGGGGTCTTGTCTAGATAGGTTGGTCTCTTGCACACACACATAGAGCACATATATTAGTCACATATCAGCTCTTGCTAAGGATGAGTATAAAGTGTTATTTAGAAAATACACTTATTTTACCTAGTCATGATGATTTCCTCTATGGTCCTCCAATAGGTCATTCTTGTCTTTGTGGTAGTGGTCCTCATCGTGGTTACCTCTCTCCACCATTTCCCTCCTTGTTGTGTTTCAACTACTTATCGTTCTCATCCCCAGTTGGCTTGGGCTGCATTCATCTCTCCTACATCATTAGAGCCTATCACCCTAGATTATGATAAGGCCCTTATGGACCTTATAATTCTTCCTATCCCACATGGATTTCTACCCCTCCATCCTTAAGCCACACCATGGATATGTATGGATCATATATTTAGCTGCCCACTACATTTGGATCTAAGGTGGTTCGCACAGGCCTAACCCTATCTACAAATCATGCAGCCTATATAGTTCCCTCCTCAAATATAGGTTACACATCACTACCCCATGGTGTCCTCATTAATGTAAATGGGATCCTCTCATAGGCCTAGGACATGAATAAGTTGGCCTATGTCAATTTTCTTACCCTTGTGCGCTAGATGGGATCTAGCTATTGGTATAGTTTACCTAGGATATACTGTCCCCATGCATATCCCTATCCTCCCTCTGTGCATTAGAAAACTCCTATCCAAGATAGTGATAATTGCCTTATACTCTAGCCTATATAGATCCTCTCAATCATAGTTCCTTCTATCATTATCCATAGTGGTGGTACCCCAGGCAATAGCTGTGTGATCTATATTCCATGTCTATTCTATTATGGGTAGGGTCCCACTAGGTAGAGCTTAGTTGTGATTGTATCTTGCACTTTTAGTAACTCTATCTCTCTCCTCATAGGCTCTACTTGATATATTTAGTATACATCCTCAACACTCATGATGGACTCTAGCTCGGGCCCTAGCTATAACACATATCTCTTTGGTACCCATGTGGTCACTAATGCATTAACCATATTCCTATAGTAACATAATGAAGGAATGTGTACCAATATCCAAATTCCTATACTTCATAGGTGATCCTGGTCCTCTATAGGTAGAGCATATTTCTCCTTGGCCAACCATGATGGGACCCTCTCTCAGTTGGTCACCTTCTATGGTCTATCTCTTTGTGTTAGTTGCTCTCTCCCTTGTGAAGGCTCTCCCTCCTCTGCTATGATAATTCTTCCACATTTTTGCATAAGTAAGTAATAGGAAAATATATTAGTATACCCACCATGAAATGAGAAAATGTAAGTAAAAAACACCTATTTTTTCTACTTTGCTTATTTCTCCATCTGCTTTCCTATTTTGGCCCTTTTTGGGACCTATCGGGCTCTTTTGGGTTCCCTAGGGCTTACACTAGGGCCTCACTACCCCAAGTTTCGGCTTGGCAGTGGGATAGACCATAGCCCCCATAGCCTAATAGTGCCCTAGGAAGTAGTTTGGCACAACTAAGCCATGACCTAGGGTGTGGTGCCTTGGGGAGCCTTAGGGCTCCTCGTTTCTCACTCTATGGGCCACAATTTGAGTTGTCATTGGTCTCATTTTATTATTTTCATTAAGCCCATCATTTTGAATGTTTATTTTTCCTAATTTATCCATTGAATGATTTAGAATGATTTAATATGTGTTTAGGGCCTCCCAAACCCCAAAAAATGAACAAAAATTGCAAAAAATTTGGTTAAAGGACTTACCCAGACCATCTTATCTATCTGTGGCATGCTTCCACATCCTCATCTACTTTTTTTGGGCTTTGGAGGATCGTAGGCTCTCCTTTAGATCTCTCAAAGTGAAAACAAGAGTGAAAATGATTTACTTCTCTTTTTTCCTCTTTTTAGCCTTTTTTCTTGCTTTTTATGGGCCCTTTTAGGGTGTTTTACATTATTTTGCATTTTAGACTATGAAACCTCCATCTTAGGGGTTTTGACACATTATAAGCACATTAGCAACCTCTGTTTCTTAATTTGAGGCTTTCATAGGTTTGTTCTAGCCTTTTGGTCCCCAAGATCCCTTTTGGGCCTCTTTTGACCCCCTGATCTTGGGACCCACTTCATGGGCATCTAGGGATAGAAGTTACTTGTTGTGCTTCTTTTTGTTAATCATTTCTATATTTTTTATAGCCAATCCTTTCTAACTCCCTCTCTCCCTCTCTTTTTTATCATGGTTATAGGTATGGCTATTAGCTAGCTGTAATGGTTTATAACATGATCTGGTCTTACTGATTGGTCTTCATCTTCTCTAAACTTCCCCCCACTTTCCCATATTACCTCTTACCATAGTTGATGTTGGTAAACCACTTTAGTTTTGGATCAATTTCATTCCTTATTTCCTTCATTCTAATTTCTTATATTGCCTTGCTTTGAGATTGCCTTTTAGTCATTGATAGTCTTGCATCCTCGACCCCCATCATGATGCACCTCTCAGTGGTGATTCAAATAGATGCTGAAAGTTAGGACAACCTAGGACCAATAGTTGTGGCTTGGGTTATCAATTATTAATGGGGCCATGAGCTTATTGCAGTTGGTTTCTTCCTTACCAATGAGATGAATAATATCATCAAGTATCACACAAGCATTGGTGCTTTGACTGATGCCTGTGAGTTAGGTGCATTTTATGTGTATTTATTATTTGACTCATTATTAAATATGTCTCAATTCAATAGTGTCTGGGCCATCCTTAGCTTTAAGTTACTCCCCCTCTTTGAGGTAGTGCATGATTTTATCTCCTTCTATGAAGATGTCCAATTTACCCATATCCTTTGTAAGGAGAGCACTTGGGATGATGCCTTAGTGAATGTCATTCTAGATTATATGATTTGATTTGATATCACTCATGTTCCTTCTTTGCAGGCACTGGATCTAGAGTTGGATTCTAGATTACAAAACATTTGCACTCTCATATGTGGAATGCACCATCGACTTCTTCCACTACCATCCTTATTTGGTAGTGTAGGTAATGTTCTCTTTAATCTTTTTAGTTCTTGTTTTTTCATTTTGTGTGGCTTCTAGGTACTTCACAACACTCCTTGTTCATTCAAACACCTATTGATTATACCTTGGGGGCATATGTAATCATACTTCCCATGACCCTACTCATCCTTATGATTACACATTAGCTCATGTGTAGACTATTGAACTTGTTTATCAAACTTGGAGACATTTTCCAGTCACTTAGACCTTTCCCACAACATATCCTCATCTCATACACATCCTCAGTCCATCTTGGTCCTTTATCACACTAGACAAGCTCTCTAGGACCCCTTAGGGCCCTTTTAGAACCTTGTTGACCACCCTAAGTATCTATTTGACCCAAGCCATGACTTAGGGAGGAAACCTATGGATTAGGCCACACATTTCCTTCTTATAAGTCATGGCTTAGGTAGAATGCATGAAAAAGTGCCCTATTTAGGCAAAAACAACTAGAAACGGCTAGTTTTTAGCTTGTTGGTTGATTAGGGTTGAGATATATGAATTTTATTCATTCATTTGAGCCTCTCTCTTCACACTCTCCTGCATTCTTACTCTGATCTTCCCACTTGATCATCATACTCAAAGCTTGGTTACTTATTTGAACCTCTCTTGGTTCTTGCTTAACATAATAGATTTCATTGTGACAGGGGATGCCCTACTATTATATAGCTTCTCTTAGTTATTCACATTTCTCTCTATAGTGTTCCTAAAGCTTTTGGTTGTTCTTACTCCCTCAAGACTCCATTGCACTTGTCTCTTTTACTTCTTGCATTGGCTCTCTCACAAATTGGCAGCTTCTCCTTCACCTCTTCCACAACTTTTACGTCTTAGTCTAGACTCATCTCATACACAACCTAATCCTCTTCCTCACTTCCTAGCTTGGACAATTAGTTGATGGAAAGTCTGCACATCTCTCTTGAGTTTGATATGAGGTAAATTTTCTTTGCAAAGTGAAACTCTTTGCTAATTTGTAGTACAACACTATTGGACATAGTTTTTTGGTGTCTATGATTGTCAATGATGTCAACATGGGCATTGTGCATAGTAAATTAATGATAAAGTGGTTATTTTTATTGCTTGGAGTGTGTTTCTCTTGTGTGTATGTCTTTAGGTTGATAGAGAATGATGTGAGGGTGTTATAGGTCATTTAGTGAAGTTTTAGTGTCCTTTAAAGAGAGAGAAAGTGCCTTTCTAGTTAAGAAACATCTAGACTATCACAATACATCATTCAGGTATACACAAGTGTTTTTTTATCATTTATTATTTGTACTTTCATAGGTCAACCTTGGTGAACAAAATCATAGAGGTGTTATTGAATATCCCTATTTGGTCTCTTGAAATTTTGATGCCATGAGGAGTTACCTAGTTCAAGTTATAGGGATTCAAAGTTGATCTTATTACTTGTGACATGCCATATAAAGTCAATATTAACCTTCAAGAAATAGTTGTTGGGAATTCAAAAATGTGATCATTGGTGTTCAAATTCAAATGTCTGTGTAATGACCAATTTATAAATAATGGCTTGTAAAAGCCATGGATGAAGTCAAATCAAGGTAGGGTAAGAAGCAAAGTTGAAGAGAACTTATTGTTGAAGACCCTCAAAGTGATTAAAAGGTTTTACCATATGTACAAGTGTATTTATTTCACATCAAAGTTAATGCTTGTTGACTATGTTTGAAATGGTGAACCCAAGTAGACTATGATGGTTTGAGAACTTATCCAATGTGCTCAAAATGGTGATATAAGCATTGAATCATGTTGATAGATCAGTAAAATATTTCTCCATACCCTAAGAGTGATCTGTAAGTGCTCATTTGAGCAATGAAAGCTTCATATAAGTAGATTGTTCTTGAAGAATCTTATCTTTGGCAGATATAAGTTGTTAGGTGAGTTGTTTAGTGACTTTGGTCACTCAAAGTGTTTGATATAAGAGTGTGGAGATGACCTAAAGGTCATGAAACACTTGTTAGTTCTCTGTGTATGGTTATTTTTGTCCTTGATGTGTTAAACAAGCTCAAGTAGTGAAGGACAATGTATTGAGGGTTTGATGTTTATAAACCCTAAGGCAGTTGTTCTTGATGTTAATAGACTTGTAATGACTTATTATGTTTAGTGATCACTAGGTGAGGTTTGTGCAAAGTTTTATATAGTTTTTTATGTGCTCATGATGCATTTGTGTATGCTTAGATGGTACCTTAGAAGACAAAGATAGAGCAAGGGTATGAAGAGTTGTGGATTGGACTTGAAGACCAATGCTAGTGTAGGTAGTATTATTGTTCATATGTTATAAGGTCTTGTATTGATCTAATAAGTTATCATGAAGCTATCCATAATAATATGAATATTTCAAGTAGGTCTGAGTATATAAAATAGGGTATTGAACATATATTTACTGAGTTGGTCTTTGAGTGATCTTTGAAGCATGTCATGAAGAGTTTGGTATTCCTTGAGCTTGGAAAAGACCTTTAGGTCATAGTGGATTAATTCACATATGTATGGTACATATTGGCATCTCATGAAGGAGACAAAAGTTTGATCAAAGGTCTGTCATAGTGTATGAGGTCTCTTAGATTTAGTGTAAGGCCATGTTAGCCCAGAGGTTGCTTTGTGGTGTTTGGAGCCCTGATGGCTTAAGAAACTTGGAGAGAAAAATGATTGAAGGAATAAGGAGTTTGTATAATTTTTTTTTTAATTTTTCATATTGAAAAAAGGCTCAAGTAGTTTGTATTTGTGAAAATAAAATAATAGACTTTTGTATTAGGTTTCCATGAGACCTAATGGAGAGATAAGGTCTAATTGTGCCTTGATAGTGTACACGAGTGATCTGAGTACTCTTAAGCATGGTAATATCTATTAGAGTTTTTCATAAATGTATTTGATAGGAATAAGTCATTTTAAAGGGATTTATGGACCATCTTGGTTCATTAGTTATTCATTGAGTAAACAGGGGTAATTAGAATTAAGTCTCCATGAGACTTAATGAAAGCATGAGGGCTAATGGAGTCTTCAAGAGATGAGAAAATGGTTTAAAGGTTATAAATCATGGAGGAGGTTTGGTTGACCTATTGGTTCATTTATTAAAAGGTGTTCTTTTTTTTTTAGAGCAATTCCATTATAAGGGGTCTATATGTAACATGTGCCCTAAGGGAGGGCTAATTGCTTAGGTTTAGCTTAAGCCTAGTGTGTTGGTTTGAGCCATTTAAAGCATGGACAACCTAATAAGTTGATGTATCTTGTATGAAATGTATCCTAATTGATATTTTATAATTTTACAAGAGTGATTTAGGTGTGTTGGCTGATAGAGGTAGTATGAGGACTAATGTCATGTATAAAGATAAGGCTAATTAGATCTATTTGGGTGAGTTAGACTAAGTGAGAATGAAGATAATGGTATGATATTTTGAGAAAGGGTAAGAGGCCATGGAAAATATCATAAAATAATTTGAAGATTTTTCAAGGGTATAAGAGTGTTAGTTATAGGTCATGGTCAAGTAAGTTGATTTGTTACAAGGCTAGTAGGCCTATTTTGCTTAGGTGACCTAGTGTAAAGATTTTTATTAGAAATCAATTAAAAGAATAAGGTAGAGGCTATGTGAGGATGATATTAATGTTTATGAATGATTATATGTTCATATAAGAAGATAAAAGTGTTTATGAATGATTATATGTCAAGAGCATGTGTATGAGGGGTTTTTGAGTAAAGAAGAGAAAGTGTTGTTATATACCTATGTAAGAGGCAGATTTAAGTTTGTATGAACTGTAGAAGACCATCATCAGTTGTGTGAGGGAAACAAAGAAAGATGGAATTTAAGATTGTTGATTGAGTGGGTGATTGATCAATAATGGGGGTTGTATCCTCCTAGCAAGTTAGTGCTTGTTAAATCCAAGTGGGTACTTGGTGAATTTGAGGGGTTGGTACTCCTTGTGGAGTGGGTGCTTCACTAAAGTCTCTTGTTTGTGATCTCTTATAGGATGGTAGTCCATTTTTTTTAGGTTTAAGAGTGGGTTTTATCCCTTGTGAGGGTTTCCCACATAATTCATGTGTTATGTGCTTTGATCTTACATTATTTTCTTTATTCATTGCAATGAATAGTTTATATGCTTCATGAAAGATTATGTTGAATGGTTAAGAGTTTGAAGAATTGGAATTGAATTTGATTTGTTTGCATAACTGATTTATCCCCCCTCTTAGTGATTATGCTTCCAATAATTGGTATCAAAGTAGGTCCTTTGGTGAAGGCTTGATAGCTTAAAGGTGGTCCTAAGAAACACAAGATGTCTAAGCAATTGAAGAAAGCGAATCAAGAGTTGAAGGTTGTGATCAAGGAATTTGAAGAGCAAGTGTGTTATTTGAAGAAATATGATAAATATTATGAAAAGGTTATAAAAGATCTCAAGGTTTAGTTTGATATGCCAAAGCAAGTTTGAGTACAAAGGAGATTGAGTGTGATCAGGTCAAGACTATGCTTGGTGTGATGAAGAATGAACATGAGTAGTTAGTTGTCAATATGATCCATCTATAAAAGGAGAAAGAGAAATTAGATCAGGTCAAGAAGTTTTATAACACCATGGGCAACATGAATAAGTCAATAAGATAACCTAATGCATCAAGGTACTCATCTTCCTTTCATGGTCATTGTTATGTATGTCATCTTTTTGGACATAAAGCTAGAGATTGTCTGAAAAGGAGATGTCAGCCCAAAGGAGATCTCAATCATTCTCAAGAAAAAGGTATGAGTAAAGTTATTTTCTACCATTATCATTAGAGTGGTCATAGTGAAATATTATACCCAAATGGAGTTGATAGATCCTCAAAGTATCTCAAAGGACATGGAGCTTCTAATGTGAATACTAAAGGGAACACATGGGTGTTGAGATTAAATTCAACAAAGGTAGTCCAAGATGACTCCAAGAGTGAAGAAGGTTCAAAAGGTATCATCTATTATAATTGATCATGATCCTTGTCAAAGTCACCCATTATTAGTGTCTAGTGATGTTGATGTTGAAGGTAAGTTGGTTATATAAAATGAATAAAAGAGTAACATTATTTAGGATATTATGCCAAAGATGGTTGACAATCATAACAGGTCTCAAAATGAAGCTAATTAGTCTACCAAGTGCATGAGTCTCAATTAGGTAAGAGAGGATATGTGAGTATTTCCTAGCTTCACATTATTCTAAGACCTTGTGTAGTAATGATGTCTCTCTCTAGGTTTTATGGATATATTATCTTAGTTTGTGTAAGCATGTGAAGGTAGTGGTGATGACATGAAGGATGGTCTTTGAATTATTTGCTTAAGGTAGTTGACTATCTTAGTCAAGTATAAGTGTCAAGATTAGTTTTGCATTACTTTTTGGTTGATGAAAGGTGAGTCTAAAGTTGTAGGTCTCTCTTCTAGACCTAGTCCTAGATCTTGATAGGCCTTCTAAGGCTTGTTTGTAGTTGTGAAGGCATGATGACTGTAGTGGTTTCTTGGAGGGATTAGATATGTTTTTCTAAGAGTGTTCTTTTAGTATGAATTCTTGGTTAGGTACTCTATTGCCTAAAGAAGTGTTCTTGATCTTCTCAAAGCACTATTTTGTGTGAAGTGAAGAGTGATCTTGGATACCAATGTATTTAAAGGTAAGAGATTATGTTGATCATGAAAATTGAGGTCTTGATTGGATAACCTAAGAGTGGTTTGAGCTTCTATGATTGATGGTAGTCCTTTGTATTTTCTCAGTCCTACTAAGATAGTCTACTCTGTAGAAGGTTTCTTGAATTAAAAGGATGGAATTATGCTTTGAAAAACATATAGGGGGATTTAATTTGGATGATGGGTTCATGTGTGAAGCATTGATGAAATTTCAAGAAGGTCATGTGGGCCTTAAAATATCAAATCTTGTCATATAGAGAGTTGGTCATCTTGTAGTCGTCTATGTAAGGGTGAAGGTGTATTCAATCATGGTAAGTAAAGCTTATGTGAAGTTATGCTTATTCTTGTTTCATATTAGTTGGTATGCTCTAGAAGAAGATGGAGTATTAATTTAGGGGGAGATAACTCAGGTTTATTAAGCTTAGTATGAGGAAAACTTATAGTTGAAGTTCTTTGAGAAGGTCTTCATGAGTTTGGATATTAGATCAAGAGAATGACCAATTTTTGTCAAGGACAAGTGGTGTAAGGTTTGCATATGATAGGGGGAGCATGTGAGATGTTTCAAGAGATTCAAGAATCAAGTTTGAGTGTTGATTGATTCAAAAATGCATATCAGCTCCAAAGATCAAGTGGACTAATTAGAGAGAGACCCTTTGCCATTTATGTTAAAGGGAGAGAAAGAACAAAATGATTAAAAAAAGATTAGTTTGAGAAGCATTCTGAGAGTTATTTTCCATCAATGATTAAGGGGGAATTTTTTTGACATAGTCTCTTGGTGTCCATGATTGTCATTGATATCAAGGTGGTCATGGTGCATAGTGCATTATGATAAAGTGGTTATTTTGTTTCTTGGAGTGTGTTTGTATTGTGTGTAGGTCTTGAGGCTGATAGAGAATGATGTGAGGCTGTTTTAGGTCCTTTGGTGAAGTTCTAGTGTCAATCAAAGAGAGAGAAAGTGCCTTTCTAGTTAAGAAGCATCCAAACCATCACATGACATCATTTAGGTATGGACAAGTCAATTTTTTTGAACATTTATTGCTTGTACTTATACAAATCAACCTTGGTGAACAAAATCATGGAGGTGTTGTTGAATGTCCCAATTTGGTCTTCTGAAAGTTTGATGCCATGAAGAGTTGTATAGTTCAAGTTATAGGGCTTCAAATTTGCTCCTATTATTTATGACATACTAGAGGATGTCAATCTTAACCTTTGAGAAATAGATTTTGGGAATTCAAAAATGTGACTATTGGTAAATGTCTATATAATGACCAGTTTACAAAGAATGGCTCGTAGAATCCATAGATGAATTCAAATGAATATGGGGTAAGAATCCAAGCTAAAACTTGTCAAAGCATCAATATACCTCCATCGCATGAAGCCCACTAAAAAGGCCACTTGAGTGAATCCATACCATGGTACCTCCAATGGTCTCAAAACTTGAATGTGCTCGAATTCCTAGCAATAAAGCATGAAATCGACATTGATCCCATACCGTCTATGTGCTTAAAAGGCTCAAAGCTTCTAGTAAATTTGGACTAGTAACACTGGGGCCCATCCAAATATAGTCCTATTGAGCAGCATCTCCACCAGTACCCCCAACAATATATATGGAAATCATCCATGGATGGAATCTAGGAATATAAAATAAGTCATTTCCATCATCATCATCATCATCATAATCATCATCATAATCATCATCATCATCATCATCATCATCATCATCATCATCATCATCATCATCATCATCATCATCATCATCATCATCATCATCAATAGGCATCTATCCTTTGGGGCTCTCTGGTATAATGGCCCAATCCCAAACCCCCTTGCATGACACCTAGCATGAACTCAATTTACTCCATAAATTAGGTCCATATAATAATCTCTATCTTCACTCTCTACATGATCGATTGACCTCATAAATGGGTATCCATGTAATCCTAGTCACATCCTCCAATAGGATGGTCATCTCTCCATTCAGTACCATGAAAGTGTTCATCACCAGGTCCCATCTATCGATGAGTGCAATGATCATGGAAACATCCCATAGTAGGTGCTGATAATGAATCATGGCTGCTAGGCTAATCATCTCCATGTGCTTCCACTCTTATAAGATCATCACATCTCAAACCTTAGAAAATATCTTGGGGACCCAGTCCCTCATTTGAATCTGGTCATGGGCCTGCATAATAATCATATTATCATGAACACTTAGTTTTCCACATCACACTCAATATCAACCTACACCTATCATTTTTAACCTATCTTACCTTTAAACTCAACACAAACCTCTAAATTTATAACTCTCCTTCAACCTACATTTGACCTTTACAACCGTAACTTTCATTGACCCTAACACATCATTTTCACACACCTACATGATTCTATTTGATAAATCCTTACTGGACCTTTACCACCCACTCCTTGGACCTCTTAAAATGTTTCAACCTCTTTCACAAACTTTACCAACCTTTTAACTTATTCTTTTATCCTACTCTACATATTTTAACCTTTCAAAACACTCTAAATAAACAACAAACTTTACAAAAATTTAACTCTCTTCACACACTTTACAAATCACTTTAAACCCTACAACCTTACCACCCTTTACAACATTTAAAAACATTTTGAGATTTTAACAAATCCTTTTAAACATTTTACCCACTTTAAACACCTCAATGACCTTTACCCACCTTATAATATTTTTTTTCTTCTTTACCACATCTTGACACCCCTCAACCATTGATAGTTTGTTGAACCATCAATGGTCCCCTAGGGTCCTCTCACCCTCAATGTTTTACCAGTGGTGATTAGGTCAAACCACTGATGGTCACTATGGGTGACTATCGAAGGTGAAACCCTAACACCTCTTCCCACCTAATCACTACAACACTCCCCTAAATCCCACATTTGAACTATCTAACCCCATTCTACAACCCATTACGAACCCCTTACACTGCCTTCTAGTCAACCTTTCACCCCTAAATGTGCCTATTATCAACAAAAACCTAAAACTAGGGCATCATGGCCTAGAACATTCACAATACAACGTCTAACTCACTCAACCATAATCAATATAACTTACACACATAATTACTTCAACTACACTATCAATTTCAAAATAACCCCTATGGTTGGAGTCCTCATACTAACACTCGACCATGCCCTCATCCACCCTCCATCTAGTCAACACACAATCACACTGACCACACGCAATCAACCACTAATTCTTCTCCACATCAGCAACCTCAATGCACAATGACCAAATGCAAACATGTCAAAACACAAACAACTATGATCAAAAGTCAAAATGGTAAAAATGACTTCACATTTTACTTTTATCTTCCAACCTTTTAATATTTTTACCTAATCATCGACGGTCAAGGTGAACATCAATGGTTGACCTTGGGAACACTCCTAACTATCACCAGTTGGGGTCCCCTATTCTTCTTCCCACTTTCTTAGCAAGACCCCCACTTACAATCTGACCTTTTGGAAGAACTACATTTGGCATAATTTTTTTTGGGTTTCGTGTCCCTGGAACTATGTAGGTAACATCCACTTGCCTAGTACATATGGAGTTAGCTCAACCATGCCCTACCAACTATTACACCACATCCACCTTAATATTGGCTATTTTTGACCTAAACCATTCACATGTTTTGTGATGACTTTGCATGGTCATTTTGACTACATTGACCAACCTTGCCATGCTGAAATTTTGACCTTTGCACCACCTTGTACATGACCTGACATATTGTGTTGTTTCTTAGGAGCACTTCTTACCCTAGATACTTGTGAGCAACACTGACCCTATTTAGATGGATTGATAGGTTTGACCTGATCAGCTATGACCAATGTTGTGAACCGGTCAACCCTGTCATATGCCCCTCTAAAATTGACCTTAGTTTTACCAACATTATCAACTTTAGTCTTTATGCGCCCTTGACTATTATTTTTAATCATATTTTATGCACATGTTTGTATCTCAAATTTCAAACCTTTTTAGGTCACCCACCTCATGACTACCAATTTACCATTTATTAAACCTTGACCCAATTTCTCTTTTGCCTCATGAACTCCTGATTTGAGGGGAAACACCTCTTCCCATACTTGGGGTAATCAGACCTTGACCGTCCATCTATTTTTATTCTACAACTTGTAGATCAAAGCCACATAACAAAAAGGGGTAAAATGTAGACACTCAAAAATTTCACATGATAGCTTTCAATGTCAAACTGCCTCTTTGACCCTTATCTGACCTTGCATCTAGTGGACCACCTAGTCAATTAGACTCATTTACTAACAAAACTCCTAACTTAACATGTTTCACTAAACCATTTAATTCAACTTATTTGAAATTATTTTACTTTATCCCCTCAACTACTGATGGTTGGCCTAACCATCGAGGTTAGGTGTCCAAACCTGATTTAAGGTATTAAATCTATCATAGCTTTTGTGCATGATAAGTATCTCCCTAAACAACAATTTGCTTTTCAAACTTGCTTTAAAATGGCATGAATTGGCAACTTTATCCTCCTATAAAAGTAATAACTTCCTCCATCCTAATTATTAACTTCATCCTACAAAAAGAGGAGGGGAAGAAGTGAAATGGATCCATGATCCTCAATCTATAGGCCATAATCCAAAATATTGCATCCAAACTCTCTTATATACAGGTATTCAACATCCTCTTAGTAGTAAAACAACATCATCAGAGACTTGAAGCTCTATTGGAATCACTTTCAAAATTCAAAGTACTATCACTCTAGCCAAATCACTTCAACATTCCACCATCAAGTTTTAGGTATATTTTACTTATAATATCCCTATCTTATCAAACCCATCAGTACCTCATTATCCACCCCTCAGCCCTACAACAAACCTCTATTTTCCCCAAAAACCCAATCTTCATCTTCTACTCTAATCATTTCTAGATTTACACAAGCAACCACCGATGATTGCCTAACCACTGATGGTTTACCCCAACCATTGATTGTTACCCAATCGCCGATGGTTAGACCTAACTATCGATGGTTCCCCTGACCACTGACGGTCATTATGGCATAAAAATACAAGTCATTTTTAGCCCTATAGCCCCAATCAAACCCCATTTTCTCTATTTTTGTCTAATTACAGTAACTTTTTTAATTTTTTGGACCAAACTCTAACCATTTTAGCATAAGTATTGACTTTATTTTGCTATTTTAGTTATTTTCTTTAAACAAGCATTTACCTTCTCTTTCCCACATATATTTACTTTCATGTCATTGAATGCAATTGCCCTTTCTTTTCATTTATATCAACTTAATTGTTATAATAGTGGATTGACAACCTTATAACAAGCACTATGCTTCTTGGATCTAGCTCACGCTAGGCATTTCACTCAACCATCCATTTGATGACCCCCTTTTCGAGTGTCTTTCTTATCTATGTGTTATTCCTTCCAAGCTAAAGAGGAATTCCCACTATCATCTAGATTCATACATGCACTTTACCACATATTCGTCTACACACCCTATTACCCTATTGCTAGTTTCATTACTTTACTTTCAAAATTAAGAAATAAGTGAAATTAATCAAAACACTTGCATGGACCTCTAGGAAAGTCACTCATGGTGGTAAGTCAAACCTTTCCTCTCTTTTATCACCATTAACCTTTGTGTTGCTTGTATATGTGTGTGCATGTGGGTTCTTTATTAGTAGTTCCTACTATCTAAACACATGTATCTAGTAGTCTATATCAGATGAAACATATGTACCACACAAACAATCATATACACACGTGTTAATAATGAGAAACAACTATATATATCATAAAAAATACATATTTTTTCTCTAGGTACATCACATGGCTTCCTTTAAGTTTGAGATCACAATCCCCAAAACTACCATGTGTGTGGCTATACATACAATACTATCCAAATCAACCTATGGTTAGTCTCTATCAATGGTAGTCCTACCTATGGTAGATATCTTGATCTCTACCTATTGACTAGTCAAGCCACAGTCTACTTCAGGGCAATGAGTTAGTTTCCCCCATTTCCAGGTGCATCCACTCTTCTAGTCTACTCTCAGACTATCTCAACCTATAGCCAATTGATCTAGGCCTCTACTATATCTAGTGATGTCTCATGTTGTGTTGTAGTGGTCTTTAATTGTGCCATGGCCACCTCATGTTATTATGACTCTACCTCTAGCTGTGGTATCTGGTATCGTGCCCTAACCAACTTGAGTGAGGCTCATGCACCCACCCATTAGAAGTGAGTACATGGATATACCCCCATTGGTAGATCAACACCCACTCTGTTATTGGTATCACTACCACATCAAGGAATATCTCCCTCAGCAGTAGGTCCTTTTGGGGTCCATTCCATCTAGGTTGGTCTCCTGCACACACACATAGAACACATATGTTAGTCATATATCAGCTCTCACTAAGGATTAGTAAAAAGATAAAATGATATTTAGAAAATACAATTATCTTACCTGGTCATGTTGATGGCCTCTATGATCCTTTGATAGGTCATGTTCCTCCTAGTGGTGTTTGTCCTCATCATGGTTATCTCTCTCCATCGCTACCCTCCTCACTCTATCTTGACTGTCTACCATGCTCATCCCCAGCTAGATTGGGTCGCATTTATCTCTCTTGTGTTTTTAGAGCCTATCTCCATAGATGATGGTAAGGCCCCTATAGACCTTAAAACTCCTCTTATCCCACATGTATCTCTACTCCTACATCCTCTAGCCAAACCACATATTTGTATGGATAAAAAACGTAACTACCCACTACATCTAGATCTAAGGTGGTCTATATAAGACTAGCCTTGTATATGAACCACACAGCCCATGCAATTCCCTCCTCTAGTGTAGGGTACACATCATTTCACCATGGTATCCTCGATCATGTAATTGGGAGCCTCTCATAGGCCCATGACATGAGTAAGTTTGGTTGTGTCAATCTACCCACCCTTATATGCTGGATGTGATCAAGTTACTGGTATAGTCCACTCAGGATATATTATCCCCATATATATCTTTGTCCTCCCTTTGTGCATTAGAAAAATCCTATCTAGGATAGTGGTAGTCACCCTATAATTTGGCTAGTATAGAGCCTCCCAACCATTGTGCCTACTATCACTCTCTGTAGTGGTAGTACCCTAGATGATATCTATGTGATATGTACTCCATGGCTATTCCACTACACATGAGGTCCCACTAGGTAGAGCTCAATTATGATTGTATCCTAAAACTATAATAAATATATGTTTCTCCCTATAGGCTCTACCCCATAGAGCTTGTAGACATCCTCTATACTCAAGATGGCCTCTAGCTCAGGCCCCAACTAGAAAACATGTCTCTCTAGTACCTATATGGTCACCAATGTATTCACCAGATCCTTAGAGTAATGAAATTAAGGCATATGTACTAGTCTCCAAAGTACTTCACTCTATAGGCAATCCTAGTCCTCTATAGGTAGAGCATCTACCTCTTTAATCAACCATGATGGGACCCATTCCCAGTTGGTCACCTCGCATGATATATCTCTTTGTGATGGCTGTTCCCTAGCCTATGTTGGCTCTCCCACCTTTGGTATGATAACTCCACATTTTTGTACAAGTAAGAATAGATAAATGTATTAGTATGCTCACCATGAAATGATCAAATGTAAATAAAAACATTTATTTTTATCTACTTTGGTTATTTCTCCCTTTACTTTCTTATTTTGAGCCCTTTCGATACCTCTCGAGCTCTTTCAAGCTCCCCAAGGCCTGTCCTAGGGCCTTCCTTCCCCACAATATGGATTTATGGGAAAATCCATGTCTTGGTAGTGGGATAAGACATGAACCCCATGGCTTAGCAATGCCTCACATCATGGTTTGACCTAGCTAGGTTGTGGCCTAGTGTGTGGCACCTTAGGGAGCCCTGGGGCTCCCCGTTTCTTGCTGCATGGGCCACTGTTTGAGTTGTCATTATTCTCATTTTCTTTCTTTCATTGAGCCCATCATTTTTACTATTTGTTTCACTTGATTCATCCAAAAAATCATTTGAAATGATTCAAAATGCATTTAGGCCTCCCAAACCCCAAAAAATGAACAAAGTTTGTAAAAATTTTGGCCAGAGGACTTACCCAAACCATCTTGTGTGTTTGTGATGTGATCTCACATCCTTGTCTACTCTGTTTGGGATTTGGTGGCTTATAGTATCTCTTTTGCCTCTCTTAGAGTGAAAATGATTTACTTTTCTCTTTTTTCCTCTTTTTAGCATTTTTCTTGCTTTTTGTGGGCCCTTTTTGGGTGTTTTACCTTTTTTTGCATTTCAAACTATAAAACCTTTATATTATGGGTTTCAACATGTTCTGAACACATTGGTGGCCTCTATTTTTTAATCCAAGGCTTCTTTGGGCCTGTTCTAACCCCATTTTGGTCCTTAAGACCCTTTTCAGGCCCTTGTTGACCTCTTAGGCCCGTGCCCCATTTGTGGGCATCCAAGGATAGAAGTTAGTTATTATGCTTATTTTAGTTATTTATTTATCTACTTTTTCATAGTTGATCCATTCTAAAACCATCTCTCTCTCTATTTTTCATCATGGCTATAGGTAGGGTTATTAGATAGCTATAATGGTTCAAGACTTGATTTTGTCTTGTTGATTGGTCTTCATCTTCTCCAAACTTCCCCCCACTTTTCCTTATTATCTCTCATCATAGTCGATGTTGGTCAACCACTTCAATTATGGCTTAGTTTTTTTTACTCATTAATCTCACTTATACTACCTTGATTTAAGATTTCCTTTCCATCATTGCTAGTCTTACATCCTTGACCCCATCATGGTACACCTCTCAATGATGATTCACACATATGACAGTAGTCAGGGTAACCTAGGATTGAAAAATATGGCTTGGGTTATCGATGATCCATTGGGACATGAGCTTGTTTTAGTTGGTTTCTTCCTTATTAGAAAGATTAATAATGCAATCAAGTATCACACAATCATTGGTGCCTTAACCGATGCCTATGATTTAGGCACATACTATGTGTAGGTATTCTCTGACTCAGTGTTAGCCATGTCTTAAATCACTAATGTCTGGGTTGTCCTTAGCTTTGAGTTGTTTCCCTTCTTCAAGGTAGTGCATGATTTTATCTCCTTCTTCAAGGATGTTCAATTCACCCATATCCCTTATAGGGAGAATGCTCAAGTTGATGCCTTAGTGAATGCCATTTTGAATTGTATGATTTGATATCACTTATGCCCCTTCTTTGTAGGAGTTGGAACTAGAGTTGGATTCTAGATTATGTAACATTTTCACTCTCACCTATGGATCATGTCATCGACTTCTTCCACCACTATCGTTATCTATTAAGTATAGGTAATGTTCTCTTTTATATTTTTAGTTATTGCTTTTATGTGGCTTCTAGGTGCTACACAACACTCTTTGTTCATTCGAACACTGATTGCTTCTACCTTAGGGGAATATGTAATCATACTTCCTATGACCCTAATCCTCCCTATGATTACACATCAGCTCACATGTAAATTAATGACCCTAGTTATCCTACTTGGAGACATTTTACACTGACTTGGACCTTTCTTACATCATATTATCATCCCATACATGTTCTCAATCCATCTTGGTCCTTTATCACGCTAGACAGGCTCTCTCCCCAGGCCCTTTTAGAGGCTTATTCACCACCCTAGGTAGTTGTTTAACCCAGGCCATGGATTAGGGAGGAAACCTGTGGCCTAGGCTAGATGTTTCCTTCACAAAAGCCATGGACTATTCCATGACCTAGGTAGAATGTGTGAAAAAGTGCCCTATTTGGGCTCAAATGGCTAGAAATGACTATTTTTTGGCTTATTAGTGGATTAGGGTTGAGATATATGCCTTTTCCTCATTCATTTGAGTCTCTCTTCATTCTTTCCCACATTCTTGCTCTGATCTTTCCACTTTATCATCACACTCAAATCTTGGCTACCTCCTTGAACCTCTCTTGGTTCTTGTTTGGCATAATAGATTTAATTGTGATAGGGAATGCCCTACTACTCTGCAACTTCACATTTATCTCTACAGTGTTCTTAAAGCTTGTGGGTTTCTCTTAACTACCTCAAGACTCCATTACGCATGTCTATTTTACTCCTTGTATTGGTTCTCTCATAAATTGGTAGCTTCTTCTTCACCTCTTCCATAACTTTTGGCTCTTGGTCTCGATTTAGTTCACACACAGCCTGATCCTCTTACTCTTTTGCTTCCTATCTTTGATAATTGGTTGGTATAAAGTATACACAAATCTCTTGAGTTTGATATGAGGGAATTTTACTTTGAAAATTGAAACTCTTTATTTATTTTTAGTAGTACACATGTTAAGGTTTGATTGTTTTAGTGATTTATCTTATTTAGGTCATTATTTAGAATAGTTTCCAGAGTTTATGCATTTATATGTGGTTAAGAATATATTAATTTCTTGAAATATCTCTCATCATATGTTATGATTTAATTGTAAATGTTTTTCATTACATATTAGGACTCTACATGCTCAAAATGATCTATACAAGTTGCTTAAACAATCTCTCTCTCTTGCTAAACTAGGAAATTGCATTGTTAGAAAATAATAGTCTTAAAAGTGAAAGACAACTCAAAATCAGACTAGGCATACTCTTGAACCCTTGCTTAAAAATGTCTTTATTACTTAAAATGTCTTTCATTTGTCTTGAAAATGCCTTTACTTATAAGTTTACATATCAATCGTTAGCTCTCTTTATTTGGCATTGTTGTTTTCACAATTTGTATACAATCAGTTGTCTAGTCTTGAATACTTGATTTATTGTGGTTAGATTCACTATAGATACCTGCATCCTTTATGTTCTTTATCATGCTAGACCTAACCTAATTTATAAGTATATCTATAGCTTGGTGCAAGATGACAAACTGAATAGCCACTATAGATCTCTTTTGGCCCATAAAAGCCCATAGCCTTCTAGCCTTCTAGTGGTTTATTTAGCACCCTATGTACCCCTATTCGAAACACTAGTGGTTCTGTTCATATTCTTGGAGCTACATAATCCATTCATACTCAACCTTATGGATTGGTCAAGCCCATTCCTAGGGTCATTTATGAATGACCCTGAACTCTAAAATTTATTATTCTTTTTTTTAAACTCATGACTAAATTCCATAGTAAGGAATTTATATAACATAAAAAAAATACCACAACTTTTTAATTTTATGCACAATATGGTAAGGATGAAATTGTTTAAGGGTTTGAACCAAAACCATTTTACCAGTTATTTTAAACTAATGCACATAAACATTTAAATAATTTTGGATTTATTTCAAAATAAATTAAAATTGTAAGGTTGAAACCCTTGCATTTTTTTCTAAGATGTACTAATTATCACAATTTTCATTCAATAAATCTCTTTAAAACCCTAGTTATCTTTTAGGTTTTTCCTTTCAATAATTTAACCATATATAAAACTTAAACACAATTGAAAAAAAATTTATGGGAGGGTTTATTATGAGCTCATCCCTCTACATGGGTCATACCCATCCATAGGGTTGACCTCATAAAACCCTTCATTTATATATATATTTAAAAAAATTAGAACCTCCAAAAACTCATGTCATGATTCCATTAGAGAAACAAGAAATAAGTTTAAAAATAAACCCTACCTCAGTTTCTAGGTAAGCAAAGTCCAAAATTATTCCTTGTCAAAAACATTCTTCATCCCATGCTCTTCTTTTCCCTATATTCCCATTGTACCCACCTCCATAACCCATAACTCCCATTAGTCTCTAAAATTTCCAAAACGTGCATGCAAATTTTTTGGCATGACTATTTCCTCAAAAATCTCAATAGTTTTAGTTAACTACTCGAAACCCATAATGACAAAACCATGAAAACCAAATAGTCCACTCTAGCTTCGCATTATGGATCGAAGAGTCTTGAACTCAATGTCTTAACCCTAATTATTCAAATAATCCAAAGTGTATATTCATTTTAATGTTATAATACTGAATGATATCTTTGAGCCAAGCAAATATGAAAAAATTACCATGCAAAGTGGTATGATTGAAAAGTATATTTACTTGAAATGTTAATCATGCCTCAATCAAAAGGTTCAAACTCTAGCTTTGACCATGTAATATTCATTATGCCTCAACCAAAAAAATACACCTCAAGTGAAATGGCTTAATTAAATATTCAATTCTTTCACTAAATCAACCTTGGTCCAAATATAATCATCGACCACACAACAATCACCTATGTTCTAAGATTAAAACCCAACAAATAATTTAAGCTTATTTAATTATAACAATGAATTCAACTAACTCAAACATGTCCTACAGTTTATTTTAAAACCCTATACTAAATTAATTTGCTTATAGATGATGATTGATTACCCTGTATATAATGTTATAATGATGTTAAAAATAGATGTTACCAAAAGTAATTACAAATGTTACCAAGACTACAGATTCAAACTTTGCATCACAAGAATATCATTCAAGAAATTCAAAGCATATGTTATGATGAATGTAAATATATGAAGTAACTAAGCAAAGCATTTTGATTTACCTCTACAAATGCATTCCTAACTCATTCAACCCATGTGGTACATAATTTTAGATAATGAAGTAAGACAAACATATAAGAATTTCACTCTCATAAATGCAAACACACTACCAGGGTTAGAGAAATATGCAAACATGATAATCAAACATATCCAAATGCACAAAATACATTAACAATTGAATACATGTTACAAGCAATATTAACCAACTAACAATAAACAAATAACTTCTACTCTATGTGGTGTGTGCTGGGTTTCTTACTTCATTCTCTCCTCTCCCACTTGCCTCCATCTACACCATTCTCTCTGATGATACCATCCCTCAGTAATAGTCAAGAGGGTGGAATCCATCTTGCATCTACCTCAATATAAATGAATAGTGGTTAGACTATATCATTCAAAAATTATAATAATCTACTATAACATAATATATTACATAATCATGATTAAAATGTGTCATAACAAAATATAAACAACTAACTAACCATTAATTATCATGATCATAAAAAATAAATATTATCCATAATGAGTATACCACTAATTCTAGTTACTTAACACATCAATTAAACCAATCACTAATCACATAATCAGTAATAATAAGTCTAGAGGAAAATCGGGATGTAACATCCTTCCCCCTAAAGCTAATTATCATCCTGATGACACTTATTTTTAAAAATAAAATAATGTTTAATAGAACATAAACATAATATCCATAACTAAGCAAATAAATGAGGAAACAAATTATAAAACTCTTCATAATCTTCCTAAGTATCACTATATTAATAATATTGGTCTCACTAGACCTTGCACTGTAACACTTCTCTATTATGCAAACTAAGTTTTCAAGTGTCAATTATTCTAACTAGTTCTATTATGACCACCCTGAGATCCAAAACCTATAAATCATTCTAATATAATACATGAGAAGGATAAAAAACATACCTTTTAAGATATGACACATGGAAAACATTATGCATGAGTGCTAAAGCTGGTGGAAAAGTAAACTTGTATGCCACATGATTGACAATTTCCAAGACCTTGAAAGGTCCCACATATCTAGGAGATGACTAATTTTCTAAATTTGATCGATATTTTCTATGGTTTTATCCATAAAAATACTTTATCTCCAACTAAAAATTATCTTGCTATTATTTTTCGATTAGCATATCTCTTTTATCTATCATTGGTTTCAACCAACCTTTTCCTTATTAACTTAATCTACTCTTCCATTTCAAGAAGCATATCTTTTCAAAAGACTAACCTATATTCTAACCCATACCAATTGATTGGTGTTCTACACCTTCTTCCAAATAATGCCTCAAACGGAACCATTTTTAGCATTGATTGGTATGAGTTGTTGTAGGCAAACTCAACCAATGGAAGGTATTCTTCCCACTTGTATTGTTGATCCATGTATTACATCCTTAGAATATCTTCTAACACCTAATTCATCCTCTCTATTTATCCATTTATTTATGGATGGTACATTATATTGAATTTCAACTAAGTACCCAAAGCTGAATTGAGAGTCAACTAAAATCTAGAAGTCATTAGGGTATCTATCTAAAATAATATTTTCTAGAAACCCATGCAATCTATACACTTATTTCACAAACCTCTCTACAAGTATAAGTGTATCATCTAAAAAATTATCAAGAATGAAATGAGATACCTTCATGAGTTTATCAAAAACCACCAAAATTATGTCATGTTAGTTTTGAGACATCAAAAACCCTTGGAAAAAGTTCATACTAATGATGTGACACTTCTATTCTGGTATAGTATGCGAGTATAAAAACCCAACTAGATGCACATGCTCATCCTCAACTTGCTGACATTTTAAACATCATGAAACAAAATTACATGCATCTTTCTTAATTCCTTTCTAAAAATATAATGGTCTTGGATTTGCTAAGAGTTAGTCACAATTGAATTGCCTAAACAAGGAGAATTGTGTAATTCCTTGAGTACTACACTCCTCAAATTCTCCTTATCTGGTACGTAAATATGTCCTTTATACCTCAACAAACCATCATATTAAAATTTGAATCCCTCATACATAGGATCCTGAGCATTTTTATCTAATTCTAACTTTACATGTTCATAAAATTCATTTCCTGGAGAAAATTTTACTACTTGATTGTGAAAGGTACTCGTTATAGTAGCCAAAACTGTGATATATCTTTGATGACTAAGGGCATCCATAACCCTATTTTTATTCCTTTAATGTAGTTAAAAGAAAATTCATAATATTATAATAACTCTAACCATCACCTCTGATGTGCATTCAGGTTGGGTTGGGTGAAGATATACTTGAGTCTCAAGTTATCAGTCTTGAGCTCAAATAGTTTTCCCAATAGATAATGCCTCCAAACCTACAAGGCATGAATAATTGAAACCAATTGTAGATCAGGTAGGGCATAATTTAACTCATATAATTTTACTTTTTGGACTCATAATATACAACCAAACCCTCTTGCATGAGAAATCCACCAAGGCCATCTCCTAAAGCATCAGTTATTACCAACAATTGACCATTTGGAGCAGGAACTCTCAACACTAGTGCTGAGGTAAGTCTTATTTTTAGTTCCTAAAAATCTTCCTTGCACTTAACTAACCACACAAACTTCTGACTTTTTTTCTAAAGAGAAGTAATTGGATATTCTATCTTAAAAGTTTTTGGAACAAACTTCTTGTAATATTCTACCAAACCCATAAAACTCTTAACTTCATGGATGTTTTTCGGTGTTGGCCATTCTATAATGGATTTAATATTTGAAAGGTCCACATCTATTCTTTATATAGATATAATGTGCCCAAGGTACCATACCATTTTCTAAAATAATGCATACTTTGATATATTCCCAAAAAATTTATGCTTTCACAATTGTTGTAGAACCAACTTCAAATGGTCTAGATGTTCCTCCTTAGATTGAGAATAGATGAGGATATCGTCTAAAAATATTAATGCAAAATGATCTAGATAATATTTTAACACACTTTTCATGAGATTCATAAATATTGTTGGTGAATTTGTTAGCCCAAAAAGAATAAATGTGAAATTATAATGCCTGTATCAAGTTCTGAAGGTTATATTTTGGAATGTCTTCCTCACAAATTTTGAACTGATGATTTCCTACTCAAGTATCAATCTTCAATAAAATTAATACTCTACGTATTTGATCAAAAATATCATCAATGTGAGGTAAATGATACCTATTTTAAATCGTTTCCTTATTCAACATCTTATGATCAATACACAGATGAAGGGTTCCATCCTTCTTCTTAACAACCACAACTAGTGAACCCCATTGTGACACACTTGGTCAAATCAACCCTTTAGATGATAACTCTTGAAGTTGAGCCTTCAAATACATTATATTAGCTGTCATAATTCTATAAGGAGATTTATATTTCTCTTCAAACCATAGAATGATGTCAATTAAGAAATCAAATTCTCTCTTAGGGGATAAACTTGATAATTCTTCAGGAAAAACATCTCAAAAATCCTAGAGAAAAGGATAATCTTTGATAGAAGATTCCTTGGATTCCTCCATCTCATTTATTTTTATAATACAGGTTTGATACCATTTCCTTTGACCTTTCTTCAATTGAATTGTTAAAATATATCCAAGCTTAAGCTCTCTCTTTTCTCCTTGAATTTGGGTTTGATTACCCAAATATCCTAGACATTCTAGCCTTTTAAGTAGATAATCTACCTTGGCTTTATGTTGAGCAAACTATTTTACTCCTAGGATCACATCATATGACTCCAATTGAGCTACAAACATATCCAATACCATAGTGAATTTAGGTAGTCTTATCTTAGCTTAGACCAAACATTTATCAACCTTAACCTTAGATTCATTCCCATATTGAACTGACCATGCATTTGTCATAGCTCCATCTTTCTTAGATAACTTGTTAAACATATTAGGAGCTATAAAACATAAATTATATTTAGTGTTAATCAAAATTAAAATTAGTTGACTAAATAAAGTACCTAATATCTCAATAGGAGAAGCTTGAAACTATCCTTGATGATTATCAACAACTATGTGAATTCTCTACTATAAATATTCTTGTTGTGGAGTGGAACCCTTATTTTTACCATTTGATTTACCTTAAGTGCATTCCCTAGCATAATGATCACCTCCATAGATGAAGCATCCACCAGGTGGTCCTTTCCTTTTAGATTATTGATTTCCTCTAAAACCTCCTTTGAAATCATTACCTAGTTTCTTGTTCCTTGAATCACTGCAAAACTTGGCATTCTATTTCTTGAACTGGTTTTTAGAGTTTCCACTCCTCTTCCAATTTTTTTTGAAAGTTTTTTTAGGACCTCTAATATTTTTCTTAAACATCTCTCTAATCAGAGCAAGTGACTTTAGCTTCTACGCTTGTTTTAATACCTTATCAAAGATTTGACCCACAATAGATGGCCCATGCACATCCACTTAATGCCTAATTTGGGGTTTTAATACCATAATGAATTTCTTAATGTAAAACCTTTCATCTACCTAACTATAGAATGTACTTTAAGAGCTTAGTGAATTACTCCCAGTACTCATTCACTGTAAGGTCTTCCTACTTTAGATTCTAAAAATCTATCAAATTTTGATCAAAATAAAGTTGGAGAAATAATCATGATCTGAACAAGGTCATGAATTATTCTCATGTGGTGGTGGTAGAGTCAAGGTTCATATCTAATTTCTTTTGTTCCCACCATGTAGATATCTCACCAGCCAACTAGTAAGCTCCCCAAATTGATTTTGTAACCTCAGAGTAATTTTGAATATAAAAATATTTTTTCATATCAGTTAGCCATACTTCAGCTCCATCTCTTAAAATGGTTCCATCGAACTTGGGTGGATTAAATTTATTCATCTCATGGAAGCCCAATAGAAACACATGCTCTTACATCTTGAGGTACCTCCTCTTACCTAAGTTCTTGAGAAACTTCTTGCTTAAAAGGGTATTCTTCAAGTTCATTTTGAATGTTCTTCTCAATATGGCTAAGAACTTCCTATTCAAGGGAAGTAATATGGTCCCTAGTCTCATTCATGGTTATGCAAATCTGATCAATATTTATAGTTTGTTCAACAATAAACTGATTTGGGTCAACTAGAGGGTTATCACTATCAAGGTTAAATATACTCTTGCCAGTGGCCTTCGACAAGACATTCTTATTTTTTAATAAAAAAGATAATACTATGTTAGTGGACTCATTAAGTTCAAGAGTTTGAGCCTTAGCTCTGATGCCACAATGTAACAACCCCTCAAGGTTAATTAGAGTTAGGTTAATTTTTTTAACACATATTTATATCATTAATTCAATGTTAAAGATCTTTAACTAAATGTTTCATTTAAGATAAGCTATGTTATTAACCAAGAGGGTATTGATTCATTTATCTAATGATCTATATAACACATGTTGATTTATTTTCATTAACCCATCAATATAATGTAGAAAATAATCCAAGTTAATAATTTTAACCATTGATAATTAATTAGTAAACTAGGTAAATATATATTATAGCCAACTACTATTTTTACAATTTTACATTATATAATAAAAGTATACAATATCATATATATGGATAATAGATTACAATTATATAATGTTCCACATAACATATGAGTCTCAAAGAACTTGTTAATATCCAAAATAATCCTGAGTAAGCCTTTATCATTTGATTGATGTAAGAGAAGGAAGAGTATCACCCAAGTGATTTTATACACCAACTACAAACCATTGATCTTCCACATAATCTCTCAACAAGGGAATGGCCCTCCTTTTACAGATGGGAAAATAGTGCTAGTACAGAAATGGAGAAAGTCAACTAGAAACCCATGTGTTGTAAGATAACTATCACATATAACATATCATAAAAAAATACGTTCTAACATGATATCATGCAATACATGAAAACTAAATCAAATAGGTGAAATGCCAATGTTCAAATCATAAACATTATTTTAGCCAAAGCTTCAATATAGTTTTATAGATCTCAAGATTAGTCAATTTTACACACACAACTGAATTGAGCAACTCCAATCTACCTATTAATATCACTAAGCACATGAATTTCATTACACCTACTTATTTAAAATCAATAATATCAGGTAAGCATAACAATATAAAATCTTCATATTTTAAACACACAAAGATTACATAATGAATGCCATAGCATGTATAAATATAAGGTCATCATAATCTTTTTGATAATTCATTATGAACATCTAAATATTATAATCAACTAATAGACATTTAATTAATCCTCTTAAATCAAATAGTTGATTCCATTTAAACATAAACAATAGTAGTAATTTTTAAGACAAATCAGAATTTAATGATCATTTACTTACAAACTATTTTCCATATAAATTTGGATTCCATTTAACTAATAGTCTCAAACATACAAAAACCGTTATCTTCATGATAATTATTTCAATCCTTAGAAATTATTTTAGAAAATTCCAACATAATCACTAATAAGTAATCACATAATACTTATAAATAAGTCAAATAATGTTTGATTCCAAGTAAGCTTCAAGTTTAATTTGAAAGCATTAAAGTTCAGGTTTCAATTCCACACAAGAATAATATAACACCCAATAGTTTACTCATCATTCCATATAAAGCATTTTGTAATGAACAACCACTCAAATCTCATACAAGATTCTACTACATACATACATTTATATAAATATACCAAACCATATAATGCATTTGACAATGATCAACCACTTCATTTACCTATAAGTCACAACTACATAATTGTGTGGGTGTGTGTGTGTAATTATTTACTTGAATTATTGTTTACACACACACACACACACACACACACACACACACACACACACACACACACACACACACACACACACACACAGACTATAATATTATTTTAATATTTTTATTCAAGCTACAACCAAACAAAAATAATTGGTTCAATACTATTTCATAATATAATTTCCATATAACCATGATCTAATAAACAACTATAGGATTGACTATCAATAGTCTACCTCTAGATATTTAGAGCATTCAATATTTGAAAGTTCATAAAATCAGCCAAATGAAGCCAATTAAACCTCTTAAATGCACAGTTTAAACATTTTTTTAATACACGTATCTAAAAATCCAAAGACTAAATAATACAATGGAACCCAAATCTAGTTAGATTCTTTCCCATAACCAAAAATTAAAACAATGTGTTCGAGGTTAAACTAAATATGACTATCAACACTCAACATGTTCACTTCTAGAAGGATAAAATAAAATAAAAAACCCCTGTCAACATAAAATTTATACACAGGTACCCAAATTTTACTTAGTCATTTAACAAAAAGTCAATAGAACTTGGGGAATCTATTTCTTTTAAAACCTATGGATGGGTTGAGCCTATCCCTAGGGTCATTTATGAATGACCCTGAACTATAAAATTTATTATTATTTTTTTAACTTGTGACTAAATTCCATAGTAAGAAACTCATATAACATAGCCAAAATACCATAACTTTTTAATTTTATGCACAATATGGTAAGGATGACCATGTTGAAGGGTTCAAACCAAAACCATTTTACTAGTTATTTTAAACTAATACACATAACTATTTAAACAATTTTATATTTATTTCAAAATGAATTGAAACCATTGTATGGTCGAAACCCCTACATTTTTTCTCATATATACCAACTATCACAATTTCTAACCTTTAAATCTCTTGAAAACCCTAGTTATCTTATAGGTTTTTCCTTTCAACAATTTAACCATATTTAGAACTTAAACATAGTTGAAAATAAATAGAGGGGAGGGTTTATTATGATCTCAGTCCTATGGATGAGTTGTACCAATCCATAGGGTTGACCTCATAAAACCCTTCACACACACACACACACACACACACACACACACACACACACACACACACACACACACACACACACACACACACACACACACACACACACACACACACACACACACACACACACACACACACACACACACACACATTTAAAATAAACTTAGAAACTCCAAAAACTCATGGCATGATTCCATTAGAGAAACTAGAAATAATTTAAAAAATAGACCCTACCTCAATTTATAGGTAAATGAAGCCCAAAATTATTCCTTTCCTAAATTTTTATTCGACCCATGCTCTTCTTTTTCCTGTACTTCCACCATACCCACCTCCATAACCCACAACTCCCATTTATCTCTCAAATTTTCATAAGGTGCATGCAAAATGTTTGGCATGGCTATTTCTTCAAAAATATCAATAGTTCCAGTTAACTAGTTGAAACCTATAATGACAAAATCATGAAAACCAAATACTCCACTCTAGCTTTGCATTATGATTCAAATAATCTATAACTTAATGACTTAACCCTAATTATTTAAATATTATAAAGTGTATAATCATTTTAATGTTATAAAACTAAATGATAACTCTGACCCAAGCAAAGATCAACAAATTATCATGCAAAGTGGTATGATTTGAAAGTCTATTGAATTTAAATGTTAATCATGCCTCAATTAAAAGGTTAAAACTCTAGATTTGAATGTGAAATATTCATTATGCTTCAACCAAACAAATACACCTCAAACAATATGGACTGATTAAATATTCAATGCCTTCACTAAATTAACTGTGGTCCAAATATAATCATTGACCACAAAACAATCACTTATGTTCTAAGATTAAAACCATAAAATCAACAAACAATTCAATCTTATTTAATTATAACAATGAATTCAACTATATCAAACATGTCCTAAGGTTTATTTAAAAACCCTATACTACATCAATTTGATTTATAGACAATGATTAATTACACTACATATAATGCTATTATGATGTTAAAAATAAATGTTACCAGAAGTTATTACAAATGTTGCCAAGACAACATATTCAAACTTGGAATCACAACAATATCATTCAAGTACTTCAGAGCACGAGTTATGATGAATATAAATACATGAAGCAACTAAGTAAACCATTTTAATTTGTTTTTGAAAACACGTGCCTAACTCATTCAACCCATGTGGTACATAGTTGTAGACAATGGAGTAAGATAAACATATAACAATTTCAATCTCATAAATGCAAACACACTACCAGGGTTAGAGAAATATGCAAACATGATAATCAAACATATCTAAATGCAAAAAATACATTAACAACTAAATGCATGTTATAATCATTATTAACCAATTAATGATTAACAAATAACTTCTACTCTATGTGGTGTGTGATGGGTTTCCCATTTCATTATCTCTTCCCCCACTTGTCTCCATCTGCACCATCCTCTCTAATGATACCCTCCCTCGATCATAGTTAGGAGGGTGGAATCCATCCTAAATCCACCTCAGTACAAATGAACAGTGGTTAGACCATATCATTTAAAGTTCATAATAAATTATTGTAATAGAATATATTGCATAATCATGATTAAAATGTATCATAACAAAATAAAATCAACTAACTAATAGTTAACTATCATGATCATAAGCAAAAAATACTATCCATAATAAGCATGCCAATAATTCTAGTTACTTAACACATCAAGTAAGCCAATCGCTAACCATATAATCAATAATAATAAGTCTTGAGGAAAATTGAGATGTAACAAATGATCATAATGAGCCAACTAAGTTAACCTGCATACCAAGACCTATTAATCAAGACCTTAGGGAATAATTTTCCTCATGGGATATTATTCCTTTCAAGAGACGTAGATATTAAAATCCCCTACCTATCATTGGCCGTGTCAAAATACCTCTCAATAATTGGGTTACACGGTTGAGCTAATCTCAACTGCCGAATAGAAACTCACCTTTTCTCAAAGGTTGGGGGCATGTGTCCTCAAATATCTCTCTATATCTTTATATATATGTACTTTCTATATTTTATATATTGTCTCAATCTTAGTTTTATTGATTCATAATGATACATCTTTCAAATCAAATTGCTAAAAGGCAAGATGGTTATATAGATACAAAAGGGAACTCCTACCCCTTATTCTCTTTTAATTTAAATAATCTCAATGCTTTTTCTTTCATATTATATTCACTGATTATATACTATAACATGTTCTTAGTTATAGGTTAGTCACTAGTAAATTACTCAAGTTGGACTCAAACAAAGACAAGTTATGCTATACACATGTATTTATCTTTAACTAATAATTCCATTACTAGATTAAAGGATGGGGGAATATAGAAACTATTTATGAATTATATAGCACATCAATTTTTTACACTTGGAAAATACATATCATGGATGCACCTTCATTTTCTAGACCCTTCCCATTGTTGAAACTCTTGTATACACTATCTCTCTATGCCAAATTGATTATATCTTAACCTAAACAATCCTTTTATGATGACTCAATCCTTCTATCTTTCCCAAAATTTTATAAACCTACTTATCTTCCATCTCTATAAGTTCTAGACCTGCACCTATTTTCTAACTACCAAGACAGTTGCATCTTATTCAAATACATATGTCGACACAAGTGTCTTATTTTGACATAAGTGTCCATTGTCCTAATGATTTCTAATTTATAAATGAAATGTATATCTATGTTTGGCCTAAGTTATTTAATGTGAGATGTTCTCCAAATAGATTAGTATAAATATAAGATCTATCATCAGTCATTCCTCACCTAGTATAGACCAAAAATTACTCAATCAAGTACTCAAGTGAGGAAAGCTTCGTTATTTTCTCCTATTTCCATATCAGTCATAGGGACAACATACCTATAGGTCTAAAGTACTGATGGAATATACCATGAGCCATATTTTCCAAGTTACAAGCTATGTCACTCTATGTACTTTTTATCACATGTTCCATGATACACACACAAGCCAACACAAAGGGGAAAATTACATAATTTTGAGGTCCTTTATGAAGTATTAACTATGTAGGCAGTGTTCATTGATAGAGGTACATAGAAGATGGGTCTTTGGGGTAGTTTGACACTGTGTGCCCACTAATCCATTTTTCCCATAGCCACTATAAAGATGGAAAACTAGGTTTTTTCTATTTGAAAGGATAGACATTCCATGACCTAGATATGAATGAACTAGAGTGAAGGAAACACATAACCCAGAAGCACCCAGGTGGTCACATCCAGTTTCAACAAGTATTCCATAGTGGACACCTATGTTTGAATTAGACATTAGTGTCAGTGAAACTATCTCAAGTCAATACAAGTGTTCATGATTAAAAATTTACAATTTCCATAATCATGTGATTGATCTAGCATCTAGATCTAGTCTACTTTTTATTTGTTATAGATATAGATTTGTATTAGTATTAGAACTAGGTATTTTGTTTTCATTATATTACAATATCTAGCATAGTTGTACTTTCTATCTTTAGCATATATAAACACAATAATTTGATATATATTTATCTAATTTTTGTAATTAATTGGCCTACTTTAGAGATAGTCTACCATCCTTGGGCTCTAAGCTATCTCTTCCCCCTTTAACCCTAGATTCTCCATATCTATATTTTAGGATTAAATAAAACCTAATTATGACTATATAATGTAATTTGAGGTTAAATTGGCATTGATTTCATCATATATTGAGCCAATTAATCAATTAATGCAATCAATGACATGATTTTGGAAAAATTGAGCCACATGAACCTAGTTTCAATTGTATATGATGTGATTTGGAGTTTAATTGACCCTAATGTTATCACATAATGAACCAAATAGTTAATTCTTTCAATCAGGAGGTAATTAAGGCCAATTTGTTCCCCTTTAATATAATTGTAAGCATGATTTAGGGCTAAATTAGTACTGATTCCATCATGAATTTATCCAATTAGTAAATTGGTGTAATTAAAGAGGTTATTTGGGGCAAATTTATACTAGTGAACCTAATTTATGGCTCAATCAATTCTGTAGGATGTAATATGGCTTAATTGACACTAATTTATCACAAATGCAAATATGAAGGTAATTGTGGCCAATATTAACCCATTGAACCTATTTACAAGTATATGATACAATGTGGGGATAAATTAGCTCATATTTCCTAACATATTGAGCCAATCAATTAATTGCTTCAACCATAGATGTAATTTGGATGAATTTGAACCTCATGAACTTAATTTTAACTATATAGGATATAATTTGGGGCTAAGTCAACCATAATGTCATAAAAAAATTAACCAAATAGTCAATTGGTTCAATCATAAAGGAAATTTAGGTTGATTTGAACTTGTTCAACCTAATTGTGACTAAAAAATGTGATTCAAGGCTCAGTTGGACCCAATTTTATCACAAATGCAATCACAGAGGTAATTAGGGCTAATATGAACCCCTTGAACCTAAATGTGAGTATAAGATGTTATTTGGGGATAACTAAACAATGTGTGAACATAATTTCAATGGTATAGGATGTGATTTGGGCATCAATCAACCCCAATTGGATCACATAATGATTGAAATAGTTAATTGCCTCAATCAAAGAGGAAATTGTGACCATTTTGAGTCCCTTCAACCTAACTAAAACTATAATATTTTCTTGGGGACTCAATTAGCCATATTTTTATCATAGATAGAGTGAATTAGGTAATTGGTGCAATCAATTATGTGATTTGGGCCAAATTGATCCCAAATCGATTGTATAGGATGCAATGTATGATTAATCAACCTTGATTAAATTATGAAAAATTAAAGCAATTAGAAAGAAGCATAATATTATTAAAATTATATTATATTTATTATTATTATTATTATTATATATAATAATAAAATATTATAAAATATAATATAATATCAATAATATTATGTTTCTTTCTAATTGCTTCAATTTTTCATAATTTAATCAAGGTTGATTAACCACATATTACACCCTATACAGTCAATTTTGGATCAATTTTTCTAAAATCACATCACTAATTACACCAATTGCCCAATCATATATTCTAATTACATATTTATATCATATATTACTACTTAATTATAATAAATACACATTATCACATGTATGCATTCCTTGAATAATAGACACAAGCCTTTATACAATGTTTATTTTTACCTCTTTCAATACTATTATCCCCGCTTATATTCTTTGCATCATTCTATGCCCCGCATAATGGAATACAAAAAGAATCAAGTTTTTTTCAGGTTCCCACCTTCAAAATCTATCAATTTTGTCTAGTCATGGGTAATGTATCTCACTAAAAGAATAGGAAAAAGTTAAAGCATAAAACACTAGAGAAAGTGAAAGAGTCGAGAGAATGACAAAGGTAATAAATTTAAATATTTTTCTCAAGGTAAGGTATATATGTTATCCCTAATGAACCAAGTGTTGTATATAATGATGAAATGAATAATGATGATGAATGCTTACCTAAAAGTTTAAATTATGTTTCAAGTCCACATTCAAAGTATGAAGTTTTTAATTTTATTGATGTTGAATCTATGCATGATTTACCCCTAACAATGAATAAAATTACATGGAAACACATAATAATGAAAGTAACAATGAATAAAACTCCATGAAAACACTCAATAGTGAAATTAAACATGAAGTAAATTGCATGACAACATAAAATGAAGAAACTAGTAGTGAACATAATAATATGGAAAAAACAAATCAATAAATTCCACCATTAGTACACCTCCTAGGATTTTATGTAAAAGACCAATCTACTTAATTGAAGCTAATGAAAACATTTTGAAACCAATCCCTAAGAAAATTCTAGCTACCATTCTATAAAAATAGTTGAAATAATTTGGGGTAATTATTTTGAATAATTAAATGAAAGTCAAAGATGTCAATTATTTGTTTTATTGATGAAATTGGTTAAGATGAGACCTACAATGTATGCCATAGGATAAATAACATCTAAATATGATGGTGAAAACAAGGCAATTATTAAAAATATACGTGATGTATACCATATTATATGTGTGAAAATATGCAAAAAAGATAGTAGCGTTTCCCGATGCATAATTATAACTTTTATAGTAAGTAGTCAAACAAGGAAAAAAATATTTTATTTCAAAAATAAGTCAAAAATTGAACTGAAACTAAAAAATAGTAATGAAATCAATTGGGATACATAAGATACTTAATTATGCCAATGCCAATGAGCTCTAGATATTATTTGGTATACTTTTATGAAATACAAGGCTATATCCAATGCTCTCAAAGATTTAATTGCACAATTTTGGAAAGATAATATAAGGGTTTCACCCAATACAAGAGATGTAGTGAAAGAAGAGTTAGTTCTCATAACTGTGAACTACATCTGAAACATTTCTTCTATATGACCCAAACATAATTATACTTTAAGTTTTTATAAAAAAACATTTTATTAGTCAAAGATATTTTGAGATGGTTAGACCTTTCCATGTCAAAATAAATAACATACGCAACCCTTGTTGTTGTAAGCAATATGTTAAATTTTCAATGCATTATGATGTTTTTTATCATGTACATTATACTATTCATACTGACAACATTTTATAAGAGTGTGGCATGGAATTTCCACCAAAATCATCAAGGGAATTTATTCCAACCATTTTTCATTAAAGACTAGATGGAATTATTTTTATAACAAAGCATATTTGGATGGAACTTAAAACATTTGTGGTGGACTGCCAAAATTGAGAAATTATATCCATGAGGAGAGTACAAGTGGAATTGGACAATAATTAGTTAGTTTTATCAAAAACAAATATGTGACATATCATTTAAAATATGGTAAAGAATCTAAAAGGTGTGAGCTGGTTACAAAACAAATACTAGTTTCAGAATTTATGGTCAAATTTAGGGAGGAAGTTTTTTATGAGTAAGCAATGCAAACATAGAGAGTTATATGGTTGGATGAATAATTTAAGTTAATCAAGAACACATTTACACTTGGTTCCATTGCTTTAGTAGTTGACTTTGCTGGAAATTACACATTCAAACCATGAATGGAAGTTTAGTCATAACACTACAACTCAGTGTAGGTTGCCATATTTGTGTATATAACATTCATGCATGCAATTGATAACCCATATTAAGATTGAAAAAGATTAATGGAGTGACATTTATATTTCAATGATGATCTATCACATTTTGTAGAGTACGTGAAAGGATTTTTTGAGATTTTTTATGGAAAGTTGATTGAGAGGAACATTCTTTTCAATTTTTTTGGTTAGACAATCACACATCATAATTTAATAATGCATAGATGTTAGTTGAGCAAGATACATGTTAACACTGGCATAAAACATGTTTGGAGTTTCACTGAGGTTGGACATGGAAAATGTGAGTAGGATAGTGTTGGATCATGTGTAAAAGAGTCATTTTAAGAAAGGAGTTGAATTTCAAAGATGAAATTGTTATGACTGATGCAAAAATCACAATTAAATGTTGTAAAAAAAATGGGCCATGGTGCTCAAGAAAATTCCATTGTTCATAGATATTTTTAGTTGATGGAGGAAGAATAATTAGAAAGGTATGAGGATTATATGATCGTAATGAGATCAAGGAAGCTTCACTCATTTTGTAGTTCAAATGTAGGTTCTTGGATTGTTCATACGAGGCACTTCACATGTTCTTGTTATGCATGTCTAGAAAATGTTTGGAATGAGTGTGAGTCACAAGCGTGGGTGGATGAATTAAGATATAAACCTTTAATTCCAATTGACACATATCAGGTTCCACCAAAATTATAACTTATAGATATGACATCATCAAATGAATTTGACCATGTATTTAATCTAGTGTAACTAGGTATAAGATTAATCATTACGTACTAAATTCTCATTATATATCAACATCGTTAATAAAATTTGTTTTATTTTGTGATGTAGGGCATGCTTTGGAGTTATTATGGATGAGGACAATGAAGAGGGAATAAATTCCTATTTATGTTGGTGTGGAGGAGAAAAATAAGTTAATTTCCCCAATCATAAATGGGGGAAACATTGATTATTCCACTGAGTCTGTGGTAGTTATTAGAATTTGTCTTTGATGCTATTCAGTCATAAATTGAGATGTATAGTTGTTTGAAAACTATGAAATACATAGGAAGTTACTACCCTATTTAAATATTATTCTTGTAGAAAATATTTATGTAAATATCATGAGAGGTCATTAAAAAAGAATATATGGAAAGTTCATAAGTCTAACCATGAAGCTACTCTTGATTTTGTCAGTATTAGATAATATCATAGTGCTTTATTGGATTAAAATTTCAAGGTATATTGAGTTCTCAAATGTAAATGTATTAAATTTTACCAAATTTTATTGATTTTATAGGTAGTACATATAAATATCAATTTTAATTACTTACTAACATATTTTTTTGTAGGTAAGTGGTGCCAAATAAACTTCCACCTTCACATGGATATCATTATTAGTAAATAATTTCATAATCATGAAGATAAGAGAATCTTAATAAAATTTTAAGAGAATATCGGTACCATTATTATAGAAATTCAAATTGTCTTGACGCTAGAATAGGTACTTTGACTCCTAACCTAGTGGATTTTGAGCTCATGGTCATGGGATCATGTGTAATTTTCATATCCAAACATGTTGGAAGTGATGGATTTTCAAGGGGAGACCCTAAAATTAGAAGTGTGAGTTAGACTTGTATATTTTGACTGTATAAAATATGCATTTAAGCATTGTTTACTATGTCATCTACCATATATTTATATCCTAAGTTTGATATTTGTGATCTTGGGTGAAATTACATGGATTCAACATGCATGATAGGGTTCTTTTGGTTCATACAATTGACTTATGGTTTCTATTTTACACCCTTCTAAAGTTAGCCAAAAATATTGTAATTTTATTGTGTTGGGAAGGGCATTCTTCAGGCCAGAACGAGTACTTCATCTCTTGACCAAGCATTATCTAAGGATAATAAATTGGTCATATATATTATTCACTACCCAAAAATGGTGGTGGTGTAAATTTTTAGCCACAAAGCACCAGAGGTGGATATCTCCAATTGCAGCTTCAACATTGCCAACATTTATTGTCAATTTTTTTGCACTCTTGAGCTACTGTAAAAACATGCATCCAGGAGAATTTTTAGGTATTGGCAATGGGATCATGTGTAATTTTACTATCCATATATTTTATAAGTGATGGATTTATAAGGGGAGGTATCAAAGTCAAAAATCTTAGCTATCAGATAAGTACTTATCTCTTGACTACATAAAAGTTGCATTTCAACATTGATTACTATGCCATCTACCACATATTTTTATCCTACATTCGATCCCTATGCTCCAAGTGAAATTATAGGGATTTAACATGCATATTAGGATTATTTCATTTCATACAAATGACTTACAATTTCTATTTTACACACATGTAAAGTTAGCCTAAAAATATAATTTTCTCGTATTGGAAAGGGCATTCTTGAGGCTAGAATGGGTAATCTATCTCTTGACTAGGCATGATTAGATGTAAATAACTTCATAATATGTTGGGGATCAACCAAAAATTTGATTACACTTATGAAAGCAATAAACATGGAATTAAACTAGATAGATAAGTGACTAGAATGATAAATAGCAAAGAACAAGAGATACAAGAAACCACCCTGAAAACTTGTATTTAACTCTTTACAAAAGGAATACAATTGAAGAAACTTCTTTCTTCCACACCTCTCTCAGATGTACAAATCTCTCTCTAGATCTCTTTCCCTCAAGAGCTCTCTCTCTCAAGTACAATCAACTCCAACAACCTGGATTGATTCACCTATACAATTCTGTACTGTTCTTCCAACATTTAATCATACACAAAGCTAAGAAGATCTAATCCTACATATAGAATTAGGAAACTTGAGCATGCATATACAACCAATAGTTAATCCTTTTGAACAAGGGCTCTAAAAATAGTTTTACTAATAATAGAGACGCGGACTTAAGACTATGACTTAATCTCATCATGCAAACACTCGGTTCTGTCCACGGAAATAGCTCTCTGGATGCACAGGTAACCGACGTCGGTTCCTACCTGCTTTCTTGTGACCGACGTCGACCAATTCTTGCTGATGCCAGCGTCTCCTAAACTGATCCTGACCGATGTCAATCACTCTTGACCGACATCGGTGACTATGTAAACCTGCAACTGTTAAAATGCACTCCTTAGTGAAGCTTTTAGGCTCCACACCTTAACAATCTCCCACTTGGAGATAAATAGCTGCACCAGTACCTGTACAGCAACATCTTCTAGCTCCTCCATCTTCAACTCAATCATGAAGACCAACAAAAGTTGAATGAAGATTCAACTTCTCCTTTATAACCAGCTTGGTTAACATATCAGCAAGATTCTTATCTATATGGATCTTCTCCAGCTTCATCTCACCATCCTCCAATACCTGTCTTATGAAGTGGTACCTAAGTTGTATATGCTTTGTTCTTGAATGAAAGGCTGAATTCTTAGCCAAATGGATTGCACTCTGACTATCACTGTATAGTCTGCAACTCTCTTTCTCCTTTCCAAGCTCTTCCATGAACCGTGTCATCCATATCATCTCTTTGCTAGCCTTTATGACTGCAATATACTCTGCTTCTGTAGTTGACAAGGCAACAACCTTCTGCAACTTTGATATCCAGCTAACCACCATTCCACCAAAAGTGAAAACATACCCTGTGGTGCTTCTCCTGCCATCCAAATCACCTACCATATCTGAATCTACATAACCATGTAAAGAAGTATCTGAACCTCCATAGCACGAATGCCTACTACTGGTTCCTCTCAGATATCTAAGGATCCACTGAACTACTTTCCAGTGTTCCTTCCCTAGATTGGACATATACTTACTTAAAACTCCCACTGCTTGGGCAATATCCGGTCTAGTACAAACCATTGCATACATTAAACTCCATACTGCGGAAGAATATGGAACTTTACTCATGTACTCTACCTCATCATGTGAATTAGGACATTGTTCTTTACTCAATTTAAAATGTCCAACCAAAGGTGTGCTTACCGATTTTGCATCCTGCATATTGAACCGTTTCAACACCTTGTTCACATAATCCTCTTGAGACAAAATCAACCTATGATTTTTCCTATCTCTCTTAATGCTCATGCCAAGGATTTTCTTTGCTGCTCCCAAATCCTTCATGGCAAATGTTTGAGCTAATTTCACCTTAAGCTTAGAGATATCCTGCATGTGTGATCCTGCAACCAGCATATCATCTACATACAACAATAGAATAATATATCTACCATTATCCAATCTCTTAAAATACACACAATTGTTAGATTGACACCTACTATAGCCATGCTCAGTCATAAACCTGTCAAATCTCAAATACCACTGTCTAGGAGCTTGCTTGAGGCCATACAAGCTTTTCTTCAATCTACACACTAACTTCTCCTTACCTTTGACCTCAAATCCTTTCGACTATTCCATATATATTTCCTCATCCAAATCTCTATGAAGAAACATTGTCTTAACATCAAGCTACTCAAGATGCAAATCCTCAATAGCAATTAAAGATAGTACACTCTGTATAGAAGTCATTTTAACAACAGGAGAAAAAATCTCACCAAAATCAATACCTGGCTTTTGTGCAAATCCTTTCACTATTAATCTAGCCTTATATCTCATCTGTCCATTCTCACCTTCTTTCAATTTGTAGGTCCATCTGTTCTTCAGTGTCCTCTTACTAGCTAGCAACTCAACCAAATCCCATGTTTGGTTCTCTTTCAAGGACTCCATTTCCCCAACCATGCCACGCTCCCACTGATCCTTGGACTCCACCTATATTGCTTCTTCAAAACTCTCTGGTTCTCCACCATCAGTTAGCAATAAATAGAATAGTGAAGGAGAATATCTAATTAGAGGTTTACTTACTCTTTCTGACCTCCTGATGGGCGTCTGAGACTCATCCACAACACACTGTCCACCCAAATTCTCTGACAGTGACCGACCTCGGTCACCTCTAGGCCTATAACTGGTTGACGTTGATTCTACCTAACTGACGTTGGTTCCTATCCTATCGACGTCGGTCTTTATATGACCGACATCAGTTTCTGTCCTATCGATGTCGGTTCCTTCCTTGCCAACGTCGGTCTCTATGTTTTCCTGCAAGTGATTATTTCTTTTTCTCACGAGCTCATTTTGGACCGTCACCTCGTCCAATTCTTCATTGCTCTGCCCAGATTGATTTAGCTTCTTCAGTTGATCACTATACATCACTTTTTCATTGAAAACAACATCACGGCTCCTAATTATCTTGTTAGTTCCTAGATTCCAAAATCTGAAACCAAAATCATCTGAGCCATAGCCAATAAACGTGCACCTCATAGACTTAGCATCCAGCTTCTTTCTATTTTCCTTATCAACGTGCATAAAGGCTTCACAACCAAAAACTTTGAGAAATGAGAGATCTACCTTTTTACCTATCCATGCCTCTTCTGGAATTCCACCATCCAGAGCTGTAGAGGGTCCTCTATTAATTAGGTACACTACAGTGTCAACAACTTTTACCTTAAACTCTAAGGGCAAACTAGCATGCAATCTCATACACCTTGCACACTCCATAATTATTCTATTCATCCTTTCAGCAATACCATTCTATTGAGGTGTCCTTGGAACCATCCTTTGCCTGCAGATTCCATGCATATAACAATACCAGTTGAACTTATAGCTGTAGAACTCACCACCATTGTCAGATCTCAGGCACTTCAATATTTTGCCTATTTCATTCTCAAACATAGCTTTTCAAATCTTAAAAGTCTCAAATACATCAGTTTTCTTCTTAATATAATAGATCCATACCTTTCTTGTAGCATCATCTATGAACGAAACATAGTACTGTGATCCTTTAATAGAAGCAACCTGAGCCGGTCCCCACACGTCTGTGTGAACAAGCTACAACTTATGCTTCTTCTTTGTTGACCCAGTCTTGAGAAAACTCACTCTCTTCTATTTTCCAAAAACACAGTGCTCACAAATATCCAGATCTATGCTTTTCAAATCTGAAAGCTTACCTTTAGACTTAAGAATTGACATTCCCTTCTCACTCATGTGGCCAAGCCTTGAGTGCCACAATTTTGCATCCACATCTGAAGTAGATAATACATAAAGAGAATTGTTAGTAACACAATTACATAAATAGAGAGTACCTACTCTCTTACCTCTGGCCATAACAAGTGCACCCTTGGTCACCTTCCAAGATTCAGCTGTGAGAGTTACTATACAACCCTCATCCCCTAACTTTCCTTCAGAAATCAAATTCCTCTTTAAGTTAGGAACATGCATAACATCTCTCAACACCCATGTGTTGCCATTCTGCATTTTTAGCTGCACTTTACCTTTGCCAATAATTTTACAAGGCTCATCATCCCCTAAGTACACTATTCCAAAATCTCCATGGATATAGTCACTAAAATATTCTCTATTAGGGGTAGCATGAAAAGATGCACCAGAATCTAACACCCAAGATTCTATATTATTATGCAAAGAGAATATTAAAGCATCTTGTGCAATACCTGCAACCTTTGCTTCTTCCTTTCCTTCATGCTGATTGTCCTCCTTAGGCTTTGACCAACAATCTCTGCTTATGTGCCCCATCTTTCCACAATTCTAGCATTATGGCTTCCTGCCATTTCTGGATTTGGATCTACCTCTCACCTTAGACTTAGACCTTGATCTCCTCTTGCTCTTCTCTTTTTGCCTTCCCCTGCTCTCAAAACTTAAAGCATTCCCTGATGTTTCCTCTGTGCTTTTCCTATGCATTTCTTCATTCAAGATTACACTAACAACATCCTCTACTTTTAAAATATTTGAGACAGATGCAGTATTAGAAACTGCCATTACCAAGCTATGCCAGCTTTCAGGCAAATAACATAATATTAAAAGAGCTTTAATTTCATCATCAAACACTATATTGACTGAACTTAATTGATTTACAATTCCATGGAAATCATTTAGATGATTAAATACATATCCATTTTCCTGCATATGCAAATTAAATAACTGCTTCATAAGATATACCTTATTAGAAGCTACGGGTTTTTCATACAAATTTGCTAAAGTAGTCATCAACTCTACCGTTGTCTTTACTTGTGATAAATTAGATATCACAGTAGATGCCAGACTCAGTCTTATAGACCCAAGGGCCTTTCTATCAAGAACTTCCCATTCTTCATCATCCATGTCTTTGGGCTTCTTTGCAACCCCACCTAACGGTAAGTATAGATCTTTCTGATACAGATAATCCTCTATCTACATTCTTCAATGTTGATAATTTTTTCCATTGAACTTCTCCATTCTTAGTTTACTTTCTTCTGCCATTGCTTCTCCCACTCAAACAGAAATCCCTGCAGAAACCCCTGCGAGTAACCTGTAATCAATACACACTACACATATCTAAACCCCCTGTTAGTGAACCTGAGCTCTGATACCACTTATTGGATATCAAGCTCTAAACCTACAACCAAGGCTCTGATACCACTTGTTGGGGATCAACCAACAATTTGATTGCACTTATGAAAGCAATAAACGTGAAATTAAACCAGATAGATAAGTAACTAGAATGATAAATAACAAAGAACAAGAGATACAAGAAACCACCTTGAAAACTTATATTAAACTCTTTACAGAAGGAATACAATTGAAGAAACTTCTTTCTTCCACACCTCTCTCAGATGTACAGATCTCTCTCTAGATCTCTTTCCCTCAAGATCTCTCTCTCTCAAGTACAATCAACTCCAACAACCTGGATTGATTCACCTATACAATTTTGTACTATTCTTCCAACATTCAATCATACACAAAGATAAGAAGATCTAATCCTACATATAGAATTAGGAAACTTGAGCATGCATATACAACCAACAGTTAAGCCTCTTGAACAAGGGCTCTAAAAATAGTCTTACTAATAATAGAGACGCGGACTTAAGACTATGAATTAATCTCATCATGCAAACACTCGGTTCTATCCACGAAAATAGCTCTCTAGACGCACAAGTAACAGACGTCGGTTCCTGCCTGCTTGCCTGTGACCGATGTCGGCCGATTCCTATCGACGCCAGCGTCTCCTGAACTGCTCTTGACTGACATCGGTCACTCCTGACCGATGCTGGTGACTGTGTAAACCTGCAACTGTTAAAATGCGCTCCTTTGTGAAGCTTTTAGGCTCCACACCTTAACATAATATATGTTATTCACCAAAATTAATTTGGTTTCAATTCCATTTTTCATCCACAAAGCAATGGAGGTAGAAATCTCTAATTATGATATCAACATTGACAACATTTGTTATTAGTGTTTTTGCACTCCTGAATAGCTATAAAAATGTGCATCCATGTGTATTTGGAGGTCCTTGTCATAGGATCATGTGTAATTTTCCTATATATACATGTTATAAGTGAGGTCCTAGAGGTTTAAATGTCAATTGGAGGACAAGTACTTGTCTTTTGACTACACAAAAGTTACATTTCAACACTAATTACTATACTATCTACCATTAATTCATATCTTAAATTAAATCCCCATTATATATGATGAAATTATAGGGATGATACACACATGTTATAGTTCTTTCAATTCATGTAAATGACTTACAGTTTCCATTTTATGTGCATCTTAAGTTAGCCTAAAAACTATACTTTTATCATATTGGGAAGGGCATTCTTAAGGCCAGAATGGGTACTCTATCTCTTGACTGGGCATGTTCAAATGATAATAACTTGGTCTTATATTTTATTCACCACCCTCAATGTGGTGGTAGTGCCAGGTTTTATTCATGAAGCATTGGAGTTGGAGATCTCTAACTATGGCTTCAACATTGATAATATTTATTGTTAGTGTTTCTACACTATTGACCATCTCTAAAAATATGCATTCGAGTGAATTTGGATGTTGTGATGGTGGAAAAACATGTAATTTAACCATCCAAATGTGTTATAAGTGATGGATTTATAATTGGAGGTCTTCAAGGTAGAAATTTTAGTTGAAGGATAATAAATTGTCTCTTGACTACATAAAAGTTACATTTTAGCATTGACTACTATGTCATCTACCATGGATTCATATCCTATGTTTGATCCCCTTGATATAGGGTGAAATTATAGGGATTTGACACACACATTAAATTTATTTTGGTTTGTTAAAATGCCTTATTATTTCATTTTTATGCGCATCTAAAGTTAGCCTAAAAAAGTATATTTTTTTTCATATTGGGAAGGGCATTCTTGAGGCCAGAATAGGTACTCATATCTTGACTAGGCATGATTAGAGGCCAATAACTTGGTCCTAGATGTTATTCACCACTACTGATGTGGTGTCAATTATAGGTTTTATCCATCAATAATAAGAGGTGGAAATATCCAACTATGGATTCAACATTGACAACATTTATTGTCAATATTTTTGCACTCCTGAGCAGTTAACATTTATTGTCAATGCTAACTAAAAATAAAAATCAAGGGTGGTGGTTTAGTGTAAGAGTGTGAGATGTCAATAAAAATGATGTACCTTAAATTTTAAGCACATTTAATATGCTTCTCTAATATATTAACATCTTGATTAAATGTATTCCTTCATTTAGAGATGACTTTGCTCGTCTTATTCCCCAAAAGAATGTGCTCAATAAGTTTTTCATAGAGGATATATTACCAACATAACATTTATGTCACTTGGACATCTCAATCATAAAAAATAAACTCCAATATCCATAAATATTTATTATTAGCATAAAAATCATAAATCACCATGGCTTACTATTCAACCTCTCTAAAGCCAACCCATCTGTGTTAAATCACTCTCTGCAAAAATTAGTTGTTGTGTACATTGAAGGATTGAGAGATCCCTTCAAAAGAGGTATAAATTTTTTTACACTACAATAATTGGAGAGTTGTTCAATAAGAAACAACTTATTAAGAGTTGTTTATAGAAGTTTTACATTGAAGTGTATTGTAAAATCAGATTTATCTATTATTCATGTGACTCTTAATTTTATGAATTGGTGTTGTAGTTGAGAAGGCACTTAGTGATTAAAAAAATAAAGACAACTAAAAGATTTATGTTTTCATTACATCATAATTTTTAGTACTTTATTCTTGGATATCATCTTAAAAAGACCACATTTAATGTTCTACATGGATTATGGAATAGAAAAATCTATACATAATAATGTGGGCCAAATTGTACATAGAAAGATGATCATCATAAAATGTGAACACACACACACACACACACACACACACACACACACACACACACACACACACACACACACACACACGTGTGTGTGTGTGTGTAAATTAATACAAAATAGTAACATAATAGAATGTCAAGTCAATGCCATATAGGCATACAATGCCAAAAATGGGTACATTACCATCTAGGCATACAAAAAAGTACATCATCTAAAACATATCCTGCTCATCAAAAAGCCTCCCTCTCTTTGCCTTCATCAAATAAGGCTCTACCTCAAATGTCATTCTTGTAGATGGAGATCCCTCAAATGCCTTAAATTCCTCCAAGATTTTATTGTGAATCCTCTTATGCTCATAGCTTACCTATAGATAAACCTATTCATATGTAAATATTATTAGAAACTTTACATACTAGACATGCAACCAAATTCTGAAGTTAATTTTAAATTAATACAAAAACTATTTAAACGTGCACTTAATCCAATCTCATGGTCATTTTAAATTTTCATTTGACACTTAAAAAGGTCAATAATAGGTTGAACCCCATGCACAGGAGTGTGAAAGGGAGAAATAATAAGCTGGTGCCTTGGTAATCATCTAAATGGGAATATCAGATGTCATCGGATAACCTTACATACATAATGCATTCATGTAAGTTATATTTTCACAAGTATAGATTAAATTTTTTTAAACAAATATATATTTAAAATTCAAAATTATAAGTTAACATACCTCAGCGAGTTGTTGCACAAATGAAATTACAAAATAAATGCCTATGTCTATTTTTGCCTATATAGATGGAAGAGTATCTAGTATGGTCATTAACTGAACAAACAAAATATGATTATTAGTTCATCATATCTATATACATAAATACATTTACATGAATTTTAATATGAATGGAAAAATACATTTGTATATGTATACATTGGCTGAGTAATAACAACATGTGCACTAGTAGAGGGCTCACAATCTAGCTATGAAAATGTCAGGATCGTCCCCCCTGTAACATAAACACTTACATATATATTATTGGATTTTTTATTTAAATTAATTATTACCTTTTAAATACAATTATTTATAAAATTTAACATGTTAGGTATATAAGATACCTACATATGTGTAGTCAATGTCTTCACACCAAATGTACGTGACAAAAACTCATTAGTCATAATGATAGCATCTAGGCCCTTTAAAACACCACCATCATCATTTGAGGGTCCAATGCATAGAGAACCATAGGATATGAAAGGGTGTGGTTAATTATTCATGTTATCTAGATTATCCCTATGTCCACCTTCTCTAGCATTAATGTCATAATTCTTACTTGTGTGCATAATGAGTGTGTTAATAAGCACATGAAGTGCATGCAAAGTGTCAATATCAATAACATCCTTCATTTTAGATGGGATCTTAGGTTGAAGTTAATTTTTGATAGGTAATATTTTATATTGATTAAACACATGACATTCACCTGGTCTATCCTGTGCAAAGCCTTTTCCTTGGCCCTGAAACTCTGAGTAGTCAAAATAATTGAGAATCTCATTAAGGATAAAATCATAATAGATTTTCCTCAAAAAATACAATGGAACTTCATGATTTTTACAAGGTGGGTAATCAAATACCATCCACCATTAGTCCCAAAAGTTATTTCTTATCAAACTATGTTGGCACTGGTGGATTAGGAACCGTTTGCATGATAATGGAGGTGGTGCATTGGCTGATGGATTGATGAATAATGCACAATTTTTTATTATAATTTTTCTTATCCTTCACACCACATGTTGATAATTTTTTAACATATTAATACCTACATCTCTATATAATGTGTCCATATATCAATTTAACTCATTATCAAGTCAACTTGCCCTACTACTAACTCTAAGTTATTTGCCAAATAAGTATGGTGGGTAATGGTCAAATGGGGGGTCCCTCCTCTTAATTGCCTCTTTAATTTGTATTTTTTTCAACTATATGTGTATCCCAATCATCTTTAATACCTAGGGGTATCATGGAATTGTAAGAGGGATAGGAGGGATGGGAGGGTTGGGAGGGTCTTGTCTTACACTTTAACAGGTTTTTCAAACAAAAAAATTTGGTTTTAACAAAACAATAATGCAGATCTGAAATAATATCTAAAATTTTGTGTTAATTGGTAGAAATTTTTCTTACTTTCCTCCCCTCCTTTGTGGCATTATCTATTTTTCAACCTAATTGGAAAATTTAAGCAAGTGTGGTATGTTTTCTCCTCTAAAAAAGAGAATGTGAACATGGTTCGACAGTCGAATATGAGGCAAAGAGGAAACATAGAATGAAAGATAAAAATATGGGTTTGGAAATCCTCTTTTTTAATTTATATATATATAAAACATAATGCATATGAATTTTATAATATTAAAAATGTGTACATGTTTTTTAATACTATAAAACATATAAGCATTTTTTATTGGTATTTACCAAGCCTATTTTCATAATGTGTACATGTTTTACAAGATTTTGCAAAAATGTCCACAAAATTATCCCCAACATTGTGTACTTACCCTGTGCCCTTTGCAATTCCATAAAAAAATCACAAATTCTCTTATCTCTATGATTTTTACTCTACCATCTTGCATTATACAAGCTTTGAACTAGTTTTTATAGCTAACAGTTTGCAAATTATTCATTTACTTTGTCTCAATTATTATAGATAATTAATTTTTGTTTAATTTTTATCCTAATAGGAGTTAAAAGTGTGAATATAGATCATGGGGTCAAGTTATTGTCGTAAAAGACTGATTAAGGTGATAACAAATGAATAAATTGAAGTCAAGGGAGAAAAAGAAAGAACAACACTGTAAGTAGATAGGAGAGGATTCATAAGAGATTCTAGATAAAATTAAGGTAATTCCACACCAAGTATGTTTATATTCAAAATAGCATACCCAATTTCATATAATTTAATTTAGAAGCATCTTCAAGTAAGATAAGAGTTTATCAATCCTTGTAAAATGATGAAATTTAACATGTATAACATGTAACTAATGAATTTGTATTGAAATATGAAACACGAGATAGTGAAAAATTTATCCATAATGAATTTTTTGAGCATGATGATAATGAAAATTGTGTAATGTCCCAATTGATCTCTATCCAAATGAAAAATAATGTACTTTACCTGTAAAGTCTAATTTTAACACAGGCTTGAATATCCCTTCTATGGTTGAAGTGATAACACCATTAAATTTAATAAATAATGTAGCTCCTAGGCCCATACCTCCAAATATAATTTGATGAACACCAATGTATTTTGATTGAAATAGATGAGAAGATATTAGAACCTACGTAAGGTAAAAGGTCAAAATGTGCAAATTAAATGTCACACCCAACAAGTATGGTACTATTTATTTGAGAAGAAAACCAATACAAAATGATGTTAATTATTTTTTCAATTGATGAAAATGTAAAAATGCACCCTATGATACATAATTTAGGGTTAAGAACAAGAAAACTAGAGGTAATAAAGAATGCAATAATAAATAACATATGTAATGCATTTAATGAAATATGTAAGAAAACTCAAAAAAAATATAGCAATATGGCAACATCTAGAAGCCAATTTATATAATGAGTAATAATAGATTATATAGTGAGTAATACAACATCTAGAGGCCAATTTATTAGTCAAACAACTACAACCCTAAACTTGAAGAGGAAAACTCTAACTAAATATATAGGAATAAGAACAAGACTTAATGTCCCTTTGCTCATAGATTTTTTAGCATTTAGTGGTAGGCTCCCATGAAAATATAAGGTCTTTGTTGAAGTAACATGACATTTGATTGAATTTTTTTGGCATGACAATGAAAGGTCTCACCTAATATAAAAATATTAGTAAAAAAAATTAAAATGTTCAAAAAATTGTGAGCCACATAAGAAACACTTCTTGGACATAACCCAAACAAAAATTTATAAGAAATTTCTTGAAAATATTAATTGAAAATTGGTAATTATCCAAAGTTCATTTGAGATGTGCAAGCTTTCTATGTCGAAATCAACCAAAAACACACCACTTGTTGTTGTAGGATCCATGTTGAATTTGCTATGCTTTTTTATTTTTTTCTTCATATAAGGTATAATTTACACTAAAAATATTATCCATGAATGGATAGTGGATTCTCCACCTAAAATGTCAAGAGAGTTACTCCCATCTAATTTGTGTCAGGAACCTGAGGATAATTTTTTTTTCCAAAAAAAAATTAGATGGAATGTTTAACACTTTTGGCAATTTTTTACATTTGACCAGCTACATACATGAGGAAATTTCACATAAATTTAAAAAACAACTTGTTGAATTTAAGAAGGACAAATCTATAAAGAATGCATTAATGGATGGAAAAGAGTCATCAAAATGTGAGTTGGTTACGACTCAGGTATCTATGTATGATTTCATGGTTGAATATTTAAGAAGAATATTATTTACCAATATGCAAGACACACAACTCAATCAAAATGGTTAGATGGTAAATTTAAGTTATGCAAAGAAAACTTCCCACTTGTGGCCATTATTTTTGTTGTAAACTTTTCTCATAAGTACGCATTACAACCACAAAATGAGATTCGGTCCCAATACTATAATGCAATTTAAGTTGGCATTTTTCTTGCATATTGCATTCAATCATGTACCTGATAGCACATAGGATAGTATAAATATTTTTAGGGAGTACCAATTCTACGTGAGCAGTGATAAATCATATTCTCCATATTTCCTCCAAGATTGTTTAGATATTCTTTATGGAAATATGAATGCAAATGATATAAAATTTAATACATATTGCATTTAGTCATACAATATTGTAGGATAATTTAAGAATTATTTAATTTTTTACTAGTTGAATAAGATGCAAAAGAAGAGTGAGGTACAAAATTTCTAACTTTTATTTGAGGCTCGGCATGGAAAATGGGATCATGATGGTGTTGGTGCACTTGTAAAAAGAGCTCTTAAAAAATAGTAAAAGAAGTATAAGGATGGTACTAATTTGATTGATCTTGCAAGTATTATCTCTTGGTGTAATGGAATAACTTATCATTGATCATATAAAAACACTTGTGTAAATATTATTTTGGTTAATGGAGGAATAAAACAAGGTAGTTTATGAATATTACAATACAATACATAGATCGAGTGATTTCCACTCATTTTGAAGCTCAAATTATAATCCATGGACTATTTATACTAGGGACATGGCATGATTTTGTTCAGTCTATATGTAATTTTATTGAAATGAATGTGAGTCAAAATAATGGGTTAAAGGATGGTTTTGTAGGCCCATAAGGCCTATGGAGACTAGGCATTCATTACAACCACTAGGGGTTCATGAAGTTTCATCAAGAATTAACTTTAACCACATCTAAGATCTAATACAACCAGGTATAGTTTATTTACAATATAAATTTAGCTTTAAATATTAGTGAAATTTTATGTTTTTCATACATGTCGTTAAATATATGGCACATTTTCATAGTAATTGTGCTTGAAGATGATGATGAGGGAAATGATGAGGGAATAAACTAATACTTGTCTCATTGTGTGTAGACAATAAAAAATTAATCATAACTACTACAGATGGGGAAGACCTATTTCATCCCATCAGATCTATGGTACTTATAGGAACTTCACTTATAATATAATTTCATAAAAAATAAAGCAATGATTGTTTGAATGATTTAAATCGAACATGGAGATACTTCACTATCAAAATTTGGTTATCACTAAAAATATTCAATTAATCATATTCCATAGAAAGCCTCACAATAAAGGTTAGTGGTACCAAATGAGCTTCCACTTTCATGTGGTTGGTGTTATTAATAGAGAAGATTATCTTCTTGAAACAAATATAAGATTAAAACACAATACATGTTATGGTTCACAAAATCATATGGGATGTATAAAATACTCACATATGAAACCATAGGAGCTTAAGGTTCATCTTTATAAATTAAATTTTACACCATTATTTTAGTTATAAGCCCATCTAGATGTGAATGTGAAGTTTTTTTTGTCATTGAGCACACAATTGAAAATTTTTGCTATACTGACCAACTTTTGCTCACTAGAGTAATTTTTGGATGTGATATAAAATGTTCTACCATTTAATCTTCATCATAAGTGGAAAATATTTATGTAAGGGATACGTAAAGTAATCACACATTAAATTCAAGAAACTTTATTTTTTCTCTACCCCTCAAAGTTTGTGTGCAATGGTTGTGCAACGCTCACAAGATTTTACCCCTTAAGAACAACAAGTTCCTCTTAAAGGATGCATTTGGCCGCAAGCAATTTTGGAATGTGGGGATAAAAATATATATAATAAGGCTTATATTATGTTAGTATACCCATCTGTGTTTGAATGTAAGATCTATTTATAAATTGGGCACATAATTTAAAAGTTACATGTTATATTAACCAATTTTTACTCCCTAAACAAGTTTTTGCTATAGGAGAAAATGTATTGTTGTTTATTCATCATCACGGGTTCAAGATATTTATACTAGGGTGTTTAACCATTTTTAAAAATAAGGATTAAAGCAAAGAGAGTATTATAATCAAACAAAGAGTAAACCACTCTTCAAAAATGGGCCAAAAAATGAATTTAAACTCTATAGGTATTCTAATAGGAAGTATTAAATCTAAGCATGTGTCAAATATAAAAATTACAAAATTCAATATTTTAATAATAGAAATATGAAGGAGAAATTATACTAATATTATAAACTAATATGTAGGTAGATATGAGAAAGGAAAGTGTATAAATAGACTATGTGAAGATTTTGATCTAGTCATCAGATTATAAAAATTAGCTTTTTGTTAGCATGAACATTTGTGTCACCCTATGGACACTTGTGTCAATGCTTTTATCCATCATTTAATGCATATATATTATATGAAATATTAACTATTTATTGAAACTTCCACCTAGGTCTTTCTAGGTTTTGTCACCTTTCAACTTATGTGTTCAGATCATGCACACAGGGTCTTGATATCATAATATATCTCAAGCCCTAGCTCTTCACCCTAGGTTAGGTTACCTTTCCAAAAATGGGTTAGTGGGATCACAGTGTCTAACTGACCTCAATGACTCGTATTTTAATGAGTGCTACCTACACATCCACCACTCTAAAGAGGGAATCAAACATATGCAGTTTTCCCGTATGTGTTGGCTTATGTGTGCATAAGGGAGTAATATACTATATGTAAGTGCATACAAATGATATAGTTTTTACTTGAAAAATATGTCTCATGGATTAATCTTTGAATGTTTAGAATTATAATATGATTGTTCTTATGATTGATAGATAAATAGGGAAGAATAAGGCAACTTTGAATACTTGATATATGTTTTTACTTGATATTAGATAGATGTGTGCTTGGAAATTACTCGATGATAATGAATGGTAATTTACTTGTATTTATAAAACACATTTTGAGACTATTCCCATGGAAGGGTTAAGGAAACTTATTAGTTTGACCCATATATATCATAAGATTTGCAAATTTGAGTGTTTAAAAGGTAAGGACACTTGTGTTGGGACACTGTTGTCTAATTCTAAATGCAACTATCCAAGAAGATGGAAGGTTTTTGGAGCTCTATAACTAAAGTGAAGGATATATATTAGAACTAAAGAATAATTTTGTATATATGTGATTTGGTAATCAAAATATCATGATTTGACTACAAGATAAGCATGTAGGCCTAGTGGGATGGCAAAGGTGAGCTTATCGATTGCAAGGAAGGTCTAGCACTAAATGGTAGAGCCTTGAGTGATATTTGTCAAGTGCACAAGACTAGTTTAACATATAAATAAATATTTAGGCATCTACATCAGCCCGCTTAATTTAGTAACTCATAAGGAAAAGTTTACTAGTTTAAAAGAAATAAAATGTATATTATGGTGTACACAACACACCTTACTTTGTGTGATCCCTATTTGAATTTGTTGTATGTGTATAACCTAAAACCTAGAGCATGTTACAGGTGTAATTAGTACATATAATTTTAAAATGAATAATTTAAATTACTTTAAATAAAAGAGAGCAAGAAAGGATTATACCTATGTGTCGATGCAACCAAGTTTTCTCTCGATAGTTTGCTTTGGTAATGATGCTTCTTTGATAAATCATTAGAGAGTGGTTCACAACTAAACCTTGGAGATTTAAATATTGGAATTGAATGGTGTTCATTCCCCCAATCTCATATAACTATGAGTTATGAGAATTTCATTGATAGATCATAATCTCAATCACACAACGCAAATGTAAAATAATCTAGCCAATCTCACCCGAGTCAAATAGTGTAACCATATCAACTTACAATAATATAAGTAATGTCAAGTCCATCAAGAGCATAAAATCTTGATTTCACCAATCATTTAAGCCAAAGATTGTATTATATCAATCACACTAATCAAATAAACCAATTATTGTAGTAAATAAATCTTAAATGGTGCATTTTGGCAGGGTCAATGTATGACTATTGGTAAAATGTGAAAAATGTATTTTTAATTTGGTAAATTTGCATGGCATATACACCTAAAATGTGACTCAATCTAAAGTATTTATCAAAATATAACCTATGATTTGTAAAATGTGTATAATATGTATCAAAATTTTGAAAAATATATTCCAAATCTATGTTAAATGCATAAAATTATGTCCCAAATGTATATTTGAATCATGTAAATTGAATCAAATTCTACCAATTATGTTAACTATATGTATGTGGAGTCATGTCTCTATTACATACCCCACTGATATTTCCCCCCTTTTGATGTGAGGGGAATGAAAAAGTGATAGTCACCTTATCTTAAAAGAATAAGATGACTATGTTATAGCTATGTAAAACATGTAGTAAAGAAGCATATAGTAGTATCATGTCAAAGTAGATATATAAATGAAGCTAAAAATAAGCATACATAACAAGCACTAAGATATATGTTATGAATCATGGAAACATATATAAATAATAATATTAAAATACAATCAAGCACACACACAAGAGCACTCAAAAATCATGCAAATATGGGTCTAAGGAGAGTGAAAACAAGGCTAATATTCAGTGCAAAAATAACAAGTATTGGTACCAAAGGATAATTCAAAGCAAAAATTGTTACAAATGCAAAACTTATAGAAATAAAAGATTCATAAGGCATAACTAGAGTAAGCAATGTTACAAAAATATCAAGGATTCAAAGCATAAATTACATATTTTATTAGTGTTCAAGAAAAGATGCATAACTTGTATCTAGTCCATAATGAGATGCAACATTTTGATAATGATGAACTTACTCAAGGAAAGCAAAATTTTGAGAAGGAAAATCTAATATTCAAGGTTAAGTTGTGAACCTCTCTCCAATCCTTCAACTAAGAATCATCATTACCAAAGTAAAACTATCAAGGGGAAACATGGTTACATCAACACACGTGTACTCCTTCCTTGCTCTCTTTTATTTCAAGAAAATTTAAATTATTAATTTTTAAATTATATGCACTAATTACACCTATAAGTTTCAAGTCATACATATAAAAAAATTCAATCATGGATCAAGCAAATAAAGGTGTGTTCTACACACCATGGTACACATTTCTTCCTTTAAACTAATAATTTCATCTTTATGCATAACTAAATTAAAATGGGGGGAAATTTAGATGCATAAAACTTGATTTATATGTTAAGCTAATATTGTACACTGGAAAAATATCACTCAAGGCACTTCCCTTCAGTTATTGACCTTCCTTGTAGCTGATAGGATTGCATTCACCATCTCACAAGGCTTAAATGCTTATCTTATAGTCTGAACCTAATGTTTTGATTACTGAGACCACTTATAACTAATAGTATGATTAAATTCTAATATATATCCTTCACTATTAGTTATAGAGCTCCAATAACCTTATAATTCCTTGGATAGTTATCTTTAGACTCAGATAGTAGTAATGACATTACTATCCATTCTCCAACGCAAGTGTATGTGCCTTCTAAACACTCAAATATGCAAATATTTTGATATGTATGAATCAGCCTATTTAGTTTTATTAACCATTCTATGACAATATTTTCAAATTGTATGGTATAAATATAAGTTAAAGCCTACTCATTATTCATCTATAAAATACCAAGTAAGCACATATTCAAGCTCATTCAATCATTTTCACAACTAATTTATACTACCCTATTTTTCCCTATTTATATATCAATCATATGAGGAATCATATTATAGGTCAGAAGTATTCTAAGCAATATTTGCCAAGTTACAAGCTAGACCATTGCATGCCGTTGCATATAGCATATTCCACCCTTATGCACACATATGCCCAAACTTAGGGAAGAACTACATATGTCTGAGGCCCTCTTCAAAGTAGTGATTATGTAGGTAGTTCTCATTAAAAAATGGGTCCTTAAGGTCAGCTCAACTTCATGAGTACACTAACCCAATTTTGGTAAGGTAACCTAACCTAAGGTGAAGAACTATGGTTTAAAATATATTTTGATATTGAGAGCCTGTGCATGTGATTTGAACACATAATTTTAAAGGTGATAAAAAACACATAAATACATAGGAGAAAGTTTTAGTCAACAGTCAATAATCTATACAGGATATATGTGTTGAATCATATATAGTAGTGTCAATATAAGTGTCCACAGGGTGACACGGACATCCATGTTGACTAAAAAATAATATTTAGAATCTAATGATTGGATCAAAATCTTCATACAATCTATTTATACACCTACATTAATCATATTTATGTGTGCATCAATGTATAAGCTAAGTATAACTTTTCCTTCATGTTGTTATTATCAAAATATTTAATGGTTTACTTTCTATATTTAGTAATGGTTAGATTAATTATTTCATGTCAAAATATCAGTAAAATCTAAACTCATTAATTGGCCTAATTTTTAAAGTAGCTTATTCTTTGTTTGATTAGTCTACTCTCCAACCCTTAATACCAAAAAGGGTTAAACACTTGCACACACAAGGGGAAGTGTAAAAACACTATAAATAATATGTGTTTATTAAACATGAATATACACACAAAAAAAAGAGAGAGAGAGAAATATATAAGCCAAAAATATACAAAAAATTAAATTATTTACAAGTGGAATTTAAAGATAACACAACTAAACATGGACAATCATGGGCTAGATAAAATATGAGGCCTTACAGGATAAGTTTTAATAATATGAGGACAACTTTTGAAAGGACATGAGTAAGAACAACAACATGATTTTAACTGCATCCATGGGAAAGACATAAGGCATGGGTAGGAAGAAATATATGGACTCAAACACTTGACTATTAAGAACCAAATTACACACATTATTTGCATCCATGAAACAACATATGACACACTATTTTATAATAACTAAAAATATTATACTTGAAATTGACATTTGGAGTGAAAAAAACATGAGACATACCTCCAACATCTTCACTTTTTGGATACTCTTGTGAATTTCCTATCATGAATGGTTGAACTAAATCTTCTCTATATGCATCCAAAGTTGGGCTTGGGACCAAAACATCATGATGCTAAATATTACTAAAAAAATTATTGATTGTTATTTTTATCTTCTTAAAAATTTTATTTATACTTGGGCCCAACCTCATTAATCATCCCCTATTCATTGGTGTGCAAATCATTATACTCATGATTTGTCTCATGTTTTTTTGAGGATAAAAATGGATTTTCAATACACTCTTCCAAATATTTTTACTTGGTCTGAATTATCAATGCCCTATTTGTTTTGCATTTACTCCATCTCCAACAAATCTGAAGTGGTAAAATTGATCTTTTCTTCATTTTTACCATTCCATAAAAATCTTTCAAAAACTGTACTCTCTTTCAATCATCAAGAATTCCATAAATTAGATTTTATTTAAAAACATATATAAAGAGGAAAAAACTTTTTACTATATCATCCTTTGTAAGAATCCAATCAATGCTTAGTTTGGGCTGCTCTATGATGTTTTATTATTTATTTCTTCTCTTTAGCACCAACTATCCATGCTACCAATTTTCACAATCACAAATCAAACTTTGGATAGTGATAGTAAAGCTTCAAATATCTATAGCATGGGATGCATCCCATCATTTCCTTGATTCAATTCAACAAAATTGTCAATATTTTTTTGAAATGAGAATAATTCCTTCAAATTGTAGAGATAAAATGCACTGTTTGATCCCTAGTGGAGTTTCCAAAAACTACTGGATAAAAAATATGTCACTTGTGTTTTGCTTAATTTTATGACTCACCTAATGGGAAAAGACACAAATTTCACAATAAATGGATAAATCACTATTGAAATGGTGATTGTTATATGTTTGAGAGGGATAACTCCCTCATAGGATAATGGGATTTTAGGTTTTTATGTATTTTTAAAATTAAATCACAAAAAATAAACAAATTTGGGAAATGGTGGACACTAAAACTTGGGGTAAAATAGAGGATGATGGAGGTGAAGATAAGAAACACATAGTGGAATAAATGCAAAAAACCATTGGAATAACTCAATATTAAATACAATGCTTGGAAATCCCTCTCACACAAAATAGAAATATGAACAACATATACAATGCACACAAAAGGATTTCTTAGTGTTTTATCAAGTTTTTCAAAAAATATGAACTAGTTATCTAAATGAAATAAAATGTTGCATAAAATTATAATGTTACGGATATGCAATAAATGAAACAAACTAATTTGAAACTTAATATATTCTAAAAAGTGATAAATATGGAAAGTAAAAGAAATAGATAGCTGGAAAAAAAGAATGCATGACTAAGACATGAACTATGAAATTGGTTGGGAGGCTCTATGATGATGTTTTAAATTAGGAACAATATTTTTCTTACTATCTAGAGAAGGATGTTAGACTAAAATAGGGGTAAAGAGCACTATTATCTTTAGGGTACACTAAGGTCATAATTGGTGTGGTAGATTTGCTTCACCTATGTGATTTGTGTGATTATGTAGGAGATCTTGATCTATTGAGAAAACCACTATGTGTCACCTTTTCACTTGTAACCCTAGTTTGATAGGCAAAAATGAATGAATGGAAAAAATGGAAAAGGGGTTAGAAGTTTAATTTGTGATAGACCTCAACACCCCTTATGTTGAGTGTTTCCTCCATACCAATACTCTAAGGAGAGATCAAACTTCATGTAGTTCTCCCTTGCCTATAGTATTATGCATGAAAGACTAGTCTAATGTTATATGTTTTTACAACTCCTATGTGATTAAGTGCATTAATTATGACTTGTAACCTTGGAAGTGTACTCAAACTTTAGCTCTTGGATACTAGGGCTATATATATTTAGAATTGGGAATAATAGAGAATTTGCTCTCAATGTGAAATTATAATTCTAGTGATTTTCAATATGGAAGTGTCCATGTCTACAAAATAAATTTAAAATGTGTATTTATAATGATCAATATGGAATTACTTTGGATAAGGCTTACTAAATGTGTAGGATGACTTGATAAATAAAATTGAATTTGAGCAACTAGCCATTATTTAGTAGGAGGATGTGGCCAATGGAACTTGACAAGACTGAGGAGTGCTCTTATCCAAATAATGTGTTATTTTATGAGGATCAAATAGAACTAAGTTTGGAGTTTAAATAAGTCCTAGGATAGGCTTGAGATATTTTGAATGAGTAATAGTAACATTTTTATATCATTAGCTTCTTGTAGGAGTGAGTCATCCACATAAAAGTGAAGGAAGGCAGTCGAAAGATCATGGAATGAGGCATGAGCTAAGTGGGTATAAAAGGGTGGTCACAAGTATATTATTCCAGCTTAAATGTTATTTTATGTTTCTAAAATTGGAATCACAAAGTCATGTCAAAATTCATATTGGGTACCCTTGGTACAAAACCCATACACATGACTTTTGACACAAATTCTAGAAACACCATGATTTGCACACAATCAAGAAAAGTGCAATTTTTTTAAAGGATTCTCTATTTATGCCACTAAAATTACAAAATTTACAAATAAAGAGCATCAAAATCCACAAATCCAAAGAGTGATCTCACCTGCTTACTTGTGTTCCTTTACTCAAATCCATAAAAGTATGTAGCCCACAAATAAAGTTGTAGCAAGGTCTTCTCCAAGAGCTTGAAATAAAGAATAACCCCCCTAAAGATACATATTTTCCCTTTTATATAATCTTTCCACCCACAAAGGAAGTTTAAAATCCATTCATTTACCTAACTCAACATAGAGATAATTTTATTCTAACTAGAGTTTTCCCATGCTTGATTTTATTATTTAGGCATTTTACAATATCAAATTCACTTTTGATTTTACATTTAAAATGCAATATTAATTATAAAAAGAACTAATTTAATCAATGAACAAAAATGCATAACTCTCTAGGCGCTCTTCATTTTGACATTATTTTATTACCTTAATTAAAATTAATTAATTATAAATTAATTACTAATTTATTTAATTCAATTAATTTTTATCTTGAGCCCATGAACATCAAATTCAAACTTGTTCCATTCGAATATGATTGTGGCATTGTCTTGTCCATTGGACATTGGATTCATCACAAAGACTAGAAAGAGTAAATCCAAAGAAAATAAATCAAATGAGTAATAAAATATGGATTATGAAGTTTCATTACAATAATGTAGATAATTCCTACATGCAATCTTAAGAACTTACAGTTCATCTATGCCCCTCAAATTTTACATGGAATAACTACATAAAATTTGAAATGTTTTTCTTATAAATTATCTAAAAAAATCAAATTCACTATCCACTAACTAGCTGCCAAATATTTACACAAAATTATTATAAATGATCTTTTTTTAAACCCACAATCTTTAATCCAACAACCCTTTTTCTATTACTATGCAATTTATTTTTCTTTACCCAAGGACAAAATGGTTTGTTGGGTGATTTCAAAGAGACATTTTTCCCTAGATTTCTTAGATTATAGTGTGTTTGATTTGGTTATATAATTCATAGATTTTTCTACTTTATAACCAAAGTTTAATACTATGTATTAATGGGGAGAAATAACTCAAATTAGGGCTACTAGAACAAGGACATGAACAAAACCTACACCTAAAAACATGGATCATGAATTCTTCAACCCTAAAAACACTCATTTTTGGTATATATCTAGTTTCATTATTAAACATTATTGAGTTTCATAATACATTACAAACAAGGGCCATGTAATGACAAGTTCATGCCATATATGTTAAAAAGTAATTATGTAGAAGTGCCTAAGGAGGCGTGACATTTGTTAGTTTAAATTGTTTCAATAATGGGGAAGATACATAATAAAATGAAACATTAATTGAACTAATGTAATAATTGGAACATATAAATGTGAATGTTTTAATCAAAGTGTAAAGATAAAGAAAAACACTTAAAAAAATATTATGTTGTGATATACAAACATATATATAGTGTAAAGTGAATCATATAGATTGTTGATATTTCCTTATAATATTTTTATAATTGCATCACTTTTTTCAAAAGCATATTATATGAGATGGTACAATATTGATTTTAAAATCAAGTATGAAAAAATAGGCTTTGTAGGAGTTCTTAGTGAACAATGTAAAGCTACCAATTCTAATCACTAACTTTCCATAGTGAACTTCAATTTGGTAGCCATTATAATTGTAAAATTATTGTGTATGCAATGGGAAATGCAATAGATCTATAAATCAATCATAGCTCAGAGAAGATAAATCCTAATTACACTTACGATTATGGATGCATTAGATATTCAAGGTCATGACCAAAATGGATTTTCTAGACCTAGCCAAAGGATCTTTTACCACAATAATATCAGTGGGGAGGGTTATAAAGCCTCCAATCAAGAAAAACTATGAAATAACCCTAACTAGGTCCTATGTTTTCATATTCACTAAACTAATAACAATTAAAGCAAAATCTAATCTAGTGTTTACCAAAGCTTGTGACATAAATTAGGGGTAATAAACATTCAAAGTAAACATGCATAGAAGACATATACTCACGTAAAAGTATATGGAATCCTAATGCATGGGAGAGAAGTATAAATTCATATCTATCTACTCTTACAAAGGAAGAATAAATTTAGGAATACTTACCTTTGAAAATGAACCCACTAAGCTTCAATCTCTCCCTTGGCCAAGGTGTTTCATAAGAGGTTATTGTCTGTAAGGATGTCAAGGATCAATCATCTATAGGTTACACAACCTATCAATACATCCAAAAATATTATCTACAATAAAAGATCTGTATCTCCAAATAAAGTATGAAATCCTAAGCTATGCTCGTCAAGTATAATGGTGGATAAGTATATGCGCAATATATATCTCTTCTTCTCTTCTCTTATTCTCTCTAATAAATGACATAAATGAATGTGTCTATATAGGTGGATCTAACCTTAATCCTTTCTAAAAGTTTAGCTGATAGAGTTGGTCCAATCAACTCTATATTATTAACTGATAAAAATAAGTATCAATTAGAATAGAAAGTCAACCCAATCAATTGTGTAGTATAAACTACCAATAATGGTTTTAGGCTTAGGAAAGGATAATAAAGGTAGAAAATGACTAAATAAGTGTGCAAGAGAGGAGACAAGAATTAGGGAAGTACATAGGATAAGGTTGTGTTGATAGTAAGTGGTTGGATAAATGGTATAAATGATACAAATCCAAAACAATCTTACGAAACACCAATGGTATTCCCACCCCTTTCTTGGTGCACTCTTTAAGGCATGCACTCAGAGAGATTGAAACTCGATAGGTTCTTGCAAGATAGAAAGTTTTAATAAGTAGTAAAGTTAATAAAAGTATTATGTGTATACATATGCCCCACTTAAATCTCATCACATGCCACATGAGTGTAATAAGAGATGGTGATTTGAGAAAAACCATAACAACACACAAAATAGAGATAACTAAAAATGACGTATGAAAAGTAATGCTAACATGAAATTTAAGTAACTAAAATAACCATATACATACCTTGAATTAACTTTATGTTGAATGACTGCATGCAAATATCCTAGTCTTGATCATGGAGGATGGAGTACCTGCATTTGAGAAATCCTATAGATACAAGACTAACAATAGAATCAATGTGTGTGTATGTAGGATAGTTAAAGTAGCAATGAGTGACTTAGAAAAATTGGAAAATTAAGATTTTTAAGTAAAGGTTAGAAGCAAAATATTAATAGTAAATGAATGACAAAATGATGTCAAGTGAATATAGAACACACTAAATCCTGTTTGGGAAGCATGTAAAACATAAATGGTAAAAAGGAATGTAGAACATACTAAATCGTGTTGGGAAGCATGTAAAAAATGAATGACAAATAAAATATTAATGAAAGAAAACTCTAACAAATATATATAATCAAGTGAAAATTAATCCCATGTAACATAAACATGTTGAATCAAACACAAATAAAAACATGAATGATTGAAAATGAGATTTAAATCAAGATGTAATATAAGTATGTCAAATAAAGATGAAAAAAGCATAAATAAATGAAATAGAAATGTTAGTTGAGATGTAAGACAAACATGAATAAGTCATACATAAATAGAAAAATGTAAGAATGTAAAATGTTATATATAAGATAAGTGAAGTCCACAAAAATCAAACAAGAACATGATAGATAGATGAAAATCAAAAGTTCTAACGATGAAAACTCAAACTTAGTGATTGTTTAGAGATACAATGTAATAAAACACAACCACCTAATGAAATGAATAGTATGACAATGATATGGTGTGGTAATCAAATGGTGTGAGGATGTATTTGAGAAAGGCATGGTCTTATCCAAGGTCTTACAATACAACTCACAAACTATAAACCAAGAAACATAATTAGATAGAGGTGATCAAGGATGTGATCAGATAAAATTAGTATCCAATAAGGGTAATATCAGGTAAATATGATGTAAATAAAGAACATGAGGTGCCACATGGGTGATGTGAACATCCTTAGAAAGAATGAGACAACTAGGCAGGTGAGAAAGGCTAAGAACTATCAACACCAAGGACTTAGTGTTAGGTTGTGGAGCTAAAAGCTTCACCTGGATTCAAACATGGAGGGTTGTTGAGTGTCACAGTCATCGACATCGGTAGGCCACACCGACATTAGGCAGGGGTCGACAGAAAGCATCTGACATCGGTCAGGAGTCAGCCGATGTCGGTCACCTCCAGGAAGATAGGGACCGACGTCGGTCGCCTATGTAATTCTAGAACTGGTTGTTGATGAACAATCAGTTAGTTAAACAGGTTGTTTGCATGTTAAAGACTAGTTCGAGTGTTGAGCTACTTGTCTAATTATTGTATGCATGGGATCTATATAATAGACTCATGGGCTATATTGTAAAGCATAGAACCAGAAGAGTTATTCCATTGGTGGAATCACAGGGGTTCTTCTAGGTAGGTAAGATCAGGTTTGATCTGCAGGGTGTTGCAAGATCATGGAGGAGATCTACATGTGATAAGTAAGATCAGGTTGGTCTGCAGGGGTGTGTGTGTGCGAGGGTCAAAAGGAGATCTATGGGGTAGCAAGATCTAAGGTGACAGCAACACATCAAGGAGCAAGATCATGGTGAGATCTATTGGGAGTACCAGTTTGTACTCAATTGTACTAGCAATATTGTACTGACTGGTTGAGCTGAACAACTCTGTGTTAGTCATTTGTTGCAATATTGTACCAATTTGGATGAAAGAGTGTGATCTCTTTTTTGTAATTTCCTTCTAATTGAGTTGAATACAATTGTGTGTTGCCTCTCATATTTTGTGTTGTTTCTATTTCTAGTTACTTGTACTTTTGGTATAATTCCACATGTTTAGTTACTTGTACAAAGGTAATCATATGTGCTCTTAAATTTGACAAGTTGTGTCAGAGCTTTGGGGAACCTAGGTCCTATCAATTGGTATCAGAGTGAGGTTGGAGGTTCTCAGAGCAAGGTTTACTAATAGGTGGTTCAGATCTAGTTAGTGTTTGTTTATTATAGGTCACTCTCAGGGGTTTTTGATTGAGTGGGAGTATGGCAACGGCAGAAGAAGGTAAGCTGAGAATGGAGAAATTAAAACACAGGCGTAGCACCACAGGGTGTGTGGTGGTTGGTCTTCAGGATTGATCTTGAAGAGGGATACAAGCCAGGATACAAATTAGACAATGTACTGGTACAGTTGTAGCTGTTTATCTCTAAGTAGGAGATTGTTAGGTTTTGGAGCTAAAAGCTTCACCCAGATTTAAACATGGAGGGTTGCTGATTGTCACAGTCATCGACATTGGCATGCCACATCGACGTCGGTCAGGGGTCGATAGAAAGCAACAGACATCAGTCAAGAGTCAGCTGACGTCGGTCACCTCTAGGAAGACAGGGACTGATGTTTGTCACTTGTGCGGTTCCAGAACTGGTTGTTGATGAACAGTCAGTTAGTTGAATGGGTTGTTTGCATGTTAAAGACTAGTTTTGAGTCTTGAGCCGCTTGTCTAATTATTGTATGCATGGGATCTATATAATAGATTCATGGGCTATATTGTAAAGCATAAAACCAAAAAATTTCTTCCATTGGTGGAATCACAGGGGTTCTTCCAGTATGTAAGATCAAGTTTGATCTGTAGGGTGTTGCAAGATCATGGAGGAGATCTACATGTGATAAGTAAGATCAGGTTGGTCTGCAGGGGTGTGTGTGTGCGAGGGTCAAAAGGAGATCTGCGGGGTAACAAGATCCAAGGTGACAACAACACATCAAGGAGCAAGATCATGGTGAGATCTACTTAGAGTACCAGTTATATTCGGTTGTACTGGTAGTATTGTACTGACTAGTTGACGTGAACAATAACTCTGTGTTAGCCGTTTGTTGTGACCTGTATTGAGAGAAGATAACTCTTGAGGGAAGATTACTGGTATACCCACGAAGTGGATGAAAGAGTGTGATCTCTTTATTGTAATTTCCTTCTAATTGAGTTGAATACAATTGTGTGTTGCCTCTCATATTTTGTGATGTTTCTATTTCTAGTTACTTGTACTTTTGGTACAATTCTGCATGTTTAGTTGCTTATATAAAGGTAATCATATGTGCCCTTAAATCTGACAAGTTGTGTCAGAGCTTTGGGGAACCTAGGTCCTATCAATTGGTATCAGAGCGAGGTTGGAGGTTCTCAGAGTGAGGTTTAATAACAAGTGGTTCAGATCTGGTTAGTGTTTGTTGATTACAAGTCACTCTCAGGGGTTTTTGATTGAGTGGAAGTATGGCAATGGCAAAAGAAGGTAAGCTAAGAATGGAGAAATTTAGACACAAATGTAGCACCATAGGGCATGTGGTGGTTGTGTTTCTATTCAAATTTTGCTTTCAAATTCAAGGAAGAATCAAGAAACTAAAGAAAGAATGGTCAAGGCTTGATGTGTACCTGGATATAGTCTATGCATCATAATCTAGACGCTGTGAGTACTCCTCTTTGGTTGTGGAGGAATGACACTTGCAAAGAAAAGAAACTTGGACAAAAGAAGGTGTTAAATGGACAGATGGTGGGTTGTCAAGCAAAAGCTTGATCCCAGAAGTATGAAAACTTCCTTAAGGGATATAAACCCACTAATCAATAAAAAAAAGTGTCTGATAAATAACAGAATGATAAAGAATTAAAATGATAAAAGATGGAATGAAAAAGGGAAGGAAAGACTTACTTGAAAGAAGCTGTCGAACTGGTCACAGTCGCCGGCATCGGTTGGTCAAGGTGCCGACGTCGGTTAATATGCCGACGTCGGTTGGAGTAGTGACCGGCATCGGTTAGGGCAGTTAGATTGGACGGGGTCTGGGCAGGTCTATGGTCTATGGACAGAGTCTGGTTAGGGTTTTAATCGGTGGACGAGGCCAAGGAAGGGTATGGGTTTGTTAACAGTCTTGAGACAAAGTTTTGGGCTTGGTTGAATGGTCTGGGGTCTGGGTCTGAAAGTTTGATTGAATGGGCAGAGTGTATGGTCCGATAGAGGACGGAGGAAACATGGAGGTAGATAAGTCAAGATTTGGGTCTGGCTTGGTTAACAGTCTGGTCTAGGGAGATATTGTTTGAAAGCAATAACTGAAAAGAGAATAAAAATACAGACAGTATACTTACCTGTGCCTTGTGGAAGGTGTGCTACTGATGATTCCTGTACCTGCTGTTGATGTAGCCTGTGTGGAGAACCTGAAGCTGTTGCTGCACCTGAGGGAGAGAGTGAGGGGCTTGACTGAGAGATTTCACAGATTGATAGATGGTTGAAGACTAAAGATTCAAGGATTCGTGATTAGCTTCCAGAGATTAGTCGATTTTTGATTCTGGTCCTCAAAGAGTCTAAAAAATTGGTTAAGTATAACCGACATCGATGATTTCACCGGTGTCAGCCGACACTTGACCGACGTCGGTGGGGTTAGAATGGGCAAAAAGAGCCACTAAGCCCATTTTTCATCCACCAAGTGCACTATCCATTGGAGAATGTCGAGGGTTGGGCTAAATACGCATGAGAGTTTGTTAGGCGGTTAGAGAGAAGTAGGAATAGGTCTTGGGTGAGTCATAGGATGGGAATTAGTCCAAGGTGAGGTGTCATGGGTGATGTGTCCAAGGAGGGGGGGTTAATTCAAAATAAGTTAATTATTTTAAATTAGTAATTTTAGGAATGGGTTAGGAATGGACTAAGGGGGAAAGTGACCAAGGGTTAGACACTATTTAGGTGTCTACATTTGCCCCTTTTTGTCTTGTTGGTTGCTCTAAATGAACTGCAAGACAAAAATAGGAGTTGGTTGCCCCAGGTATGGGATAAGGTTGATTTCGTCTTGTTGGTTGTTTCAGTGAACTGCAAGACAAAAATAGGCGAGATTTGGTTGCTCTGATTATAGATGAGGTATCCCCCCTCAAAGCAAGAGTCGAGAGAAGGGAACCTGGAATCGGGTGCTGATTTGATAGAGAGTGGATGAAAAAGGGGGAAGATAGAGTGAGAACGCTACAAAAGTTGTGATTGCGTGTACACTGTTTCATGAGGATGGTCAGGTCAAATTGTCGCAGGTCGAGGGTCAAGGAGTGCCAAAATTGAAATAATCGGTCCCAAGCATTTAGTCATCTACTGATTGGGTTATTCAATCTAAGCTGAAGCTCCAATGGTCGTCGTGTTCCAGGTATCCCAGGCTTAGGAAGTGCTCCCAAAAACACGAAAAAGTCACAAGTAGTGCAGATCAACTGGCTTGCGATCCTATACTTGTGAAGGTCAAAAGTGTGCGCACAATTTTGCTAACCAATCATGAGGTAGCATACATGCAAAAACAACCAGGGCTTAATCGCTTTAGAAGTAGTCACAGTTTTTAGGAGATGGGCATGATCTCCAATGTCTGGTGGTCGATGGATGGATGCAAAAGTGATCTAAATGTGCCCCAAGGGGCCAAAATGACATGGTCTGGAGGACTGACTGATTGGGGGCATGATTTTGGTCATTTTGAAGAGGTTTTTAGTTTTAAGGTCACCGACGGCGTTGATAGAACCGATGTCGGTGGCCAAAAAGAAGCCGACGTCGGCGGCCTAGGGCATGATTATGCCGACGTCAGCGGTCTGCCAAATCCGACAAAACCGAATTGGTGGCCCACCAAAAGTCATTTGTTATTTGTCCAAGTGAAAAAGTGAGCTCTGGAGTTTAGTGATTAAAAGTGACTCCAAGTTGATCGAGGAGAGGTACGAGGTGTCAGATAGGCATTGGTGAAGAGAAGGATCGAGTTGGATATTGATTAGAGGCTGCAGAGGCGTTTGTGGGTCCAGTGACGTGTGCAGAGTCATTGGCACGGAAGAGATGGCAGAGGGGAGTAGAGGATCCGCGGGAGGTCCACCACCAGTGGCACCCATCGTGCCACCATGCTGACAATGCTGTGACGAGGTAGGAGGGTCTCTGAACCCTATTTGGATGTTTTTGGTTTTTATTTTAGTTTGTTGAATTTTTGTTGTTTGAGGTAGAAATCAAGGGGGAGGGTAGGTAGGAAGGTGGGTGGGTTGTCTAGGATAGCTTAGGAGTCTTTTTAGAGGGTTTTTTTGGGGGGGGGGGTTTAGAGGTTAAAATGGGGAAGCCCTAATTTTTAGGGCTCACCCCATTCGGCCCTAGGGCTGAACCAGTCGCCAACGTCGGCGGGTTCTCCAGTGTCGGCCGACCAGTGACCGGCGTCGGTCGCTAACCTGTCGATGTCGGTCACTAGGTGACCGACGTCGGTCAGGTGAGTGCCATCACTGGCACGATAACTGATGTCGGTGGCTACCTGGTCAGAAAGAGTGGTAAAAATGGTTAAGTCGAAAGGTCGAAGCTATGCCAAGGGCTTCCCAGGTGTCAGGGTAGGCATAAATGGTCATAGTGGTTACAAAATAAGAAGAGTAGGAATAGTTTTAACATGAGATGGACTCTGGATGGATGCAGGTGAGGCAAACTCTGATGCTACGGGATCGCCTCCTGACCTTGTTGACGTGGATGCGCAGAGGCGTGTCAGTCGAGGAGTGGGCACAGATGAGCGCAGTGGGGCTAGGCGGTCTGAGATGTTACTACAGAGTAGCGAGAGATGTGAGCCTTATGGTGGCATTGATCGAGTGATGGGACCATGCCACCAACACCTTCCACCTGCCTACAGGCGAGATGACGGTCACGGTCGAGGACGTGTACCAGATTTTGTGGCTGCTAGTACATGAAGCTGATATCTATGCGTGCTCGAGAGAGGCGCATGATATCCACATGGTCACGCTGTTTGGGGAGCACGTCACGGAGATGAGCTACCATTTAGCCAATTTTGCATGTGCCTTTGTATGCGGTAGATGAGGATGCACATCGGCTGGCGATTTTGATGATGATCGGCATCACAGTCTATGCGTTGCTGGATGCAGAGGGAGGCAGGTTTTCGATGGCCATGACCGGGGTTTTGATGGATATGCTAGAGCAACAGATAGTGTTTGCCTGGGCACCCATCTTTTTGGCCCAGTATATAGAGAGCTATGGGGCATCAGTCAGCGGTGATGATACAGCCTGTGTGTAGGCCACCTTCTGCACTGTTGGGCATACGAGCACATAGTGGTTACCCGACCTCTCGGCCTCCCAGTGGCAATCCAAGCTGGCTTTAGGGTCGGGTTCAGGTGATGGCGTCAGGTGATGGCGCAGACGCGGGTGGATGGAGTGGTCAGGGATATTGATCACTACCGAGGGGTACTAGAGGCCTTGATTCTAGCAGATATCTTCTGGAGACCATACTTGGTGTATCCAGCATTCAGAGACCAGGGTGAGCAGAGCCGACAAAGGTCTATGTCGTGAGTGACGGCTTTTGGGTCTCACAGACGGCACAGATCAGAGGGGGGAGAGGATACAGCCTCTTCTCAGCCACCGCCACCACCACCATAGCCATAGCCTTGAGGGCAGCCCTTGAGATTGATTATTTTTATGTATATACCAGCTTGCGAGCTGAAGACGAGAGATGTATGATGAGAGAGAGAGACAGACACAGATTATGTCTTATTGTATAAAACTACTTTTGATATATATATATATATGATGAGCATTTTTGATTTAGTGACATGTGTAATAAGAAAATGTATGGATGTGTTTTGATGTTTATGACATTTTGATGTGATGCATGTGTTGATATTATGTGTTATGCGTATGATGCTATGATGAAAATGAATGTGATGATGAATATGTTTATGAAATGGTTATATGATGATGTTGATTTATTGTGGATGATAGATTATATGATGATGACTTTAGATTAGATGATGATAGATGTGATATTTAATGTTTAACTTGTAGATTATATGATGTGAATGTTTAATGAGTTATGATGGATGACTTATGTTGTTATAATGAAAATGAGAGTATACTAATGATTATGTGAATATGTGATTGACTGTGCTGTGATTGACAGGTGACGAGAGAAGGAGATGGAAGAAAGTGACGAAAAAAATGGCCGAGCTAACCCCAAAAGACCCCATGTCAACTGAGTGCTGTCTACATAGCCCCTGTCGTTAGGGCCTCAGGCCAATGTAGTTCTCCCAAGAAGGGAGGAAAAAAGATCGAAGTGGTTAATTTTGGTCATGATAAAGATATAGCATTTCTCATATGTCTGAGGGTACATGCTTGAAATGATAAGGAGAAGATGATGCTCTAGCCTTTTCCAAATGGTGTAAGCTGTAACATTGGTCGGGGTTTTTCATCCCTAGCAACTATCCATATTCGTGATGGATGTTTGCTAAAAATGAATTGAGGTCTATTTATGTTTCAGCAAGGATTGGTTTTTGCTTAACATAAATTGTGTGGTTTGAAAAGAGTCGGATTGAATCATCTTGACAAATGATGTGATTGAATGTGACCAAAGTATAGGCAGAAAGCAAAAGGCATAAGCGCCCTTTTATTGACAAGGACCAAAAAGACAACATAGACAGGGGTTGTTAGAACCAAGAGCCCCATTTATGCGTTGCATTATTGACCATAGTTATGTTAGAGCGGTAATCGAATCCATTTTGACATTAAAGTGAGCTCGAAGTCCCTTGAGTAGGTAATATGATAGGAGGAAAAAGGGTAACCCATTTTAGAGTATGGATAACTTTTCCCCTTTTTATAGGAGACCCTGAGACTATAAGTCAAGTCCATGACCCGGTTTGTTTTTTTTTTTTGAGCGGACTGATCAATGCGGGAAGTCCACATAAAGATGTCATTTGTTTGGTGGTCATTTGTGAAGCTGATCGATGCAGGAAGCTTTTAAGAAAGTACTATTTATAGCAAGATTTAGGCATAGCCATCCTTCGAGGGAGTGGTCTACACTTTGCTTTATAGATTTTGAATAGTTGTCCTTCGAGGGAGCAGTCTATTAGTCATAGCAATGATAGTGCAGCTATCCTTCGAGGGAGCAGTCTACTTTTTTGATTTGGTTTTGTGACCTTGGATATTTTGACATCTTGATTTAGTTTTGACAGAATATTGAATCATGGACAAGACTTATAGAAGGTCAAGGGCTCCCTTTTATTAGGACAAAGCATCCGTACGTCATAAAAGGGTTGTAGAGGATTTTGTTAAGGGAAAAAGGGTGAAATGAATTAAGGATTAAAAGGACAAGGATTGCTCAAGGGACGAGCTCAAGTTAAATGTCAAGTGGATGAGTACTCGACTAACAGTAGAATGGTCGTAGATGCAAAGCATTAAGAGGCTTAGGTTCTGGTCGGCCTTCAAGAGAAGACAGACGATAAGTCCCTGATCCATACTTGTGCGTGATGATATAAGGTCCGAGCCAATTAGGAGAAAATTTGCCTCGTTTACTCCGTTCCATATTGGTCACATGTTGGTTCTCTTTGAGAACGAGGTCTCTGATATTGAAATTTCGTTCTCTCAGAGTTTTATTATAGGCGCGCTTGATGCGATTTTGATAGACATGGAGATGATTGAGGGCAGCAAGACGACGTTCGTCGAGTAACTCAAGTTGAGCTAATCAATCTTGATGAAAGTCATCATTAGAAAGAATGTCATGGAGTGAAATATGAAGAGACGGGATTTGTACTTCAAGAGGTAAGACAGACTCTGTTCTATACACTAAAGAGAAAGGGGTAGCACCCGTAGAGGTTTGGATGCTAGTGCGGTAGGCCCACAAAGCGAAGGGTATTTGAACGTGCCAATCCCTTCCAGTGTCGTTGACCACCTTCATGAGAATTTTAGTTAAGATTTTTTTAGAAGCCTCGGCCTGCCCATTTGCTTGTGGGTAGTAAGGCGAAGAAAAGCTGAGTTTAATGCCAAAAGAGTCGCAAAGTTTTTGGACGGTCTTATTTTTAAAGGACTTGCCATTGTCGGTGATGATTTTGTGAGGTACACCGAAACGATAGATGATATGGGTGTTGATGAAGTCGACAATCTTATCGGCTTTTGTGGAGACGAGAGGGATAGCTTCCACCCATTTAGTGAAATACTCGGTGGCAGTGATGATGGATTGATGACGAAGAGATGAATGAGGGTTAATCTCACTGATGAGATCTAAGCCCCATTGTGAAAAAGGCCAGAAATCCTGAGCGACTTGTAAGGTGTGACTAGGGAGATGAAGCAAGTTAGCATGCTGCTGACACTTGATGCAACGCTGAACATAATCGCTACAGTCTTGATGAAGAGTGGGCCAATAATAACCCAGGCGAAGGATGCGCTTGGCAACCGAGTTACCACTGAAGTGTCTGCCACAAATCCCGTCATGGGCTTGTTTAACAGCATGAGAAGCTTCAGTGGAGTTTAAATAGCGAAGAAGAAGGCCATAAAAGCCTCTTTTATAGAGAAGGCCCCCTAGCATGGTATAGCAAGCGGTGCGCTTAATGAAAGCCCGTCGCGCATTGCTAGAGAGGTTGGGAGGAATGAGAGAATGAGCCAAGTAATCCTCAAGTTGTTTATACCATACATCTTGTGAACTAGAGTCTATGGTGTGGACGAGATTGATGTCAGTGGAAATGTATGAAGGTAATGGCACACGATGTACCATGACATAAATTCTTGATGAGGATGATGATGAAGAAGGAATATGAGAGGCGAGGGAAGCCATGGTGTCAACAAACTTATTCGTGGATCGAGGAACAGTTTGCAATAAGTGATGGTTGAAATATGCTAGAAGAGTGTCAACACGGTGCTTGTACCTTTGTAAAATTTCATTTTTACAAAGATATGAACCATTGATTTGATTGATGACAAGTTGTGAGTCACCGAATATGCTGATGGTCTTGATGTTTAAACAAAGGGCAGTTTGGAGTCCCAAAATTAAGGCTTTGTATTCGGCCATATTATTGGTACATTCAAAGTCAAGTTTGAAAGACAGGGGCATGGGTTCACCTTCATCTGGAATGAGGATGACCCCCGCACCCCCACCGAGTTGACATTTAGAGCCGTCGAAAAACATCGTCATTTGGTAGAATGTGTCATCAGTCGAGAGAATGGCGATAGATTCATCGGGAAACTCGCACTGAGAAGGTTGATTGTCGGGAAGAGGGGCATCCACTAGTTGGTCAGCGATTGTTTGCCCTTTTATAGATTTTTTCTGGACAAATTCTAAGTCAAATTCAGCAAGAAGCATGAGCCAACGAGCCATACGCTGGTTTTGATATGGTTTGGAATGCATGTATTTGAGGGGATCAGTGTGGGTGACGACAAAGGTTTTGTGATTGAGAAGATAGTGAGGGAGCCTGGTAGTGGCAAAGACTAATGCCAAACAGAGTTTCTCGGTATGAGTATACTGAGTTTCATAGTCGATAAGTGTTTGGCTTATGTAGTAGACTGCTTGCTCACGGTGTTGATTGTCTCGATGCGCGATCATGGCACCTAACGAATGATTGGTTGCTGAAATGTAGAGGCAGAAGGGTTGGTCATCTTTTGGTGGAATAAGGACTGGTGGAGAGACCAAATAGGGTTTGAGGGCGTCAAAAGCCTCTTGGAAATATTTATCCCATTTAAAGGAGATGTCCTTCTTGAGGAGGTGATGAAAGGGTTGGCAACGGTCAGAAAGCTGCAAAATGAAACGGCAGATGGATTGGAGCTTTCCTTGTAGACTGCGAAGTTGCTTGAGAGTAGTTGGAGGTGGCATTTTGAGGATAGCACAAATTTTGGTAGGATCTATCTCGATGCCACGAAAAGAGATAATGAATCCCAGGAGCTTTCCTGAGAGGACCCCAAAGACGCATTTCTTGGGGTTTAGACAGACCTGATACTGAAGAAGGCGAGAGAAGATGATTTTGAGGATAGTCAAATGGTCACGACGAAGCTTGGATTTGCCAAGCAGGTCATCGACATAGTCCTCCATGATTTTGTGGAGGAGATCGTGAAATATGTAAGTCATGGCACGCTGATATGTGGCGCCTGCATTTTTCAGACCAAAAGGCATGACTCGATAGCAGAAAGTTCCCCATGGTGTAATGAAGGTAGTTTTGTGCTAATCTTCTGGTGCAATCAGGATTTGGTTATATCCTAAAAATCCATCCATGAGTGATAACATCTCATGGCCAGCCGTAAGATCAACAAGTTGGTCAATGTTTGGAAGAGGGAAGTCATCTTTGGGACAAGCTAGGTTAAGGTCACGATAGTCTATGCAGATCTAGATCCCCCCAGTCGCCTTGGTGATAGGAACGATGTTAGAGACCCACTGCGAATAATCGATGGGTTGGATGAAGGAGACAGAAAGAAGGCGCTGAAGCTCTTCTTTGACAAGAAGTGCAACACAAGGATGCATTTTGTGAAGCTTTTGCCTAACAGGTTTAGCCTCTGGGTTTGTGACAATGTTATGAGTGGCAATGTTAGGGTCGATGCCAGGCATGTCAGCGTAGGTCCAGGCAAAGGCTTTGCGATTGTCTGAGAGAAATGTGGTATAGTCGATCTGCTCCTGAGTGTCTAAAGACTAACCAATCTTTAAGACTTGAGGAACATCAGAAGATGAAAGATTAATGTTGATGGTTGATTCATTTAACATAACCTGTGTTTCAGAGGGGAGGGAACACTGAATGAAAGAATCATCGGCACCCATATAGGTAAGAATGGCGTCGTCGTCTATGCAGTGGACTGTGTTGATGGTTGCCGATTCATCGTCTATCATGTTAGGATAAATGAGAGGGAGAGACTTGGGAACCCCGTTGAGCTGATAGGTTAGGGGTTCCAAGCGGATGGTGTTTATGCAAAAAAACACTAGGAGGGATGGAAACCACCGACTCCGTAGGTGAGGATGGAAGAATAGGTGAGTCTAAAAGAAATTGGTCGATGGTTAGTTCGGGGGAAAGGTTTGTGGAAGCCTCAGTGGGTTCTTGGAAACCCAGTCCATACCGTTTCTTTGCATTATCGTCATTGGGTTGTTCGATAGGCCGATGAGAGCCTTGTTCGTAATGTCTAAAGCCAAAACCCTTCCATGCACACCTATAAAGGTAGGTATGTGCAAAGGTGGGGTTGCTAAGAAAGGAGAAATTGGATGTGAATATTTGAGGCAAGGAGGAAGGATTTGATTCAGTAGGAGCTTGATCCAGCCCCCCATAGACGAGATTGGTGTGAAGGCTAGGAGGACCATAAGGAATGACCATTCTGATCCGGCAGTCATAGCTTGGGTTTTGATGAAGCTGTCTATACTCTTGAGGAATCTGGAGCATGTCTAGAGTAAGGAGGCGATATTCCCCGAGTGAAAGTCTTTGGAAGATATCGTCCATGGGGTCTTTGGTTGTTAATTGAGAAGATGATGTGGTGGCAACCACTGTTTGCATACTAATTGACGCTTCCACAGATGGAGATGATGTTTGGGTTGATGCCTTGAGCGGGATAAGAATGTCATTGGGGCGATAGGTTGTGTTACAAGTCTTAAAAGGGGATGGGTCGGCAGGAATGACATGGACTTGTTTGTCGTGTTTAAATTTGACACAATGGTGAAGTGTTGAAGGGACACAAGCCATGGCACAGATCCAAGGTCGCCCTAATAGCATGTTATATTGGAATTCTCCCTCAATGATGTAGAAGAGCTCTGGGATTATGCGTGGACCAACGCGGATATGAAGGACAACAGTGCCAATAGTGTTAGCGGTGGTGTCATTAAAGGATCTAAGGATTGCGTCAGTTTTTGATACGCAATTCTTGGGAAGGGCCAATTGATCAAAGGCGTGGGAGGAAATGATATTAATGTTGGCACCTCCGTCAATCATAACTCGTTTAATATGGGTTCGATCAATGTAGGATGTGATGAAAAGGGCAGCGTCCTGATCTTCCACGGTAGAGGTAGGAATTTTAGAATCACTGAAAGTGATAGAGGCGACAGGGGATAAAGAATGGACTAGGGCAGCTAGTGGTTGAGGGTCTTTAGGTTGAACTTCCGCTGCCTGTAGGGCTTTGATTGGAGCCTGGCGATGCTGGGGGGAGCTTTGGATAAGGTCATATAGGGTCATCTTCACAGGCGTTTGGTGAAGTTGTTTTATCATAGATTCTTTAATTGCCTCTGAAGAAAGGGGTTGAGACGCACCTAAGATGGAAATCTTGGGTTTTAGTGGTTGAGGTGCCTGGACAAAAGGATAAGTCCAAGGAATAGCGGCTTTTTCTTTCACCTTGTCCTTTTGTGACCTAGTGGTTATATGAATAACATTGATTTCAAAGATAGGAGGTGAAGAAGGGGTCACGGCCTGCTGGTGAGACGTTGATATAGTTGAAGAGGTTGGATGGGAAGGTGTCGAGGGTTGGTCAGGAGTGTCCTCAAGGAGAAGAGTGTCTTTCTCGATATAGCGGTGAACGACTGCCTTGAGGGCACAACAAGTCTCGGTATCGTGTCCTGGCGTGTGATGGTATAAACAAATCTTCGTATCATCGAACCAAGACGGTTTTGACCCAAGAGGTTGGAATGGCTTGATGGAAGGAAGGGTAATGATAGAAGTCTGTAAAAGTTGGTGTAATATCAAAGCGTATGAACCTACTAAGGGGTCCGCGCTTGTTGATGCATGACGCGCTGGTGACTTTTGCTTAGGGGATGTTGAAGAAGGTTTTCATACCACCTTTTGGGTTGGTGGTGCGGTGACAGGTGAAGACGGCACTTTCTTCGTGAGAGGTGCCAGATTTTTGAGAGGGGATTGACTTGTGATTGGCAAAGGAAGTAATGGAGGTAATTTGTTTTGATTAAGGGTCGGAGTAGGAAGCAAACCGAGTAGGGTAGAAGGATGAGGACCTAAGATGGAGGGCAAAGTTGACGGTGGAGGAGGGGTTCGCTTGTGTGGTCTGACAGTCTTCTTTGACTTGGTTAGAAGACTACTTTTGGTTGAGGTCTGGTTTAATTCCACCTTCACTTGTGGGGGAGTGAGGGTAGAGAGAGGGCGAATGCCAAGTGACTTGATCGGTTTAGATTGGGTAGATGCAGGTTTAGAAGTGGGAGTTTGGTCTTTGTTGAGAGTTTTAGGCGATTCTGCCTTGGGAAGATTGGCAGCATGAGACGAGAGGGTACGGGAATGTTGAAGAACTTTAAGATGCTCCCACAATCCCTGATGCTCCACTTTTCTTGAAGGGAGAAGTTCTAATTTCTCCACTAGTCGGGAAAATGGTTGAGAGGATGTTGGATGAGGTTTGGATCCTTGAAAAGATGTGTTAGGTGTGGCAGTAGTTTCGAACCCAAGATATGTGGGAGTTATAACTGGATTGTTGTTGATTGAAGACGATGGAGAGTCAGGTTCTTCTCTTGGTGGAGAAGGAACTGGAGAGTGTGACTCCTCAAGCGGATAAAGGGCAGGGATTATGGTGCTCTCCACTTGTGGTCGAGGAGTGGGTAAGGTCAGGTCCTCCATAGGTAGAAGAAAGGAGGATGGTGAGACTGGTGGTGCCGGTAAGGTTGAGGCATCCTCCAAGATGAGAGAGGTTGATGGAGAACTAACCGGGGAAAGAGGTTCGTCCACACGTGATGGACTGGTAGATGGGCTAACCTCTTGAGGTTGGTTGGGGATGAAGGGCGAGACCGTATTGACCGTTTGAATATCATGTTCATGCGTGTTGTCAATCAAGGTCTGGACATTATTTTGGGTTGGTGGATGATTGGGGAATGGTTGCTTGAAGATATCGATGCCTTGGTTTGGAGGTGCATTGGGATTATCTAGAATGAGCTCACCCTTTTCAAGCATGTCCTGGATTATGTTTTTGAAGGTTTTACAGTTTCCCGTGTCATGACCTTTGACACGGTGGAAATTACAGAAGTCATTTTCCCTATACCACGCAGGGATGGTGCGTGAGGGATCAAATTGTGGCGGTGGTCGAATCTGGGGGAGGTTGAGAATCCCCTGTTTAACAAGTTTTTCCAGTATAGACACGTAAGATTCTCCAAGAGGAGTATACTTTCTTTGTATGTATCTCTGCTAGAATTGATGGGTGGCGCTCTGAGATGTGGATGGCTCAGGCTGATTAGATGAAGAGGATGAAGGTCTAACAACCATAGCGTTAGCTGAAGCTTTAGACTTAGGATTTGATGATGAAGGTTTAGAAGAGGAAGAGTCATTAGTCTTAGAGTTGGGGTTCTTGCTCCGCAACTTGACTTTATTTTCCTCGATGGCACGTAATTCAAGTTTACGGGCCATCGTGAAGGCTTCGTCAAAGGTACAGAAGGTCTGAACCCTTAAAGTGGAAGAAATATGTTTGGCACAAGCTCGGGAGAATAGTTTAATAAGTTCAGGTTGAGGTAAGGAAAAGGAGAGTTGATTGATGAGGCCTCTCCAACAAGCAACGAAGTCAGTTATTGATTCATCCTCAAATTGGCAGATAGTGTAAAGGTCTGTGATCGAGACCTTTTTGGTGATGTTAATGGAGAAGTGATCAAGAAAGAGCTGGGCCAGCTATGTAAATGTGAAGAGGGAATGGCTGGCAATCGAGTTGTACCAGTCGAGCGCAGCGCCAAAAAGGGACATAGGAAATGTGCGCAAGAGCAATGCATCGTCATGGGCAATAAGGTAACATGCATGTCTGAATGCCCGTAAGTGTTGCTATGGGTCTTCCTTGCTTTGAAAGCGAGAAAATTTAGGAAGCTCCCACTGGTTGGGGTATGGTCTAATTGGCATGAAAAGATGAATAGGCTCATTGAAAATTTGCTCGTATGAGAGAGCATTGCGTGAGCCGAAAATGGAAGTCTCTAAGCTAAACATCTTATCCATCAGCATTTTGATGATATCTGCTGACGGATTGGTGGGTGGAGCGCCCCCTAGATTATAAGGCGCTTGAAAGATATTTGGAGGGGCGTATGACATGGTTGGTTGCATAGATGCAACATATGGGTAGCTGGTTATGGGAGCAAAAGTTGGGGCCAAGGGCACTTGTGTTACGGGGTTGGTAGGCACAAGTTGGATAGGGGCCGTCAAGGATGGTTAAGGAGTGGCTACGCTTGTTGATGGGTAAACGGTTACTCTTGTGTTGATAGGTGCAAGAGTAGGGGGGATAGAGACTAGTAGGTTTTGGAAAGGTGTGGGGTTTGGTTGAGTGATTTGAGGTTGAGGGAGTATCAGAACCCCCATGGAGGTAGGTTTAGATGGAGAGGTTACATTTTGAAGGTAAGACACGGTTGGGTTATTGGTAGAGGTGTTGTCTAGTGGCTGAATTGTAGGTGCGGTTGATGTGATTCTTGTCTCGACTAAGGAAGTCGGCATCCCATAGATTGGGTTGCCTAGGGAGTCTCGCGTGTGGCTATTCACGAGATAGTGTTGTAAGGCTTTGACGTTAAGGTCCAAGAATTGTGCGAAATCTTGGTCCCCTTCTGGGACGATAGGAGTTTGAGGCGGGGTTGGGCGAGTAGGAGTTCTTTCAGTCTCCGAGTTGAACTCCATTATAGGACTGGTTATAGATGGTGAAGGTGGAAGCGACTGTTGACTAGCGTGGTCAAGAAGGGCCTTGGTTTGACTGCGTGTCAAAACTATTCAAGGCAAGAAAGGATGAGGTTTCAGAAAACTGTGTTCTGTCAGTCTCAGAAAACTAGAATAGATGTTTAGACAGCCAGAAAGTTGGATTTTAAGCTTGCTATTTTTGGAAAAAAGAAAATAGACAGAGACCGATGTCGGTACAAAAACCGATGTCGGTGAAGAATACTGTTGATGTCGGTCAGATGACCGATGCCGGTACAGAGAAGTTGCCGACATCGGTTACAAGGCCGATGTCGGTTACTGTGTTTTCCAGAAACTCAGAAAATTTTTTTTTGGAAATGAAGAAGACGTCCTTACCAGCTCAAAAAAGATAGATAAAAATAGAAAATAAGATGATGACAGACAGCTCCTAGCGTTAAATCCCTAGAAACAATTTTATTAAGATCATGTGGCTTATGCCTTAATGTGATGTTTGAGGAAGTTGGCTATAAGAAGGGTCCTAGAATAGGTAATCTAAAGATGGTTTTAGGTATGTTAAGGTGCTCAAAAATCTGTATTAGCTTTCGTACAGGCCTGGTGCTAAGGAGCAAGCTCCCCTCACTTCACAATTCCAGTGGTTAGCTGGTTTCGCTTAGCCAAAATATACTTTCACTATAGTTTAGACTCTGCCAGAGAACAGAGTTGGCTTTCCCCTTGGTGGTGAAATCCAAGTAGGATTGTTGGGTTGGGTAAGGTATCCACTGGGTGATGAAATCCCAGTCGGGCCTTGTCTCAAGTGAGTTTTATGTTTAATTGAGTGCACGTGGTCTGGTTGTGTAGCATTAAGTGATCTACGATTTATTCAATATGCGTTTTACTAATTCCTAAGTGTGGACTAGAAAATGCAAGAAAGCAAGAAATGGAATGTAGTATATTTTAAAGTCCCAAATCGAAATGTTAAATTGGAATGAAGACAAGTTTGAGAAAGGGTTGAAGAAAATGATTTTTTGACTAGTCTAGAAATGCAAGAGAAAGAAAGAAAAAGTTCTTTTTTATTTCCTGCTTATGATGTTTAAAAAAAAAAAAAAAAAGAATGAGATGAAGATTAAGAAGCCTAATGCACCTAAATGAACAAAGAAGAAAGGGAACCCAAGGAAGGCCCTAAAGGTGTCCCACCGGGCGTGCCAGAATGTCTCTATTCAAATTTTGCTTTTAGATTCAAGGAAGAATTAAGAAACTAAAGAAAGAATGGTCAAGGCTTGATGTGTACCTGGATATAGTCTGTGCACCGTAATCCAGACGCTGTGAGTACTCCTCTTTGGCTGTGGAGGAATGACACCTACAAAGAAAAGAAACTTGGACAAAAGAAGGCGTTAAATGGACAGATGGTGGGTTGTCAAGTGAAAGCTTGATCCCAGAAGTATGAAAACTTCCTTAAGGGATATAAACCCACTAATCAATAAAAAAAAGTGTCTGATAAACAATAAAATGATAAAGAATTAAAATGATAAAAGATGGAATGAAAAAGGGAAGGAAAGACTTACTTGAAAGAAGCTGTCGAATTGGTCACAGTCACCGGCGTCGGTTGGTCAAGGTGCCGACGTTGATTAATATGCTGACGTCAGTTGGGGTAGTGATCAGCGTCAGTCGGGGTAGTTAGATTGGACGGGGTCTGGGCAGGTCTGTGGTCTGTGGACAGAGTCTGGTCAGGGTTTTGATCGGTGGACAAGGCCAAGGAAGGGTTTGGGTTTGTTAACAGTCTTGAGACAAAGTTTTGGGCTTGGTTGAATGGTCTGGGGTCTGGGTCTGAAAGTTTGATTGAATGGGCAGAGTGTATGGTCTGATAGAGGACGGAGGAAACAGGGAGGTAGATAAGTCAAGATTCGGGTTTGGCTTGGTTAACAGTCTGGTCTAGGGAGATATTATTTGAAAGCAATAACTGAAAAGAGAATAAAAACACAGACAGTATACTTACCTGTGCCTTGTGGAAGGTGTGCTACTGATAATTCCCGTACCTGCTATTGATGTAGCCTGTGTGGAGAACCTGAAGCTGTTGCTGCACCTGAGAGAGAGAGTGAGGGGCTTGACTGAGAGATTTCGGAGATTGACAGATGGTCAAAGACTAAAGATTTAAGGATTCATGATTTGCTTCTAGAGATTAGCCAATTTCTGATTCCGGTCCTCAAAGAGTCTGAAAAATTGGTTAAGTATAACCGACGTCGGCAATTCCACCAGCGTCGGCCGACACTTGACCGACGTCGGTGGGGTTAGAATGGGAAAAAAGAGCCACTAAGCCCATTTTTCATCCGCCAAGTGCACTATCGATTGGAGAATGTCGAGGGTTGGGCTAAATATGCACGAGAGTTTGTTAGGTGGTTAGAGAGAAGTAGGAATAGGTCTTGGGTGAGTCATAAGATGGGAATTAGTCCAAGGTGAGGTGTCTTAGGCGAGGTGTCATGGGTGATGTGTCCAAGGAGGGGGGGTTAATTCAAAATAAGTTAATTATTTTAAATTGGTAATTTTAGGAATGGGTTAGGAATGGACTAAGGGGGAAAGTGACTAAGGGTTAGACACTATTTAGGTGTCTACAAGTTGGTCTTCTGGATTGATCTTGAAGAGGGATACAAGCTAGGATACAAATTAGACAATGTAGTGGTACAAGTACAGGTGCAGCTATTTATCTCCAAGTGGGAGATTGTTAGGTTGTGGAGCTAAAAGCTTCACTCGGATGCAAACATGGAGGGTTGCTGAGTGTCACAATCACCGACGTCGGCAGGCCACATTGACGTCAGGCAGGGGTCGACAGAAAGCAACCGACATTGGTCAGGAGTCGGCCGAAGTCGGTCACCTCCAGGAAGATAGGGACCGACATCGATCACCTGTGTGGTTCCAGAACTAGTTGTTGACGAACAGTCAATTAGTTGAATGGGTTGTTTGCATGTTAAAGACTAGTTTGAGTCTTGAGCCGCTTGTCTAATTATTGTATGCATGGGATCTATCTAATAGACTCATGGGCGGTATTGTAGAGCATAGAACCAAAAGATTTCTTCCATTGGTGGAATCACATGGGTTCTTCCAGGTATGTAAGATCAAGTTTGATCTGCAGGGTGTTGCAAGATCATGGAGGTTATTTACATGTGATAAGTAAGATCAGGTTGGTCTACAGGGGTGTGTGTGTGCGAGGGGCAAAAGGAGATCTGCGGGGTAGCAAGATCCAAGGTGACAACAACACATCAAGGAGCAAGATCATCGTGAGATCTACTTGGAGTACCGATTCATACTCGATTATACTGGCAGTATTTTACTGACTGGTTGAGGTGAACAACAGCTCTGTGTTAACCATTTGTTGTGACCAGTATTGAGAGAAGATAACTCCTGAGGGAAGATTACTGGTATGCCCATGAAGTGGATGAAAGAGTGTGATCTCTTTGTTGTAATTTCCTTCTAATTGAGTTGAATACAATTGTGTGTTGCCTCTCATATTCTGTGTTGTTTCTATTTCTAGTTACTTGTACTTCTGGTATAATTCTGCATGTTTAGTTGCTTATACAAAGGTAATCATATGTGCTCTTAAATTTTACAAGTTGTGTCAGAGCTTTGGGGAACCTAGGTCCTATCAATTGGTATCAGAGTAAGGTTGGAGGTTCTCAGAGTGACATTTACTAATAGGTGGTTCATATCTGGTTAGTGTTTGTTGATTACAGGTCACTCTCAAGGGTTTCTGATTGAGTGGGAGTATGGCAACGACAGAATAAGGTAAGTTGAGAATGGAGAAATTTAGACATAGGCGTAGCACCATAGGGTGTGTGGTGGTTGGTCTTCAAGATTGATCTTAAAGAGGGATACAAGCCAATATACAAATTAGACAATGTACTGGTACAGGTACAGGTGCAGCTTTTTATCTCCAAGTGAGAGATTGTTAGGTTGTGGAGCTAAAAGCTTCACTCAGATGCAAACATGGAGGGTTGCTGAGTGTCACAGTCACCGACATCGATAGGCCACGCCGACGTTAGGCAGGGGTCGACCAAAAGCAATTGACATCGGTCAGGAGTCGGCCAATGTTGGTCACCTCTAGGAAGACAGGGACCAATGTCGATCGCCTATGCGGTTCCAAAACTAGTTGCTGATGAACAATCAGTTAGTTAAATGGGTTGTTTGCATGTTAAAGACTAGTTCAAGTCTTAAGCTGCTTGTCTAATTATTGTATGCATGGGATCTATATAATAGACTCATGGGTTGTATTGTAAAGCATAGAACTAGAAGAGTTCTTCTATTGGTGGAATCACAGGGGTTCTTCAAGGTATGTAAGATCAGGTTTGATCTACAGGGTGTTGCAAGATCATGGAGGAGATCTACATGTGATAAGTAAGATTATGTTGGTCTGCAGGGGTGTGCGTGTGCAAGGGTCAAAAGGAGATTTGAGGGGTAGCAAGATCCAAGGTGACATCAACACATCAAGGAGCAAGATCATGGTGAGATCTACTTGGAGTACCGATTTGTACTTGGTTGTACTAGCAGTATTGTACTGATTGGTTGAGGTGAACAACAGCTCTGTGTTAGCCATTTTTTGTGACCTGTATTGAGAGAAGATAACTCTCGAGGGAAGATTACTGGTATGCCCACAAAGTGGATGAAAGAGTGTGATCTCTTTGTTGTAATTTCCTTTTAATTGAGTTGAATACAATTGTGTGTTGCCTCTCATATTCTATGATGTTTCTATTTCTAATTACTTGTACTTCTGGTATAATTCTGCATGTTTAGTTTCTTATACAAAGGTAATCATATGTGCTCTTAAATCTGACAAGTTGTGTCAGAGCTTTGGGGAACCTAGGTCCTATCACTTAGGACACTTTGACTAATGAACACAAAGCTTAATATAACAAGTGAAGTACATAAATCAACCTATGAAGTCTATATGCATGAAAATTAAAATGGACCTACCTTCCCACAATGTTTTCCCTTTTCCTCAGGACTACTTACAGAGTTGTCAGGATACTATGAAAATTGGGTACTTATGTGAGAAACTAGATGGCACAAGATAATATATGGTATAATGATACCTTGTACCCTAGTATACTAGATTACTACACCACAATGGACCTAATCTCTAACATGAGGCCAACTGTGGAGTTTGAGATTTGACTAAGATAGGAGATGTGCCAAATACAGATTACGTCTTTTGGTGTAATATGACTTTTAAAATTGTTTTTGCCTTTTGATCATTTACTTTTATTTATTTTATGATTTGGATTTAAATTTTTTTTTAAAATTTCACTATTCCTCCTCCATACAGATTTAGATAACCAATCATGAGTTAAATATGTGAGAAACATAAGATAGCTTACTCTTGGTCACTAGAGAAAAGGACCTAAAGATCAAAGTGCTTAAATACTCCTTTACTTGCTCACAAGAAAGTGTGCAATCTCAAAATTGACTGATGTGAGCCTTAAATGAAAGGAAATAAGGTAACCATGGGGATCATAATATATCCTTCTATGTAATAAGTGATACAATGATGAATATGCTTGTAACTAATCACAAAGACATAAAATAGTGTTATGAAAAGGACAAGACTATGTTATGATAGTCATATCACTAGAGAAGCCATACTAACCTATAATGGATATAACACAAGCACCAATGAAAATATTAATCATACCAAAAATTGATTTAAAGATGTTTTAGTATGGTAATTTGTGAGGAGATCTTGGTCCTATCAATAGTCTTACTCTACAACTCACAAGGTGAACACCAATGAGGTGAATGCTAAATAATGGGGCAAAAATAATCATAAAGATACTAAGGCAAAGAATGATATAAAAAGACAAAAATGAAATAGATATATAAGAACCAAAATGAAATCAAATGTCAATTGTAATGTGTAAGAAAACCAAAGAACCCAAAGGTGACAATGATGCTAGTAAAGTGTGTGTGTGAGGAAGACCTGATCCTATCCAAGGTATTACAATGCAAATCACAGATTATAAAATGAAATAAAAATAAATAATCCAAAGGAAATAATGGTGTAATTAAAATGAAACTAAAAGAAGTAAAGTGCACAAAATTAAAAAAAACATGATATCAAAAATAACAAGAAAGATCTATGCTAACTTCTTTATCAAAGATGAGCATGTGAAATACAAGCCTATGTGTCTCAAAATATCTCTTGAATCTAAATTTATTTGTTATTATGCATTGTAGAATAATATTTGGAATCAAATATGCCCCAATGGGTAAGTGGATGTAGGTATGGGCATCTCAAGATGCCCCAAGGTCTGAATAGACATGTGGATGGGGATCGCAAGATGCCCCAACATGTGAGGTGGAGTGAGGTAACATTGAACCATTAAAATTATTTGCATTGGGTTGGTAGGTGCATTTGGAGATAGGTAAATGTGTTGGTTTGTCAGATTTTAGGGAGGTTGAATTTAACATATGATGTGTAGGAGAGGTATGAAGAGGTAAAGGAGGACCATGTATGATATGATTTAGAGTAGCCATTTATATGAAGTACTTTTTTGGTTCATGTGACCTAAGAGGTTGAGGTTCAATGGATGCAAAAATATGTTTAAAGTTTTTCATTTTATCTATCCTTATTGGTGTAGGAATAAGGATCAATTATGGTTTGAACAACATTAGTGGATGAGGTGTAGGCATGGGATAATTTTTTTTATTTATTAGGTAGTTGATGTTGATGTGATTGTGGTTCTTTAGATTAAATTTGTGAATCTTGAATATAGTCTTGATAATGTTATTTTATGAGAGTATCAATATTGAAATGTGGAACAATCAAGGAAACAAGATGAAATTGATGAAGATCATGAAAAGACTCGTGATAATGACCTATAATAGCATGCCACCATCAAAACTTATCAAGATCGTATCATTTTGGAGGAGGTTTGGAATGATCAAAGCTCATGGGTTTAGAGGGTGGTAATTTATTTTTAAGTTCTTATAGACTCAAGGGAGGGTGGGTTGGGTTAAAATTGGTTGAATTAGATGCTTCATTTTGAGGTTGGGGAGGCTTGGATGAATCAATATTATGAGAAAAATATTGGAAAGGTTATTTAGTAGTTATTCGAGGTGTTTAAAATTGAGTCATAAGAAAGTCTTGCCTTTTTTCTTGGTTTAAGACTTAATCTAAAGTTTTAGGGGAAAATATTTGAACTTTGTATTGAAGGGGAGCTTCAAGAAAATTAACAAATAGTTTTAAAAGAGTATCATCATGCATGTTATGGTCCACTTTGAGGGATAGAGACTTCCATCATTTGATGAAAGCATGATTAAATTCATTAAGAAGTTGCTTGGAATTGATGAAATGGCTAAGATAATTTTTAGGAAGGTCATCATGTTGGAATTCCTTCACTAGTGCGTTGACTAAATCCTCTAGTTGTGAGATTGAATGTCTAGGATGTTGGTTGTACTATTCAAGTGCATCACCAACAAAGGTTTTGGATAAGAGTTTGGTGGTATCAAAGGTGTTAGTTTGGACCCATTACTTATAGAGATTACCAAAATACTTAAGAAAGATAGTAGAGTCCTTAGTCCCATAATATGTGATAGTTGGATAAATGTTTCCAATATCTATGGATACAATGAATAGAAGATAAAGGTTCATTTTGAAGATGTTGAAGAGTTTTATTATGTAAAGTAGGTTGAGGGATGATATTCCCATTGGTATCTATAAGAGGAAGGGGGACCAAATTATGATTTGTTTGAGACATGATGACTTGAGGTGGTCAAACAATCATGTGTAATAAATGTTGTTGCATTTGCATCATTTAAGAATGATTAATTATTTGCATTATGTTCATTTGTTGAACTATTTGTGCAATAATTTGAGTTATGGAAATTTGTGCATTAGTATTTGAAGGTGGGGTATTAGTGTTGTTAAGAAGGGGATTATTAGTTTTGGTGGAAGGAAAGGTATTGGGTGGAGGATTCTAAACATTGATATTAAGAGGAATATTCCCAACATTAGTGTTAGTTTTCCTAAGTATGGTAGAAGAAGAAGGAATCTTGGTAAATCCATCATTATTGTTAAGATTAAAAATGGTATTGTTATCAATTTTTTGAATAATCGAGAATCATCTAGATCATCGATTGGATTGAGTTTAACCATGTTTCTTTGGGAAGTGATAATGCTAGGTGATCTTATTATGGGTGTAATAAAAGGATTCCCACCATTGGTATTAAGAGGATGACTAGCATGAAGGACCCCAACTGTATTACATTATGTAGTGATTGGTTTGGGATTAGAAAAAGATGAAGCAAGAAATTGAATAGTTTCATCTGGAGTAATAAAATAAGTGAGGTTCTGATCTAAATCCTTAATTATGTAATTTTCTTGACTAAGTGGAGGCTGAAAAGATGACATCATTATGATATAAGAATAAATGAACACACATAAAACAATATCGTCCAAGGTGTATAGACTAGATAGGGTTGACTATGTATTGTTTAGATAGGACACAAAATGAAGATAAAATCAGCCAAACATAAAATAGGGCCAGCCCACAAGTTCTAAGTTAATTGGGTCAACTTAGTACTACTTTAAATCAGGGATATAGATGAAGACAAAGTTGTCCAACAAGTATCAAGGTTGTCCTAGAGGTACTAAGTTGATAGGTTGAATTGGTATTGTAGAGAGGAAACTTTGATTAAATAACAAGAATACAAAGTCAAATAGGTCGATTGTGTGTTGTAGGTAGAAAATTTGAATCAATTAGTGAGAGATTGTGTCAACACATATGACATTGTTCTTCAAATAAGAAAGATTATTTCTAAGCATATGAAAGAAAACATACAAGTAATTGAATCAATGTGGTTAGTTTGATTGGAGCACACAACATAAATCTTGCACCAAAGCTGGTTAGTGTAAGATTTTCAATATAGAATACAATGATCAAAGAGAAAGAAACAACTTAAAACTAAAATCTAGATAAGTGATCATTCTTAATTATTGTTAAGTTATAATAAATTTGATTGAGAGTTGGCTATAAGAAGGAACTAAAAAATAATCTAAGGTTGGTTTCAGGTAGTTTAGGTTGAAAGGGATCTATATTGGCAATGGTACTAGCTTGGTATTGGGGCCTACTCTCTCACTTCACAATGTTGTAGTGATAAGTTTGTTGGGTGCTTTACCAATATAAATCATTAACCACATATTTATACTTGGCCAAAAAACCAAGTTGGATTCCTCCTTGGTGATGAAATCCAAGTAGGTAGGCCTTGGAAAGGCAAGTGTTTAAATACATTTTGAATGTTATGTGAGTTGGTAGTGTGTGCAAAAGATTAAAATAGTGTAACTAAAATGGTAATTTGAAAAACCACCTATTTATACTATGTGATTTACTTTAAGAATTCAAATAATTGAAAATGAAATGTGAATTAATTACTAGAAAATAGTTGTTAATTCCTTGATTGATAATAGTACAGAATCAGTTCTAGTGACACTGTATGAAAATAGTATGGAATAGAGTTGAATGGGTCTCTACTATTATGTATAATAAAAAAAATTAATAATAGAGTCGAATAGGTCAACTATGTCTCTTAGACATAAGGCAAACTATAGAACTAAGTCAACCAGGTCGACCTAGCTAGTTATAGGGTTACAATTTTGAAGATTGCTAACTTATGAAAAATAGAACTAAAGAAAGTAATGAAATGACAAATAGGGAAAAGAGAGGAACCTTGATGGATTTTAATATGGTTGATATTGCAAATTTTTATATTGTGATGCTCAAATGTTGTTTTGAAGTTTTATCAACTAGGTCAACTAGCTTGACATAGTTTATAGAACCCTGTATGCCAAAAATAAATATCACAAACTAAGTGGACTAGGTTGACTTAATTGGGATAATTTGACTGCTAAAAGGAATCACTATAAATGGAGTCAATTGGGTCAACCTAGTTAGTATAATCTGACTGAAGAAGAATACTATGTCGACCAAATTGATCTAGTTACATGTGTTTGGTGAAGACCTACACAAATAGAATGAAGTTACTTTGATATGACTATGTGTTAAACCTATGCATAGACTATTAGAACTATACTGACAGGTTCAATATACTAATTTAAATATGAAAAAATATAATATAATGATAAAAATGATGACATAAAATAAAACCAACAAGGGTTATATTCACATCAAGTTCACTAGAATGTATGTAATGGGAAATGCAATAGATCTATAAATCAATTCTTGCTTGGAGAAGATAAATCTTACTTAAAATTTTGATGGTGGATACATTATATATTCAAGGTCATGACCAAGATGAATCCACTAAACCTTGCCAAGGGATCTCTTACCATAATAATATCACTAGGGAGAATTCTAAAGTCTCCAGTCAATCAAAAATATGCAATAACACTAACTATGTCCTATGTTTTCATATTTAATAAACTAATAAAAAGTAAAGTAAAATTGAATCTAGTGCTCCCCAAAGCTTGTGGCATAAAGTGTGGGTAATAAACATTAAAATTAAACATGCATAAAATGCATATACTTATATCAATGTATATAGAATCTTAATGCATGGGAGATAAATAATAATGCACATATATCTACTATTATAAAGGAAGAACAAATATAAAAATACTTACCTTTGAAGACAAATATGTAGAGCCTCAATCTCTCCCTTAGCCAAGGTAATTCACAAGAGGTTATTGTGGTATGTAAGGATGATAAAGATAAATCAACTCTAGGCTACACAACCTATCAATGCATCCAAAATACTTCACAAAAAAATATATGTATCTCCAAAGAAAGTATGAAACCCTAAGCTATGCTCCTCAAGTAGAATGGTGGATAATTAGAAGCACAATATATATCTATTATTCTTCTCTTCTCTTCTTCTTCTCTCCAATAAATGATGAAAATGGATGTGTATATATAGGTGGATCATACCCTAATCCTTTTTGAAAGTTTAGCCGACAGAGTCAAACCAATCAACTCTGTATTATTAATTAATAAAAACAAGTATCAATTAGAATACAAATTCAATCCAATCGAATCTGAATTGTAAACTTTCAAAAAGGGTTTTAGTCTTAGTAAGGGATAATGAAGGTAAAAAATGACTAAAGGAGGGTGCAAGAGATGATATGAGGCTTAGGGAAGTACATAGGACAAGATTGTGTTGATATAAGGTGGTTAGACAAATGGTATAAATGATACAAAGCCACAATAATCTTGTAAAGCACCAATGGTCTAACCACCCCTTGCCCAATACACCCTTTAATGCGTGCACCCAGAGAGATTGAAACTCGACAGGTTCTTACAAGATAGAAAGTGTTAGTAAGTGGTAAAGTTAATAAAAATATTTTGTGTATACATATTTTCTATTTTATTTTGGAGGACAAATAGTGTCTTTTAACATACTCTAATATTGGCAATTTGGATTACACGAGTGACAGAGTAGGTGTAGCACAAGATAAGGCTAATGAAAATGTAGCCAAAAGGTTCCATGCTTAATATGGCATTGGCCAAAGTGATTGATAACACATAAAAAATAAACATTCAATTTCATGAGTTGGAGATGAATTGTAAATCATTCATGTCAACATTGGATTTGTTACAAAAACTATCATGTCACTCATTGATCTAAATAATTATATGCTACCACATGTTAGTCACGTGAGCTAAATAATTATGTATTCATTAAATAATCTCAAACTCTCTATAGATTTTAGGTCCCTTTACAATTATCATGCTATCATTGGTCAAATTAGAATCATATTTTATTTTAAATTGTAAACATAATTTTATCTATGATATTAGATTTATTACATTATGGAAAATAAAAAATGTAAATATTTCAATATATATGTCAAGAAACGATGTCCAATTTAATAAATAAAATTACTAATATATGTTAATCACTTTCAACCTATATATATTTTTAAAAATAATGCTTTCTTGTGATAACTTAAGATTCCCAAGAGAGTATTTTGAAAAACTATAGTTAATATATTATGCCATGTGTCTCATGGTGATATGTTTATCCTTTATGGTGACTTACTAGGTAAAGTTTTGTATTTTATTAAAAATTAAGGGAGAGGACCTAGTAGTCATGTTTACTAACTTTGCACGTACATGAAACCTAAACCATGCCATGTCAAAACTTAAAATTGACATTGATGGATTGATTAACTTGTCTACTTCTTAATTATAGATTTTCAATGTGTGATATGTTAGTATGGTGTTAGTATTTTGATTACTATACAAGGGGTCATTATAGAGCCATTTTAAAACTCAAACTGATTGGTGATAATGACATTCCCAAAAAAAAGTGGGTGCCAAAAGTGGGACATCAAAACTTTAGTTAATAGCTTCTAACCCATGATATGCATGCACCTAGTTTGAGGTAATCAAGCATTAACACCTCACCACCCTATATTGAATACCATGCACTTAGCATTCAAGTTGTCCATCCATGTGTTAGTTCACACTAGTCACTTTGCATGTGAATTATTGTCAAAAGGAAGAGTTGATGTAGTTCATTTGCGATGCAGGGAAGACCAGAAGCTAAATCCTCACCTAGTAGGGATAGCAATGTTGATATCACTGGAATTTTACCTCTTACATGTCTTGGGATTCACACATGTAGATATTTCATAGCTTGCATGTGAATTTTTTCAAGTCCATTAACCAAATGGTTAAAAAAATATGAATATGGCTTGGAATGTTTGTTAAAAATAACTAATTTTGTTGATATGTGAATTATTCAGTTGATTCTTAAGATTAAATATTCCCCTCATAGACTAAAAGGAATGGGTTTTTATTTTAGTGTTTTTATTTTATTTATTTTGAATTATGTATAAATGGTGAACTGGGTGTAGGTCTTCATCTTTAAAAGCACACATATTTCATAGCCCACACCGAGCAGAGATTTTAGGAGAGCCATCTATATTTGCACTGGTGTGTTCCAACACGATTAAGCCTTGTATTTTGTTTAGATATCACTTCTTAAAGATGAGGTTTTGAATACCACACTAAGGCTATGATCCAAATGGTTTTAAAAATGTGAATATGTCTTAGAATGTTTGTTAAAAAGTAAATAATTTTGTCAATCTGTGAATTATTATGTTGCTTGTTTGGATTAAATATAACCCTCATTGACTGAAAGGAATGGGTTTTATTAGTATTCTAGGTTTATTTATTTTGACTTATATAGAAATAGTGAAATGGGTGCAGGTCTCAGGATCTCATAAATGTAGAGATTTTATAGCCCAAATCAAGCAAAGCTTTCATGAGAGTCATCTCGATTTACACTAGTGTTTTTCAACATAATTAATCCTAGAATTTTTTAATCCATAACTGCTTACAAGTGACGTTTTTTATACCTCACTAAGGCTATGAGCCAAATGGTTTAAAAATTATGAATATGGATTGGAATGTTTATTAAAAAATAATAATTTTGTCAATCTATAAATTATTTTGTTGATTCTTGAGATTAAATTACCCCTCATAGACTAAAAGGAATGTTTTTTTTAGTATTCTAGGTTTATTTCTTTTAATTTATACAAAAAAAGTGAACTAGGTGCAGGTCTCAAGATTTGCATGTTTGTTAAAAATTATTAATTTTTTTCTATCTATGAATCATTTTGTGAATTCTAAAATTATAGTAACTATAGTTTAATTCAATGTATTCAATCCATGAATCATTCAGAATGAGTAATTTTGGCTTAGAAAAATTATGACCATTTAAGGTTAACTTATCAAATAGATGACATGAATAATATTGTAACAAAAATCATTTGCATGAATACAATTCATACAAATAATAATTTCATTTATATGTATGAATTGCAATTATACAAATATCATGTTGTCATTTAGGATGACATTTTGGGCATGAATAATCCCATACCTACACTCCATCACCTGAAACTTTGGTGAGGGAGATAAATCCTTAATTAAATTAACTATAAGCATGGTTATTCCAATGTGAATCATACAAACATGTTTATTCAAATTGTATAAAAATACTCAATAATTTAATTGGAAAAAACATAGGATAATATAATTTATATAATATATAATTTATATAGCATAACATTAGACACGACTAGACAAACAAAGTTGAAAAACAAGGCTTCTCTCTCATACTTGATCATTATGTATAACAAAAGCTTTTGTCCATTTTTCAAAATCAAAACAAAAAGTTGCATACATATTATTTTTCAAGAGCTTGTTCCTTCAAGATAAAAAGTTGCATACTTATAGGTTTTCAAGAGCTTTCTCCTTTAAATCTTTTGTTAGGATGTTTTTCACTCCCATTGATGTTGTTGGAGTTTTTATCATACTAATTATCATTTCTTAAAATTTTAGTGTTCTCCCTTGTTTAAAATAACATATCATCTGTAATTGATTAGTTGGAGTAAGTGGACTACCTAACTGATAATTCCCTATGCTTGTAAAGTAAGGAGCATAGATGTTCATCATTTCCATAATAATCGGATGTTGCTATGGAAAAGGATTTGCCATGTTTTTTAACCTTATCCATCTCTCCATCTCTTTCATTCATTTCTCAAGGGTACGTGCACGAAGATGGGGGGCCAAAAAGTGGATAAAAATTTGTGTTTAGAGTGTTGGAAATGGTTTTGTGTACGTAGTTTTGTGACATAGGCTCACTGATCACTAATCCTAAACCATGTATGAAATTTAATGCATTAAAACCATGTACGCATTTATAAATCAACATGACTGCATACATGGTTTTTTTTTCCTTTTAACCAAAGACAAAGATTCGATGTCATTCATTTGACATTGATGTAAATTGAGACTAGGAGATAGAAAGAGCAAATATGCAGTTGACAGTGAGACTAGGGCAAGCAAAAAACTCTCCAACAACCTAAATTTGATAATGGTAATTGATTTCTTAGAGTTTTAGGGAGAGGAAAGGGCTCTACATAGGATAATCCAGGTGCATGTCATGCACCTAATAAGCCTATGAGAGTATGTATCAACAAACCACATCCTCCTGAGATCTTATCCTCTAAAATCAAGGAGACTATATATATTGATAATTTTCATGAATTTAAGGCACTTACTGACACCCTTGTTTAGCATACGAGCTAGGCTTCTCATGCTCCTATGGGCATGGGTGGGATTCATCTAGTGTTGCTACTTGGAGAGCTCACTATTGCAAATCATGTGGTGATATATGCATTGGACCTAAACAGGAGGAGGATATCATGCAGCCCACTCATGGTGGTATTAATGTGGGCCTAGATGATATCAATGTCACTATGTTTTAGTCATCTACATTTTATCTAGATACCTTGGCTACAACTTCTCAGTATCTTTAATATTTTACTTGTTATAAAAAAATGTTAGACTTGTTAAATTTAAAATATTTGTATAATTTAAAAGGTAATAATTATTTTTCATGTAGAAATCTCAACAATGTATATGAATTTTTTATGTTGCAGTAAGATTTTGAATGCCACACAAGCACGTGTGTTGTTACTACTATGTCTATATATACCTTTACAGAGGTGATTTTTAAGGATTAATTAAGGTTATGGTTCATTGTACATGTATGTTATTGTATATATATGTTGAAGTGACTAACAATGATATATTTTTTGTTCAGTTGATAACCACATAAGACATCTACCATTTATTCAAGAGGAAGAAAATGTAGGTGTTGTTCGTACAATTTCATCTCCATAACAACTCATTGAGGTACATGAGAGTTATTATATAATTTAAGTGTAAATGTAGATGTGTGTTTTGTAAAAGTCCTTTGTACTTGTGCAAATAGCTAATGTATGAAAATTTTGTCTATGCAGACTCCTATGGTAATATTTTTTGGTCCTATTGAAATTATTAGCAGGTGTGACATGGTACAATTGATAATTTAATTTTTAAATTTTTATATTATATTTATATGATTTAGTTAGTTGGATTAAATGTTTATGAGCTAATTTTGAATTTTTATTTTTTTTATCTATATATGTTTGTAGGGACCCAACCCTTCTATTATCATGAGCACATCACAAACATCTATTGGTGATATGATTCACACTCGTGCTCACCAGTATAAACTTATTATTGAACTTATTGAGTGCCAATACTAAATTGACTGTGACCACTAGCTTGTGGTAAGTGCAACTATGAATAATTTTTTTATCTTTTTAAAATCTTAACTTGTTAATTTTGTAAATATATTTTTCTAGTACATGTGTAAAGTTTATGATAATATTTGCATATGAAAAGTTAGAGTTGAAATCAAATTTTGAGAGAAATACTACCCGTAGTCAAAAAGATCTAACACCTCTAGTTGTTAGCAATGCATCCAAGGGAGAGGCTTCTACAAGCAAGTTAAAGAGACTAAAGTATTTTGATGATTAGGATAATGTCTTATGACATTTTTTTATATGCCTATATGTCTTGATGTATAGTTGTTTGGCATTGTATGAATATATGTCATTGTCCCGAGATATTTTATCATGTTCATATTTTGTACACTTTTATATAGCTTTTATGGATATTATATATACATATATTGTTCGACATTTCAATTTTTAAATATTATCATTGATTTCACCTTTTAAATTCTGTTGTAATTTATTACATGTGATATTACATGTTCACATTATTTTATGCCTTAAAATTTTATTGAGCATTAAAAATCTACCTTACATTCCTGTTGAATTTTGTTGAAATGTATGAGAAATTTATATATAATTATGTTATGAAATTATTACAAAAGGTGTGGTAAGTGATCATGATGCAAGTAGACCTTTATTAGATCTACTTATTAGGTGTCTTGAAGCTCTATAGCCTCCTTGTTCAAATTAATTATCTTGATTATTTTATGAATATCCTTGATTTTATCAAGTTTATCTCATATCCATAATCTGACCTCCATCCACAAAACACAAACAATCTTGTTAGGTCTTTTCAACTAGACCTCTAGCTTATAATGCTCTTCATTTGATCTTTGTATCAACTCAAATTTTTATATATTTATCAAGGTTATTCCAAACTTTATAATATTCTCTGACTCTACCTATATCTTCAACAATCCTCTTTTATCAGTCTTCAACTAGAAAACAATATTTTGCCCTTTACACAGTCCTTTAGGCCTTGTTCTAAGGTCTGTTAACTTCTCTAATGAAAGAGTTTTTTCAAAACCTAAGTTCATTATGATTTGGAATTGGTTCCCTATATTATCAAGGTGTTTATTTATTCAAATAACCATGTTTACAACTTCTTCTAGACTAGTTCCTTTAGTAAAATACAAAAAACATAGTCTTTTTTTAGTCCTTTCAAGACCTTGACAACTAAGTTTGTCATCTTAGATTAGTATTTTTGTTCATTAATCATATTATTAAATTATTCATCAGGGTATTAAAATTATATTTACCTATTTTAAATGTGTTTTAAGCTCCAATTTAATCAAAAAACTATCTCAACACTAATCAAAGTAAGTACAACGTAGGAGGAAGACTAGATAAGGCATGAGGTGTTAAGTTGTTAAGTATTTCAAGGTGCATAGATATAAAGAAACCAAGTTTACAATATATTTTAATGTGATAAGCTAGGTACCATGAATTTATGAGAGTGGAAATAGGGATAAAATCCCATGAAGGAAAGCTTGGAAAAAAAGGAGGTAGGAGTGTGTAGCATAGGTGTGAAGGATTATGTATGTGATTTGAATAAAATCAATGAGGAATCCTTCCTTGAAATATAAAATGCATGGTTTAATATCTTAAATAATTTAATTGAATTATTTTGATAATTTAAATCTTTATTTAATGCATTTTGTGACGATTCATAAGGTATGTAGGCCTAAGAAGGTGAATATAGGGTGACATAGTCATTTCCAAGGAGTATTTGGTGAGTTTGAAGTTTGTTTATGGTTTAAAATCATCATATAAAATTAGAAACAAATTCATATATTATTTTCCAGCCCCAAAATTTCCATAACAAGTCTTTAAATTTAAGTAATCATAATAAAAGTATTTTTAGCCTTGTCACAGTCTTAAAACCTCATAATTTGAAGGGAAACAATCATGTTATATATCATTTCATGTGGTAAATTGATGGAATTAAAATTACAGAAGGTGAGTATGGTTAGGGAAGACCAAAAACATGCTTTATTTTTCCTTTAAATCATTTTTAAATCTTTAAAATGAATTTTATATACTCTTAGCCTACTAACAGTCTTATAAACCTTGGGTTATAATATCAATCACTAAAATTTATGTTATAAGAAAACTAAACATACAAAAGACATAAAAATTTGTGAATAGGTCTATTTGGATGTTAATAAAGTATTAAAGTGGTTTTTATCAGTTGTATGTTTATATAATAATTTAGATCCAAAATAAAATCTAGAAAACTAGTGGTTTTGGTCCAAAAACCCTGCAAGAGTGGTGTAGAAGAGTTTGGAGGTCAAACAAGAGTTATAACCACTTAAGTTGAGTTTGGTTATATGAAATATGATGATTCCATCCTTAATAATCATTAATTATTAATATTTTATATTTTATAATTTGATAAAATACCAATTAATCCCAATTCAACCTACTAGCTCGTTGAGGCATTTCATTTATATTTAGATTAAACAGAGAGAAGGACCATGCAAGTTGTATTGTTCCATATTAGTTATGTTATATTATAGTAAAGTAAGCCATGATAATTTTTGTATGAATCCTAATACCTTGAAAATCAATTGAACTTCATTGTAGCCTTGTAAGTTTTTGGGTGATATGTTTGTAAAATTATCTAATGATGGAGATGTGTTAGTTGTAACACCTACAGACTTGGAGAATAAGGTCTATAAATATTGATTTTATATATTTTTTCAACAATTGAGCTAGATAATGATAAAAACCTATGTGATAAACTATGTATAAGGTTGAAATAAGTTGTATTTGAAGACTTGTGAAGTCTTAAGGAGGAAGATATCATAGTTGTACAATTTGCAGACTTGTAGCTTACAGTGTAAACCCTATTTGAAGTTATTTTCTTAGAGTAAAATCCCATTGATTAGGTTTTTTAACATTTAAAATGACTCAATAATTGTGTTAAAATAATAATAAGTCTAGATGTTGAATAATCCTAATAAGGTGTGATAATATCTATGATAAAGTCAAGAAAACTTTGTATTCTCTTTACTAAGTACGGCTGAAAGTTATTTGTAGAGTTAAAACATTATTAATAGAATGAGAAGAACCTTATGAAATTATTAGAGGTCTAAGATAGAAAAAAATATTAATTTAATAAGATTCCAAAGTTGATATAAAACAAGACATTCTTAGAGGGATAAGGATTGATAAGGCAATTTTGATATTGTTTGAAAGAACCTTGGATGAACCTATTAGTATAAGTTATGAAGGATTGAGTCTTATAACATTGTTATGAATATCAAAAATTCTTCAAATTATAAAATTAATTCCTTGAAGGAAATCATATACCTATTCTAATCAAGAATACCTATAGTAGTAAGGAATACCTATAATAATAAATGAATTGGTATAGAATAAATGTATATAACAAGTTGATTGTGTGTTTCTCAGGATTGGTATAAGGTAAAGTTATAAATAAGATGCTTTTAATTTTATTTAAATCAATAAAATATAAAGGCTTTGATTTATATAATTATTTTGAAAGGTCTTAACAAATTTTGTAGGTATAAATAGTATATCATAAGTGAGTTTTGAGTTAATCATTACCTAGAAGACCTAGTGCAAGAGACCAAAAATAGGTCTAATTGCATCATTATGACTTATACATCATGCCAAATTTTACCTCTTTCCTTTTTTTACCTAAAAAATGTGGTTCACTAGGTCTTCTTCACTATAGGTTTGTCTTATCTTCAATAGGATTATCTTGTTCTTGAATTCAACCTTGAAACAATATTTGATCTAATTAAGCTTCCTTATAACTTAAAAGGATTCTTGTACTCTCATTAGTGATTGATAAATGTATACATAACCTTCACTCTCACTTATATATGAATCTGATCAAAATTACTAAACACACATTGTTTTAGACCTTGTTTTCAAGTCTGTCACATTATGATGAAAATTGGGGTCACAAGTTCTTCAAAGTCTTGTTCATAAACTAGGATTGTAACCTTTTTAATTGATTAAAATTCCTAAATATAATTTTTTACTATTATTTAAAGAGGTTTTTATACTCCTAACATATTTATAACCAAAAAATATAACTTCACACTTCATTGTTCCATCTTCTCTAAGACAATAGGATAAAACATGGTTCTCTCTCTAAGACTATTTTTAAGGTCTGTCACATTATTGGTTTGTAATTTCACTCAAAAATCATAATAATATTGACTTTATAGGCTTATCACATCCATAAATATGTTTTATAATCAACATAAAGAACTCTCTCCTTTCATTAAATTGATTCTTTAACAAAAGATAAGGAACAAGGGTTTTAGACCTTATACACAAGTCTATAGATTGAGTTTTAACTATATCTTCTTATATGTAACTCCAAAATACTTTAAACCTCTTTTAAAACCTAAATTAAATTATATTTTATACTTATATGAACTTTCACAATATTTTTATGGTTAGATTTCAAGTTATGATAGTTCTAGTTGATGCACTAGAGTTTTATCTTTTTAGGCTAGGAGCCTACTCAACTAGTGTATTAAACCAACTGTAAAACCCTTAAAAAAATAATTTATTAGTTATAATTGATTATCATATCCATAAAAGTGTCATTTTAATCATTTTAACTTCTTTAGGTTTTATGTTTTCAATGAGAATTGAAAACAAAGGGTTTTAGGCCTAATCTACAAGTCTATAGTTAGAAATTTTGAAATAACCTAAGTTATAGGAACCTAAAAGAAATAAAATCACTTTAAACACATTACAAACATATTACCACACCATTTTACAAATTTTTAACTTATTTTAAGGGTTAGTTTTTTATTTATGGAGGTTTTAATGTTATAAACCCTAGTTTAAGGGTTTTAAAACTATGTCAAAACAGTGAGTATGAATACCATAAAATTTTGGATTTTGAATATTTTCATGGAGACTTTAGATTTGGGGGGATAATTTTCACACCATCATACATCCCTAGCACTTAATATTATCCCTTGATCAAACTTCAAATGTGATAAAAGACTAGTTTTTGTTAGTTGTCAAACCTTGTGTACTGACTTTCCAGACCTACAAGTTCAAGAACATAATAACTATGCAAAAATATTACTTCAAGAAAAAAATAAACATTTAATTCCAAGTAATACAAGCTTGGTATTGAAATAATAACCTCAATAAAGTAGGCTTTCATCAAGATTATAGTATAGATTGAGTTACAATAGTTCTTGATAATATCTTAAGAGATTATTATCCTTAAATTGGGATCTTGAAGTTTATTTATCTCACTTACATGCGTATATTAACCTATAGGACCACATTATTGGCATCTGATTATGCTCGATTAAGATGTGGAACACCCATTTCTTCTTCAAAATGGTATTTCCCTAGATGAAAGATGTAAGTTGTAGTTGGATATCTCTATATTCGAGGCCTCTTAGATTAAAACTAGCATCACCACCATGTTGGGAGTGGTTATTAATATTTAGGACCACATTATTGGTATTTGAGTATACTTGGTTAGGATACATAACACCCATTTCAACCTCAAAATGATATTTCCCTAAATGTAAGATACAAGTCGTAGTTGGATATCTCTATGTCTAGGCCTTCGTGGCTGAAAATTGACATCATCAACATGTTAGGGGGAATTAACCTCTAGGACCACATTATTGGCATATGATCACACCTAGTTAGGATACAAAGCACCCATTTTAGCCTCAAGATGGTATTTCCCTATAAGGCAAAATTATTACTTTTAGGCAAACTTTGGATAGGTGTAAAATAGAAACCTTAAGTCATATCTATAAAATCAAAAGAATGGTCGCATGTGTGTTTAAGTCTTATAACTTCACCACAAATCCTTTGGATCAAAAATCATTGACAAACTTGTGGAAAAGGATTCAATGATTAGTCCTAAAATGCAATTTTTATCTAGACTTTAAGAGATAGATTCTTTACCTCCAATGGAAATTTTTGATTTTGGGACCTATGCTTAAAAATTCACCACTTTAAACACCTGTGGTTGTTCCCACCACCATGGCCTCAGAATCCATGCGAATACCTTTTTGGTAACTATTTTGTTCTAAAACAACATTGATAAGAAATGTTGTCAAGATGCACGTTATAGTTAGATATCTCTATATCCAAGGCTTTATGGTTGAAAAATAACATCACCACCATGTTAGGGGTGATGATTAACCTCTACGACCACATTATTGGCATCCAAGTATGCCCGGTTAGGAAACATAACACCCATTTCGACCTCAAGACAACATTTCCCTAGATGCAATATGCGATTAGAGATCCCTATCTTCAGGTCCTTGTGGCTAAAAAATGGAATTTACACCATGTCAAGGGTGTTGATTAACCTATAGTACCACATTATTGTAACTTGAGTACGCCTAGTTAGGATATGGAACACCCATTCCAACCTCAATATAATATTTCCTTAGATGCAAGATGTAAGTCATAGTTGGAGATCTCTATTTATAGGGCCTCATAGATGAAAAATGGCATTGCCACGATGTCAAGGGTGATGATTAACTTATAGGGCCACATTATTCACATCTTAGTATTTCTAATTAGGAGACAAATCACCCATTTTGGTCTCAAAGTGATATTCCCCTATAAGGCAAAATTGTTATTTTTAGACAAACTTTGTATAGGCATAAAAAAATTGTAAGTCGTATCCATAAACCAAAATAATAATCATGTGCATGTTTTAGTCCTCTACTTACACCTTGAATCCCTTGGATCAAAAATCATCAATGGACTCATGGTAGAGGATTCAATGATCAGTCCTAAAATGTAATTTTTATGTAGTTAAGAGACAAGGTATTTACCTCCAATAAACCTTTCTCATGTGGGACCTCCACTTAGAAATCCATCACTTCCAACACATTAGGATGTGAAATATACATGTGTTTCCACCACCATAGCCTAGTAATCCATATGGATACCCTTTTTTGTAATAATTATGGCCTTGAACAACATTGACAAGAAATGTTGCCAAGATGAAAGTCGTAGTTGGATATCTCTATCTCTAGGGCCTTATGGCTTAAAATTAGCATCACCACTATGTTGAGTGTGGATATTAACCTCAAGACCCCATTATTAGAATCTAAGTATGCCATTTAAGAGATAGAGTACCCATTCTGACCTTAAGATGATATTTCCCTAGATATAGTAAGATGAATCGAAAGCTTCTCTTAGCTTAGAGAATATGTAATTTTATACTAATGGTGTAAAAAAAATGAAGGTAGAAGCTAATTTGGCACCACTAACCTACAAAAAATATGTTAATATGTAATTAAATTCAAATTTATATTTAATACCTAAGAAATAAAAAAAAATTTGATAAAAGTAAACACATTTGCATTCGAGAAGTCAACATTCCTTGAGATTTCAATTTAATGAACCACTAGGATCAACTTTATTCTTTATAGTAGAAAGAATTAATTCATGATCAGATTCACAAACTTTCCATTGAGTCTTTTTTAATGGCATACACTGATATTTGTGTAAATAAACATTAGTTTCAAGAACCAAATTTTAATAGTGGAGTATCTTCATATGTACCTTGAAGTCTTTAAACAACCTTACATTAGAATTTTTCATAGGATAACATCAAATACATATTACAGTAACTACAATAGAACCAATGGGATAGTGAATGTTTTCCCCATATGTGATTGCAGGAGTCAATTTCTATTTTTCCTTTACACTATGGCATAAGTAGTAATTTGTCACCTCATCATTATCCTCATTTGTAATAACTTCATAAGCATTCCCTCCATCTCAAAACAAAACATGATTTAATAACATGATCTATTGATATATTTACCAAATTTAGTACATGAAACACATGTTAAATATATGGTACCTAGATTCACTAGATCAGATGCAGGGTCAAATTCATATGATGATTCCATCTCTATGATTTGTAATGTTGGTGGAACCTGATAAGTGTAAATTGAAACTAGAGGCCTACAACTTCATTCATCCACCCAATCTTGTGAGTCATACTCATTCCAAACAAATTAAATGTATACACAACAAAAACATGCCATGTGTTTTGTATTAACCATCCAAGAACCTATGTTTGATTTATGAAATGAGTGTAAATCATTTGATCTAGTTACTATCATACAATCTTCACAACTTGCCAATTTTCATCCTCCTTCAGCCAAAAATATCTACAAATAATGGACTTTTGTTGAGAATTATGACCCATAGTTTCATTACACCATTCAACTATGTTTTTTGAATGTCAAATCAATGGCCTCTTCAAACTTCAACTCCTCTCTTGAAAGTGTTATTTTGACACATGATCTTGCATCTTCATGCTCCACTTTTCTATGGCCTAATTCAGTGAAACTACAAATATGTTATACACTAGTGGTCACATGCATCTTTTTCATCTAGTAGAACATCCATGCATTCTTAAATTATGATGTGTAGTTATTTGACCAAATATAATGTTGATTGAAAGTAATGTTCCTTTCACACAAAATTCCATAAAACATGTGAAAACAAAATTGCACGTACTCTAAAGAATGTGTTTGATAATAGATAACATAGAAGTGGTACTCCCTTAATATTTTTGATCATGATCTATATTGTTAGGTGAATGCATGAATGTTATATGCACAAAAAGGGAAACTTGTACTGAATTGTAGTACTATGACTGAACCTCACTTTGTGGTTATAATGTGTAATTATATGCAAATTCAACTACTGGAACAAGAGTACCAAGAAAGAATGTGTCCTTACTTAACTTGAATTGTTCATCTAGCCATTGATCTTTGTATGTGTATCTTGCATACTCATATACATTTTCCTTCCTAAATTTGGAAACAACTATTTGTTCAGTAACAAGCTTACACCTTTTAGATTTATTTCCATATTTTATTTGATATGTCATAGATTTATATGTACTAAAACCAACCAATTTTTTTCCAATTTCATGTGTACTCTTCTCATGGGTACAATTTTTCAATTTTTTCAAGCCACTACAAATGCTGCAAGTTTCATCCAAGCATGCCTTGTTATAAAAAAAATGTCCATCTTGTCTTTCATAAAAAATAGTTGGAATAAATTCCCTTGCTAATTTTGGTAGGGCTTCCACTCCACACTCCTAAAAAATGTTGTCAGTATGTAAATTAAAATGAACATGATGAAAAATATCATAATGCATTAAAAATTTGACATGTTTCCTTCAACAATAAGTAGTGCATGTGTGATTGAGTTTTACATAGAAGGTTTTGGCCATTTAAGAATATCTTTGACAAATATTAATTTTTGGATATTTTTTAACAAATTTAGAATATAACCATGTTTGATTCATACACAAAAATGTTTAGGATGTGTTTCATGGTTATGAGAACCAACTCTCATGTTCAATACATCTCTAATATTAGGTGATACCTTTGTGTTATCTTTCCAAAATTCTGTAAGTAAATATTTTAAGGCATGGGCTATAGCCTTGTCTTTTCATACAAGTCTACCAAAGACCACCCATAAGTCATTTGTACTGGCAACATCAAGTCTTTTATGTCTCTCAATTGATTTCATTTGCGTTTTTATGTTTATGTGCAATGCTCAACTTGTTTGTGTAATCAATTATTTATTCTTTGTTTGACAACTTATCAAAGAAGTTGTAATAATGCATCAAGCATCGTTACCATCTTTAATGCATTTCTTCAAACTTACTTGATGGTATGCATTATGAATTTTTTTAACAATTACCTTTTTTACACCATCAATATTAGATGTTCTTAGTCCTAGGGTGTTTGTTGTAGGTCTCATCTTAAGCACTTTCATCAATGTAACAAACAATTGGAATCTTTGAGTTTCATTTAATTTTTCAAAGTGAAAGTCCCATATTCTTTCATCATTTTTTATCGTATGGCACTTGGACATTTTTTTAGGCACTGATTCTTATTTTCAAAATCCTAGGAGGTATTCTTAGTGGTATATTTGATTGATTTAGTATTTCCATATTATTTTCTTCAATACTAGTTTCTTCATTTGACGGTGTTCCCATATTATTTTCTTTATTGTTACTTCCACCAATCAATGTTTCCATAAAATTTACATCTCTTGCATACTATAATCACCACCAAAATTAAAAACTGTAAAATTTGAATGTGGAATTGCATTATAATTTGGTATACTATCAGAATTGATAATTATACTTTTAGAATTTGGCATGCTATCATTATTTATTTCATCATTATTTGTGACATTTAATTAATTAGGGTTAGTATACTTACTTGCATGAATTTTTTACATTCTCTACCTTTGATTTTCTCTTTTCACTTGTAATTCCTCTGAGGTTTTGCACTTTAAATTCTTATTATTTATATTATTAAATTCATCACCCATGATAGCAAATTTTGATATGGGAACAATAATCAAATTATTAAAAATAGACCTACTTGATGTGCAATAACAAGTGAGGACAATGATCAAATTATTAAAAACTAGACTTGCACTCTTTAGTCAACCATGGGTAGACAAAGTTTTCTACTTTTGAGGGTAGGCACATATATAAAATTAGTAAAAGATAGACTTGTAGTGTGCATAATGAAATAGAGTAGAGTACGTAGGGGAAAGAGTTCAAAAATTGCATTAACCATACATGTTTTTTGTTTTTTTAGTAGTATTAAAATTGTGCACATGGTAATACCATGTACATGGTATTAGATGTATGCACAAACACCCCTAAACCTAAACCCTTAACATTAAAACATTTATCTCTTGGACCTTATACCCTCAAACCTAAACCCTAGTCCCTAAACCCCAAGCCCCAAAAACCCTAAACTATAAATTATTAAAACACTAAACCAATCATTTGAGCCCCACTTAACATCATTTGCACTAAGAATTAGGTTCATAGGGCTCAATTTAGCCTAATTTTCACTGTTAATTCCCTCATTTGACTAATTCACTCAATTTGTGATGACATAGGGGCTAATCAAACCCAAAAACATATTATGTTCATAAATAGGTTTAATCAAATCAAATTATCCTTAATTGCCTTTGTGATTGGACCTTATACCCTATAACATGTACCCTAAACCTTAAACCATGAGCCCTAAACCATTAACCATAAACCTTATACCCTAAATTGTAAACCTTAAGCGCTAATCCCTAAGCTCTAAACCTAAACCCTAAATCTTATACCCAATACCCTATACCCTACACCTTAACCCTTAAACCCTAATCACTAAACCCTAAGACCTAGAAACCCTACTCTTAAAACACTAAATCAATAATTTGAACCCTAATTACCATCATTTAGAGTAATAATTAGGATCACAAGGATAAATTTGGCCCAAATGACACCATTAACTACCCTAATTATCTAATTCTCTCTCTATGATGACATGGGTGATAATAGAACCCAAAAACACATTTTGTTCTCATAAATAGGTTCAAGCAACTTAAATTATCCCCAATTGCCTTCGCATTTAGACCCTAAACCCTAAACCCTATACCTTAAACCATAAACCATAGACTCTAAACCCTATACCCTAAATTATAAACCCTAAGCCCTAATGCTTAAACCTTAAACAATAAACCCTTACCCTAAACCTCAAAACCTTGATCCCTAAATCCTAAGCTCTAAAAACACTAAACCATAAACCGTAAACTCTTAAAATATTAAACCAACCATTTGATCCCAAATTACCATCATTTAGACTAAGAATTAGGTTCATAGGGATAAATTTGGCCCAAATCTCACCACTAACTACCCCAATTGATTAATTTACTCAATCTATGATGACATGGGGGCTAATCAAACCTAAAAATACATTATGTGTGTATAAATTAGTTTAATCAACTCAAATAATCCTTATTTAACTTTGTGTTTGGACCCTAAACCTTAAACCTTAAACCCTATACCCTAAATTATAAACCCTAAGCCCTAAACCCTAAACCCTAAACCCTAAACCTTAAACCCTGATCCATAAACCCTAAGCCATAAAAACCCTAAAGCATAAATTATTAAACTCTTAAAACCTTAAACCAATCATTTGGGCCCCAATTACCATAATTTAGAATATGAATTAGGTTCATGAGGCTTAATTTTGTCCAAATCACACCACTAACTATCCTAATCAACCATTTTATTCAATTTGTGATGACATTGGGGCTAATCGAACCCAAAAACACATTTTATTCTCACAAATAGGTTTAAGCAACTTAAATTATCCTTAATTATCTTCATGATTAGACCCTAAACCCTATATTGTATACCTTAAACCTTAAACCCTAAGCTCTAAACCATAAACCCTAAACTCTATATGCTAAATTATAAACCCTAAGCACTAAACCATAAACCATAAACCTTAAACCCTATACGCTAAAGCTTAAACCATAAGACCTAGAAACCATAAATCATATACTCTTAAAACATTAAACTAATCATTTGAGCCCTAATTACCATAATTTAGACTAAGAATTAGAATCATAGGGATAAATGTGGCCCAAATCAACCACTTATTGTCGTAATTGACTAATTTCCTCAATCTATGATGACAAGGGGGATAATCAAACCCAAAAACACATTTTATGTTCATAAATAGGCTCAAACAACTCAAATTATCCTCAATCGCCTTCATGGTTGGAACCTAAACCCTACACCTTCTACCTTAAAACTTAAACACTAAACCTTAAACCATAAACCCTATACCATAAATTGTAAACCCTATCCCTAAACCCTAAGCCTTAAGCCCTACACCTTATACCCTATACCTTAAACCTTAAACTCTAATCCATAAACCCTAAGCCCTAAAAACCCTAAACCATAAATCATAAACTTTTAAAACCATAAACCAATCATTTAAACCCCAGTTACCATCATTTAGACTAGGAATTAAGTTCACATGAATAAATTTGGCCTAAATCACACCATTAACTACCCCAGTTGACTAATTTTATCAATCTATGATGATATGGGAGCTACTCAAACCCCAAAAACCACATTATGTACTCACAAATAGGTTTTAAAAACTCAAATTATCCTCAATTACCTTCATGGTTGGACCTTAAATCCTACGCTCTATACCCTTAACCGCAAACCCTAATCCCTAAACCATAAATCCTAAACCCTATACCCTAAATTATAAACCCTAAGCCATAACCCATAAGCCCTAAACCCTGTACCCTATACCCTAAACCTTATATTATAATCTATAAACCTAAATCCCTATAAATCCTAAACCATTAATCATAAACTCTTAAAACACTAAATCAATCATTTGAGCCCTAATTACCATCATTAAAATTAATAATTAGGTTCACAGGGATATCTTTAGCCTAAATTACACCAATAACTACCCTAATTAACAAATTCACTCAATCTATGATGACATAAGGGATAATTAAACCAAAAAACACATTATGAGCTCATAAATAGGTTCAAACAACTCAAATTATCCTTAATTACCATTTTCATTAGACCCTATACCCTAAACCTTAAACCCTAACCCTTAAACCATAAACCCTATACCCTAAATTGTAAACCCTAAGCCCTAAGGCATAAACCCTAAATCATATACCTTATACCCTATACCCTAAATGTTAAACATTAATCCCTAAACCATAAATTGTAAACTCTTAAAACCCTAAACCAATCATTTAATCCCTAATTACCATTATTTAGACTAAGTATTAGATTCACAGGGATAAATTTGGCCAAAATCACACCATTAACTACCCTAATTGATTAATTCACTCAATTTGTGATGACATGGGGGCTAATCAAACCTAAAAACACATTTTGTGCTTATAAGTAGGTTTAAGAAACTCTAATTATCCTTAATTACCTTCATGCTTATAACTTTAACCCTATGCCCTAAACCTTAAACCCTAAATTATAAACCCAAACCCTATACCCTATACACTAAACCCTAATCCATAGAAACCACAAACCATAAATCATAAACTCTTAAAATCCTAAAGTAATCATTTGAGCCCCAATTACCACCATTTAGACTAGGAATTAGGTTCACAGGGCTCAATTTGGTCCAAATCACACCACTAACTACCCTAATTGACTAATTTGCTCAATGTGTGATGACATAGGGCCTAATAAAACCCAAAAACACATTTTATGGTCACAAATAGGTTCAAACAACTCAAATTATCCTTGATTGCTTTCACGATTGGACCCAAAACCCTAAACCTAAACCAATCGATTTAGCCTCAATTAACATCCTTTAGTGTAATGAAATTACTTCAATAATAAAGTAGAATAGTAGAAGTAGATCCAAATATGACTGAAATATATCAAAATATATGATAATAGACAAGCCACTTCAAGAAAGTAACCTCCACAAGCTTTAATAAGAGCAGAATTCACAATATGATGATAAATAATTACCTACTACCTCCTATATATAGTCTATCTAGGCCATGGTTACTCCATAGGCTGACCTACTAACCAAAGAAAATCATAGATAAATGTGATATAGCATCAAAGAGGGATAAGTAAGCCATAAGTTAGCTATTCCTATCGTCATACATGTGATAGGATAGGGGCATAGCATGCCCTTCCCCTTCAAACCAACATTGTCCTCAACATTGAACAACTCTGGATGTTGTTGCAAAAAATCTTCACCTTCCCAAGTTGCATCTTCACTGCTCTGGTTCTTCCACTTGATCAGATATTCCCTAATCTCTCTGGTTCTTAACCTCTTAGTACATGTTTGGAGGATCTTATCTAGGTCCAAAATGACTCATCCTTCTTCATCTAGTTCTGGGAGCTCTATCTAGGCTGAAACTTTCTATCCAATGACCTTCTTCAAATAGGAAACATGAAATAATGGGTGTATGCAAGATGAATGAGGTAACTCGAGCTTGTAAGCCACACTTCTAATTTTTTGTAGAACCTGATAAGGGCCATAATACTTAGGAGCAAGTTTGTTGTCATTTTTATATTGCTTCAAGGACATCTACTTATAAGGCTGAAAATGTACAAATACTTGGTCACCTACCTCAAAATTGTTAGGTTGTGGAGCTAAAAGCTTTACCAGGATGCAAACAAGAGAAGTTACAGAGGATGCAGAGTTGCGGGGAGTTGCAGAATCAGTTGCAGGGAAATCGGCATCAGTTTGATCAGCCGACATTGGTCAGATAGCAAGAGGAAGCAACCGGCGTCGGTCACCAGTCGGCCGACATCGGTCATGGAGGAGTTGACGTCGGCAGCCTATGCGAGAACAGGCAGTTTGTATGTTGATCTTGGAGAGTCTATTTTGAGACTGTTAGTTTGCATGTTGAAGGCTAGTCGTAGTCTTGAGTTGCGAGTCTAATTATTGTAATTAGGTTAGTCTAATTATTGTAAGCATGAGATCTATATATGGACTCATGGGCTATATTGTAAACTTGTGCTAGAAAGCCATTGGGCTTGTAGAGAGAGCTAGTGTAGTTCCTCCTAGTTACCAAATAGGGGTACTGAGAGTGTATGATCAGAGAGAGTTGCAGGTTGTGCAAGTTCTTGGAGAAGATCCACTGGGGTACTGGTTGAAGAATCATAAGGACTTGGTGAGGCAAGGACAAGGGTTCTTCAGGGGTGTAGAAAGACATCTACATGGTGAGTATGATCTAGTTATTTGTAGGTAGCAGCAGAGAGCAAAGGGTCTACTTGAAGTACAGTTGTGTACTTGGTGAACGAGCAACGTGTTACTGACTGGTTGGAGAGGTGAACATCAATTCTGTATTGGAGTTGATTGTTGTGACCAAGAGAGAGAGGGAATAAGGTCTTGAGGAGTGGCGAACCTTTGAGGTGGAGGAAGAAGTGGCATCTTCCTTATGTATATTCTTCTAAGTGATTATTAATACAATTGTGTATTGTTTCTCACTTCCTGTGTTGTTTCATATTTCTAGTTACTTATTGATTCTGGTTAAATTCCGTGTTTAGTTGCTAATACGAGAAGTAATCATATGTGCTCTAATTGGTAGAGCAAGATCCTGACAAGTGGTATCAGAGCCTTGGTTATAGGTTCAAGAGTTGATACCAATGGTATCAGAGCTTTTGGTTGGGTTGACTAACAGGTGGTTTTAGATCTGGTAGTGTTTTTGATTACAGGTCACTCACAGGGGTTTCAGATTGAGTGGGAGTATAGCAATGGCAGAAGAAAGTAAGCTATAAATGGAGAAACTGAATAGCATGAATGGTCTGATTGATGGAAAGAAGGAGCAGGTAAAAATAGATCATTGGTTGGTAGCAGATCAGCGTGTGGAAGCATATGTTGCAGGTAATATTGCACAGGATGTTCTAGATAAAGTGGAATCTTTGTTTACAGATTCTTTTGCCTCTTTCCATGCAGCCCGAAATAGAGCATCTTTTCATGGGTATGTCTTTGGAGAGATTTATTTAGGGGTTGGAGAGCCTTGTCAGATTATTGACGAAGGGGAAGTGAAGCTGAAATTGCAGACGGATGACACACAGTGGTTGAAGGAAGTCATGCAGGTACCAGTCTTGGAGATGAATCTAATTTCTTCAAGAAATTTGGGTGATGGGAGATGCACTGTAACTCTCACAGTGGATATACTTGAATTAGATGGTGGTAATAAAGTAGGTATCCTTTATCTATCTACTTATATTGTTGATTCACCTTCTGTTGCAAAGATGTGGCTTCATAGGCTTAGTCACATATGTAGAAGGAGAATGCAGGTTCTGAAGCGGAAGTCAGAGGTCTTTGACAAGCTAAAGAACTGGAAAGCCTTGGTGTTCATGGAGGAGATGACGGATAGAGATCAGGTGAGGGAATTAAATTATTCTGAGCAGAGCAAGTTTGATTTGTTTAAGATTTTGATCCATGGAGAGCTCGCGGGTAAAAAGTTATCACTCATAGACGAACACAGGTATCGGCATCGGTCAGACAGTAATCAACATCAGCAATAGGAAGACCGATGTCAGTCATAAAGGAACCGACGTCGATAGGAGGGACACCGGTGTCGGCTAGGGAAATGATGTCGGTAGTCAGGGTCAGTACAGGGAGCCAACATCGGTCGGAAATATACTGGGAGATGGCCGAGATCGGTCACTGGTACGGATGGTGGGCAGACAGCAAGTCTCAAACACTCATGTCGAGGTCGAAAAGGGTAAGTGAACCTCATATTCATTTTTCACCTTATTTATATTGCTTTTTTGATAGTCAAGAACCAGGAAGATGGAAGAAGCAATGCAGGTAGAATCTAGATACAGTGGGAGCTTGGCATGGATGAGGAGTGTGAGTCCTTGGAGAAGAACCAAACAAGGATTTATTGGTAGATTTGTCAGCTGGAAGAAAGCACTAAGAGACAGAATGGATTCCCAAGTTAAAGAAGAGAGTGGATGGATACAAGAGACAGAAGGCCCAGGCATATGGTCTTGAGGAAGCTGCAGGACAGTGGTACAGGTATTGATATGTGGATGACTAAGCATGGCTTCAGTCAATGTCAGTGTAACTATTGTGGTTTTGTCTTACCAGGTGGATGATGAGTCACGACATTATCCAGTTACTGTATGTGGGTGATTTACTAGTAGGTTTGTACATACAGGTATTTGCTGAGCTAAGGGTAAGGTTAGTTCAGAGGTGTGTCATGAAGAATTTGAAGCAGCGAAATTCTTTGGCATAAGAGACATGGAGATTTGATCTCCAGTAGGAGATGATGTGAAGACGGTGTTGGCGGGGTTCATGATGCAGGTTGTAGAATCAGAAAGCACACCAAGGGCTGGACAATTCAAGCTCAGCTTGAAACAGGGTTCGAAATCACATGAGGTCTAGTGTAGACCTGAGTTGTTTTCCCAAGCAGTGGGGGTTGTCAAAAAGTATGGAGCCAATTCGGGGAAGGAGTACTGGAGGGCAGTTCAGTGGGACTAGCAGCAGGGATTCTTGTTATGCAGGGTCAAGGTCTTCACTACATGGATATGTAGGTTCAGATATGGTAGGTTACTTGGATGACAGGGGTAGCATCACAGGATGTGTGGTGGTTGGTCTTCAGGATTGATCTTGAAGAGGAATACAAGCCAGGGAATAATTTAGACAATGTACAAGTACAGGTACAGGTGCAGCTATTTATCTCCAAGTGGGAGATTGTTAGGTTGTGGAGCTAAAAGCTTCACCAGGATGCAAATAGGAGAAGTTACAGAGGATGCAGAGTTGCGGGGAGTTGCAGAATCAGTTGCAAGGAAACCGGCGTCAGTATGATCAGCCGACATCGGTCAGATAGCAAGAGGAAGCAACCAGTGTTGGTCACCAGTCGGTTGACATCGGTCATGGAAGAGCCGACGTCGGTATCTTGTGTGAGAACAGGCAGTTTGCATGTTGATCTCGGAGAGTGTATTTTGAGACTGTTAGTTTGCATGTTGAAGGCTAGTCGTAGTCTTGAGTTGCGAGTCTAATTATTGTAATTAGGTTAGTCTAATTATTGTAAGCATGAGATCTATATATGGACTCATGGGCTGTATTGTAAACTTGTGCTAGAAAGCCATTGGGCTTGTAGAGAGAGCTAGTGTAGTTCTTCCTAGTTACCAAATAGGGGTACTGAGAGTGTATGATCAGAGAGAGTTGCAGGTTGTGCAAGTTCTTGGAGAAGATCCACCGGGGTACTAGTTGAAGAATCATAAGGACTTGGTGAGGCAAGGACAAGGGTTATTCAGGGGTGTAGAAAGACATCTACATGGTGAGTATGATCTAGTTATTTGTAGGTAGCAGCAGAGAGCAGGGGATCTACTTGAAGTACAATTGTGTACTTGGTGAACTGGCAATGTGTTACTGACTGGTTGGAGAGGTGAACATCAATTCTGTATTGGAGTTGATTGTTGTGACCAAGAGAGAGAGGGAAGAAGGTCTTGAGGAGTGGCAAACCTTTGAGGTGGAGGAAGAAGTGGCATCTTCCTTATTGTATATTCTTCTGAGTGATTATTAATTCAATTGTGTATTGTCTCTCAATTCCTGTGTTGTTTCATATTTCTAGTTACTTATTGATTCTTGTTAAATTCCGTGTTTAGTTGCTAATACGAGAAGTAATCATATGTGCTCTAATTGGTAGAGCAAAATCCTAACAAAAATTTCACTCACTACGGTGGTGATTTGCTTGTTGTTTCATCCTATTTTGTGCCAAGTCCAAATTCTCTCTCAAAATAGCCAAAACCTCTTGTTGATATTGAATGTGCTCCTCCACATCTCGAACCTTGGTGTGCACCTTTAATGAAGAAGTGATGGAAGGTGGATGGTAACCATATAGTGTTAGAAATGGAGACATTTTAGAAGAGGTATGGAAACATGTGTTATACCACCATTCTGCAAGTGGTATCCATTTAACCTAGTGTTCTTATTTATCTGATATAAAACAATGGAGATACCCTTCTAAACATTTGTTAACCACTTCTGTTTGTCCGTCAGATTGGGGGTAGTAAGATGAGCTATGAGCTAGCTGAGTACCCAGATAGGAAAATAGTTCAGTCCAGTAATTACTAGTGAAAATAGGATCATGATCACTTATAATTAATTTTGGGGTTCCATGTAATTTTAGAACTACTTCTAAAAAAATAGTTGCTACTGTACTTGCTGACAATGTGTGTGAGAGAGCACAAAAATGGGTATATTTTGTAAGCCTATCCACAATGACCAAGATAACAATCTTACCTTTAGAATAAGGAAACCCTGTGATGAAATCCATGGAAACGTCCTCCCACCTTTGACTAGGAATTTCTAATGGTTGTAACAGACCCAGGGTCTTAATTGTCTCACCTTTATTTTGTTGGAATATCAAGCATTCTGCCACAAAATTTTTTACATCTCCCTTGAGTCCTTCCCAAACTAATTCTTTCTTAATTCTATGATAAGTTTTCAAGAACCCTGAGTGTCCCCCAATTGGAGATGTATGCAACTCCGCAAGAATCTTATGCTTAAGCTCTGAATTTTTGCATAAGTATAACCTACCATTATACCATAGGACATTATCTTTCCATTCAAATTTATCAAAGGATAAATTACCTTGCTAGAGATTCTGAATCAAAACCTATGTATCCTTGTCTTTCTCCCATTCTAACATGGCTTCATCCACCCAATCTGCTTACAACATGGACATTGCACAAAGTAATGCTTATGTGGATGTATCCCATCTGGATAGTGCATCTGATACTACATTATCTTTACCCTTCTTGTAGATGATTTCAAAATTATAACCCAACATTTTGGTTACCCATTTTTTATGTTCCTCATATGATAATCTTTGCTCCAAAAAGTATTTGATACTATCATGATCCATTTTCACCTTAAAATGTCTACCCATCAGATAGGGCCTCCATTGTTTAACTACATGAAGAAGAGCCATCATTTATTTCTTATAGATAGGTTTTTTTAGATTATTACCTTTGAATTGATGACTCTTAAATGCAATGGGTCTTCCTTCCTGCATTAGTACCACTCCCAACCTAGATCTAGAAGCATCACATTAAAAATTGAATGCCTTTGAGAAGTTTGGAGTAGATAAAATGGAGTGGTGCACATAGCTACTTTTAGTTTCTCAAATGCTTTGGTGGTGGTATCATTCTAATGTAAGGCATCCTTATTTATCAATGCAGTGAGTAGAGTCGCTATGTTTCCATAACCTTTCACAAATCTTTAGTAGTAACCAGTTAGTCCTAGGAACCCTTAGAGGTTTTTGATATTTTTTGGCATGGGCCATTCCATCATAGCTTTGATATTCTGGGGATCAACTTTGACACCTTCATGTGAAACAATGTGACCTAGGTACTTACCTCTTGTACTCCAAAAGCACATTTGTATGGCTTTGCATAAAGCTGATGCTTCTCCAAAACTATCAACACATGTTTCATATGTTGCAGATGTGCTTCCCATGTCTGACTATAAATCAATATGTCGTCAAAGAAAACCAACACAAACTTCCTTAAAAAAGGCCTAAAAATAGTGTTCATCAAGCTCTAAAAAGTAGATGGTGCATTTGTAAGACCAAAGGGCATTACCAAAAACTCATAATGGCCCTCATGCATTCTAAAAGTATTTTTATGAACATCTTCATCCTTGATTCTAATTTGATGGTACCCTGAGCGAAGATCCAATTTTGTGAAATAATTAGCACCATGAAACTCATCAAGTAAATCATTAATACTAGAATAGGAAACTTATCTTTGATGGTGTACTTGTTGAGTTCCCTATAATTTGGGCACATCCTCCATGTGTCATCCTTCTTCTGCACCATGACCACTGGTGATGAATATGCACTTTGGCTATGCTTGATGATCCCTGCCTCCAGCATCTCATGGACCATCTTTTTGATTTCACTCTTTTATGCATATAGATATCTATATGGTCTGATATTTGGTGGTTGACTCCTTGGAAGTAGTTGAATGGCATGATCATGTTCTCTTTTTGGTGGTAGTCTTTTTGGCATGGCCCCAAAAAAAGATGGGTGGTCATCAATAATCATCTATAGATTAGGATGTGTAGATGCCTATGTGGGTTAAACTTCTATGGAACATAATCATGTAATAATTCTCTCTTTCCTCATTTTTTAGCATCTTGGTCATCTAATGTGAACTAATAAAATATGAATATTTTGCCTGTAATCCACGTAGTTCAATTTTCCTACCTTCAAAATGAAAGTGCATGAATAGTTCCTGGAAGTTCTTCTTAATTGTACCCAAGGTTGTGAGCCATTAGACTCCTAAAACAATGTCTGTGCTACCCATGGGAATAGAAAAAATAGGAGAATCAAGAGTGTACTCACCCATATCAATCTTAATATTATGGCATTTGCCTGAACAATTAATTATGCCACCATCTGCAATCATGACCTAAAATTTTAGTGTTGGGTAAATGAAATAGTTCAATCGAGTTGCCAACTTATAGTTGATGAAGTTATGTGTGCTCCCTGAATCAATCAACACTGTCACCTTTTATTTCTTGAGGAAACCCACCACCTTAAGATTTTGTGGAGTGTTAATACCTGCAAGTGCATGACAAGAGATTATAGGTTGGGAATCTTCAGGTACCTCCTTTATCTCTTCCTCATCATCATTAGAGGCATCATCTTCTTCTTCATCTTCATTAGATCCCTTAATGTAGACTAACTTCTTCTCATCACATCTATATCCTTTGGTCCACTTGCTATCACAATTGAAACATAATCCTTTTGCATGCTTCTCTACAATATGTTGAGGGATCAATCTGGTCGATAGAGGAAATGTTGGTGTCGATATGCTATGATCTTTGAAGTGAGTGAATGGCTACTTCTTTTTGGCTATAAAATTTTCCTCAACTCTGTGTGCCATGATAATAGAATCAAAAATCTTAAGTGGATTAAACATGTGTACCTCATGTTGAATGCGGTCCTTGAGTCCACCCGAAAATAGGTCATTCAATTTCTCCCCAGAAATTATCTCCACACGTAAGGATAGGTTCTAAAAATAATGAATATAATCTTTGACGGAGCTAGTCTATCACAATTTTACCAGTTGGCTGAAGTAATTCTCTATCATACTATTTCCATAGTGTAATTGTAGCTCCTCTATAAAAATTGACCAGGTGACACTGAGAGTCATCTTTTTCTTTTGAGCACACAACCATCGATACCAAATGAATTGATCAAGTTCAAGATACAAGGATGCCATGGTAACCTTCTGTCCACCTAGGATCTAATGCAGATCAAAAAAAATATCCATTTGGTTGATACAATTAAGTGGATATTTTCCATCAAATTTACACATATCCACCTTTGGTAATAAGTTCCTCTGTGGTAATGTAGTTAGATTTGAAGTAGACTGGTTGGGAGAACCACCCTGATGGGGTTGTGTAAAATGGAAATAGATGGATTATTTGATTGATTATTTTTCAAATCCATCATGATATCTACCAAACTATCTTGTATGGATTTCATATTAGATTGTATGCCTTGCACCTCACTTTGAATGCCTTGCACACTATAGTCAAGCTGGCTCACTTTGTGATCTATGTCAGAGAACCCTCGTACAAAGGATCTAGTACATCCCCCTTCTAACTCCATCTCTTCATTTTTAGGAGTTTTACCTAGAGCTTGAGCACCCTTTCCTTGGCCCCAAGTTTGTGGACCTACCATAAAAGGGCTTTATGATGTCGACCCTGATTGGCACCTTTGACCCAACTTTGACCCAATGATTTTGGAATTATGTCAGGCTCAAATAAAAATATACAAATAACATACCCTATCCAAATTTTTCTAAGCTTTCCAAAAATGTAAATAACTCATAAAAATTCTTTGAATTGCGCACTATAAAGCAATTTTATGAAAAAACCTAAAATGGTGATAACTTTTGTAAAATAGATCCAAATGATCTAACATTTTAATGGAATCTTAATTTAATGATTTCTCCCCTCTAGTAAAACAATTATAGAGAAATTTATAACCGTTTTTATATATATCCAAATTTTAAAAATTAGGGTTTCACCTACAAAATTGCCCAAATCACAGCTCTGATACCACTTGTAATGAAATTACTTCAACAATAAAGTAGAATAGAAAAATTAGATCCAAATATGATTGACATATATCAGAATATATGATAATAGACAATCCACTTTGAGGGGGCAACCTCCACAAGCTTCAATAAGAGCAGAATTCACAATATGATGATAAACAATTACCCACTACCTCCTATATAGTCTATCTAGGCCATGGTTACTCCATAGGCTGAACTATTAACCAAATGAAAGCATAGAGAAATGTGATATAGCATCAAAGAGGGATAAGTAATCCACAAGTCAGCTATTCATATCCTCATACATGCGATAGGTTCGAGGTGTAGCATTTAGAGTAAGAATTAGGTTCAAAGGACTCAATTTGGCTCAATTCACATCACTTATTTCTTTAATTGACTAATTGGGTCAATTTGTGATGACATGGGGGACAATTTATCCAAAAATCACATTTTATAGTCATAAATAGGTTAAAAGAGCTCAATTTAGACTTAATTACCTTTGAGATTAGACCTTATACACTAAAACCTAAACCCTATATACCCTAAGTCCTAAGCCCTAAACCCTATACCCTAAACCTTAAACCAATCAATTTAACCCCATTTAACATCATTTAGAGTAATTATTATGTTCATTTAGGCTCAATTCAACACATATCATGTTACTTATTGGCCCAATTGATTGGCTCAATTTGTGATGATTTTGGGGCTAATTATGCTCAAAATCACATTCTTTAGTCACAAATAAGTTTAAACAACTCAAATTATCCTCAATTGCCTTCATGATTGGACCTTAAACCCTAAACACTAAACCCTAAACCAATTGATTTAACCCCAATTAACATCCTTTAGAGTAATAATTAGGTTCACATGGCTCAATTTGGCCCAAATCACATCACTCATTGGTCCAGTTGACTAATTAGATCAATCTATGATGATGTAGGGGCTAATTAAGCACAAAATCATATTATGTAGTCAAAAATAGGTTCAAATAAATCAATTTAGCCCCAATTGCCTTCATGATTGGACCTTATATACCCTAAAACATAAACCTTATGCCCTAATCCCTAAACCATAAACCATAAATTATAAACTATTAAAACCCTAAAGAAATCATTTTAGCCCTAATAAAACAACATTTAGACTAATAAAATTAGGTTCACATGGCTCAATTTGACATGCATGTGAAATTCATATAAACTATTCCACGTATGTCATAATTTTTTATATGTGATAATTCTACATATGTAATTATTATATTTTACATTTTAAACACATGTTTGAAGGCTCAAAAACGGCATATATTCCTGGGCCTAAGGCATGGACCTGCAAACACATAGTTAAATGCATGTTTTTCATTAAAAACAACAAAACACAACTTCAGACATGCTAAACACTATGAATTTTATCAAACTTTTTATTGAAAATATTATTACAACATCGACTACACTATCCTCTTTCTAAATATATAATTTTTTATATTTTTATTACTTTAAGGTTGGTATCTATATTTATTTCTAATTATGTCTTTTTTAGTGCTATATATTGCAGCTATACATGTTCATCTTTGTTTATATATCTTTTCATTTATTGATTTGAACCATAAAAAAATTATACAGTTCCAATCTAGACCTAATTCTATACACATTAAAAAAACTAATTTTTGATATTTTTTTTAGGTAGTTAAGGGGGAACATGAACAACTATACATTATTGATCATATTTTAGGGTTTATTGACTTGTGATATTAGTAAAAAACTAAATATTCGTTAATTAATTTTAAAATAATATAGGTTGCAAACTAGATTATCTCATCTAACTTTCCACCAAAAGGTTTAAAAATAAAAAATAATCAAAAAATGATGGGCCACAAGCAAATCTATCTACTCTAAATTTTTTTTTAAAACAATATTGCCTCTTCGAATTTCTAATGTTTGATCTACTTATACTTGACCATTTCAAAAAACAATTAGTAGTTTATAAACTAGACTCAAAATTATACAATTCATGTTCCTTGACATATTCAAATTTTGAGATTAGGTGTCTCAAATAATCCGTACAAGTTGAGGTTTCTTGTTTTTTAGGAAAAACATTTCCACTTAAGACCCCCTTTTGGCCCCACAATTCCATGCACTTACCCTTATACTCCCTCATCCTTTTTTGATGCTCCTTCTTCTGCTTCTTCTCTTTAATTTCCCTTTGCCTTTGCTCTTCCTTTTCTTTTCTTTTTAGCTCATTATCAATTGTTTTTTCTCCTTCAAATCCTTTTTAATTTCTCTTAATGATTTATTCTCATCTATTTAGTTTTTCCTCATGGCCTTAATTTCCTCTATTTCCTTATTTAGTGTTTTTTGGACACAAAGCATTTATAAAAAGTCATGTGCAGTTAAAATTTAACATTGTCTGCTCAATCTCACTACACCATTCCTTAATCGAGGGGAATTCTACATGACCTTCTCTATTGGTAGATTAAGGAAACTACCTAAACTTGAGCTTTCTATATTTTCTTTACTTTGAATACATTTAAGTTATTTATTGATATTTTCTATAATATCTTTTATTTCTGTAAAATTAATTACATTATCACAATCATGATAATCCCTCATAATAACATAGTAGTGCACCAACTCTTCATCAAGTACAAATGCATGAGGGGGTGGCATTGAAAGGCCCACATCTGCATTGGAAAATTCCAAGTTTACACCTAGTTATGTTTCCCCTTCCTTGATCCATTCTATTTGGCTTATTTACGAAGGCAAGTTCAACCCCTCTCCAAGAACATGTTCTTGAATGTCAGACACATGCTTGCCTTGACCTATTTCTTCACCTTCTTCAGTACAATCTTATGTTTGGGTTACATATGTAACCTAGCTAATACTAGGTAAAATTGGATGTATATTATCATTTTAAACTACTCTATCTCTTCTTTTTTTAAGTTCAATAATTGTATCTATATCATAGTCTCCATATCCAACCAACCACATAATTTTTTGAATTACAGTCTCATCATATTCATCTACAACTTCATATGCTTCACTTGGTGCCATTGGCCATATACATGTCCTCTTATAACTTGACTTTATATTTTCTATAGAAAGAGCATTTTTGAAAGCTATGCTACCCAACTTAGTTAAGTCAAACCTGTTGATCTCAATTTTATTATTTTGATCCATCCACTCTGACATTTCAGATTTGAAATAATTTTTGAATGGTGAAAAGACACTCACATCTAATGGTTGTAGCTTGTGGGAAGTGTGAGCTAGAAAAGTAACAAGATCAATTCCAAAAATCCTAGCCTCTTCAATAGTTGACATTACTACATGAATAATGTGGCCATCAAAAATTAATAGGTGTGTATTGAAAGGATAAAATCCACCTATTATTGATTTCTTAAAATGGTGTAGCATGAGGTTGGGTTGCCATACATGTTCCTAGTTCGTAGTTTGTAATGTAGTTATTTAGATGTTTTTTACCTTGAAAATATAGAATCCAAGAATTTTTTACTCTATTATATTAACACAAGTAATGGTGATCTATTCCTTTCTCTTTGGAATTATGTGATGAACACTTCAACATCTTTTTTTTGCTATAACCCGCATACCATTGTTCTTTTCATCTTGCAATCTAGTTTCATCATAGTTCTAAATTTTGTAAGGTCCATAGTGGTTAGCTTCATAAACTTTCTCTAAGTTATTGTAAAATCCATCTACAATGGAATGCCTTAGTTGAAACTATATCTATCCAAGCCTTCTATTAATTTAATGGATAAGTATGGTTGCCTCTTCTTAAAGCCAACCCACCAAGATTTGTCGAGCATTCCATCCTTGAAAGGGTTGGGCCTATTTTCACATATGTGGGCTACATATGACTTGAGTTGTATAATTTCAAGTACATGACCAAGTTCTGCCATATCTTTGCACCATTGAACAACCTTAAGTTCTTTCTCATCTACCAAAAATGTTGATGAGCCCTTTGTTGGTCCTAAAAAATGCCACTCATTTTTGGGACAACATATGAACTATTTTGGCCCTACAAGACCCAAAACTACCTCTTCCCTTTTTAAATTTTGTTATGAGCATTCAAGTTCTTCATTTTTCAAAGCTTTTCCAGAAATCTATAGACTCTACAGATACATTTTTATGGACTCAACATGCTTGAAATTAGTAGATTCAACAGGTTCAAAGGCTTCTATAGGCGAGTTCAATCAAAAGAACAAGTTTCCAACACTAAGTCATTTTTAGGACTAGTTCAGTGCCTTGGTTCAACCAAAAATGTTCATCGGCAAGCTTCTAAGCAAGGAATGAACCATTGAACCATTAAACCTTGAACCATTTTGGTTCAACGGGTTCAATGAGTTAAGCGCTTCGGCAAAGGTTCAACAAGTTTAACTGCTTCAAAGTTCAACGGCTTCAAAACACTTATAAAAAAGAAGGCTTGAACCATTGAACTGTTGAACCATTGAACCAAATTGGTTCAATGGGTTCAACGGGTTCAATCGGTTCAAAGAGATCAAAAAGACTTAGACAAAAGGATAGCCTCAAGCGCAAGATCGAACCGTTGAACCATTGAACCAAAGATTAGGTCAAACAAGTCAGTTCAATCGATAGGTTCAAGGGACTGCCACAAAGCCAAAGGAAAAAGATACCCTTGTAGAGGGCAGTGTACTAAGGCCAAGTACCCTTGTGGAGGGTAGTGAGCAAAAGCAGACAAAGTTGGAAATCCTTCGAGAAAATGACTAAGTAAAAGAGGCCGAAAGAATTGTTTCATAAGTATTTTCTATGAGAAAATGACTAAGGCAAAAATCCTTCGAACATTTTATCTGAAGGAATTCACCTGGGACGAGAGCCCAAATAAATTGAAGGGAATGAGCAGCTAAGGAAAATTCCAGTGGAAAGTGGCTAAAGCAAGCGGGAAAGACATGAAGGAATTGCTAAGGAGGATGACGAACCCGAAGACGTCAAATTTGTGACAATAAAATAACTATTGATCTTTGCAGGCTTGAGTGTGGGCTTGAATGCATTCAAAGGCTAAAATGCCAAAGGGAAGAACCGCTGATGGAAGAGCGTAAAGAGCCAACAAAGTCGAGGATATAGCCCTAAGAGCTCAAATGCTAGGAAAAGACAAAACCAGAAAGGGAAAAGTAGCTCAAAGGCTCAAATCATAGAAGGTAGAGACAAAGAGGGAAATATCTAAAGTAGTTATTTTAATAGCTGGAACAATGCTCAAAAATAGATATTTAAGCCCTTAAACATTGAAGATGTCGCCTGTTTGTCTACCTTGGAATAAAGGCGAGGTGGACAGTTGCACAGACATTGTGGGAAAAGGACCAGACAGTCCATACTAAGGAAGTGACATATTAGATGAATGGACACACCATAGTTAAGGCAATGCATTGTTCCTAGCATGGCCCTCCAGATAAAATTGAAGGTGCATTAAAGGCATTGACTGCAGCATAGGTCCTCTAATGGGAAAAAGCACCAAGTCTTTCTTGGCTGCTATATATTGTAAACTCTCTTATTGTTTTAAGGAGACATTTTTGATTATTAGAAGCAAAACTCTGCCCAAATTGAAAGGCATTACTGAGACTTTGAGCTCATATTATAATTCATATTATTTTATTTGAATGAGAAAGCAAGTGACCTTTCAGAATTTTTGCTGAGATAGCTTGTGTTATTTAGGAAATTGTTCATATGTCTATTTCCTAGAAGCATTCTTGTCCATTTAACTTAACAAGCAGAATTAGTGAAAGTGATCGGGAAGGTATCCTGAAGACCAAGTGTGGAGAGACTTTGTGCCCCCACAATTGCCTTCAGTGTGTTTGTCTTTTCTTTTCCTGTGTAAAGGACCTTGGGATGACTTTGTGCCCCCATTGTTCTTTGTATCTCCCTTTTGGGTAGCTGAAGTGGAAACTTTGTGTTCTATTTCATCCTACTAGTTACTACACCCTGTTACCAGTTACTTTCACCCTGAAAGATTCCTATTGTTTGCTGAAGAACACTTTTGAAAGAAGAGAAGTGCTTTCTGTCATTGCATGAAGATTTCTACTATCCAGGAAGGGATCTAGATCTTGGATAAAAGTTGATTTTGAAAGAAGAGAAGTACCTTCCCCATCACCCAGGATTCCTCCTCTGTTTGTTAGCATCATCTCTAAAAAAAGAGAGATGGATGGTTTGTCCTACCCCTGTGTCTTACTTTTTGCACATATATATATATATATATATATATATATATATATATATATATATATATATATATATATATATATATATATATATATATATATAGCTTCGTATATTTAATAAGGAACCTCCCCTTGATGAGAGGAGATTTATCCACCTTTGATGTAGTAAACCTACACATTGGGCCGACTAATCTCCCTATGCTGTGGTGATAGGAACTATTTTTCTCACCAGTTAGCTGGCCGACAAAATATTCACTCAACAATTTTTGGCGACTCTGCTGGGGATGAACGTGCAGTCTGAAGCCTCAAGTTTTAGATTGAAGCAGTCCCTACCCTCATCCATTATAGATTCTGGTGACTCCCATCTAGGTCTTACCCATTATCATTATAGCCTTACCATCTTCCTCCATTTGCATTTTCATCCATTATATTATCAGGTCTACAAAACCAGAGCTACTGGGAAAGAATGCACAATTTAAAGCCTCAAGCTTTAAGCTAAAGCAAGGCTAGTTCTTTTCTATTTGTGTCCTACCATCTAGAAATTCTACCCAGATTTGTTATCCCTACTTTCAATAATCTAATCATGTCAGTTTGAGGCCCTTGGGGTAACTCATTTGGCCCACTCAATCTTAATCCACCTCTACATGAACTTCCACATAGTTCAAGGAAGAATTTCCCCAAGTTCTATGGAGATGGAAAGGTTCATCCTAATGAACATATTTCAGCCTTTAGCATAGCCTATGGCATAATAGGAGTGGAATTTGAAGACATAACAGTCAGGTTGTTTGTGAAAACACTACAAGGTGCTACTGCATATTGGTTCTACCGTCTGCAGATTGGATAAGTGACTGGCAGGGACACACTCAAAGCTAAATTTGAAGCCAAGTTTAAGCCTGCAGAAGATGCACATGCCCTTCTGGTCCAACTCACACAGATTAAAAAGGAGCCTCATGAGCCTATGAGGGACTTCATAGCAAAGTTTGACATGCTGAGGAACTGGATCCCTGCAACTGCTCAACCAATAGCTGAGAATCTAAAATGCTTCTTCATCAACTCATAGCTGCCTAAAGTGAGTTTCCTCTTGAGACGTGCTGGCCAAATAGACCTTGCTGAAGCTCAAGACTTGGCCACTAAGGTGGAAGATGACCTTATCTTGGCAGGGAAGATAAGGAGAGATCCAAACATAGGCAAACCCTCTTCGTCTCCTGAATACTCACCTGCAGCCACCATTGATCCAATGGTGCAAAAGCTGGCAAATGAACTGCTAGCTTTGAAAAGACAAATGGCCCAAGGCATGTCTTTTGCTCCTCTTTATCAAGATGTCCCAAGTAGGACATTCCCTAATCAGGCATATCAAGGCAATGTAGCCAAGAATCAAGGGCAGCCAAATTGTCTTCTTCCCCCACAGAGGAACCTTGCCATTAAAGCACCTCCAACCAACTCAGCAATTGGATATTTGGAAATAGAGCATGATTTCTCTTTCCAACCTGAGTTTAATCAAGAAAATGATGTTGACCTCTTCACGGAGGATCAAGAAGAGTCAGTTGGTGACTCCCACATTAGTTTCCTGAGTTACCAGGATGAACCTAGAAGTGAAGGTGAAGCAGCCAAGGGATCATGCACAGTGTTCACTCAATCCAAGAACTAGTCAGCCCAAAAAGTTGATAAAGAAAAGATAGAGGAGCAACTTCAACCAGCAGTTTCAATTGCTAAGCAGGGAACCACTCTGCCCTTTCGGCCAAAGGACTCGGTGACTGTTAGAAAGGTAAGTACCCCAAGTATTTTTGCACCTTCAACTTCAAATTTGTAGGCCAATCCTCCCCCTCCCAAAAACCAAAAGGAAGAACTCTCATCCCCTGTTCCTATTCCAATCCATCCATTTGACATAATTGATCATGTCAAATGTGTCGAGACCCAAACGTCGGCCCCTCCTACCCAAATTTTGTTTGAGTCTTCAAGCAGGGATGGAATAGCAGAAGAATTCATGGAGTGTAGCATAAGTGAAAAATAACCCTCCCCTCCAAATGAAGAAGAATGTAAGGTATCTAAGGGGAGCAATCAAAACATGTGTTGGACTGAACCAGCAGAACAACAAGCTATGGTAGTGGATCATACTACTGCACTCCAAAATCAGGAAGAGGAACTCTCTATTGAGAGAGCAAAAATTTATGGTTTTCAGATTGAAGACCACGTCTTGCCATGGTGCAAGAGGAGAAAACTAAGAGGAAGACACAAAAAATGTGACTCCTGGTGGAGAGTTCCATTCGCTCGTTACCAATTCTGGGGACAAAATGGTTTCTTGTTGGTTTATCAGGATGAAATGCCATTTTCACTACCACACAATGGGCGGCATTTGAAGTGCTTCAAATTTTGAGGCATCAAATAAGATCACCTATACATATGTATATTATAGTCTTTGTTTCTGCTTTGCATTGTTTGTTTTCATTTTTGGAGCCTTTCTTTTTGGTTATCATGACTCCGTAGCCCAATGGTACACTTCAAGGCATTGGAGATTTTGGTTTTTACTCCCCTCAACTGTTCTGAGTTCTCAACTAAAGGAAGTTCCCCAACTGGAGCTAGCTGTTGGTCCTCAAAAATGCCACTCATTTTTGGGACAACATATGAACTATTTTAGCCCTACAAGACCCAAAACTGCCTCTTCCCTTTTTAAATTTTGTTATAATCATTCAAGTTCTTCATTTTTCAAAGCTTTTCCAAAAATATACAGACTCTGCAGATATATTTTTATGGACTCAACATGCTTGAAATTAGTAGGTTCAATAGGTTCAAAGGCTTTTGTAGGTGAGTTCAATCAAAAGAACAAGTTTCCAACACTTAGTCGTTTTCAAGACTAGTTCAGCGCCTTGGTTCAACCAAAAATGTTCATCAGCAAGCTTCTAAGCAAGGAATGAACCATTGAACCATTGAACCGTTGAACCTTGAACCATTTTGGTTCAACAGGTTCAATGAGTTAAGTGCTTCGGCAAAGGTTCAACAAGTTCAATCGCTTCAAAGTTCAATGGCTTCAAAACACTTATCAAAAAGAAGGCTTAAACCATTGAACCGTTGAACTATTGAACCAAATTGGTTCAATGGGTTCAATGGGTTCAATCGGTTCAAAGAGATCAAAAAGACTTAGACAAAAGGATGGCCTCAAGCATAAGATCAAACCATTAAACCAAAGATTAGTTCAAACAAGTCAGTTCAATCGGCAGGTTCAAGGGGCTGCCGCAAAGCCAGAGGAAAAAGATACCCTTGCAGAGGGCAGTGGACTGAGGCCAAGTACCCTTGCAAAGGGCAGTGAGCAAAAGTGGACAAAGTTGGAAATCCTTCATGAAAATGACTAAGTAAAAGAGGCTGAAAGAATTCTTTCGAAAGTATTTTCTGTGAGAAAATGACTAAGGAGAAAATCCTTTAGACATTTTCTCTGAAGGAATTCACCCGAGAAGAGAGCCTGAAGAAATTGAAGGGAATGAGCAGCTAAGGAAAAGCCCAGTGGAAATCAGCCAAAGCAAGTGGGAAAGACATGAAGGAATTGCTAAGGAGGACGATGGACCTGAAGACATCAAATTTACGGTAATAAAATAACTGTTGATCTTTGTAGGCTTGAGTGCAGGCTCGAATGTATTCAAAGGCTAAAATGCCAAAGGGAAGAATCACTGATAGAAGAGTGTAAAGAGCCAAATAAGCTAAGGATATAGCCCTAAGAGCTCAAATGCCAAGAAAAGACAAAACCAAAAAGGGAAAAGTATCCCGAAGGCTCAAATCGTAGTAGGTAGAGACAAAGAGGGAAATATCTGTAGTAGTTATTTCAGTAGCTAGAACAGTGCACAAAAATAGATATTTGAGCCCTTAAACATTGAAGATGCCACCTATTTGTCCCCCTTGGAATAAAGGTGAGGTGGATAGCTACACAAACATTGCAAGAAAAGGACCAGACAGTCCATACTAAGGAAGTGACATATTAGATGAATGGACACACCATATTTAAGGCAATGCGCTATTCCTAGCATGGCTCTCCAGACAAAACTGAAGGTGCATTGAAGGCGTTGACTACAGTGTAGACCATCCCATGGGAAAAAGTGCCAAGTCTTTCTTGGATGCTATATATTGTAAACTCTCTTATTATTTTAAGGAGACCTTTTTGATTATCAGAAGCAAAACTCTGCCCAAATTGAAAGGCATTACCGAGACTTTGAGCTCATATTGTAATTCATATTATTTTATCTGAATGAGAAAGCAAGTGACCTTTCAAACTTTGTGCTGAGATAGCTTGTATTATTTAGGGAATTTTTCATATGTTTGTTTTCTAGAAGCATTCTTGTCCATTTAACTTAACAAGCAAAACTAGTGAAAGTGATCAAGAAGGTGTCCTAAAGACCAAGTGTGGATAGACTTTGTGCCCCTACAATTGCCTTCAGTGTGTTTATCTTTTCTTTTCCTATGTAAAGGACCTTGGGATGACTTTATGCCCCCATTGTTCTTTGTATCTCCCTTTTGGGTAGTTGAAGTGGAAACTTTGTGTTCTATTTCATCATACTAGTTACTGCACCCTGTTACCAGTTACTTTCACCCTGAAAGATTCTTTTTGTTTGCTAAAGAACACTTCTGAAAGAAGAGAAGTGCTTTCTGTCATTGCACCAGGATTTCTACTATCCAAGAAGGGATCTGGCTCTTGGCTGAAAGTTGCTTCTGAAAGAAGAGAAGTACCTTCCCCATCACCCAGGATTCCTCCTCTGTTTGTTAGCATCATCTCTGAAAAAAGAGAGATGGATGGTTTGTCCTACCCCTGTGTCTTACTTTCTGCATATATATATAGTATATAGCTTTGTATATTTAATATGGAACCTCCCCTTGATGAGAGGAGAGATTTGTCCACCTCTGATGTAGTAAACCTGCACATTGAGCCGACTAATCTCCCTATGCTGTGGTGATAGGAACTATTTTGCTCACCAGTGAGCTGGCCGAAAAAATATTCACCCAAAACCCTTTTTCTGATAGTTATAATACCCAACAACTAATAGTTGTGCATGGTTGTATGGATTCCCCATTTTTTTATCGTAGCTTGAGTGGGATACCCATTATTTTTAATATCCCTCATAACATGTTCCATTTTAGTTATAGTCCACTAAATTTGGATGGATACCTTTTTATTTTATGAGGTAACTATTGTCATGTTTATAGTAGTTTTAGGATGTTTGTGTGAATTTGTAGCCTCTTCACCTTTTGAATTTGTAGCATCCACTCTTCTTCCTCTTTTTGTATTGAGCCTTGTCTTAAGAAAAATTCTCTTTTTCTTTGAATTTGCCATTATATTTATATCATAAAATATGGAAAAGTTATAAAATGATAAAATGATAACATACATATTATGTTAATAACATTGCATCTGCTCTTCCCTTTCAATAGAAACACAAATGCAAAGTGGTGTGATATAGCATAGGTATGGGACTGTGCAAATCCAAACTAGATACATGTGATTCAATTCAGGTATGGGCGTGTTAAATGCCTAAAATTGGTTGTTTAATACAAAATGGTGAGGTGTTATTGCATTTATACCTTGAACAAGGCACATGCATAATGTGGATTGAGTGTTGTTAACTAAATTTTAAATGTCCACATTTGGCTCCCACTAATACATTTTTTGGGATTTTGATTATTACAAAGAGTTATATGAAGAGTATATATATATGAGATGTGTAGTCAAATTCATTCAAGTGATGTGCTTCACATGTTAATTGTTTTGATATTATCTCTACATAATTCAAATTGGTGTTTAACTTTGAGGTATTTAATCCATTTTTTATATTGTTTTGAGATTATCTCTAGTTAAATGGATTGGGCGATTCTAATCATAATATTGAGCTCAACAACCTACAAATCCATGATCTTATACACTCTAGTTTTGTATAAAATATGTTACCTTATAATGTTAAAAAGTGTGTAATAAAATGCAGGTTCAATAAAAAATCTATAGATAAATAATTGATTCAAGCTTATAAAAATTGAGAGAAAAGATAAGAGGGAGAAACATAAAAGAGAGAATTGAGAGAAACAAAGACAAGGTTAGAGATTTTATATATTATCTAGGATGGTATTTTAGTGGCATTATTAAATTTGTTTCATTATAGTATTTGATCTTTAAAAAGGTGGTCTAATTCTCTGATATCACTTGTATCAATATTGTTTTTAATAAAAAAAATGGATTAAAGGCCTCCAAGCTAAACACCAATGAGAAACAAAGTGTATAAATTATAGAAAATTGTATCAAAAGATTAAAAATTAATGAATTATGTTTGTTGTTGGTGTAGTTAATGAAATGTATAGAAAATTATCTATAAAGAGTGGTATGGGAATAATAACACATAATAAGGATTATTTATATAGGTAACTTGATATTTAAATTTGAAAACTATTATGATCTGTGGACTTGCATCCCATATATTCATTTAATTTTGTTTGGGTTGATTTTTTATTTTTTCAATTATTTTTAGATTGCATTAAATTATTTGGTGAGCCTTAACTTTATTTTTAATTTTGTAGGTACACCGATTGGAGCAAGGAGGGGAATATGTTTAGGGTCAATGGTTTGAACTTTTAAAATTAAAAATGAAGGCAAAGTGGATATATACTTGCACATATTATTTTAAAAATTTGCACATGTTGAAGTATTGATTTGATAGGATTTTGAGTGGAAGATGTTTATTAAAAATAGTTTGAACTTTTAAAATTCAAAATGAAGAAAAAGTGGATGTATACTTACACAAGTTGTTTTGAAAGTTTGCACATGTTTATGTTGATAGTATTTTAACTTTTGATAGTAAGTGAAAGTACATATTGTATTTGAAAATAAATCATGTGTGTGTGTGTGTGTGTGTGTGTGTGTGGATACACACACACACACACATATTTGAAATTTTGCACATGTTTATGTTGATAGTATTTTAACTTTTGATAGTAAGTGAAAGTACATATTGTATTTGAAAAGAAATCACACACACACACACACACATTTGAAAGTTTGCACATGTTTATGATACACACACACACACACACACACACACACACACACACATTTGAAAGTTTGCACATGTTTATGTTGATAGTATTTTAACTTTTGATAGTAATTGTAAGTACATATTGTATTTGAAAAGAAATCATGTGTGTGTGTGTGTGTGTGTGTAGATATATATGTGTACACACACACACACACACACACACACACACACATATATTATTGGAACACTTCAGGATGACTTTATTATTAAAAATAATATATTGAAGGTTACAATAAAGCGATCATTAAAACACGATACTATCCCTCATAATCCTCTCACTAGTTAGGGAAAGCCAAGAAAGAGCAAGACAAACAACATGACCTTCAAGACAACTGTTCTAGTCGAGTAAAAACCTAGCAAGGAAAATCTAGGAAGAAACCATAGAGAATAGAATATTGGAGCACAAAGCTACCACCATCATCACCAACAGTGAACACCACCGTAGAATGAAGCACCATTATAGCCACATCCAAACAAACCATGAGAGGTCATAATTGAAGATGTTGATTAGACTACAGATGAAACCACCATCGCTATTGCCTCTGCCACATCAACAAAGAACACACATACATCCCACGCTTAGTTCTGACCAAGGTGATGTAGAAAAATTAGGCCAACCTTCTGGATATCATAAATTTTGACCTATAACTTCGTTTGAGCTCTTTCACATGTTAAAACGACTGTATCAAAAAGGTTGTTGTTGTCCTAATCATTCTACTAACTTAGCAATGTTTTTGATATTTTTTGAAGGTCATACATGATCATCTAAGGATCTAAAATTATGATTTAATTCTTTTTTCAATTTTCTTCTATTTTTAAAAATTGTACATTTTTAGAACCGGACATCAACTTCAGTTGAGTTTCATCTCATAGTCTAATTATAGTGTTTAGGATATTTCAAGAGTTTTTAATAATAGGCAATTTTTTTTAGATTTTTAGTTTTTTTCAAATTTTACATGTAAACTCTAATTTCTAAGTTGAGGCTTATTTAAGCATGGTTTGGGTTTATAATTATTTCAAGCAATCAATATGAATCAATTCTGAGTATTGTTTCAAGATCTTAGCCTATTGGTAATTTTCTTATTCTTGATAGTTTTAGGGTTCATTATCAAAAAACTAAAATCTAAAAAAAAAATGCCTAGTTTTAAAAATTCTTGAAATATCCCAAAAAACTCTTGAAACATCCTAAACACTATAATTAGACTATGGGATGAAACTTAACTGAAGTTGATGTCCAGTTCTAAAAAAATATATTATTAAACTCAACGTTTGTATTTATTCATGCAAATCTTAAATTGAGATATTTGTAGTTGAAATATTATGTACTAACAATAGTACAATATCTTGTGTACAAGTTTGATATTTCATATAAATTAGGGCAGAATATCAATTTTTAACTATTGGGTATAAATATATTTGTAATTAATAAAAAATTAATCTATTTTTAGTGAAAAATGTGTTCAATATTTGGGCCTCACATCCCCAAATACCCTCTTAGCTATTGGACCCCACTCAACTATTGGGTCCTCTCCCTTTAGCTTTAAAACTATTATTGACAATTACAATTTCATTAACGATTACAACTACATAAGCTTCCACACACAAAAAATCATGAATGACATGATGGATAGAGGATGGGATGTGGAAAATATTGTATGATTACCATTTATTTAAATATTGTCACAGTGTTTCGATACGATAATTATTACATTATATTTTTTATTTTTATGAGATAAAATATTATAGTCAAATAATTTAATTATATTGAAGGAATTAATTTCCATGTATTTATGGTTTAATTATCTGCACACATATTAATTAGATATTTTTTTATTAACAAATAATTTTTTTCTCATGTGACATTTTGAATATCGACGTACTTTGGATCTAATTATGTGATCCTTCATCAAGAATGAAAATATATCATAGAAATTCAGGAAGGATCAGAAAATTAGATCCAAAATATGTCGATATTTAAAATGTCACACAATTTCTCCCAAAAAAATCATTTATTATTATGCAAACTGTGCAAACATAAATCTTTCATTTTTTTTATTTTTAAAAATTAAAAATATTTATATTAGAAAATCACCGATAAAAATTATTATGCTAATATTTTCTAAGGAATAGATTTTAAAATAAATAATTTTGAAATATTTTTTTAGATTTTAAACATTAAGTAAATTAAATAAAAATATTTGAAAATTTAGTATTATACAAAAATAATTTTTATTTATTAAGTGTTTTACCAAAATTAATTGCTCTAATGAACTCTTATAATATCTTACCATAACACGAACTAAAAATTGAAGCTTTGATGGAATAAGATGGGTCTCTAAACCTGCGAAATTGTAATCTCAATGTGGGATTGTATTCTACATTTATTAAATTTCATTTCAAATATTAAAATATAAAATTCTATTCCATATTTTTGTAATTAATAATAAAAATATAACTAATCATTATAAGTTAAAAAAAAAATCATTTCGTTATCATCGATGTTTCTTTTATATGTAGGGGAACAGTCTTAGAAGTCGAGCACCCTAACTTCATGACAATGTAAATTTGTTGTCGTTTCACATTAGACCTTAAAGTTTTTATCCATTTTAATATGTTGTGTTAATTACTTATAATTAAAGTTTGAAGGTCTGAGTCATTATAGATTTTACATCTATTTAGTTTTATTATAAAAGATCATTATGTACATTTTTTAAACCAATGATCAAAACTTGACATTTGGAGTACCAATACTTGATATTTATAATACAAATACTCGAGTCTTACATATCATGATGTGATTGGTTACTTTTAAACTGTTATTAAGTAAATTTTGGACAAGTATTTATGTTAGAGGTGTTGTATTTTCAATAAATCAACCTATATTCTTGTACAGATCTTAAAATGCCTTCTGACACGTGTAAAAACTCTATTGATGGACCAAATTAACCACTTTTCTAAACCAAACAGTGTCAGATGACCATCCATCAATGTAATAGGAAATATAAATAATTACTGGTTATTTATATATTGGTATGCAGCTTATAATGTCATCAAGGTTCTATATAAAAAGTCTAAGAGGTGGGTCCTACACATTTTTATTTTGTTTCTAGTTAACATGCAAACAAGTAATGGATGAAATTGGTAAGTTTATTAGTCTTTGCCTTGCAAAGTACTATAGGAATCGACTGAACAAATATATTTTTTATTCTAACCAATCAAAAAAAATTAAAAAACATAATATCTTATCACGTCTAAATTTAACGTCAAATATTATAGCATATTCTTTTACATGTTCTTATGGAATATCTCAATTATATTAATAATATAAATGAAAATTCATTTAAAAACTGACACGTTAGAATACACCACCACAAAAAAAATATCATTACAGCATAAAAATTGGCTAAAGAATTTGTTAGAATTAATTGCTAGTGAAATGGATATGAATAATAGACTTTTAAGAAACTATTAAAATAAATTATTTATCATTTTATTGGTTACACAACATTTTTTGCATGTTCTCCTAATATAATTTTAAAAAAATTAAAATAATTTTCTTAACACAGACATGTCTACATGCATTTATGAATTTATGTAACTAAAAGACAAATGTACATCATATCCCGTATTTCACCCGTAAATTATCAAGTCGTATAATTAAATTTTCAAACAACTTATTTTTGTTCAGCAAATAAAAAAATTAGAATGCTTATTATTCTATCAATTTTAAAGTTTGATATAAGATTTTACAAATAAATAATAAAATATTATATTCATATTATTTATATATATTTCATCACTAACATCATAAATAATGATTAATACTGACAACGCATACACTATTAACTTAAAATAGAAATACCAAATAATTGCTTATAATAAATTATTAGTCCCAAGGGATAACTAAAGAAATCATTTTCCTTTAACTTTCGATTAAATTATGCCTTTTCCACCAATAAAATCTCATCGTTTTTTTATACAATAAAATATTTGAAGTTGTGTGATAGTTAACATATGCATTTGTTAACAAAATTATAAAAAAAGATATTTAACTGTATTTTCATTGGTATAAATCTATAAGATGTTATTATAATATAGATTGGTGATGTCATCAAAATAACCGTAATATTTATTATCCCATAATTCATGCGAAAGTCTTTCAACAATAATTGTTATTAATTTCTATTAATATCATTACACTTTATTAATAATAATGGAAACAATGGAGAGTTAATTTTTTAGGTATGCAAAAACGTGGATGAGTTATTATTATTATTATTATTATTATTATCATTATTATTATTATTATTATTATTATTATTATTATTATTATTATTATTAACAATGGAAACAATGGAAAGTTAATTTTTCATGTATGAAAAAATGTGGATTTTTTTTTTTTTAAGTTGTTTGTGCATGTCTCATTCTAATTCTGAATCAAATAAAAAGTCTATTCTGTTAACAACATGTTGTTGCTAATTTGGATATTTTAGGGTTGTTTTTGTCTCATATGACTAATTCAGATTATTCAAGGTTATTTTCATCTATTTAAGTAGAGATTCATCAATTATATGTGGCTAATTTAGAGTATTCAAGATTATTTTTACCTCTGTAACATGGGCCTGATATCAACTCAAATTGTTAGGATTTTCTAGTGTCCTTTTCTTTTGTTTGGATTATGTTTTTCTGGTGCATGTGCAGATGTTTTGTCTATAAAACGGAGCTCCAAAAATGCATATGCTACAATGATGTACGTGGAGACAACACAAAATTATAACTTTTGTGTGGTTATTAGGATTATGCTTTGACCATTGATTCACCTCAAAATGGATGCAAACTTTGTTGTTATTACTTCCAAGGATGTTCTGTTGCATTGGATAAGGAATTTGAGATTGCCCACAATGTACTGATAGCACATACAACTACTGTGCAGTTGTACAGTGAAATATATGAGGTGTTGTTCTATTCTTTTTAGGTTGATTTGCTACTCCCTCTACATAGTGTTGTAGCATATTGTTATTTTTTATATTATATGCATTTTGATCCTTAAACCTCTTTTGATTTTTGTGGATATTATTATTATTATTATTATTATTATTATTATTATTATTTATTATTTATTATTTTTTATTTTTTATTTTTTTTTATATTTTTTTTTGGTTGGTTGGTTGACAGTTACCAAATTAAATCCCATTTCTATCAAGCATATGGCTGAAATTTTCCAGCAGGGTTCCCAAGTTTTTGAAATAGGCAGAGGCTGAGAAAATGTATGTTATGGGCCTTAAGCAAATGCAAGAGTCTATCCTATCTTTGGCTCTGTCTGTTGGGCATGCATCCGCCCCTACCCCTATATGTGCTCCTATTGGGGGTCTTGCTCCAGTGCCTACACCTGTTCAGAATGACAGTGCCAAGGTAAGTTGAAAGTTATAGTTAAGGTTTATGTAACTAGATCTAATCGGGTGGAATTGGAGCAAATGGAGATTTTTATGCTATGGTTATTTTTAGGCACCTGTTAATAGAAGGATTTTTCATGTCACAGACTATGGTGCAGACCCAACTAGTGAAGCTGACTTGATCTCCTGTCATCGATGCAAGGACCTTTCAGCAATGAATGAGAGAGGGCTCAATATCTGAATTTAATATTTATAAATAAAATTATGTCTATTTGAAAAAATTCAATATATTTTGATCATCAAGTTAGGATCAACTAAAACATGATAAAAAATTGGATCAAATTTTTCTTTGATGTTAAAGTAATAGGGGCCAATATTTATTGACAATAGTAAAACATCTTTTGTTTTCCTCTTCACAAGAAGAAATTTGAGATTGTTTAGTATGAGAAAATTTTAGCGTTTTACATATTGCAATGTCACCATGTTGGTCATTGCTTTCAATCATCGTAGGGGCCAAGTCAAGAATAACTGATCTAATACCAATTTTTAGTTGTCAATGGGAATAATATTTATTATGAGAAAACTCCATTATGGGGGCGAGGACAATGTTTGTGCCCACATCTTTTGGTGACCATATTTATATATAATATAGCCATAATCTTATTTGTTTTCTCTAGTACCCCGATTTGAATAAATTCTCTATCCATGTACTAGTACCGGTACCACTACTCGTACCTCCACATATCGATGTAATTGTGTAATAAATGTTGAGGTAGAAAATTTTTGCCATGATGAATCCTCGTTCAAACACATCTTATTTAGGAAGTTTATCCCAAACAGAAGTTGAAGAGACAATTTTTTCAACTACCATGGGTATGGGTTGTATGTTTTTTGGTTTTCCATTATTTTAGTAGTCTTTGACTCATGAGGCTAAAGGTAATTCTTGGTCTAATTTGCAGAGCTTGTTTTTTACAAGAATTATGGAAGGCACCGTAAACCCCTTCTTGAGAATTTTTAAAATAAAAAAAGTAGTATATCATATTTATGATTATTTTCTTATGTTCTCATCATTGCAATGTTGGCTGGAGGAGTTACATTCTTTGAATGTTCATCTACAAATAAAAAAATGTCCAAAACTCTGGAATTAACAAGCTGCAACATATTCATGTTTAAACTAATTTGCATAGGCATTTTTATATAAAAAAATAAGACAATATAGCTATGTTAGTATGTTACCCCCGAGTGGAACAATGTGATTTTCCATTGTATGTCTAGCTATTGAAAATAGTTATAAATAGTTTGGCCAAAGCTACGTCATGATGCATCTACACAATCCAAGTCACTATGTCCATGATGGGATAGTGAGCCACTTTCATATATTGGAGCTTTTTGTACTCATCTTTCAAATCTAAAACTATCTATCCAATTAAACTCTTAAACTATAACCGTGTCTACAATGTATAAAGTTTGTTTGCTTCAGTTATGTATCTTCAAAGCTATCAAGTGAGAGTGGATGTTGTATCGTATAGCATCAAGTCTTCTTGTTATGTTGGATAACTATCATCACCCAGTGTCCCAGGATGAATACTCAAAATCCAACTACCAACAGTCTCAGAGCTTCAAAAGGACCATTGGAGGAGTTTGATGTCAAGAGTGAATGAAAGCAAAAAATCACCACCATATTTATTTGGAATTAAACCACTTTTTATTCATTGAAAATACAATGAGATGAATGGATACAGATGCATAATAAATGTGAGAGTTCATTCACATATCCTATCTACAAAAAAGGAGTATGTAAAAGAGTCCAAAATCATTTAAGGATACCATTAAGACACAATCATTTAACAAAACAATCACCATCCTTCCAAGACACATTTTCACAATGTCAGATAACTAATTTTTTTCAGATTTAATCTTGAATAGGAAATATTACTTTCCCAACCATATAGAACATATGTAGTTCATGAATCACCAACTACTATTACTTAGTTACCAATTGTACAAGATATCTTTTCTTGGCACTTGTTATTTGGATGGGATTACTTCTTTGGGATTCATTGGATGTGATATTATCGGTATTCAATGACCACTTTAATCTTAATCTTTTGGTATTTCCATCAATCAACTTCCTCCTTATGGTTACTCCTTGGATGTCCCTTTGCCTCCTTCCCTCAAAGGAGGTGATCAACAAAGGCATCAAAGAGGACATTTATAGACAATACACTTAGGTCACTTTGATCTCTCCATTGCAATAACTTAGTCCTAAGATGGCTTTCTACATGGAACATTTCCCCCACTACTTGATAAAAATGTCTAAAACAAAAAATTATCTTGTAGGGTTTGTTCACATAGCCTTGCTCTTAAGTTTTTGCTCTACAACTTGTGTACTTTGAACTAGTTAAATCTCTAACCTAGATTGGGGTTTGAATTAGGATTTGAGTTGCTATTTTATAACACTCATATCTTGTGAAGTCAAACAATAGAATCTCAAATATGTTGTTAGTGTATGAGCATGCATACACGTTAGACTTACAATAGTTATCATTTATCTAAGTTAAGATTTTACATTTATACAAATAATTCATTGTAAATGTGTATATTTCAATGAATATCCACATCATTAGTTGACATAGTGTGAGTCTTAGATGGCCTTAGATAAACTAGACTCGGTCCTAGTTCACTAGACGATTATATTTGCATATATCCACTTGATCTAGTTCATTGAGATCAACTTTATAAATTTGTTTATTTTGAGAGAGAATTAATTGTACCTCTGTGCCATCAAATGTGGATATTTCAATGAATATCCACATCATTATTTGACATAAAGTGAGTCTTAGATGGTCTTAGATAAACTAGACTCAGTCCTAGTTCACTAGACGATTATATTTGCATATATCCACTTGATCTAGTTCATTGAGATCAACTTTGTAAATTTAGTTATTTTGAGAGAGAATTAATTGTACCTCTACACCATCTCTATCTATTCGTGTTATAAATGGCATGCTCTGGGAAAGTCTGGTAAAATATGTTGAACTCAATTTGAAATTTGAAGATCATATACCTATTTATTTGTATACTTAGACCAATAACACTAGACTCTTCATTAATAGGGTTAGTCTAATAGATCAAGACATTAAGCTCAACTTGGATCTAGAGAATTTAAAGCAAAAACATTAAGGCATAATATGTATATAGCTTTGATCAGGGATTAAAAACATAACATGTTTTGAACTTGTGTAAGGGCTATGATGAACTCAAACAGAATTGTAATGTTAAGTATTGTGATTTCATGGACTTGGAACAAAACTAAACACCAAATTGCTTAAGCAAAGATGTAATGTTAAAAACCTATTTTCATGAGATATGATCTTGCATGATCCTTAATAATATAATACAGACAAATTACTATAATGCAAACAAAATATTACTAAAACCTCAAGGTTTATGGAATCAAACAAATATTTTAGACAAACATGGATCTAAGTGTTGAAAAAAATAAAAAATAATAAACTATTACTAACTCTATGACTTTGCAATGTCTTTCCTCTATTGCCAATGTATATACAAATGTCAATTATTTTTTCATATTTGGGCTACATTTAAATACATATCCCATATATATTTTGTTTCTGTTCTACTTATAATGTATATAAAAAAATCGGTGACTTGTATAAATAATTATTTATACATATATACCATAAATTGCTTTCACCTATTTCGCTTAACAATTCTTTTTCAACAACATAAATATCAACTACAATATGCTATCTAGGACAAAGGTAGGCACTAGTCGCTATGCTACTCTTGTTCAAGAAGGCAAAATATTGTAATGATTCTTTAACTAAACAATAAACAAAGGTAAAATCTACTAACTCCTGCAGGGACTTGGCGCATGACGCCCTTGTTTGAAAATTCGTGGAAACATATAATAATAAAATTTTAATAACACATTACATATCAATAACAAGAATGGCAATATATTTTTTATTCTATAATTTTATCCAAACTCGATTCCCCTGTTAATTGCTATAAATATCCTCACGTAATAAAATCCAACTAAAAGTAATATTCTATCCTTTATTTCGTTGCCTTGACATGACTTAAAATGATGTTTGTTTATTTATTTATTTATTTATTTATATTTTGTTTTTTTGTTCTCCAACGAGATGTCCCATCTAGAATTACCTCTTGCACACTTAGCTATAAAATAATATTTCAAATTGATTTTTAAAATAATTTATTTATATTTAAAGTAAAAGTTATATAATATGTATTATTAATTATTTTTAAAATGTGTGTGTGTGTGTGTAAATGATATTAGATATAATTTATTATGTGCAGTTTATAATGTGAATATCAATTTTAAAAAATACTATTTAACTAAATTTCATATTAATCTCTCTTATTAAGATTTTGGATTTATAGTGTTTTTATATAATTTAAAATAATAATATTACTATATATTTCTAAATAAAATTATAGTATATGAGTAGAAAGAACATTGAAAATTACACATATATATTTCAATCCTTTTTAAGTAATTTGTAACAATTACAATTTCAAATTCTTGTAACTACTTCAAAATAAAATTGTTCTTGCTAACAAAATTCCTATACTTATTTTTATCATTGTTTATATTCGCTGTTTGTCTTTTTTTTTATTCCACATTTACATTTTAACATTTTAAAAATATTAATAACTTTTTGAAAAAAACATATGCACATAATATCTATATGTTACAAATATTAACTACTATTCCTTTTCTAAAAATTATTATTTTGTCCATTTAACTTTATTAATTCTTACTTACTATTGATTGTTATAATAAACTTACATTTTAAATTTACATATAAAATAAAACATAAATAATTTATAATATTTAAGACTGTTTTCTTGATTTAATTTTATTAATTCCTACTTACTATTTACTGTTACAATAAACTTACATTCTAAATTTATATACAAAATAAACCATAAAAATTTTACAATATTTAAACATGGACTAACTGTTGCACGGCCTTGTTAATGATAGACTTCGAATGCCTAACAATTTTTTAATTAATCTATCTGATTAGATCCAAGAGGATGTCTTCCCTTCACATAGCTATGATCGAGCAAAAATCTCTGCAAGCTCAAAATTGTTGACAGGAAAAATCACTGCACCTACAACAAACAGAAGTGTTCGCACAGGTATCAACATGAGACTGAACAATATCAAAATAACCAACCCCAACATAGTTCTAGCCACGATAAGCTCAATCAACAATAGTCAAATTTCACCAATTCTGAATAGGGTTACAAAACCCAAAACCTGAGTTGAATTGGGTGCACGGTCATGTATTTTTTTATATTACTTCGTTCAACCATCTTCAAATCTTAAATGCTCAAGTAAATCCAATATGCTTATTTGCTCTGAACTAAGAATTTGTTCGTAAGAACAGAGGATTTACTGATGATAAATTATATGGAAGAACATATATAATTCCTCACAGTTGAGTTGATTAAATGAATTAGGTCAGTCTGGGAGATCACTACGTGTTATTGTCAATGTAATGTTTGAATTTTGTGAGCGACTCTTATAATTAAATTTAGGAACATGGCAGGAACTGAAAGATGCAATGCATGCAATAGAACACAATACGAGCCTCTTGGATCAATGATTATCACATTGTTTTACACATATTTTCTTGGCAATCGATATTTGACAATTCATTAATTTTGTCTTTTTTCGCCTCTCATTACTGAAAAACAAATGAATTCAGTATTCACTAGGCAATCTGGGATCATAGTGATCTGACCTTTCAATCAAATGTTGTGGAATTTGGTATTTTAATCTCTAGTTTGATGAGAACATGGAACCTCAAGGTTCATTGAGTTACATGAGAAGATATTTTTGGGACATAAAAAAAAAGTTTAACTCTCTCTATTTAATAATTTTATAAATATATTTTTTTATGAAAGCAAATGGGACATCAATTTAGGATGAGGTTTCATATTTATGATAGATTTTAAGTGGTTTATCATGTCTACGGATTTAACAATCTCTTATTTTTTAAGAAACTTACTCATATGTACACTACTATTTAATAAATAATTTTAAATATATTTAATGAAATAATATATTTATGAAATTTCAAAAAAAAATTCTACTAAAGTTTCATGTCAGTCTTGTTTTACCTTATATCCTTGACTTCTAATATCACCATATTAATTATGCAGGGCTTTCTAGGTTAAAGGCACATTTATTGTGTATTAATCTCCGCAATATACTCATTTTTAATGGATTTCAATTATGTTGTTATAATAATTATTGTAGATGATAGGAAGGGAGGTATTGAAGAGAGTCAAGGAATTCATTCTAAAGGTTACAATAAAGTATAACTTATTTTACTTCCTCGCAACCTAATGTATGTTTGAAATATGATATTGTTAACGATGCATACAAATGGTATGAGAATAATTGTTTAATAGATTAGTATGTCGACTGTATCCTCTTAGAGGAATCCTTTAATCATTGGTTCCATATTCACTGAAAACCCTTGGGTTTCTAAGTCACTGGTATTTAGAATCTCACCAAGGCATTTTCATTTTCTCCTTTATGGAGCCCTCTCAAGTCAAATCCCTCCTTTCTAAGTTAAAGTATTGGTTCTTGAGGAATACCCCTATGATTGTGTCCCTTTGGACTCACATTTTCAAAGTTTCTGACTAAGCTTCCCTTAAAATGTTAATCTAGATCAAATTCCTTGGTGTTATATTTCCTCTATAAAATTTTATTAAGAATTTTGTTAAACCAATAAAAAAGTGCTTTGCCATGAGTAAAACATATTTTATTATACTTACCCATCAAACGAATTTATGTTGAGATTGACTTTACCAAGAACCTAAAAAAATCTATCAACTTTCAAGAAAACCCAGACTATCAGATGTAAAAGATCACCTATTTTAATCTGCCAAAAATGTAAGACAATTTCATATCTACTATAAAATTTAAATAGTGTAAAAAATTACTACAATACCTTATGAAAAGAACAACAGCTCAAATCAAAAAGTATCTTTTTATTGCATCTAGTGGAGATAGTTCAAAGTGGAGGGGTACTCAAATGACGTGAAAGGAGTGAGATAATCAAAAAAGAAAAGGAAGCGGTCCAAGTGTTTTATAAGACACATTAAAACGTATTTAATAGACCTTCCCATCTGCCAAGAGAAACACAATGCATTGTAACTGCCAAATAGGCATGAAGAAAGTGAGAGACCCGATATAAACAGTGATAAATATAAACTACCTTTGAATAGCTTTAAAAAAATGCTAATCTTGTAAGTAAAGAAAGTGCTTTTTGGTGCAATAAATTAGATGGGTTTGGCAAGGAATTACCAGCTCAGACAAAAATAGTAATAAAAGAAAGCTCTTTCATATTTAAAAATTAAGTGTACTTTAGTATTGACTGTGTAAGTAGGAAAAATAGATGCAATGTAATTCAAAAATACAGATAATGTAAATGGAAATCACCTTCTCCAAGGACCCTTAACTATGATGCATATGGTTTTGTCTAAGGAAGGCAGAGACACAGAGAGACAAGGTAGAGGATGAATCAGGGAGGTTTCTTCGCTTCTCAAAATGGGCCCTGAATGTCATTATAAACCTGCACCCACATGTTTTACGAATACACTTTTGCATGTATACATTTTTTGTGAAACAAGAATCATTTTAGTATGGTTATAAAGTTCAGAAATCTAAATTTATTTGAGAGGGGAAAAAAAATTGAAATTCTGAATTTTTAAAAAAAATTGAAAAAATTCGATCCTGAATATATATATGTGAACATAGTTTTATAAATATGTAAAATTGACAAATACAATGAAGAGCATTAATAAACTAAAATAAAATGTTAATATTTTATGATATTTATAATTTCTAGGCCTTTTTTGTGTAGAAAACCAAAAAAATAATAAATAGAGTAATTTTTATTTTTTTTTTAAAACATAGCCAACCAAGATGAATTTATTCGAGTTGACCGAAAAATCTAGATCTGACAAGATTTTGTGCAAATCCGGCTGAACCTTGTGACTATGCACTTCAGAGAAATGCCTCTGCAGATAATTTATGAGTATGGTCATGTGGAAGCAACCAGATTTTGGTGGATGCCACACCATACTATCTTATTAGTTGGCCAATTAATTCATGTTGAACATGTCTTCATGTGGCTACTTATGGAGGCCATCTCAGTAATTTTTATTTTCCCTTTCCCCATTTAATGTCTAAACTATATTTTCAGATATTATTTACAAAATTTAATTGTTTATGAATTTTTTAAACGACTAAGGTTTATCTCTAGATTTGTTTTTAAAGAAACGTCTAAGATACCAGATGTGTCTTCAATGTGAATTTTCCATCTAATTCATTTTTAATGTTTTTTAAATCATCTAAATTTCATGTTATTTTGTTTTAGAGTTAATTATTTTAGACAAGTAGGTAATGATAATCACAACTCAAATATATCAATATTTACAAGATGGTCATCGGCCTTCTATTTTACTTGTTTATGATAGTTGTAGGGCATGTGGCTTCATTTTTTGAAGCCCTATGTTCTTTTACACTCATTTTGACAATTACTCAATTTTAATCCTACGCGATGTTAATCAATGACATTATCATAGAATAGGGTGTCATGTACTAATATTGAATATGCTTTAAAAATATTACATATCATTTTATCACAGCTATCAATATAATCTATTGCTTCCACTAGGGATGGAATTTGACAATGGAGGGCCTGAGTCAGGGCATGACCTTACTGACATGTGTCATCTAGTTCGATCAATCCACCAATTACAAGTTTATTGCAAACATGTGGAAGGCGGGTGTAAAATTGGCAAAGAAGAAACAAGACAGTGGTATTGATATGATTCAATGGAGATAGATCAAAAGACGCGTAAGAGCAATGTTTGTGATGATAAAGGTGTGGAGATGAGAATCAATGTTCTAATTTTTTTTGAAAGTTGGCCAAAGAAGGCATGTAATGGAATAGATTTTTTTAAATTAAAATAAAAGGGTTTGTTTAATGAGTAAGAAAGAGTGCGAAGTGTTAATAGTGGACATCTTCTCCATCTGTGATGAACCATATCATATATTTTTTTGAAAACATACATAACTAACTAAAGACAATTCTCAGGATTCTTGACATATCATCTATTGATAACAAACTCATGTTTGAACCATAATCACATGCCCATTATCTCAAATAATCTGATGCATATACAAATAAATATTTGTCTTCAATAACTTTACAAATTCACCAAAGTTTATTTTGATTAATTTCCCATTTTCACCATCCTAATCGACCACATTTGGGATCTTTGGGCCTCTAATATATTGACATTGTTGGATTTTTTCCTCCACCTTATGCATTTTATTATGGGTTAATGTAACATCATTACCATGGGCATTGTGTACTCTGGCTCAGGTATTAGAATGCCAAAAAACACATTCATCAACTCCAAACCTAAAGCAAAACTTAAAGGTTCAAAGAATACAACATTGATTTATGTAAATGACAATTAATTTTCGTGGTGACACAATTGATTACTATTAAAAATGACTAATCACATAACTATATACACCATTTATTAAGGCCAAAATTGTAATTTCTTTTACAAAATGAGCTGAAATTTAGCCTTTTCAAAAGAATTAGGAAATGAATTAAACTTTTGGTAATGTTTAAAGGTGGTATTGTGGAAAAAGAGATAGTAAATGGCATAATATGTAGGTGCCAAGTGTCATGGAAGATGGTAAGTGTAGGCTACTTGTTCAATACACAATTTTCCATAAGATTCGGTCCATGCCTCTAGGAAAGGATTTTTTTTTACTCATATAAAAATGGTGATATAATTGTTCAACTTCAACATCCATGCTTAAAGGTATTTAGAGTCATTAAGAAAAACATATTTTTATGGATATAAGCAAATTGTGAGCAAACAAGTTGAACTCTCTCACTAATTTTTATATTATTAAAACAAGGCCACCCTAAGAAGTCTTTATAATGGAAATGTTAACGGTGCCATGTGTGTCAAGGGAGAAATCCTGAATTAGTGGGATGTCACTTCATTTATATGATGTATAATTTAATTTTATATTTTTATTAAAATATGAGTTACGTTATAAATTGTTTTAAACATGTCACTAAAATCTTCTCAATCAATTATTATTCAACTTGTGGAAAATATTTTACAAATTGGCTTTTATAAGCATTTTGCTAAGTTATATATTATTTTTTTAATAAATACAATGTTATATATTAAGATCAAGTTTATGTTGGTTGTATAAATGACATGGAGATAGCGTGCATGGGAGATCAAGCTAGGGCACACAAGCCCTAGCTTGCAAGTTGAGCTTTTCAGTGCACAGGGGATTTGCAAGTCTGCAGGGGGTCGCGAGGAATGGGTTTTTATGTGCTTCTTCCTTTTTCTACTTTTAGCTGGCTAGGAGGCACTCTGTGGTTCAGGTGGTTTGTCTTTACCCTGGGTTTTCTTTTTTGTGTGCCCTCTGGTTCATTTTTGTTGCATGTTGGGGGGGTTTGTCTTCCTTTGAGGTGTTGCCTCTTGTGGTGGTGTGCCTATTGGGAAATGTTGCTTGGGATTCAACATGGCGGGGGGGGGGGGGGGGGGGGGGGGGGTTGGGGACGGGGGGGTGAGGTCATTTTGAGCCCTCGCTTGGTATAAATGGCTTCGAATGTGCCTTTGGATATGGTGGGTCATGCTTCTTCCATGGCTAGGGAGGATGTCAGAATACCCTTTCAGTCTTCTTCTGGAGTGGATGTGATCCGAAATGGTTCTCTTAAATTGCCAAAGGTGAATGGATGCTTGGAGAGGGCCCAAGAGCGATCGGTTCTAGTAATACAATCAGAGTCGGTAGCTGAGGATATTACTTACTACTGCAATCATGTGTTGATTTGTAAGTTCATAGGGATGAGGGTTTCTCCCCCATTTTTGGATACATGGATTCGCAAGACATGGAACCTGAAAGGAGATTTTGATATTTTTATGGCTGTAAATAACTTCTTTAGGGTGGATTTTTCATGTGTCTCAAATAGGAATAGGGCCTTCGAAAGGGGCCCATACTTTTATAACCAACTGGGTCTCTTCATCAAACCATGGCATGTTGGCTTTAACTTAGTGGAGGAGCTACCTTCTATAATCCCAGTTTGGGTTCGTCTTCCTTGGCTACCGCTTGAATGCTGGAGAAGTGACATCTTGCAGTCGATTGCACTATTGCTTGGAAAACCTATTGGTCCTTCCCATCAAACTTTGAATAAGAAATGTTTTTCTTATGCTAGGGTCTGTGTTGAAATTGATTTGAGCTAGCCGCTTCCAAAATCTATTGATATGACTGTCATGTCTTGATCCTAGACTCAACCATTAGATTATGAGACATTACCTTTCAAATGTCAGCTATGTCATGAATATGGTCATCTTCAGCTTAGGTGTCCTCGAGCTTCTAGTGTAGCGGATCCAAGTAATACTCCTACCCATCCTGATTTGAAAACAAATAAGGGTAAAGTCCCCATGCAGGGAGGTGGCACTGATAAAGATAGTTTATTCTGGTTAAGTCTCGTAATCGTGGTCGAGGCCTGAAGAGATCCCTCAAGGATAGGCATGAGGGGGAAACCTTCAACTGATTTGAGATGTTGGAGGATTTGGTCTAGGAGGAGGGTTTCCAGGTGGACTTACAAGCAACAGTTGGATCTTTTACTGAGGTTGTTCCTGGGGATAAGCCTAATGTGATTCCTAGTTTAGATTAGCTTGGTGAGTAGGGTACTTAGATGGACACTAAAATGGCTCCTCTGGCTCCTATTCAAGGAGCGTTAGATTTGGTACTAGAGGCTTTTAGTGGCTCTCCTAGTGCTGGTGGTGTTCTATTTGAAGTGAGGGGTACTCCAGACTTAGGAAAAAGTATGGCTTTTTCTCTAGCCTTGGACTTACAACCAAAAACCCTCAAAAAAAGGGGCCCCTGAGAAACCCCTTAAGGTTGGTAGAAAAAAGGACCTGGAAAATATAAATCTAACTGGTGAAACATTGGTTGAGTTAGGTTCAGTGAAGACTATTGATGTTCACTTCTCCCAACCCCAACGATGATTGTGCTCTCTTGGAATGTGAGGGGTATGAATAGCATCCCTAGACAAAAGGCTATTTAGGACTTGGTTCGTATTCATTCTCCTGATGTGGTGTTTCTTTAGGAAACTAAGTTATCAATTGATAGTATTATGAGGGTGGCTTTGAAGATTTGGAGTCGTGGTCAGTGTCAATGTGTTGGTGCTCTTAGTAGCTCTGGTGGGGTTGCATGCTTATGGGACCCACTAGAGTCAGGCCAATTTGGTGGTACTCATGTAGAGGTTTGATTTCTTGTGTTGCTTCTCATCTTGAGTCTGGAGAGAGAATACTCCTTTCTAACATCTACGCTCTAGTTGACCTTCATGGCAAGGTGAAGTTGTGGGGCTTGGTCAAATATGTAAGGACTTTGGATCCTTATCTCCCATGGATTCTAGCCAGGGATTTTAATGCCATTATTTCTCTTGAAGAGAAGAGGGGAGGCATTGATCGCTTGGAGCCTTCTTCTAATCTCTTGCAAGTTAATGTGGCTCTCTTGAATTTGGTTGATATCAAGCTTGTAAATGGGGTCTTTACGTGGAATAATAGGAGATGTGGGGATGCTACTATATATGAACGTCTGGATGGATTTTTGGTGTCTAGTTTATGGCTGGGGGATAGGTGGTTGACTAGCTCTGAGATTTTGTATGGGCGGGGCTCTAATCATTGGCCACTCAAATTTATTATTGAGCTTCCCCAGCATTATGTAAAGCAGTCTTTTAAGTTTCAGCTCGTGTGGTTAAGAGATGACTCCCTCCATGATCTTCTTCCTATTTGGTGGAATTTAGGGAATCTGTCACATGGGACCGCTATGTGTTCCTTCTCCAAGAGGCTCCAATATGTGAAATATATGTTGAAACGGTGGAATAGGAAATACTTTGGTAATATTTTCCATGCAAAACAGTCTACTCAAGCTCATTTGGACTCAATCACTAGGCAGATTCATGATCAGGGCCTCACTGAGGATCTGGGTTTGTTGGACGCTGAGGCTGTGAAGGAAGTTGAGGAATGGGTATTAAGTGAGGAAATTTTTTGGAAATAAAAGTCTTGAATTGAGTGGCTTCAGGTGGGAGATAGGAATACTTCTTTCTTCCACAATTTAGTAAAAGATAGGAGACAAGGTAATGTCATTTCTTCTCTCAAGACTTCGAATGGGGAGATTCTCTCCTCCTCTGCTTTTATTTCTGTTGAGACTGTTCGTTTCTTTTCTATTCTACTATATGAGGATTCCCTTCCTGCAGAGGTGGATGAAGCTAATATTTTGAATAGTATTCTTCCCTCGTCACCAGTGAAATAAATGCTTCTTTGCTTCTTCCCATTTCTTTGTCAGAGCTTGAAACTATTGTGTTCTAGATGAAAAAGGGAAAAGCTCCAGGGCCTGATGGTTTCCTAGTTGAGTTCTACCATGATTTTTTGGAAGTGATTAAGTTGGATTTGTTGGAGGTCATTCAAGAATCTTTTATGAATAAACAAATGCTGAAATCCATGAATGTTACCTTCCTTTCTCTCACCCTAAAGAAGGATGGGGCTAACTCTCTAGATCTTTTTAGGCCCATTACCTTATGTAATGTGGTTTATAAGATTATTACTAAGTTGATTGATGAGTGGCTAAAACCATGGCTAAGCAGGCTAATTTATGAAGAGCAAGGGGGTTTTGTGGCTTGTAGGTAGATTATGGATGGGCTCATCATTACAACTAAGACAATTCATTCTATGGATCGTTCTAAAGAGAAAGCCATGTTTATTAAGCTGGACATGGCTAAATCTTATGATCAAGTTAAATGGGCCTTCTTATTTAAGATTCTGGGAGCGTTTGGTTTTGCTAGTGATTGGATTGAGTGGGTCAAGAGTTGTGTTACTTCTCCTTCCTTTTCGGTGATGACTAATGGTGAGCCAACGGAGTTGTTTGGTGCTTCTAGGGGGCTCAAACAAGGGGACCTTTTATCCCCCTATCTCTTCATCTTATTAGCTGAGGGTTTGGGGAGGTTTATTAGAACCCATGTGGAGACTAGTTTGATTAAGGGTTGGAGCTTTGGAAATAATATTCCCCCTCAGTCACATTTGTAGTTTGTTGATGACACGGCTCTGATGGGCAGTGCTAAGGTGGAGGAGGATTACAGTTGGCACAGGGTTCTAGATTATTATTTAACTGTGTCAAGTCAAAAAATTAATGAGGGGAAGTCTTTTATTTACTTCTTTCATACTCTGTGGGCTATTCAGAGGAGAATTGCAAGTATCCTTCATTTCCAGATCAACACTCTCCCTTTTGTGTATCTTGGTATTCCGCTTGCTATTCATTTGCTTCCTAAAATGTTTTGGCAAGAGATTATGGATAAGTTCAAAAATCTAGTTAGTCATTGGACTAACATGTGGCTCTCTTCAGTGGGTAGGATGACTCTTCTAAAGTCAGTGATGCAGGCTCTTCCTCTGTATAGATGTTTTGTTCTCTCTGCACCTTCTGGCTTTATCAAAGACTTTGAGAGTTTGTCTCGACAGTTCCTTTGGTCTGGCAACCTCCTTCACAGGAAGTGGAGTTTGGCTAAGTGGGAAGCTATTTGTAGGCTAAAGCAGGCTGGTGGACTGGGCCTACGTAGAACTAATTTGAATGGACAAGCTTTAGCAGCTAAGTTGTATTGGCAATGGTGTTCATAGTAACATCAATTATGGGCAAAAATTCTTACCTCAAAGTATTTGGGTGTTGTTGAGAGTGTGGATGTTTCCCATTTTAGTTTGGAGGGGAAGGGCTCTATGATTTGGAGTACCCTCAAAAGGGGTGCCAAGTTGGTCAAGCAGGGGTTGTTTTGGATTTGCAATGGGGGGCAGGAGGCTCTCTTCTGGCATGATTCTTGGAATGGTTATCCTCCCATTTTATCTACTCACCCCCACATACAGAATTTGAGTAGGCATTTTATTGATGCTGGGTGGTGCCATGTTTTTGATTTTAAAACCCTTCATAACTTGCTACAAGTTAGGGTGTATAAATGGAAGGTTCCGTAAGAGTGGCCTCCTGGTGGGGCAGCTAGGGATTATTAGGAGCTTCCTGGGATCCTATCGAGGTGTGTCTGCACTTCTCTTCATGGGAGAGATGTGTTGGCCTAGGGTCCTGATCCAAAAGGCAAATTTATTGTTGCCTTAGGTTATCAAGTTCTTGATAAGCAAATGTTTGGGAGCTCAGAGGTCTCGTGGTGGAAACAAGTTTGGAATAAGTTTGCTTGGCTAAAGTGTAACTTCTTCTCATGGTTAGTTGTTTAAGGGAGGTGCCTCACTTGGGAGAACCTCTGGAAACATGGGTTTTAGGGGGCCTCTAAGTGTGTTTTGTGTGGTGGGCAGGAGGAGTGTGTCCCCCATATCTTCCTTCAGTGTTCCTTTGTGAAAATTATTTGGCATTTTTGGTGAAATCTCTGGCATATACCATGTAGACATGCTTCTTCTTTAGAGGATTTTTGGAGGAGTCTAGGACCTCCCCCTACAAAGACCTATTTTATCCTCACTGCTTGGATCATTAGCCCTAGTTTGATAATTTGGCATATTTGGTTGGAGTGCAATTGTAGGATTTTTTTGGACAAGAAGCTACTTGTTGGTCAACTCTGGTTGAGGATTTTGGGGGGTTTACAGGAAACTTTGGCTCCTAAGTGTGACCTATTTGTCCCTATTGCTTCTGGTGACTGTGATGTTGTTGAAGCCCTAGGTCTCTTTAGGGGTGGATGGAAACATTTGAGGATGGTTCAACATAGACATGGGAGAGTGAGGGTCTGTCATACTAGTTGTTAGTGTCCCCCCACTGTGGGAGAGCTAAAAATCAATACTGATGGATCTACTAGAGGTAATCCTAGCCATGTTGGAGTTGGTGGCATTGGCAGGGATAGTTTGGGACTGATAATTTTTTTCTTCTCTATATATAAAGGTCAGCATACAAATATTCTCATGGAAGCTCTTGCTATCCTTCTAGATTTAGAGCGTGCTTGTACCCTTGGCTGGAGGTGGATTATTTGTGAATCAAATTCTCATGTGGTAATTGATATGCTGAATAAGAGACATTTTGAGGAGGTGAACTGGAAACTTGAAGTGGTGGCCAAACAAATTGTTTCTTTTAGCAATGCTTTAGATTCTATTGCTTTTTACCATGTGCCATGAGAGTGGAATAGGGTGGCGGATGGTTTGGCGAAATGGGCATCAGAGCAGACGGAGACTTGGAATGTGGATGATTGGGATCATCTTCCTGATGATTCGGCCCCTGTTATTGAAGATTGGGTTATGGAGATATGAGGAGCTTTTTGGGTGTTACTTAATCCTTGTTTTTTGTTGTGCCCCTTATGGGTGGTTCTTTCTATCTTGTAATGTTTTTATGATTCAATAAAGTTTTTACGCCTTTTATTTAAATAAAAAAAGTTTATGTTGGTTGTTAAATGCATAATCAAATTTATCATCACAAGGTTAAAAATAAAAGGTGGGCATGATATATATTATATGTAAAAAATAATTTCATATACAACATTATATATTTACAATAATTTATTATATTGCATTCAAGGATAAATTAAATAGTTAAAGCAATCATATTTTTTTAAGATTAGTTTTACACTTGTCTAAATTAAAATATGGTGCATTCTTTATATTTTTAGATGGGCCATTGGATATCTGACACATGTTTTCATTGATATGACAATTGTTTCAATCATGTATTGGGTAATTGAAATAGTTCGGTGAAAGCTATACATTACATTGATAAATGTGTCATGTCACTGAACTTTGCACGTGTATCTATTTAGGCTTCTTCAAGTCCATCACCTGAAATACCCTATCATTTCCCCTCCCCATCACTACCCAAATCACCTAAAAATATTTCATTACTTTCATGTTTTGTATGGCTTTTCCCTTCCCCATCACTTCATCTTTTCTGACGAGGATGTCATGAGAGTTGATTTGATTAAAATAGGACTCTAGGACTCATGTACAGCTTGAATCACTGATGAAATGTCATTTATGTGAGGACAATATATTAAGGTCCCAAAGCCTATCTTATTGCTTCCAGTCATTCGTGTTGGAAATATATTGACACCTAAAAATAAAAAATTACATCCCTTATGACATTCTTTGCACCATCGGGGCAACTACTAGTAGATACTACATGCTCATCTTCTAGTGTAAAATATTAAGTATCCATAGCAATATAATCCATCAATGGACCACACCTTAATAATATGGTTGTTCAATAATTGGAACATGCACAACTTCTGAAACCTCTCCCTAATATTCCCAAACAAATTACTTTTTGAAAAATACTTTCCAACTTATATTCTTCTTAAAGTGTATTTTCTAAAAGTCTTTGGCTTTGGTGGTGGAACATAAACCCTAAGGCACGAAGGTGAATCTTATGGCCTCTGGGGCCTATGGTGGTCTATAGTTTCAGCCATTCTTCCCCCTTTTCCCTGACTTACGTGAGTGTATATGGCACCAAGTTTTTTGGCAACCAATGGTAAGATGAAATAGGGTTTTGGTTCCCTTGTTTCCTACAAGGATGTTTGCCTTAAGGCTCCTCTAGTAGCGGCTCCACCTTCAGTTGTTCCATGTCCATACATTGTAAAAAAATTAGATGAGATGCCAGCAGTGGACATCTCTCTCCCTAAGGTAACTAAGTTAATTTCAGTGTTTAAAGGTTATGCAGTTATGTGTAGGTTTAATGGGTTTTGGCTTTGATTAGAGGATTTACACCATTAGGTCTATATACTTAGACCATGGATTGTGTGACCCAGTTATACTCTAAGGGTTTCTTCATAGTTCACTTCTTTTTTTAATCTAAATGAGTATCTGAGAATTTTTTAGGAGAGGCCTTGGTTTTGGGGTAGATATAGGCTCTTTATTACTCACTAGTTTTTAGATTTCGATCCTATCACTATGGTGGTATCCAAAATGTTGGTTTGGGTTCGACTCCAAAACCTTCCTCTTCCCTTTTGGCATCCTTTAGTGTGTGAAGCTATTATAAATACGTTAGGAAGATTCATCAATCTGGATGGTGAGAGGTATAAATAAATATTTTTCACCTATGCTCATATTTATGTGGAGGTGGATCTTAGCAAAGGTCTCCCAAATATATTACCTTTGAATTGTGGTAATTTATTTTAGATCCAAACCTTGGATAATGAAAACACTGCTTTTAGATTTCATTTTTCCATGAAACTATGTTTTTTAGGGAGCATGCCCTTAAACAAGTAAACCAAAAAAAAAGACCAGCCCGTTAAATCTAAAAATCAGTAGTCGTATGAGCATCCTCTTTTGAAAGATGAAGAAGAGGAGATCTTAACTGATAGAAAGACATTTGAGGTCAAAGAAAAGTCTAAATATGGACCAACAAAGAATGTTGGAATCGAGGTTATGGAAGAGATATATGTGAAAGATAATGTTACAACTGGAAGAATCAAGAGATCACATGAATATGAAATTTTAGAGTCAGATCAAGAACAAGCCCCGGTTATACCTCGGTGATAGATGGTTGTTCTTCTTCCTTTAGAACCTCCTCTTGAGCTCTAAACAAAGGTTAAACAGAATAAGGGCAAAAAAGAACGTTATGATTGTGAAGGTTATGGATTTGTAATTGAGGGTGGTTGGCCGAGGTATATTTGTAAAGATCGAGCTTGGATATTTCTTTCACTTTTTCGACTCTACCCCACCAACAAAATAATCTTGAGGGTGGTTGTTGAACTAGTATTTTTTACTAACATAGAGTTTAGGCCATGTATATAAATTGACCATTTTATTATGTAACTTTCATATATTTTATTATTTTGTATAATAAAATCATCATGAAATGTTTCAATAATAAAATTAATTTTTTTCACATTCAAGAAAGCCCCAAAAAAAAACATCAGAAATATTGACATTAATTGTTAAAATAAACGAATAATAAGTCCATACATATAAATTCGTCAATGGAAAGAATATAGTTTAACTTTATAAGAAATTTTTGCACCATTGATAGATGGTACATTTAGGTTTACCTGGTCAAAAAGTGACAATATCTATGACCAGTCAATTATTCATATTTTCCATAAGAGTTCTTTGTGGGTGAATCAAAAGAAAAGATTAATTTTTAAAAAAAAATTACACGAACAATAACATTGAAATGTATTTCACAAGTACTATAATGAAAAACACTTTCACAATAGTTTTAAACAATTTTTTTCTCTGTCGATATTTGTACTAGATCATCTTATTTGACTTATGTTTTTGCATTTAATGAAATTTGAAATTTGTTGCAGGGAATTCATTTTTGACTGTTTGATAAAATTTCATCTGGCGTTGAATTGAGTATTGTAAGGTTTTTTCTGGGAAAGTTTAAAAATTATAGTTGGCTTCTGATCGCCTAGTTAGCTTTCTTTTTTTTAATTATTTAGCTTTCAATAAATTATTTATTTTTTCAGAGCATAATTTCAATTTTTGATCTCAAATTTGACGATTTTGTACATTTTGTCCAGGGATAAAATTCATTAAATGTTTCCAGAAAGTGTGGGATTCAGAATAAGATTGTTATCATTGAAAGGTGCAAGATTAATTATTGATAGAATCAGTAGTTTTTCTTTGTTGAAATAGTTATATTTAACTTCTAATCTTGTTAGGTAGCTCTTAATTTTGTGACTAGTTAAGGTTTATTTTCTGTTATGGCAATTTGACATTCTGTAGGAGTAATTTAGGCAGTTTGCCAACAGCAAGATCAAGGTTTGCAAATGTATTGAAAGAAATTATCTCTCACAGCAATTGGGATTTTTTTAAATGATAAGTTGGGCAATTATAAAATGATATCAAGCAATTAAGTTTGATTTTTAAATTATATATTTGTATATAATTTTAGTAATAATATTTAAGTTACAAGGATTAAGTTCGATGAATTTTTTACAATCATTTTTAATAAATTGACTTGTCAAGATTTCGTTTAAAGGTTTTTAGGAAGAAACTCTTAAGCCTGAGCTTTGGGATGGTTCCATATATTCTTCTCATTTGCTTTCGTACGATAAGAGGCAAGGATTAAATTCGATAGTTGTATGACTGTATTTATATTTTTTAACCATAAAATACAATCATTTTTTGGGTAGACCATATCAAATGTAAGGTGAAATTTTTGATACAAAGTCAAAAACTTTAAAGAATTATAAAAAATATATAAATTATTTTTAATGCATATTTATTTTATTAGGCAGGGCAATGTTAAATGATAATCATCATCTAAAAAATTCTTGATAGGCAAATTCAATTGTCAAATTTAGCCTCTGTACAAGGGGAATCAATTAATTGAAAGAGAATAAGATTCATCGATCAAGAAGAGTTTCAAAGTTAAACCCGTTCTAGATGCACAATTAAAAAATATTCCATCAAGAGTGTGATGAATAGATTAATGTATATTTGTTCCAAACTAAACATAGTTTCTTCCAGAAATGATTATTTGTTAATGTACATTTGTTCAATGCTCAAGTTAATGTTTATATTTCTCATTTCATTTTCATTTTTTATTTTCTTAACTTGTTCAAGTTGTTTGCTACATGGATATTTAATGAACTACATCATTATTAATTTTTTTAAATAACAATTGAACCGTGTTGTGAAAATTCAAACATCATATTTTCAAACCAAAAATATTTTAATAAACGGACTCACTATACTATCTTTTATATTATTCTATTAAACAGCGGGCACTAAAGCTTCATCAAGACACTTGTTTTAAATTATAAACATAGTTTTATCTGTGATATTACATTTATTATTATAGAAAATAAAAAATATAGATATATAAATATATGTCACGAAATGACATCCATTTTAATAAATCAAATTATTAATATATGTTAATCACTTTCAACCTGTACAAATTTTATATATTAATACTTTTCTTTGATAACTTAATATTCTCGAAATTTCAGATCAATAAACTTGTAAATATAAATTCACGCCAAAATACCAACCAAAATTCTTGACAAGACACAAATTATTGATTTATTATAACCTCAAAATATTAATGAAAAAGAATAGTTAATATCTTAGGCCATGCCCCATGGCGATATGTTTGTCCTTAATGGTGAATTACTGGGTCAAGGTTTGTATTTGCTTGACAATTAAATGACCTTTAAAAGTATTGAAGAACAATTACAATTTCATGAATGATGAGAATTACAAACTTTAGGTTTGGGTTCATTTTTTCAGAGGAAACACTATCTAATTCCTATGCAAACAAATTAGTGAATGATACGTGTAAAGATGATAATGGATAAAGGATGGGATGTGGAAAATATGGTACTATTGGCTTTCATTGAAATATTGTTCAATGTTTTGATAGGGTAGTTATTATATTTTTTTTATTTTTATACGATAGTATATTAGAATAAATTAATGTAATTGTTAGATTACATATTTTTCAAAGTACTATGTACTAAAAATTTAAATTGACGTTTCAAATCAACATCATTGATTCATTCTCAGAGAAGATAATTATGTCTCTTAGAGATAAATCATAAATGTTGATATAAAATATCGATTTAAAAAATGTGGTATATATTACTTCCAAAAACATGTAATTTATTTCTTATGGACTGTGAAAACATAAAATCTGTCATATAATATAATTATTTTCAAAGATTTGATTAATGTATATTTATGAATTAATACCCTACACATATGTTATTTAGGTTTTTTCTAAATTAGAAAAAATTATATTAAATCATCAAAAAAATTGTAATGTCAATACTTTTTAAAGAATAGATTTGTAAATAAATAATTTTAAAAGTTTTTTTTGGAATCTAAACATTATAAAAATTGAGTAAAAATATTTGAAACTTAAACATTAGATAAAAATACTTGTTAGTACCTACGTAGAAGTTACCTAGTATAATCGATTCAACCTAATAATTTGCATAGGGCAATGTGTAGTCAATGAATGCTGAGCACTTTTTGATTTTAACATTAGATTTAAAATATTTGAATTTTAATAAATACAAAATACAATAGTTTATTGTATTTCTATTGGTTAATATAGGGTGACATGACTAATTTCTTGAAAAAATTGTTGTATTTTAGAATAATAAAAGAAAAAATACTAGCACCATCCAATAAAATTGAAGCAATCTAAAAAATTAAACATAGATTATAGTCTATTTTATTTAGCATGTGATATGTTTTTATTCCCAAAAAGCGAGATGAAATAAAGATGTGGGTCTTGGTGGCATATGAATGTGGCTCGATAGCCTATATCATTATCTTTGACCAGGTGATGTGTTGTCTAGGGACATGGGACATGTTCTTATAAGCCTTAGAATGTCATTTGGAATTCATTTTGAGCCAGGCAAGGGCTCTAGTGGTAACGAGTTCATCTGCATATTAGTCAATGTAGTGCCACTTCATTCGGCCAAGTTCTCCCTAGCTATGACATATCTGATAGGTCTGGGGGACTTACCACACTGATAAGTGGCAATGTGTCACCTCTTTATTTGGCCCAGCTCTCCTGGGGCCTGACATCTCTGAGATGTTTGGGGGGCTAGGCATACTGACAACTGGCGATGTGGTGTCTCTTCATTTGGTTGGATTTTCATCGGTTCGTGGTCATATTGATGACTAGTGACATGGTGCCTCTTTATTTAGTCATGTTTTCCTCAACTCTAACATATTTGGCAGATCTAGGAGACTCATTGCACTAATAACTAGTAATGTGGTGTGTCTTCATTTAGCTAGGTTCTCCCTAGCTTTAACATCTCTAACACATCTAGGGGACTCAGCATACTGACAAAGCATTTTTTTATTTTAACATCAAGTTTGAAATATTTTCATTTTTATAAATACAAAATAAAATGGTTTATTTTATTTCTATTGGTCCTAGTGACATACAGATGTGGCTCGGTAGTCTATATCATTATCTTAGAGCGAGCGATGTGTTGTCTACAAACATTGGCATGTTATTATAGGCCTTCAAATTTCATTTATACTTTACTTTAATCCAATCGAGGTCTTGGGTGGTAATCAATTCACCTACGTATTAGTCAATGTGGCATCTCTTTGTTGTTTTAGGTTTTCCTCGGTCATGACATATCTAACAGGTGTAGGGGACTCACCATGCTAACAAGTGGAAATGTGTTGTATCTTCATTTAACATAGCTTTCTTAGGGCCTAACATCTTTGACAAGTCTAGATGACTAGCCACACTAACAACTGGTGATGTGGTGGATCTTTGTTTGGGTAATTTTCTCCTAACTGTGACATCTCTACTAGGTGGGGGGGTTGGTCACACTGAAAACTATCGATGTGGAACCTCTTCATTCAGTTGAGTGGCTCTAACATAAATCCCAGGTTAGGGGAAATGGTCACATTGACAACTGACAACATAGCACCTTTTTATTCAATCAAGCTTTCCTCAACTCTATCATCTTTGTAAGGTTTAGGAGATGAGTTGCACTGACAACTAGCGACATGGTGTCTCTTTATTCTTTGGGCTGTCCTTGACTACAATATCTATGACAGGTCTGGGGAAATCACTGTACTAATAGATGTCAATGTGATGCCTCTTCATTTAAATGGGCTAACCTAGGCCCTGTCATCTATGACAAGTCTAGGGGAATGGTCACACTAACAACTAGTGACTTGGCACCTCTTTATTTGATTAGGTTTTCCAAGGATATGACCTTTGTGATAGGTCTTAAGGATTGGCTGGATTGACAGATGGAAACATGGTGCCTCTTCATTCAGTCAAGTTCTCTTGAGCCCTAAAATCTCTAATAGGTCCAAGGGAGTGGCCATGCTCACAAGTGGTAATGTGTCACATGTTCATTTGGTTGATCTCTCTCCATCCCTTGAATATCTGATAGGTATCTACTATAATCGGTTGAACCTAATATAGTTATTAGTATCTACATGACATCAAGGTAATGTTGATCCAAATGGATTTAACTGATTACAGGCAATGAAAGTTGAGTAATTTTTTATTTTAACATTGGGTTTGAAACATTTTGATGTGAACATTAATCAAAATAATTACTCGCACATGTGGTTACTTGTAAGGTATTAATCAAAAATATTTGTATTGGTTGGGATAATTAAGACTATTTATTACATTTTGATTTGAACATTAACTTGAGAAAATGCAAAATTCCTATATTAAAAATATAGATTTTTGTATGAGTAGGGGAAAAAACATAGGGACATTAGAGAAATAATTTACAATAATAATTTTTGGCACATAACAGTTTAATCAAAATAATTACTTGCACATGCGATCACTATTATAGTTTTAATCAAACATGTTTGTATTAACTGATAAAATTAAGACTATTTATTAATTTAAAGAGTTGCCATATAGGTGTTAATCCAAACACGAGGGAGTGCAGTTGATATTTAATAATACTTTATTATTCTATTTATTATTTTGTTTTGTTTGTGGCTTTATATGACAAAAAAGGGGGAATCACTTTCAATGTGCAATAATCTCAGCTGCTTTTTTTTTGTTGCTTTGCAAGGTTTATGTAGTTTTTTACATAGTTAGGGTTTGAGTTAAAATGGTATGTAATGCATATATTTTAGGTGTGGCATTTGCTCATTGACATTTTCCTTTTGATCAATTGATGGAAAAAAAATGCATGTGAATATTGGTTAATTCTAGATTATGAGATTAGGATTGTTAGGTTTCAAATTATACATAATATTTGTTGTGATCTAAGAATTTGACTCAAGAGAGGATGGTTAGTATGGTGTTAGTTCTAAAATAAAAACAAAATGAAATAAACACACTAATAGCATAACATCCCTAGGCCTAGACACTAGGGAGAGCTTAGTTAACAAACACAAATGACAAACACAACTAAAAATTAAGGAATAAAACACAAGAATTCCTTCACCTTCCTTAGATGCTCCAAATGCCTTTGTAGTGGTGACTTGCTCGGTTTGTGCTCATAAAGTCCTTGGCAATGGAAGCTTGGCTACCTCCATCTCTCCTTGGCACCTTTGGCTTGGCTTGGAATCAATTTGGCATGGTAACACTAATTGCTTGAAGCTTTTGGAACTATTTGTACCTTATAACTTTGCATTATCAAGTCTTGGAAATGATGTGGTAAGGCCTCCTATTTATAGATTTTTGAGAATGTCTAGAATCAACCTGAACTATGCATCTCAAGATTGAGATGTGTGGTTGAAGATTGATTCAATTTTTAGAATTAATTTTGTAATTATCGTCATCATGGCATTGGAAGAAGGGGCAATTAAGAGGCATGGAGGGCATCATGGAAAGCATTGATGAGGCATGGGAGGCATGAATCCTAATATTTGTGGCATTTTTGGCCTAAGTATGTCTTCCCAAGAAATGAGGTCACTTGATGATGCAAATATTCAATATTCATTTATAAAAACAAGTATTCAACAAGTTTCCATGGAATTATTAATTAGGCCTTGATTTGGATTAATTATCTCTTAAGCATTATTAAGCACTTTGTGCACAAATTACTCAAATTGATTAGAATGTCTTGTTATTGGTCGAAAATTTGATTGGATTAGAATTAGAAGGCAATGTCAGATGTGTTGGAATTGTATTCTCATTTAGGATGTTGCCAACAATAAATAATAAAGGCACATGTCTTGTGCAAAAGATTTGAAAGGGAAGAGCATTCCAAAGCACCCAAGTGTAAATTTGGCATTTTGACTCAGAATAATTTGATCAAAGTTAGTTAGCCCATAAATTGCATTGCCCTATTTAGGGATACCCTAGCCAAAATCAGCACTTGAATATGTAAGTTTCACATCATTTAGCTTGTTTTAGTGTTTTTAAGCCAAATTGCACATTTTAAGTGGAAATTGGTCAAAATCTTGGTTGGAGGTCATTAGTGGCCAGATTTAGGTGTCAATAGTTTGCCCCTATTTGGAAAGATGTTGCAAATCATAGGTAAAGCAATATCTTCTCAAATAATTAGAGATGGCCTATATGCCAAAAATAAGATGATGGTTAAAGAACAACGCTCTAAATGGTTTTGGGAAGCCTATGATGATGCCCCCTCGAGCGAGTGGCTATTACATTTATTGATGGATGATCCCTCAAAAAGAAACAAGAAGAAATATGGAATTAACTCGTGGTTGAGATTAATCCAAATGAGAAAATGCTTGCATGCATTGATGTAAAAAAGATACTAATTTTTCCAAAGGTGATTATAATCAGGAATAAAATTCAAAATAATGATTTGCCCATAGGCGGTTATAATCATTAAGAGGCCCTAGATTACCTAAAGATGATTGTGCCCTAGTTAGGGCTGATTAGTAAGCATAACTCGAGGATATAACCTGGAATATAGATTAAAGATGAGTGGGCACAAAAATAATGAAAGAGATGAATAGAAGAATAAGATTGATCAATAGAAAATGATTTAGTTGTACCTACCAATGAGGAGATGTGCATCCTTATTAGCAATGATACAACGAAAATGGTCAAATGAGTTATATTGATCAAGGGTGGGATGGAAAGATTTGCCAAGGTGCCAAGGAGAAACTTCTTACTCCATTGATTATAGACCTTCGTGAAGTTGATTTTTGTTATAGCATGTGATGGTAGGCTTCATGATAGAACATCATGAAGACTTGGCCAAAATATGCGTAAGGACTGACTCTTGATCTAATAAAAACTTGAAAACAATGCACCAATGATAAAAACCATGATGAACATGTCAACGTATGAATATGGATAGACTCAAGAATAATGTGTGTAAGGAATCACCCAATGCATACATATAGACCGAGTCAAGGCAACAGTGTTGAAAGCAAACAAAAAGGCAAGCAAATAAATAAATAAACAAATAGAAAAATAAACAAACAAATAACTTGAAATAAACAAAAAAATAGAAAGATTGAAAACAAATGCAAGAGAAAGCATTCTAACAATGACAATGCTCCAGTAAGGCAGATCAAGGATAACTGACTAGGCTTAGACATGACAAATGTTTTTGAATTTTTGAAATGTTATGAATATTTTTAGAATTTTGAGGTATCTTAACTCGTTAGATAATGAAAAAATACCTACTTGAAAAATGGTGAGAGTGTTTGGCTTAGGTTGCTCACAAAATGGTAAGAGTGTATGGAAAGGGAGACTGAGGTGACCTCAACATGAACTGAACATGACCTACACAATCCTAAAATGACCTCAATTTATAGTAATTCCATCCACACAAAAGGTAGGTAAAAACCAACTAGGTCCCAACAAGTTCTCAAATCTGATAAATGGCCAGTCAAATGAAAATAGCGATGGCAAGGTGATGCAACAATGCATGATAAACAAGTGTTGCCCCTAGTTTGGCCATAGGTGGTTATAACTAGGATACAATGGCATAGGTCAATGATACTAATTTTTCCATAGGTAGTTATAATTAGTAGTAAGACTGGTGAGACATTGATTTGCCCATAGATGGTTATAATTAAGCTCACATAAACAAACTTGATAGGATGAAAGATATCTTACCAAATCAATTATCACACTAATTTCATAGACTGTCATTTAAACACATGATTGATTATTGAAACTTGATCAAAATCCCCTCATAAAAAGTGCAGGAAGAACCAAAGTAACCAAGATCGAAATAGGATTGGGTAGGATGGCTAAAAATAGGCTTTGGTCTAGATAGGAATGGAATGATAGAATGGTATCATTTTTGATAGACTGGATAAAATGGTAAGAGGGTTGCCCTCAAGTGATGGGGTAAATGGCTGGGATATATAATAATGGGATATGGATATGTAACAATGGCAATGACATGGTATATGTTTTTGGCCTAGGTGTGGTTTTTGATTTTATTGTTCCTATTGATGGCGAGATGCACATCCTAATCAACAAATGATACAAACAAAATATTTGATTATGTTAATTGATATCCCACACCTCATCTAAATAGTTGCTTTGTCAAGAACTCGATGTAGATCTAGTTGTCGAGAATACTTTTATGATCTTCGTTGGTCATTGAATTTGATTCTTTCAAACATTGAGATAATGTATCTTTGTAGCCTCTATAAATTAAAGTGCAGTTGTGGATGGTAAACAAGGACAAATAATGGATGGTAGGTTTGATTTTGAAATGGAATGGTAGATTATAATGGAATGTGTAATGGTGGGGAAACAAATGAATATCAAGACTTTCAATCACACATAATGTTGCTAATGTCAGATTTAACATAACTTTGGTTGTGGTGGGGCTGAAGACTTGTTCTCTTGATAGGACCACCAATTTTTCTATTGTTTGATTTTGAGAGTAGCTACCATCTGATTAGGCTATAGATAAGAACTTTTTTGAATTGAACTTTGATTTTGTTTTCATCCAATAGTGAAGAAATTTTATGCTCAGCTATTAATGCCTCAATGAGGTTTTCACCAAGGAAGTTGTCTTGATTGTCCCGTAGCACCTCCGAGAAGGTTTCACTAAGGAATGTTGAATTTTGACTTTGATTGTCTTCTAACGTTTTAAAAAAAGTTTCAGTACAAGATGCTGAGTTCTGAATTTGATTGTCCCCTAGCACCTTTGAGAAGTTTTCACTAGGAGAGTGTTCTTCTGCTACATGAATGTTGTCTTGGCATCCTTGCTCTTCTTCAACTAATATGTCACCATGGATGTAGTTCAAAAAAGTGTGATTCTATCTGTCCCAATTGATACTTTTGGGAGATGGAATGTCAATAATATGGCTATCTTGGTTGATGGTAATGGCCTGTGGAATGGTAATGGAATGAGTAGAGGCTACACAATCCTCATAGAAGATACTAAGAGAACTTGTGTCGATACTGAAGTACTCATCCTTAAAAACCATAGAAAGATCACAAATGTATTTAAATTGATCTATGAAGTATGTGTAACCAATGTTGTAACATCTATGAACATATTATTTTTTTGAATATGATTCTAACTCAATGGACTATAAATCTAATGTTGAGACTGATGTTGATTCTTATTCTAATTATGATGATAAATCTAATGTCAGTTCAAGAATAGAACCTAACTCTAAATTTGATTATTCATCTAATGGGTACTCTATTACAATGATGTCTTGTTGAATATTTGGTATTGGACAACTAATAGCTTGTGATGGCATAATGGGCTCCACAAAAACTAGTTTTTCAAAGTGAGACTCTTCTAAGATGGGAAATAGGTCAAGAGACAAATCCTCAAAGATTGGCTTGTAAATAGGAGGCTCTTGAAAAATAGGCACATGGTCGAGGTAATGATTTTCCCAAAGGTGGTTATAATCATTAAAAATTGACTCAATAAATATTGGCTCATCAGAGTGAGACTCCTCGATAACTAGTATAGGATCAATAGGCAATTTTTCACAAGTTGACTTATCACAAATGATTGGTTCAACAAAAACATCTCAAATTGGTTGGTTCTCTTGGCCTTGGTTTCCAATGAGTTGGAAAATACCAATTTTGAACACAACTTGGTCTTTGAAGGATTGGATCGGTTGAGGTTTGGTTGAGATTGGTAATGGATGAGGAATGACTTATGGTTGGATAATGATAGGGCCTTAGAGAGCATAATTGCTCGCATGAGCCAAAGGACAAAATCCTAAGATGGTAATGATAGGGTGTTGTGGGGCTTGATTGCTTGCACAAGCTAAAAGACTAGATCCTGGTATAGAAATGGTATGATGTGGTGGAGCTTGATTACTCACATAAGCTAAAGCATCCAAGTCTTCCTCATAAATCATATCATCTTAGTTGTGAGTTGGCACATAAGTTGGTTCTTGACTGTCTTCCATGTATTGATTCTTAAAAAAAGGGTATGGATTCATATCCCAAAAAATATTATCTGTATTTGGGTCTTCAAAGTCTTCCTCACAAACCTCTTCATACCAACCAAGGTCTTGAGTTGGATCACAAGTTGTTTCATGACTTTGTTCCCCATATTGAGTGTTATAGGGAAAATAATAAAACTCCTTAGAAAATCTTTCTCTATAGGGGTTCCTAGTGGGATTTTGTGTGGCCATTCTATCATAAGTTGGATTGTATGTGACTGCACCATAAGTGTAGCGAAACATATCTACATAAATGATGAAAGCTTTGAAACAAAAAAGCTTAGAGTTCTACAAACTCTAAAAAATTGTCCAAAGGACAAATGGTTCAAACTTGGTCTAACTTGGTCAAAGGGGTGGAGTTGTATCTCCAATATGGTCTGAAAATCCAGTTGTATCTCCAAAATGATTGGTGATAAAACTTGGCATAAAATAGTCTAACATCAAATGTCTAATGTCAAATTTCATATGCACAAAAGGTCAAGAATTTGAATTAAAACTAGCATATCAAAGGTCTAGGTCAAAGTGTTTCAAACAAGGTCTAAACTAGGAAAGGAAAAAGTTGAGTTAATAGGTATTTTATCCAAATGCGCAGTCAACAGATAGGATTAAACAAATAGGCATGCGCTAGGACTTTTGGCCAAATGACATCAAAATCTAGACTTAAAACAAAGGCTGATGTGATTTGATTTAATCTAACAAGTTTGGAAACAACTTATACATAGACCTGACACATAGAATCAAACATAAACATGATCAATTGGCATAAGGCATAAGACAAAAGGCTCTTTGAGAAAGTTTGTGTTCTCCCAAATAAAGGCAGAAACAATGATGAGGATAGGCATTAAACAAACAAACCATCTATAGTTTTCAAATTTGGGTAATCGATTAACCAAAGTTATGCAATCCAAAAGAGAAAGATCTATGTATTAGCCCCACGAATTGAGGTTTAAATAGAAATCAATCAATGTTTGAATCCAAACTTGATAAGGCTAATTGAAAACTCAACGTTGAAAACTAGGATTTGACCAAACAAGCTAGATAAGATTGGACAGCATGACGACACAAGACAAAGGTCCAAATGGTATACACAAAATGGTTTGAAAAAAATGGTTTTTGATACAAAGTGAAACAAGTCTTAAAACAAATTGAGTAGCCTAATGGTGTAAGCATGCTCAAATGATGTGATCAATGCTATGTTTCAAAAGACTCAAGGGCATAAATGGTTTGACATGATGTGGGCAGCATAACACTACCTTTCACAACTCAAATGCATTGTTTTGACATGGCTCATGAACAAACAAACAAGTTTTAGCCTCAAATCATACCAAGCAAATAATGACCAAAATACATTAAGTATAATCGTCTAAATATTAACAAGGGTATGGCAATATGGGTTGACTAACTATCAAGCTGTCAAACATTTCTAGGGGAATCCATTGCATAATGACTTTCACGTCAAACAATGCAAAAGACAAGCACAAAAATTGGGTGACCATGGCATTGGCTAGTTGTAAAAAGGTTTAATCATTTTTACAACCACTACATCTTACCATTTGCTCAGTGTAGTGCGATGTCCAAATGTAGATATGTCCCATTTCAAACTCTAAAGGAGTCAAATGAAGTCAATGCTAGGAGGTGAAACCTGGGTCAAAGCTTCCCTAAATAAATCATGGGAGGTAATGACGTCCCCCTTGCAAGCCAAGTTTGCATAAAAATAAAGAAAGCATGAAAGTAAAAAGACTTTAGGGTCATTTTCAAAGTCACCCAAACTTTGACAAGTTTTTGGGGAGTGCTTTAGATGACATTCTTTCTAAGCCTTGGACTAGGATTTTTGCAATAGAAATGGCACTTTTGATTCCAAGGGTTCCCTAAAAGGGACAAATGGAATAACATACACACAACATTCCTCTTTTTTTCAAACAAAATCTAATTAAACAACTATTGCAAATAAGAATTAACAAGTGTGTTCAATTTTAAGCCCAAATGAAAGATTTGGTGGTGTTCATTTAACACCTTGGCCTGATCTTTAAACTAAAAATACAAGTGTATTACATTCAAAAATCACTTGTTCATGTTTATGAGATCCTTCAAATTTTTACTTTCTTGTTTTTTAATTTTGCATAAATAAAGTAAAATCAAAATTAAAATGAAGATTAGAATGCAATAATAATCAGAGAAAATCAAAGATAACACCAACAAGTTGATAATGGAGTTCGGCTTCAATAGCCTACATCTCTGGGTCCACCCAATAGTGAGGACTATTCTATTAAAATGCTACAACAAATGGCTTCAAAACCTTTACAAATCTTCAATTTTGCCTTCTCTGATCTTTATATGCCTGCAAATATTTCCCTTAGACCTAAAAACAAAATCCCAAGGCCGTACAAGGCAACAACAAGGCTCTAATCCTCTTAATTCTCTTTACACAGTCAGAAATCCATGTCAATAAAAGTAAAAATAACTCCCTTTTATAACATTTCAGCCATTGTGGCTGAAGTGGTCAAGGCTATTCAATTTTGGGCGATAGGTTAGGGGTTTAAACCACCTCCCACCTTTCTAGGTGCCTTGACTAAGTATGAATCGGCCTCTCCTTGTTGGGTGCGCTCAGGTTCTCCTCCCTAGGCACCAAACATGCAGTTTGAACATTTTGACTTCTTCTTCCCTCCTTTTTGGTGCCTTGGACTTTGAAATTTTCCTTGGGTGGCGTGATAGACATGGTGCCTTTAATACATTTGAATTTTTCAAATACCATGTGCATAAAAAAACACCTAACCAATATTTTTTTGCCTTCTAATTATTTGCCATGTGTCAAATGGAGATTGGTCCACTTGGTGTTCCCTCATTGCACCACGTCATCTTACGACACCAAATTTTTACCTATTGAACCAAAACTTTAGTGGCCTATAACTTTTGCATACGGTGTCTGTTTTGCAAACCGTGAAAAGCATCAGAAAGAACTCGATGAGTAATACAATGTGAAAATGATTTGAACTAAATTTGAAGAATTTAAAAAATAGAACGGTACATGGATCCACCTGGATCATGGCCTTAGTTGTAAACTTTGAAAACATTCACCAAAAACATCTAAATTCTTTTTTAAACACCGAAACAAGGTTCTTAATTGATTTTTAAGAATGCAAAAGGTGATCTAAAACATGTTTTTAACATATGTCAAGCTTGGTCCTGCAAAAAAAATGTTAGCATGTCCTTTAACTTTGAATCTCTTTTTGGTTTGAAACAATGAACTTTGGAAAACGAGCTCTCGGGTATGTGTTTTAAGAAAAATATAGTGACCAGCATTGGTTATATACAATCAATGATGGTTACTTTGGCTAATTGATGTCAATTACTTAACCGACATCAGATATATCAATGTGACCATCTTGACAGGTATCTAACTGATGTTGATTTTGCTAACCAATGTCGGTTAAGCTACGTAACTGATGTCAATCTTACTTATCAACGTCGGTTACTGTGTAAAACTATGGCAAACAAAAATGGTAAAATAAAGTTAGAAAATCAATTTGTAAGAGTTTTAAGGGTCCAAATAAATATTTTAGAGTTGCAAAATTATCTTCTTCATGTGTGAGATGCATCTAGTCCCATCGGGCGTGCCATTATGTGATCTAGGAATTTGACTCAAGAGAAGATGGTCAGTATGGTGTTAGTTCCAAAATGAAAATAAAATGAAAGAAACACACTGATAGCATAATATCTCTAGGCCTAGACACCTGGGAGAGATTAGTTAACAAACACAAATGACAAACACAACTAAAAATAAGGAATAAAACACAAAAATTCCTTCACCTTCCTTGGATGCTCCAAATGCCTTTGTAGTGGTGACTTGCTCGGTTTGTGCTCATGAAGTCCTTGGCAATGGAAGCTTGGCTACCTCCATCTCTCCTTGGCAACTTTGGCTTGAGGCTTGGCTTGGCTTGGAATCAATTTGGCATGGTAACAATAATTTCTTGAAGCTTTTGGAACTATTTGTACATTATAACTTTGCATTATCAAGTCTTGGAAATGATGTGGTAAGGCCTCCTATTTATAGATTTTTGAGAATATATAGAATCAACCTAAACCATCCATCTCAAGATTGCAATGTGTGGTTGAGGATTAATTTAATTTTTGGAATTAAGTTTTTAATTATCCTCATCATGACATTAGAAGAAGGGGTAATTAGGAGGCATAGAGGGCATCATGGAAGGCATTGATGAGGCATGGGAGGCATGAATCCTAATATTTGTGGCATTTATGGCCTAGGGATGTCTTCCCAAGAAATGAGGTCACTTGATAATGTAGATATTCAATATTCATTTCAAAAAACAAGTATTTAACAAGTTTCCATGGAATTATTAATTAGGCCTTGATTTGGATTAATTATCTCTTAAGCATGATTAATTACTTTGTGCACAAATTACTCAAATTGATCAGAATGTCTTGTTATTGGTCTAAAAGTTGACTGGATTGGAATTGGAAGGTGATGTCAGATGTGTTATAACTGTATTCTCATTTAGGATGTTGCCAACAAAAAATAACAAAGGCACATGTCTTGTGTAAAATATTTGATAGGGAAGAGCAATCCAGAGCACCCAGGTGCAAATTTGGCATTTTGACTCAGAATGATCTGATCAAAGTTAGCTAGCTCATAAATTGCATTGCCCCATTTAGGGATACCCTAGCCAAAATCAGCACTTGAGTATGTCACTTTCACATCATTTAGCTTGTTTTAGTGGTTTTAGGCCAAATTGTACATTTTAGGTGGAAATTGGTCAAAATCCTGATTGGAGGTCATTGGTGGCCAGATTTAGGTGTCTACATTTGTGAGCATGGATTGGTTTTTTTAGTATCTTATATTTGTATTTGTTTTGTAAGCATTTGATTTTGAGTGATTTAGTTTTTTGAATGTCTTTTATTCTCAATGAATCTCTCTATGTTTGTTCAAAAGTAGAATATGGCATTTTTGCTATGATGCTTCAGGTACTTATTTATGGTGGGTTTTGTGGCTTTTTTGCTTGCCAATCTTATCAATAGTCTTTTAGTGTGTAGTTTAAGGTGTTGTTGTGGTCTCAAAGGTAGTGCAAGTGTCATTTTTTATGGGGCTCCTTAGTGGGTTGTCAGTTTGACTGGACAACTTTTAAACAATTTTGGGTCGAGTTTTATGTTACTTTGATAAGCAATGTTTGGAATTAGTTGCACTTTCTATTTTCTATGAGCTTAAGGAATGTTATTTTCTTATATTGGAGACTATTCATCTACGCTTTATTTCTCATACTATAGTTGTTCCCGTGTTATTTTCTTTGGAGTATTAGTTGCTTCTCGTCCTTTTCTTGGGCCTTTTATTGCAAAGGTGAATTTAACACTTACCAATTTCTGTTCAGGGCTTGGTGATGAGGCACAAATCAAAATTGGTTGCAATGTATTTTTTGATAAAAAAATATTATGTAATATGTTTAGGAATAAAATTATTTATTTATTGTTGTGATAATCTAGTTATAAAAATATGTTTAAAATGTGTGTGTGTGTGTGTGTGTGTGTGTGTGTGTGTGTGTGTGTGTGTGTGTGTGTGTGTGTGTGTGTGTGTGTGTGTGTGTGTGTGTGATGCAACAAAGTTTGCTCATTTATGTATCCAATGCATTCATCAATAAATGTGTCAAGTTGGTGTGCATGTCTTAGATTTTGCTTTACATGCGATTAAAATTAGAAAAAAAATAATACTAATTATATTAATTTAAAAAAAATAAAACACTTTGTGTAGTTTATGTTCTTTGTAGTACTTTGTGAATAGTTGATTGAGTTTTCATCTAGAAAACAAAATAGAGAGAGAGAATGATAAAAGGGAATTTTTTTTCCTTCAATGGCAACTACTTCATCCACATATTCGTCAATGTGGCACTTTGTAATTTGACCAAGTTCTCTTAGGCCCTAACATATCTGGAAGGCTTAGGGAATTACCACATTGACAACTGGGAACATGTCGCATTTTCATTTAGACCAACTCTCTTGGGCCCTAAAATCTCTAATAGATCTGGGGGGACTAGCCACATTAAAAAGTGGAAATGTGGTGCCTCTTGATTTGATAGGGGTATTCTTAGCTCTGGCATCTCTACCAAGTTTGGGGGACTAGCCAAACTAACATATGGCAATGTGGTGTGTCTTCATTTGGCCAAGCTTTCCCTAGCTCTGACATCTCTACCAGGTCTGGGGGATCGATTGCACTGACAAATGATGATGCAGTGCCTCTTTATTTGGTTGGACTCTTCCTGACTTTCACATCTATAGCAAGTTTAGGGGACTCAATATGCTAACAACTAATGATGTGATGCTTGTTCACTTGATCAGGCTCTCTTAGGCTTTGACATCTATGAGAGGTCTAGGAGACTACTGGAGAGTGGGTGTGTTGTGATCAATGTGACCAAATTTTCTTGCTATTTTTTTTGTTTATTTTTTTAATTTTGAGACAAAGCAATAATGAAATATTTTTAATTCTGTTTCAAATTTAAAGGGGTATTAATATTATAATTTTTTGAAACATGTAGGTTTTATTCTCATTGTAGACATCTGAGGCTTTTACCAAGTTCTAAAAAAGCTCTGATAACTATCTTGTAACTAGGAAAATATGATGGTCACTAGTCATTTTTTTTAATTCTACAATGATAATGTAAATATCTTGTTGGGTAGTTTTTTTTTCCTACGTCAAACAAGAGTGCTAGAAAATTGATGTTGTCTTGAATTTGGTGTTTCATTTATTGATAGTTTACCATGTTCTTCATTGTGAGAAAAAAATAATAATAATACAATGAAAAAAAAAGGTGGAAAAAAATAGTAAATAATCATGAAAAGAAAAATAAATGAGATTGAATTGGGTTATTTGGAGGGAATCATTGATGTGGACACATATCAGCAAAAATTTGACGATGCTTTGAAAAATGAAAATATATTTAGGATTGTATCATTCAATTATGTTGTTGGTGATTGCGTTTTTGATGCATTTCAAGTGTTATTGCATTTATGTTACACATCAAGAATGCTATGACCTGGCATCATTAACTATTTTATGAATTCTTTAAACAATGGGGATGCAGAGAAAAGATACTCATATGTAAACCAATTACATCTAGATATATTATATGATTTGCATCAAATACATGATACGAATGAGATTTTTTATAAATGAGCTTATAGATCAGGGTGAGACTAGTCTGTGTGGTGACATATTTTGTATTTAGTGGTTATGCAAATGGTTGAACATTTCTATTTCTATTTGTTTTATGCTGAGAAGAAAAGGTTATCTACATTTCAACAAAGAAAGTTGTATTCCACTATATTTAATCTTTTTCCATGACATAAACCCCATGCATGGATATTTTAAACCATTATTTTAAAAAAAAATATGCAGTCAGAGCATGATTTTTAATACAAAGATGTCAAATATTTGTAAAAAAAACTTCTTTGTACTAGAATTCTATTTTTCATGATCTGGGAGCATATGAAATGTACATAACAAATAATTTAGGCTCCAACTATGGTGAAATCTTATTTGATGTTATTATTTTGTTAACTAAACATGAGTTTGATGGTCATGCTCTTCGTTGATATATGGCACAATCTTTTTCCAATGGTATTGTTGTGCCAAATAGCTATGCAATGGATTTTTTAAGGCATAGCTTATTTAAGGCTTTGTGAATAGGAACTATGAAAATAAGAACCTAAAATATTTTTTGAATGAAAAATGTATGTTGCAAATATTGGAATGCCATATCAATAAAGTGGACCTGAAATTAATGACTTTTATTGTTCATGGCTTTTAAACATTCTACAAAGCTATCTTCGATTATGGTCAATAAAAACTAAAAACATTTTAGAAATATTTTTCAATTGTTCTACTCCACAGAAAACATAAAACATTATCTATTTTGAGACATATACATTTTATATTTATTACGATCTATTAAAAATAATTTGCATAGATCAGATTGCATATGCAATGCTAGTGGATATTTTGATAGGGTTTTTAGATAGCAATAGTTTCAAAGGTTTTGAAATAAGAACAAGGTCTTTTCAAATTACAAAATAATATGAAAGGGAACCTTCTATTAGAGAAAAATCTAAGGCTACAAATAGGCATCATACTTCTCTACATTGTTTGAAATAACCCATACGTGAGCAAAAAAACAAAACTATGTAACAAAAACATATAATAGAAACACTAAAAAATAGCTTAAATGGGTGCAAAAAATTATTATGCTCGATGAAAGCAATGATAGGTTGTCACAAAAATTAATAATTGGGATGCACACAATATGATCGGTGAAGTATAATAAACAACTTATTAAAATCAATCAAAGACATGCCCATTCATTCTTGTATAGTTTATGAATAGTTATATTTCAAAAGTAATATTTTTCTGATTGACATTGACATTTTCAAAGCATTTGATTGTGCTTTTGCACATTCAACATTAAAAAAACTTGCATTGGGCAAAAAAATATGCAAGCAATGTAAGAGATACTCTTGAAAATGGGAAAGTGGTGACATTTGTTTTTCTTTTCAACATTAGGAGAAACGAAAAAAATGTTATTGTGAAGAAATTAGCACTTTTAGAAGAAAGATTGGTTACTTTGTGAATGTCATTTGCATAGGTGCTAGAGCTTGGCTACAAACATTCATAATATGGCCTCACATGAATGATTATAAATGTCTTGATGGATGTTTTGTTATTTTTAGAATAATGGGGTTTTATTCCTAGTTAAATAAATAGGTCTGAGCAAAGTAAATCAGTAAATAATGTATAATAATTAAGGTACTAGCTTGTGTAAATAGATTTGTATTTTTTCCTTTTACAAATATAGTAATAAGTAAGATAAATCTAACTTAGCTTATTCTGAATGATCTGAACTGAGACAAGGTCTGATAATGGAGGAACAAGACTGAGAAACTATCAAAAATAGATCTTGAGATTCATTTATAGATTGGATAGGAGTGTCAAAAGTGGGACACCCTATTGTCCATCACTATAATCCTTTTTTGACATTGTTATCCAAGTGGTCTGAGCTTTCTAGGTTTTTTTCGGTAGGCCTGTGTTACCCTATCAGTGAAATATTAAAGCTTGGAAGCCTGCAAAGCTCATTATGCATCTATTTTAAATCTTCAAATCTTTAGGATCTCTTTGTGCTTGAACTTGAATGGAAACTTGGAAAAGATAGAGAAGGGGTTAGTGTGTAAAGGATATGCTAGATGCACTTCACACCCTATATGTTGGCATGCTACCTACATACCAATACTCTAAGGATAGATCAAGCTAATGTAGTTCTCCCATTGAAGTGCTTAGTGTAATTATGTATGATAAATGCAACTAGATGCAAAAATGGATGTACTTTGGATGGACAGGGATTGGTGCAAAGGTTTAAATAAGCTTGAAATGATTTTAGAAGGCTATATGCAGAGAATAGGGAAGAGTTTTTGAGTGTGTTTACTTGTATTCTTGCTTCTTTCTTGTAAAATGAGTGCCAACCATTCTAAATGGACTTTCAATGGCCTTTTATAGGGAAATTAATGATCATGGGTTAAATGAATTCACATTAGACTAACAAGAAAAAGGATAAGGATCTAAAATAAGCTGACCGTTAGGACCAATTTTGCACTTGGACAACAACACCAAAATCAGGACACCCTAGGTTTTAACACTCCTGTCTAAGTTGGGTACTATTATCTAGAAGGAATGAGACTTGGGGGGATGGATCTAGGCCTAAAATAGCTACCTATATCTTTAAGGGTTAAGTTTGGAAGGTTGTGGATGATTGGGAATTACTAAAAGAATAGCCTAGAAGGGTTGTGTAAGCAAGTAGGAAGACCTATGGATTGGGTGTCATTAGCCATACTGAAGTCATCCAATTTTGTATTTTATATGACTACATTTTACCCCCCTTTATTCTAACAATGTTTCAAATAAAAATACTAGGATAAGGGAGAAGCTCATGAAGCTGTGTGATGTTAGATGTGTAAAGAGATAACATGTTGTGAAGTGTGAATCTGCAATGAAAACATAAAAGTAGATAAACTCTTACTAGATATGCTATATCTAAAATAAAAACATATAAAATCTGAGTAAGAAGAAGATAAAGGAATGAATAAACCTCATTGGGTATGCAAACTAATACAAAACTTGTTGTGATGTTGGATTGATATTGGGTATGTGTTGAATCAAGACTAATATCATGAATGGAGCTGAGCGCTTAATTCCCCAAAAAGTGGATTGAGAATGTAAAGGTTGGCCCTTTATCTCCATCATCACTACCTAAGTGAAGCTAATGAATCACGCATGTGTCAATCAATGTTTGGAATGTGTGTCCAATCCCTCTGAATAGGTGGCTCAAGAATACAAAGGTTGGCCCTTTGGATCCATCATTGCCAACTGAGTGAAGCTAATGAATCATGCATGTGTCAATCGATGTTTGGACTATGTGTCTAATCCCTCTGAATAGGTGGTTCAAGAATACAAAGGCTGGCCCTTTGGCTCCATCATTGCCCCATGAAGTGAAGCTATGAAGTGATACCAGTATAAAATAGATGTCATATGAGATGGCTCATGGAGCCCATGGATGTTTTGTATATCTAACAATGTGGTGTGGGTGGCCTAAATGTATGTTGAAAACTAGGCCATTCTTGGCCATTTCAAAAGATGAAGTTTAGGCTTGTATTAAAACTACTCAAAAACTAATGTACTAGGCTTATATGAAAGCCAACTCAGGAACTTGAGTACTCAAAAAGTTAAACTTGTATGAAATTTCAAATTTAAATTGATGCCAACCACCTGTAGATGGAGTAAGGCATGCAACTACGGAGAATGTCTGGTTAATAAACTAAACTCAAAAATAAAAGAAGACCAATGTGTCACACACATTGCCCTAAATCATGAGTGTCTAGAACATGTATTTCGATCTGAAAGTTATGTCATTTATCCAATCTAAAACTGAAAGTGGGAATCATCATGCCACGCATGATAACCCTGTATATCTAGATTCTCTAAGAAAACTATATTGAATTGTTGATTTTGATTGATTTGGATGTGCAAAAACTATATTTGAATTGAAATTTTTGCCTATTTTTGGAAAACCTAAGTGTTTTTCTACCTAGACAGGGGTGCCAAAATGAATACATCCCTATGTTTGGCACTACTATCCATTTTTAGTGTTATTATCCTATGTTGAAATTGGTTACTGATCTAGAAATGTCATTATTTTTTTGCTCTATTCTGACTGGTTTGACCTCTGGATTCTAAACTAGGTGGTATAAATTTTGTTGTTTCATCTACTAGGAGCTTTGATCTCTATGACAAAACCCCTTTTTGTTTCCCCCTCTTTTGAGGGTAGGAATGATGAACTTGTAATGACTATCCTCAAAAGAAAGAACCTGTAAGTGTGTTAAGCTATATAAATATATGATATAGCAGTGATATTTGACAAGATATTTATATATATATAACAATGTTTGTATTTATAGATTTTTAGATCAATAAGGGTATGCCTAGATAGATATAATAATGTAAAAGCATGTGAAAAGTACTAAACTAGAATTGGAAATTGTAGATGTTAGTTGTTAGTTGTTAGTTGTTAATTGGATGGATAGAGCATGATGTACATCATGGCATCCAAAAAATCAAGGTAAATGCATGATATGGATCATGACATTGTAAAACATGAAAAATCAATCAAGCAACAAGCAAGAAACATACTGGGATGGCCAAGGGGCCATGCAAAAAAGGAACATGGGCACATGTCACTCAAACTAGAAAGTAAGCATAAAATGTATGTTCAAATGCCACATACACAAACAAGTGAAACAAGAAAAATTGGCATAATAGCCATAGGCACATGGAAGAGTACAAGTAAAGGACATTAACAAATGTCCTAAGGCACACAAATGAATAGAATTAAAGGACATTAGCAAATGTCCTAAGGCACAAACATGAGACAAGCAGGAACTAGAAATGCAATCACATAAGCTACAATAAGCAAGAGGAGAAAGCATGTAGTAATTAGAAAGGTAGAATCACATCTAACTAATTAAAGCAAATGTGAAATTATGAAAAACATGTGTAGTACAAGACTAGGTATATGCTAAGAAATACATAAGTGTTAGATACTAGTGAAATGTTGATATAATAATCTATGTAATCTAGAAAGGAATGGACATCAGCATGATAACTCAGAGTGTGTAATGTAGGATTGACATAACCTGGATGGTGTAGTCATGTATAAGATGCTCCTAGTGAGTAGGTATATTGATGTGTGTCTCGAATGTAGAAGTAAGAATGCCCCCTCAATGGGTAGAGTGAAGCAATCAAGTAGCTAGATGTCACTACACACACTTAAAGAAAATCAAGTGAAGCATGGAAATATAGAAAAATTGGCATACAATAGCATGAAATAGCAAATGTAAGTCCTAGCATGAGAGCATTAATGAAAAGCATGGATGATGCATACAATGGAAATGTTTTTGGTATTTTTGACAAATTTGAATGTTTTTGTATATTTTGAGTTTTTTGTATTGTTTTTGTATGTTTTGAGTTTTTTGTATTTTGATATAACCTATGTAAAAGTAAAACTAGGAATAAATAATACTAATCGATGAGTCTCAGATGAAACTCCCTATCATGTTGTCCTATATCAAACAACTAAATTGTGCATGATCATGAGGCACGATTGAATGTCTAAGATTGTGAAGCTAAAATATGTGTACATTGTAACTACTCTAAAATTTCTGAAGTGGAAATTGAATGTGGGGTCCCCTTATAACTCTAAGAAGTGGATGCAATTTCAAGGATCTTAGGGACCCATTTGGAAGTAGAAGAATCTCTTTGAGCAGGTGATCTCTATGTAGTTTTATGAGACCTTAATGTTACTGCTCTAGGTGTGAACAATGTAGATAGAAGCTATCTAGAGTCTTAAAATTTTGGAGGTGTGTGAACCATCTATACTAGTGATGGATACCACAACTGTGGTTAGATCTGAAGTGGAAGCAAAACTAAAATTGGAGGAAAACTAAAATAGGTAGAAGAATTAGAGCTAGTGTTTATAAGCTCGTAGATGGCTCTAAAGTGGGGAGTGGTGACTCATAAGGAACTCCACGGACTGTAATAACCTAATTATCATGAATGAATTTCATGCATCTATGAACTGTAAAAGGTAATGCCTCAAGTTTTTAAATTCATGGTTGACCAAATAATATGTCAAAAACTCTTGCATTGGGAACTATAGTGAATGATGTTTCCAAATATGTAGGACCAACCTGTAGTGGAAGTACTATCTCATCCAATGAACTCTGTATATACCCACTAAAAACATTGATAACTATGTCTGTTAGAGTGATATCCTACTTTGAATAACCTAAATGTTGTAGTAGTGTTAAGGTGCACATGTTAAGGCTAGAACCATTATCAAGAAGCACACTACGAATAGGTTGATTATGAATATGTGCTCTAATAAAAAGTGCATTATAACTTGTATTATCCTCCATAATCTCTTGATTTGAAAAATATGTCAAAGTTCTGGATGGAACTCTAGACTCATACACACCTATCATACCTCTCAAAGGATGTGCCTTAACTAAAAGTGCCTAGTATGTAGCTGGTGAAGGATGTGCATGGTATGTATGGTGAATACCTGAGGTGTCCTCTTTCTCCTATTTAGAATTTTGTGGAAATAAATATGATAATATTTTCAAAGCTTTATCTTTGTTGGCTTTGCCTTTGGAGGCTCAATTGAAGTGCATAGATCAAGTAGTTGTCATCTATTAAGTCTTGTATCTTATATCTCAAAATGATGCATCTATTTATTATGTGGCTTAGTGCTCTGTAAAAATCACAAAATGCATGTTGATCATATCCCTATGGAAGAGGCTTTGTTGGGTCAGCTTCCCAGATAAGAGGGAGAGTGATGATGTTAAATTCCAATAACTACTATAAAACCTTGGCTGGAGAAACTAGTAGTTGGTGAATGCATGACAAGGTGATGTTGATAAAACCACATGCTGAGGGGATCTGAAGCAGCATTGATTGTTGGTTGATTTTTATTCTTATTATCATTGATTTTGACCTTATATGGGACTTTGCTATTACTCTTGTTTGTTGTGTTTGAGATACATGAGTACTTAAGTTTGCCCATTGAAATTAGCTTGATTTCTCTTTCTTTGAGTGTATGACACAATTTGGTGACAGAAGAGAATATTTTAAACATAATAGATTCATGCAATGATAGTAGAAGGCTCTATTTAAAGATGTCATATAACTCTTGATAAGCCATGGGGCTAGTTAGCTTAGCTAGAATAGTCTTGTATCTAAGAACATAATCCATGAGGGGCTCATTTGACCTTTGTTTTTGCTAAGAAATTGTGCATAATAAACCTTATCACCAATGTTGATATTGAAATGTGTTAGGAACATGTTTTCTAAAGTATTGAATGTCATGATCAACTGATTCGGTAGACTATAAAACCATTGTAAAGCATAATCATTTAGAATCCATAGAAATAGCTTGGTAAGTAGCCAGTCATTGGGTACATAATCCAAACATGCTACATGAAAAGCTCCCAAATTTGTCTCTAGATCACCCTTGTCATCATATAGAGTGAGCTTGGGTTGAACAAAACCTGATGGTAAGGGTGTAAAAGTAATATGATGTGCCAATGGTGTATGCAAAAGAGAAAAAGAGTCCAAAGCCTACATAGGTCGAGTGGTACCTTGATCAAGATGTTGCACCTTGAATTGAAGAGATCTTATCTCTTACACAAGGGCTGCCACATCAAGAGAGATGGATGTATGAGCTATAACTGGTGGCATAGAGGCAGATTGGGCTACTATAGGGGGTTGTTGAGACATAGCTACCTCTATAGTGTCATTTTCAACTGGTTGCTCTATGCTTTGATAATATTGACCATTGTTCACTTTTTATTGTTCCTCGTGTAGAATTCTAAATATGTCATCTTGCATATATAGATGTTTTGTTAAGAGTTCTTGAAGTTATCTTTTATCAGTTTCATCAAAACCAGTATATTGGGTCATTGTGAAATTTAAAAAAAAATTATAATGTGTTTGAATGTTTTGTAATAAGTTTTAATAGGTAATGTGCAATAAAAGGAAAGTATTGAATATAATAAATGCAAAGTCCTAAAAATAGCTAATTAGAATTTGTGCAAAAAGGATATGGAGCTCCCAAACATGTAAGGTGATACCGCAAGAAGCAAATAGGTGCTAGTATATGCAACTAAGGATTTTTTTTAAATATTTATGCAAAATAATATGAATTTTTGAATTTAAAAAGGATTTTATGATTTTGATATGAAACTAAAAATTTATAAAATGATTGGAAAACTAGTGGAAAATAATTGGGAACTAGTTGATGTAACTAGGGTTTTTTTTCAATGAATTTTTAAAATTAGTATGATAATTTTAAATTTTGATATGAATTTATAGAAAATTTGTAGAATTTTTCTTAGAAAATATTTCTAAAATTAGCAATATATTTTTCTTAGTGTTTGGAATGAGTTTGTATTCAAGGAGGGCATAGTATGTGCAAACTAGGGTTTTAACAAAATATATGGTAATTTTGCAATTAATTTATAGATTTTTTATTTTTAAATACAATAAAAATTATGGAATTATGTAAAAAAAATAAAAAATAATTATCCCTAGGGTTATTAAGGTTTTTTGTGCAAAAATTCAAAGTAAGACGGGTTCACCAAATGTTTGTTATTTTTAAAATAATGAGATTTTATTCCTAGTTAAATAAATAGGTCTGAACTAAGTAAATCAATAAATAATGTGCAATAATTAAGCTACTAGTCTTTGTAAATATATTTGTATTTTTGCCTTTTTTAAATATAGTAATAAGTAAGAGAAATCTAACTTAGCTTATTCTGAGTGATCTAGACTGAGACAAGGTCTGATACTGAAGGAGTAGGACTAAAAAACTATCAAAAACTAGATCCTAAGGTTCATTTTTGGATTGGATAGGAGCACCAAAAGTGAGACACCCTACTATTTGATGTTGTATTCCTTTCTTGACATTGTTTTCTAGGTAGTTTGAGCTTTATGGGTTCTATTCAGTAGGCTTATGTTACCTTATCAGTGAAATATCAAATCCTAGAAGCCTGCAAAGCTTGTTATGTATCTATTTTAAATATTCAAAGCCCTAAGAGCTCTTTGTGCTTGAACTTGAATGGAAACTTGGAAAAGATAGAGAAGGGGTTAGTGTGTAAAGGATACATTGGACACACTTCACACCCTGTGTGTGGTCACACTACCTACATATAAATACTCTAAGGAAGGATCAAGCTAATGTAGTTCTCTCATTGAAGTGCTTAGTACAATTGTGTATCATAAATTCAACTAGATGCGAAATTAGATGTACTTCAGATGGTTAGGGACTGGTGCAAAGGTTTTAATAAGCTTGAAATGATCTTGGAAGGCTTATGCAGAGAATAGGGAAGAGTGTTTGAGTGTACTTGTTTATATTCTTGCTTATTTTATGTAAAATGAGTGTCAATCCTTCTAAATAGACTTTGAATGGATTTTTATATGGAAATTAATGATCGTGGGTTAAATTAATTCACGTTAGGCTAATAATAAAAAGGATAAGTATCTAAAATAATCTAACCATTAGGACCAATTTTGCACTTGGTTAATGGCACCAAAATCAGAACACACTGGGTTTTAGCACTCCTATTCAAGTTAGGTTCTATTATCCAAAGGGAATGAGACATGGAGGGATAGATCTAGGCCTAAAAGAGCTACCTAGGTCTGTAAGGGTTAAGTCTAAAAGGTTGTGGATGACTGGGAATCAATGAAAGAATAGCCTAGAAAGGTTGTGTAAGCAAGTAGGAAGACCTATGGATTGGGTGTCATTAGCCATGCTTAAGTCATCCAATTTTGCATTTTATATGACTAAAATGAATTTTGATCAGGTGAAAAAATCATTGCCTAGAGAAATTAATGACACAAATAATTTCAATAAAGATAAAATGCAAGCTAGGATATAAAAATGTATATTTAATAGGAAATGTGCAACCTTCATATGTGATGAAAGCATTATCTCAACTTTGTCAAGAAAAATCATATAAGTAATAAAATATTAATATTTATAGGGGTTGGCAAAGTAGCTTTGAGAAAATAAGATAAAAGAACATGGGCAAGGTTGTGTCCGTTGAGGACAAGACATATGATACTTGTGAAAATGAATCGGAGCCTATTATTGAATCTTTGGCACATGCTTTTATTGAAGCACATTAAATACATAATCTCCAAGATCAGATCATTGAAATTGGCCCATCAAAAGGACTCAAGACATTAGGTATATTTGAAGACAAATCCTTAAAGGAGATGAGCTTCCCAACTTTATTCTATGGTTTTAGTTGCCCTCAAGATATGACAGATAGAGTGTCATACTAAAAATTAACAAAGTGAGTGATTTTGCATAAGGAAAATGACATTGTAACACACATAAATATCATTATACATCAAGTTTCATCTTGTGTTTGGATATGCATATGCAAAGGCAAATTAAAAGACAAAAAACTATATGCCAGAGATGTTTGAAATAGAGCTAGTATAGAAAAATCCTAAAATTACCCATAGCTTATAAGACTTTAAAAATCATTCAAACATCACCTGACTATTTTGAAAATTTAAGAATACATATTTTTTTCAATGATTAGGAAATTAGGTTCACTAACATTTTATGTAATTATAACAAGTGTTGAACATTGTTGGGAGCCTTTGTGCTATGCATTGCAAAAAGTGACTCTAGTAACAAATAATAAATACAAATAAATAATTAAAGAAGACAATATTGATACAATGATAATAAAAAATATTTTTCTTTTTAGTCGCTAATTTAACCATAGATCTAATATGTTTAAAAAAATGGTGTTGTAAAATGAAGAATTATTTGGATAGATTTTGGATTTTTTTTGTGACTAAAATTTAAAACAAAGGAAATGAGCATTTGCATTTCATGCTCTGGGTATAGGAAGCACCTATATATGGAGATTATTGTAATATTGAAATCAAATATTTATTAGATAGATACATATCTTGTGATTCGACGTTGCTTAATGATGATTTGGCTAAAATGCAAACACATCATCATACAAGCACATGCAAAAAGCATAGAAATTCACATTGTAGATTCAATTTTGCATTGCCTCTAATTTAAAAAATAACACTATTAGAGCCATTGTATGAAACCAATGAGCTATACAAAGAGAATTCCACTATAATTTTTCTCAACTTGAACAAAAAAATATAGCAAAGACACAACATTCCATATGTTTTTTCAAGAAGCAAACCTATCTAAAAAAATGCATACTCTCATTGTGATCTTGTATCTTATGGTCGATTATAATGCTAAAAATACATCCATATAATTCTTGGTTAAATGCATTTGCAAAAAAAATCCCAGCATTATGGTATGCTAACACATATGCACAATTCATTCTTGATGCATATGCTGCTATAAAATATTGTTGCTCTTATATGACAAAATTTGATCATACACTAACAATGTTTTAGAAAGTGTGTGATGAAACTATCCATAGTAATGACAACAAAGTACAATCCATAATAAAATTGATGAATATGCTCCTACAACATCAACAAATCTCTAGTCTTTAAGTTATTCACATTATACTATTGTTGCCTTTACATCATACTTCAAGGGGAAATTTTTTCGTAAACACATCACCAAAGGCAAAAAGAACTTACTTTTTGAAAAGTTAAAATTTTTATAATAAGAGTTGAACACTTAAAAGGATGTAATATGTGTTTCTCCTATAGATAAATATGTTACAAGACCAACATAGTTATAACATGTGTTTGGTTGAATTTATTGCATATAACCTAGGTAAATGTGCAAACAATAAGAAACATAAAAAAATGCATTATATGGCATGTCAAATACAATATCCATGTAGATCCTAAAAACTATTATACATAAAAGATGATGTTTTTTATACCTTATCATGATAATGAAGACACATTGAAGAAAAACTTCAACGTGTGGAGTGATGCATACCTTGCTCATAAAAAAAGTAACAAGAATTGAGAGCATGTTTATTGTAAAGTTGATAACAAAGTGGGGAAACATTGACATTATTATAGAGAATATAGATATTGCTTCTAATTTACTATTTAATATTACCGAGGATAGAAAGAATGATCAAATTGAGAACAATTTTCATGCATATGACATATCTTCTTATTTGCATTATATAAGAAATCATAAACTAGTCGATGCTCAAATTTTAAAAATATTTCAGACAACCAAACATCATTTTTTGATGGGTAGATAAGAATACCTAAACTTGCAAAAGTAGCTAAATATAGAACAGAAGTGATTGTGAAGGACATTGCAATCAAAAAGTTGCTAGATACAAACAAGCCAATATATTTATTCTTAACAGGAGGAACAAATACAAGAAAAACATTTAGTACGAAAGTGATATATGAAAATTTAACATGCATCTACAATAAAGAACTTGAGAGTGATCCTCTGAAAATTAAAGGCTTGATTATTGCATACACTGGCAAAGAAGCATTCAATGTAAATGGCTTGACTTCACATTTTATTTTTTAGCTTCCATATACATCTACCTGAATGCTACCATTGGATTCAAACACTTTAAATACATTGAGAAAATTCTATTAACAATTGTGTGTGTTGTTTATTGATGAAATATCTTTACTAGGAAGATGAATGCTTTGCAATATTGATAAAAGAATTAGACAGATAATGCATACACCCACAAAGCCATGTTCAAATATTGATGTTATATTTGTTGGTGATTTTTACCAAACAGAACCTATTCAAGATAGATGGGTTTTTTAAGAGTTGGTATAGAATAGAGAAACAACTTTATACACTTTTTAGCTTGATAATGTAAAATTCTTTCAGCTTCGAAAAGTCATTCATTAAAGTAATATTCAATTTGTTTCCATCCTAAACTACATTAAATTTTGTCTGAAGAAAATATCATACATTGAATACTTGAATAATGTATGCTAAAGATCTCCTCTTTATGAACCAACATTTCCATTATTGTTTCATAAGAATGATGATGTTAAAAAACATAATGTGAAAATGCTCGCACTTGGCAATGGATAGACTTATACATTAAATGTTGTTGAAAAAGAGATAAATTTATTTGATATAATCATTACAAATAATGAAAAGAATTACTTGCTTGATACAATTATTATGAAACCAAACATATTGGTGGAATTGATTGGTGGAAATTATGATATACAAGATAGTTTGGTGAATGGTGTTGATAGAATTATCAAGCATTAGACACTTGGATAAGTAGACACAGTTTGGATTTAATTTAATGACATTAAAATTGGAGCATTATAATGTAAAAAATGTAGAGCTATACAATGACCAAATTACCAAAAATTAGACTCCAATAATAATAATCTTAAGGAAAATTTACATTAAAAAACTATGGCCACCATACATGAACAATTTCCAATACAAATAGCATGTGCTCGAATAATACATAGATCACAAGGGCTTACAATAGAAACATTAGCATTTGATCATGTCAGTGTCAAGTGGCATGAACTTGTCTATACTACACTTTCATAAGTAAAAAACATTAAATCATTGTATCTTGTGAATAAGTTAGAACCTGATAACTTTGTGATGTGCAATAAATTAAATGTTGAGATGCAAAGACTAGAAACTTCTACACAATAGCTTCCACTTTTTGTAAATGTTCCTGAAACATGTAATAGCCTCACTATTTTCTCATTGAACATATGGATTTTGTCATTGCATCTAGAATGCATCACACATGACTATGAACTTATGGATGTAAACATTTTATGTTTCTAAGAAATAAGAACTATGCAAATCTAAAATGCTTTGGTTCTTACACAAAATTTCAACTGTCCCCTGTCAATCGATGTACATGGAAAAATCTCATGCTTTAAAAAATACATTGTATTGAGAAACAACAAAGAATTTGCCACACCAAACATTTAGACTATGACAACTGATATCTCATATTTAGATATATAGATATGGATAGTAAATATTTACTTAGTGTTGAATGCATCAATAGATGATGTATTGGTATTTATAGAAATAACTGCTAAATTTCCACCTGAAACCAATATCATATTTTTAGGTGACTTCAATAATTACATGCTTTAGTAAACAATATCTAGATGAATTTTAAAAATAATGCATAAGCATGGTTATTCTTTGATATCAAATATGCCAACAATAGATGCAGGTACTTTAATAGATCACTTTTGGACAAATGTAAATATCTAGAATACTTGGTTCAGTGTTTGTAATGCCTATTGGATAGATCATCATGCAGGTTGCTTTCAAATTTGTTTTGACAAAACAATAACAGTGACTTGGCAAAGATATAGAAATTTATTGTTTACTTTTTGCAATGTCAATGGCATATGTCAAGTATAACTAAAAAATGGAATGTGTCACTGTCGATAATCAATAACAAATTAAAGTTTAAAAGGTAAAATTAAAAATTAAAAAAAAAATAGTGTTGTATGCCACTTGTATTATGCATCGGATTGATTGTCTTTGCTTTTATATGTAATCATAAACTGATATAGAACCAAGCATGTGTATTGTTTAATAAATAGAAATTGAATGATAAAACATGCTAGAACGGTGATACTTTATTTCCAGACATCACGAGTTATTATTTTTGGATGCTCGCAATTTTTTCTTGCTATTTTTGGTTAGCAATATCACATATAGAATATTTAAAAGATTTTATCATAGTCCATAGGTAAAACTATACATGTAAACATAGAAACACACAGAGCAATAGATAAAATGCATCATTTATTATATGCATTGTTTTCTTTTTGTTCTTTTTTTTGTCTTTGAATTAAAAATATGCTTATGAAAATTAAAAAACTGTATCCAAGAAGGTGAATATGGATCCAACCAAATACATTGAGCAAGATGTGCAAATAGGAGAAATGAAAGTGGCAAAACGGTAATATTTATGTTCAATTGTGGAAACTTAGTTTTTTTAATTACTGATAATTTCTTTCTGTTCCATTTTTTCTCTCTAACAATTTCAAAATCTAGGATGTTGATAATGTTTTTGTATCATAAAGAAAAAACTAGATATGGGAGTAGAAGAAAATATCAACCAATAAACAGATGTAAACCAAGTAAATATTGAATAATAAATAGAATCAGAGAAATAAAGTATAGACTTAGAAATAGAAACAAAGAAACAGAGACTAGAAAAATAGCAATTTTTCCATTTGTGTGGCTTGTTGTGGGGCCCTAACATCCATAACAAGTATTTTGTTATTTTTCACATGCAAATTGTGATTTGCTTTTAGTTCTTTAACTATAACAAAGAAAAAAATGTCCTTATACAATAATAAAAAAATATTTGGATTCATGGCTTCATTTTCAAAACTATTGTTAAAGTGTAAATGCATGGAAAAATATATTGGTTTCAATCATTAACCTCTCAACAAAAAAATTGATAATATTTTTAAAGGTGATGTATTGGTTTTCTATGGTCCTAGTTTCATAAAGAATCCAAATTCACCATCAAAAGTAGAAATAGTGTATGTAGACCTTGTTGACAAATTTGGGTCAATTGACAATAACTGTCAATATCAATAAAAAAAAATGATTGACAAATTCTTACCTTAGTTTTTAGTTGGCAATAGTCTCCAAATCATATAGTTTGTGATAGAAAATAGAAGTCAATATGAAAGAGGCAATGTTGAGTTTTGTATTATCTTGAACATGAAATCAAATGTGTAAAATATTACAATTGTATGAAAGGAGTGAAAACTCACTCCAAATATTACAATACATGATCTTTTGCAATCAGATATATTGCATATGTAGTAGGTTCATTGATTGTTATAATACTCAGGTATCAAAAATGTTACAATCAATAAGAGCTTCATCTCAAACATAGTGAAACTGAAGAAGACATGGCAACTATAAGTTCTAATGCTAGAATATTATAGTTCTTGTTTTTCATCTTTTGAAATGTTAATTAATTTGAACTAACATATACATATCTATTTTCTTTTCCAAAATACTGACATTCAAATATTTCTTTGCAACTTATCATAAATGATAATTAGAAACATGTGTAATCTCATGTTTAAAATATATTGTCAACAAAGACCATGTCAATAATGTTGTTCAAGAACATTGTTAGGAATGCTATCAAAGTCACCTCTTTACTTCATGCATCAAAAATGATACAATCAATAAGAGCTTCATCTCAAAAATAGTGAAATTGAAGAAGACATGGCAACTATAAGTGCTAATGCTAGAATATTATAGTTCTTGTTTTTCATCTTTTGAAATGTTAATTAATTTAAACTAACATGTACATATCTATTTTCTTTTCCAAAACACTGACATTCAACTATTTCTTTTCAACTTATCATAAATTATAATTATAAACATGTGTATCCTCATGTTTAAAATATATTGACAACAAAGACCAAGCCAATAATGTTGTTCAAGAACATTGTTAGGAATGCTATCAAAGTCACCCCTTTACTTCATGCAAGGCAGTCCATGTTTCTAGATATATTAAATGATAAGTATACAAATGCTCATTTTAAAATTTTATCAAAAAATAGTGTTGAGGCTAGTATCTATCTCTAACTCATTGTTTTTAGTGAGAAGGAAAAAAATGGTTAGAAACGAACAATAGAATTTTAATACTTTGATAATATTATAATTTATAGTTTTGATTTGAAGTTTAAAGGCCTGTTGAAAGAAAAAAATGTTTATGTATCACCTTTCCATCCATTCTACAACCATTGCAAGCTCATGATCATGGTTAGCATGCCTTCAATAGATGATCATGCATATTGCATAAATTGTCAACATAATCAAATGTATTCATGCCAACATTCATTGTAATGATTTGTAAAGACAAAAGATAGACAAATAGATTGCATTTTGAATCAAATAACCCTAAATGAAAAGCTCCCTAAACTCATTAAAATCTCTTTCAATCAATACAAGTAAGATATATTATTTGTCACATTTTTGGCTTCACATTTGCTTCAAACAACATCATCAAATCTATTAGAAAGTACTTCTTTCTTCTTATGTTTTGTAATTTTTTTTTAGATTACTTTTTTGGAAAAAAATAACATAGACAAAAAAATAATGCAATGGGTTTAGTGCTCAGATTGATTGCAATCTAGATTTTTTTTACAGTCAAGCAATACGTTCGTTGTTATATTTGTAGTGTTTCTTTTCTTTTCTTTCTTTTTTTTTGTTTGGTTTTTCTACCTAGCGATGCTAATATAAACTAATACTCTCCTTATTTTTTCATTTATCTATAGGACATCGAATAATTGAGTATATAGAACATCATGCATTTACATTATAAATTATAATATACATGTTTAAGGGCACAATCTAAGTAAAGTTGTTTCTGAAAGTGATAGTAATAACAAATTTACAAATATTTTATTACATCTGGCTTGATCTTTTCTCTATAACTTTTAACATTGCATGTCATGGTTTACAAAGTTGTTTATAGTACTTACTAGCCACACGTGCATGATATTTGAAATAGAACTTGTATTCAATATAGCTATCTCCATTAGCTTTGAAAATTTGTTCATGTGCTTTCTCTACAAATGGATGTCATATACCACTACATTTTTTTTTACAATTTTATGCATGTTTTATTTTCTTGTTACTTTATCTTGTTTTTTAATTGAAATATGCAATGCAAATTGAGCAAAACTATTGTTCTATAATGTATGTTTTTGTTTCTTAAATTTTGCAATCAGTTGGTGCTCATAAAACTTATTCATTTCTTTGAATTTGCACTGCACAAAAGTTTTAATAATGTGATAAATATTTGATCCATAATCATGAACCTGTTTGTGCTTTGACTACATTTTGATTCAGTATATGTGATGATCTTGATTTTTTCATTTTTGAACTTAAACAAATGTTATATTTGAGAGACTTTATTTACTTTGATTGACTATTACTTTGTTACTCATTTGTTAGACAATTTTTCTTGTGCTCGATTCAATTTTTGATAAACTTCAAACAACATGCATCTACTACATTGATTTTTTTTGTAGTTGGAATTGAAATTTACTTGGAAACAAGCAATGACATCTGATTTTATAAAATAAATAAAAATGATATACATGGATGCTCTAAAGATTATTATCTAGAAAAGAGGACTTAGTAAATTAAAATAGTATAAAACAAAGACTAAGATTGACTACATCAGAGAAATGACTTTACAATTTTATGAACAAGAGTAAATGAGCAGGAGAGACTTTGGTATAGACCAATCTGCTCGTTAAAATAATATACTAACAAATATCTACTTCCATGTCAAAAGCTTTAATTTATGCATTTTTATATGTCAATGTCACATACAAAGATGTTTAAGATCAATAACAAACATCTAATTAATGTTATCATGTACAATACAGTAGCAAATACTTAGTAAATTTATTTTGTGGCTGGAAACAAAGGAAAATAGAAAAAGTATTACAAAAAAAATAAAAAAAATTAGGCAAAATCAAATGCAGAACCATGTATATTGTAACTCAATAAAAAAAACTTGTAAATGTCTTCAAATAATGTAGAGATAGCTAAGACAATTCGAAACACTTATGAATTAACATATAGCTATCAAGCCAAAAAAAACTATATCAACCTAAATGTAGCATATTTCATCTTGTTATCATAACACACATGCATCTAAGTGATTGCATAAATGATCTTGTATTAAATATAGCTATTTCCATTAGCTGTTAAAATTTGTTGGTATTTTTGTTCCCATGTCAAAAAAAATAATTTATGCATTTTCTATGTCAACACTACATACAAAGATGTTTAAGATCAATAACAAACATCTAATTAATGTTATCATGTATAATATAGTATCAAATACTTAGTAGTTTCATTATGTGGCCAACAACCAAAAAAAAATTAGAAAAAGTATTAACAAAAAAAAAGGAAAAAATTGGGCAAAAGCAAATGTTAAGCATTTTTAACTTTCTTTAGAACCATGTATATTGTAAATCATAAAAAAAATGCTTGTGAATCCCTTGACATAATGTAGAGATAGATAAGACAATTCAAAACACTTATGAATTAGCATATAGCTATTAGGAATATATTCTTAATCCTTTGCTTTTATTAAAAAATTTAAATATCTTATGCCTAGATTTTTTTTGATTTCTTCCTTTATTGCCTCAATGCAATATGCTTATGATATATTGTAATGTGTAATGCATCATTTTTAAATTTCAATTATCTTTTCCCAACAAGTGATAAGACAAATTTCAAATTTCTTGAGCATTTTCTTTAAATTGATTAAGACGGTATCTCTCAATTTGTTCGGGTGCAGAGTTTTAAGACTATGAAAAATTGAATGCATAATCATGTAACTATTTATGATTTGCTTATGTATTGATTCTCTATTTTTATTGATCCTAAAATTTTCTAGTTAAGCTTAAACATATGTTATATTTATAAAGCCTTATTTATATGATTGACTAGAACTTTGTGATGCAATAACAATCTAAGTTAAAAAATCTTATTTCATGCCAATAAACTAACTACGCCATTCTTTGAAATTTGTGTGGAACACATGTCACCATTTGTGATAGGTCTGAGGCACTGGTCACATTGACAACTAGGGACCTGATGCATCTTCATTCGACCTGACTCTCCCAGGCTCTGGCCTCTCTAACAAGTCCTAGGGATTGGCCAGACTAATAATTGGCAACATGACACCTCTTCATTCCATCAGGTTCTCCCAGACCCTAAAATATTGAATAGGTTTGGGGGACTAGTCATACTAACAACTAGCAATGTGGTGCCTCTTCATTCTATTGAGATCTCCCTGACTCTCACATCTCTAACAAGTCTGCAAGACTGACCATACTGATAACTTTAAATGTGGTGTCTCTTTATTTGATCAGGCTCTCCCTAGCTCTAACACCTCTGATAGGTCTAAGATACTCGATGTACTCATAACTAGCCACATGGTACCTCTTCAGTTAGTTGGGATCTCTTAGGCCTTGTCATCTCTAATAGGTCTGGGGTTCTCCCTTCATTAACAATTGCCAACCTTGTATCTCTTCGTAAAGGCCAAGCTCTCCCTGGTCCTAATATCTCTAATAGGTCTGGGGTGATACCCATGCTGACAACTGGTGACCTAGCACCTCTTCATTTAACCATTATTTCCTAGGCTCGAACCTCTCTAATAGGTTTGAGGGACTAGGCACACTGATAATTGGCAACCTGACACCTCTTCATTCATTTAGGATCTCCCAAGCTCAGACCTCTCTGACAAGTCTAGGCAACTGGCCAGACTGAAAAATCACAATGTGGTGCCTCTTCATTTATCTTGGCTTCATGAAATTCATAAAATGACAAAGTAAAAAAAAGTAAAGTAATTCATTAAAACATACTTTTCAAATACAAAGACCTTGATTTTCTACCAAAGATAACATGTTTGTTATTATGAGACAAGAATTAGACTCTGGGAGGTTTAATTGAAAATTGACCTACAATATTAGTGGCATGATTTATAAAAATAATAACACTCCTTAGTTGTAAAGGGAAATAAAATGGGCCTATCACTGATTCATGAAATCGAGGTGATGCATATTCAAAAGACTTTAAACTCATTCCTTGACTATCAAAAATATTATTGCTCAAAAAATCCAAGCCAAAGAAACAGTTGAACATTATTTGTTTTGATATAGATACATTTCATATTCATTATGAGCCACTAAAAATAATTCTCATAGATTGGATTACATATGCAATGCCAATGAATATTTCGATAGGGTTATTAGATAACAATAGTTTCACAGGTTTTGAAACAAAAATTGTGTTTTTTTGGATTTCCAAACAATATGCAAGGGAACCTTTTGTTAGAGAGACTCTAATACTATAAATAGGCATCATACTTCTCTACGTTGTTTGAAATAAATGATGCATGAGCAAGAAACAAAAACTATGTAACAAAAACATATAATATAAGCACTAGAAAAAAATATCTTAAACGAACATAGAAAATCATTCCAGATGATAAAATAAATGATACGTTATCACAAAAATCAGAATTTGGTATACACATAATGTGATCACTAAATATCAGGATAATAAACCACTATCTAAAATCAATCAAAGACATGTCGATTAATTCTTGCATAGTTTGTGAACAATTACATTTCAAAAAGGATATCATTTTGGTTCACATTGACATTGTCAAAGCATTTGATTGCGTTTTTACACATTCCATATTAAAAAAACTTGCATTGGGCTAAAAAATATGCAATCAATGCAAGAGATATTTTTGAAAAGGAAAAAGTGCTAACATTTGTTTTTCCTTTCAATGTTAGGAGAAATGAAAAAATGTAATTGTGAATAAATTAACACTTTTAGAATAAAGCTTGGTTATTTTTTGAATGTCATTTGTACAAATGCTAGAGCTTGGATATAAATGTTCATAATATGGCCTCACAAGAATGATTATAAATGTCCTGATGAACTTTGATCAGGTGCAAAAAATATTGCCTAGAGAAAGGAATGGCACCTAAACAATTGTAATAAAGATAAAATGCAAACTAGAATACAAAAATGCATATTTAACAAGAAATGTGAGGCCTTCATACATTTTGAAAGAATTATCTCAACTTTGTCAAGTGTCGTATATGAAAGAAAATATTACTATTGATAGGGGTTGGCGCAATAGCTTTGAGAAAATAAGATAAAATAACATTGGTGACGTTGTTCCTATTGAAGACAAGACATTTGATACTTGTGAAAATGAATCAGAGCCTACTATTGAATCTTTGGCACATGCTTTTGATAATGCACAATTGATACATGATCTCCAAGATCAGATCATTGAAATTGCCCCATGAAAAAGACTCAAACCATTAGGTATATTTGAAAACAAATTATATGAGGAGATGATCTTCCCAACTTTATTCTATGGTTTTAGTCTCCCTCAAGATATGACAGACAGAGTGTCGTACTAAAAAATAGCAAAGTGGGAGATTTTGCATAAGTAAAATGACATTGCATCACACATAATTAACATCTTTTTCAAAACTATTAAAATCAATATACATCAGGTGTCATCTTGTGCTTGGATATGCATACGCAAAGGTGAATTAAAAGACAAAAAAATCTATGCCAAAGATGTTTGAAATAGAGCTAGCATAAAAAAAAATTAAAATATCTCCTAGCTTATAAAGCTTTCAAAAGCATTTAAACATCACCTAACTATTTTAAAAATTCAAGAAAGAATATTTTTGTAATGATTAGGTAATTGGGGCTGCCAACATTCTTCATAACTATAAAAAGTGTTGAACATTGTTGGGAGCCTTTGTGCCATGCATTGAAAAAATTGACTCCAATGACAAATAATAAACACAAAGAAATGATTGGAGAAGATAATATTGATATGATGATAAGAAGAAATCATGTTCTTTATAGTTACTGTAGACACCTAAATTTGACCACCAATAGTTTCTTATATGACTTTAGACCAATTTCTACCAACCATTAACCATTTAGCCTAAGAATTTATAAATATCTCAAATTTGGCTTTATAACTATGTAATAAATCAATTTGGCCTATTAATCAATTAAATGAAACAAATGCACCATCAATTAATTCAAAATCATTCAAAAATGTTCAAAAACTTAAAAAGGGTTCATTACCATGTTAAAGCAAATCAAGTCCTAATTGAATTAATCTATAAGAAATTAAATCATTTATAAAAAAAGAAAATTCAAATATCAAGAGCATCTTAAAATTAATCATTACCTTTTTGAGTTGTCCAAAATCCAAAATATCCCACCCATGCCTATTTATTGAAAATCATGAGTGCTTGACAACTCATAACTCTACTGGACTTAATTTTGACTTACCTAGATCAATTTTGAACCCACTATAATCCCTAACCACCCTCTAAGTCATCTTGGGTTGGGAAAAGTTGCTAAATCTATAAATACAAGCCTAGAGCTCTTCATTTAGAAAGCTTGAAACATAGTACAGTTACAATATTGGAGTTGATCCATAAATCTAATGCATAGTATTATAATGTCAAAATCAAGTCAAGATAAACCAATCATGGTTACAAGAGGAGATAAAGGTATCCTCACTCCATTGATGAACACCTCTTGAGCACAATCTAAGAAAACCACTTCAATAAGCCATTTTGGAGACACAAGAAAGGTAAAAGGATTTGTATTTTATGTTTTAGTTGTGTTTTTATCATAGTTTTGTTATTAAACTCCCCCTAATATCTAATATTAGAGATGTTATTATAGTAGTGTGTTGATTTCATGATTTTATAGACTAAAACTTGATCTAACCATATCTCTTTGACAAATTCCTTGATCATAAATGGCACACCTAGTGGGATATGATTATGCACCCCACATATTTGAACAAAAATGGTTGTTAAAATAGATCTTATTCTTAATTTGTTGACTATTTTTTTATGAATTTTTTATAAGTTGTTCTTACTAGTTTTATCCTCATTCTCTCAAAATTTAATTAAAATAGAGTTTGTATTTTATAAGTTATGACTCTTTTAGTGACTATCACTTTTTATTTTCTATTTTTCTAGTAAAAATGGCTAGTACAGAGCTAATAATTTTTTTTATTTACTATTTTGACTTGAATTTTTTTAGAGAGGTGTGAATTGGTATTATTTACAATTTTTAAAACTTTTGTGACAAATTGATTTATATTTTAAAAGTTATTATTAAAATACTAACTGTAGGTTTTTATGTTTTATGTGTTCAGTTTTATTTGTTTTAACCTTCTAACTTGTTGTTTGCATGTTTCATAGGTATTATTATTATTATTATTATTATTATTATTATTATTATTATTATTATTATTATTATTATTATTATTATTATTATTATTTTAAGAATTTTATTGAGAATTTTGCTAACCATTATATAATCTAATATTTTTATCTTTTGTGATTTTGCCTTCGGGTCAATAGGTCATCCAAACCCAAGAGCATATTTTTCCAAGTTATTTGTCTCATTCAAAAAAGAGATTTAAATATAAACTACACTTTGACAATTTTCTTGTAGGACCTATTTGAAAATTGATCAAATCAAGCTTAATTACATATTTTTAACCTCTTTTTGGGTGCTTATAAATAATTATAAACTTTCATTTGGTGCTTAATAAAAAAAATTAGATGCTTCTTTGAATGGTTTTATAATTTTATTTTTTTTAATTACAACTTAAGGCCAAAGAGCCAAAAAACACCACCAAATCTTTCAAATTAGTGATCTAAAATTGAACTCACTTCCAAGTTTTTTATTTTATTCAAGTTAATCATTGTTTGCTTAGTTAGTTTTGTTTGATCAAAGAGGAAGTTGTGCGTGTATTCTCTCCCCCCATCCCCTATAGGTAACTTGTGAAATCAAAATCATCATCTTCATTATAAATTATCTTAGTCCAAAGGCATAAAAGAGATGTTTTGAAATCTCTCCCCAAGACCCACATGGCTTGGGTGATCTAAAAACATCTATAAATCTCTTTTACTTAGTTTTTATTTTATTTCATCTTGGCTTGTGAGGGGGACTTCATTACCTCATATAAGTTATATAGAGAAGCTTTGACTTGGGGATTGATCTCTTGGCATCATTTTCAATACCTCTCCATGGGGGGTATATAAATTGGGATCCCCTCACTAGGATGATGGTTTGAGCAGTTAAACCATCTCCATTAGTAGAGGATAAGCCCGAGATGTTTGAGCATGTTTGACATTGCACTACACTAAGTGAGTGATGGATGTAATAGTTTTAAAAAGGGTAAGACCTTTTTATAATAAGCTATATAATGTGGACCTAATTGATGTATTGTATCTCTTATATGCTAACATAAAAGTTGGTAGACATGGGATCCATCTAGAAACATTCAAAAAATTGTTAGTTTAGTTAGCCCCACTTTGCCACACCTTATTAGTTTAGGGCTTAAGATGATTAATTAGTTGATTCATCTTTTTCGTAGCTTACTTGGTCTTGTTTGGAGTCAAAACTATTTGTTAACATAAAGCCATAACTAAATACATTGTCCACCATTTTCTTAAACAAAGAGGTATTATGCTGCTCAAGCAAAAATCATCTTCTTCCTTGTTCAAAAATGTATCCTAAACTTAGTGTCATATCATCCATTGGTGTAGTTATGCTGCTCATTTGACTCTAGACCATTTGCCCAAATTTTATTAACTCCTTCATTGATAATTTAAATTTAAAATTACACCTTTATAAGTTCATAAGGTTGATGTGTTAAGTAGGTTCGCCATTTGCACTAGACTTGAGGGAAATTATGTTCAATTTCTAATTTAGATTGAGGGCCCTTTTTAAACTCATAATAATTATCATCATTTGGTAAGACTCAACTCATCTTGCATATCGCTCATGCTTTGAGTCCTAGGCTACATTTTTTACTACCCATCTTATTTTACCATTTATCTTGAGTCTATTTGATACCACAATTTTGCCTTAGAGATTTGTCAAAATTTGTGTGTGTGTGTCATTTGAGTTGAGGAGAGTAGTGTTATGCTACCGAAATCATGTTAAAACATTTTGAATCAAAATCTTGAAGCAAACATTTGTCATACATTTTGATAATTTTAGTGTTGTTATGTTGGTCAAATTATTTCAAAACTTGTTTCATACGCCTATTTTCATAGAGTCTAAGTTTTTCCAAAAAATTAAACCAATTCAAGTTTTCTTTGTGAGCCTTTGTGTAGTGCAGTTATGCCATTCATATTTGTCTAGCTCATTGGTCAAAAGAGTTTAGTTTGTGCCATTATTTGGGAGAAAATAAACTATCTCCAAGTGCCTTTTGTTTCATACCTCATACTTATTGATTAATTTTATGTCCAAGAGTCAAATGCCTAGTTTTTATTAGAAGTGTTTCAAATATGTTAGATTAAATTTCTAATATTTATTTCAAGCCTATATTTTGATGTCGTTTAGCCAAAATTAGTAGCATGTACCTTTTTTTTAGCCTAGATTTTGATGCCACTTTTGGTCAAAAGACCTAAAAAAAATTGTTTTTCCTAGATTAAACTCATTTGAAACACTTTGATCCTATAATCTGGCATTTTAATTTTTGGTCCATCTACTTGACCTCTTTGTGTGAGATGTGTAACATTGAACATTTGATATTAGCTTGTTTTATCAGAAATCATTGCATCAATATTTTTCAATATACATATCCATCTTGTTGACTAGATTAGACCAAGTTTGAACCTCTTTTTAGACATCACTTTTTCAAAGTTTGTATAACTCTATTATTTTTGGTCACAAAACATTTACTATTGATCCTAACATGTCTCCCTACACTCATAGTGACATCATGTATAATTTAGGGCTTAGTAATGTGGTTGCACAAGAAGCAATGGTTCAAGACCCCTATGTAGACAATGTTGATTATGAGACGGATCCTTAGCCATCTTATAACACTCAAATAAGGGCACAAAACTAAGACCCATTGGCTCAATATTTGGTTAATACACCTCCATACTTAGATTAGAATCAAGCACAAATAGAGCAATACCTATCTATGGTACCTATAGTTAAAGAACCATTTCCTCAACAACCATACTATGTTAATACACCATTCATGTATGATCCTTATCTATTTGAGTGTCACTTAGTGGAAAACAAAGATGATATTTTGGTTAGAGCTATAGAGGTAGGAACTAAGTTTTTGATAGACTTCCCCCACAAGAATTTTCTAAGTCTAGTAAGAATGACTCACAATATACTATATAGTCAATAGGCTTCTTCTAGCAATCCTTTAACTCTAGCCCCAATGGTATATCAGGACCTTAGTATGCTTGTCAAGTAAAAGGACCTCATGGAGGATCACTTTGTATAGATGTAGGTAGGATGCCAAACATACTTGAACCTAATGTGTAATTTTAATCAAATGACCATGTCAAATAGGCATCTTATTGACTTAGTTCCTTCAACATGGGTTTTAATACAATTAATGGGTCAAAAAAATCAGGGTGTAGACCCATTCAAACAAAATAATTCAGTCGACAACTTTTTTCATATGATAACCATCGAAGAAGGGTCTTTTGCTTCTACATAGAGTACTAAGTAAAATGTAGTGGACAATATGCAAGCAATATTCAATCAAAACTAAAGTGGTGTAAGTACACAAACAACTAGTCTACAAATAAGTGTACCTTTAGTTAACACCATAATTGTTTGTCCAAATCAAGGAGTAGGAGTTTATATATCCAAACCTCAACCAACTACTACCACTAATCCTCAACCAATTACTTCTTCAAGTGCTCAACCATTAGGGTTAGGTAACCAGCCAACAACTAATGTCATGCCTCAACAACAAAATTTGTTGAATCCTACTCCTCTCCAACATGTAACGAGTAGTGTTCCACAATAATATCCACAATAAACCATACCAATGCAGTAGAGGTAGAATATATTTCCACCTCAATAGAGGGTAACCAATGTTCCACCTCACTAGGTAGTAGTAAACATACCCCTTTCCTTGCAGACCAATATACCAATTCAAATCCAAACTATATCTAATCAACAATGTAACACTATTGGTCAACAACAAATGCTAAATATCCAACATGTGTCTAATTCCCAACTGGGATTCATGTAATAAAGAGGTTTTAATGTTCCTCAAGTATCGATCAGGCAACCTTTACCTTCTGTGCAGAATGTGCCACTAGTTCAAAGATAGAGTCTTGGTTCAAAAGTACCCCCTCAATAACAAGGTTTGATTAGTTTGAAACATGTCCCTATTTAACCTCAATAGGCACATTACAACCATATTCCTCTATCCCAACCTCAAAAGCCTCAAAATCAATCTTATAAACCCAATTTGAACTAGAATATTGCATTGTAGTACATGCAATTTCAACAATCAAACCCTAATCCATACATGCATATTCCTAGTCCATTTCCCAACCAAACCAACATACCCTAGTAAATACCTTCATCATACCCAAGTCAAAGTGTTTCACTTGTGACCACTCAATCATCTACCCAGGCCAATATTCCACTTCAAACTAATGTTCCCTCTAATTTTCTAGCCTAAGAACTGCCATAGATGAAGGATGTGATTGTTGTCATCCAAGCTGGGAAATAAACTAAAAAGTTTAAGGTGGATGACATGTGTTCTTATCCATTTAACAGGGATTACTTAAAGATACCATTTCCTCTAAGATACGAACCACTAAAATTTAAAAAATATAAGGGGAAAGGTGACCCCAAATGCTCATTTAATCAAGTTCTTTGTTACATGTCAGATAGTGGCATATAGTGACATATACTTGTTTTTGTTGTTCCCAAGAAATATATCAGGACAAGCCTTGGAGTGGTTTTTAAATTTGCCCAAGAATTTAGTGTCATATTTTAATGATCTTTCAAACAAGTTTGTACAACACTTTTCATATAATCTTGAGCATGAGATTTCATTGGTTGACTTGATGTAAGTAAAGCAAAAGGCTGGTGAAATTTTTGAAATTTATCTATAGCAATGGAGATCCCTTGCAAGATTATTCACTCATAGTTTATGAGACAAATAATTAACTGTTGTGTTTACCAAAAATTTGCATAGTGAGATATCCTATCATTTGGAACTATAGTGTGCACATACCTTTATAGAGATCATTGACAAAGGTTTGTTGATCGATCGAGGCTTTATTAAAAAAGGGATAATTAAGCTTACTTCATCAAATCAAAATCAAGCTAACAATCAATAAAATAGCCAAAACACAAATCAAGTTCAAGCACAAGCATTGCAACTAGCACAAGCCAATAATAATGATGGACTAAAATAATTCAATCACAATAAAAATATTTTTGGAAATGGAGTAATAGAATTGTGACATGTCCAAACAATGTAGACACTGTCTACTCAACCCACACAACATATGCAAACTACACCTAACCCATAACCTTTTCAACAAATGCAGTAAACACAACAACCTAGGCCCACATAATAAATGCAGTAGCCTTTACCATTGCAAGCCCCTCCTTCAAGGAGAACAATACCTACTCATCATGTTTTTAGTGACCTTAGAGAACCTATTAAATATATGTTTCACAAGCTCACCACTGCTAATCTAATTAGCTAGCCTATACTAAAACATTAGCTTAAGGGCATTGTTTAACCTGATTGGTACCACCAAAATGAATTTTGTGAATATCATCAAGTTAGTGGATATAATTTATGACATTGTGTGCAAATCCAATATTTGATTCAAAATATGTTAGAGAATGAGGTGATAACATTAGATGGTGGTGCTTCCACTTCCAATTAGAACCTTAGAATCTACCAGAATCCTTTTCCCCAATAAATAATCAACAACAACAATAACAATAATGGTCAGTGCAACACCAACAATAATAATTTCAACAACCAAGGCCAAACCAACATAATCACCAATAATAGAACCAACAACATCTAAATAATGGATAAAACCAAGTTCAGAATGGCAATAACCAACAAACCTACCATACAGTTGCATTTAACTACAATAGGGTTGTAGGTCATATTATAGGAGGTCACATTCACACCATCTCCATCAATCTAACATGAAATACTAATCAATCAAGACCTTTGCTAAACAATGTCAATCTAACAACTCACATTGATAATCCTTCCTTAACCTACGACCACATACAGGTTTACTAGCAAGTAGGGATTACTAATTTTGGAACCTATACTGATAACTTGTCATTGCCTCATAACCATGCATAAATGCACCAATAATCAAGACTTATCCTATCTAGTCCCCCACCATCACCATCATTTTTTAGCAATCATGGTCCTGTATCTAATCTTGATTGTGCAATCATAACTCAAAGGTTGAATATAACCATCTTAGGCCCACAACCATCTACCACTTTTCCCATCACCCAACCAACTGTTATACCTCAGAATGAGCCATTTAACACTGACCAAGAAAGGAATTTTGACATTGTGGAACAATTGCAAAAGACACCAGCATAGATTTCTATTTTAGACTTGTTACGTATGTCAACAATCCATAAAAATATCCTTAATGATTTCCTTAGCCAATCCACTATTTCAAGTGACATATCCCCTAACAAATTCCAATCTTTGGTTGGACACCTAGCTCCAACCCAACAAGCCACTTTAAACTAAAGCGATATGTCATCCCTTGGCCCACTACATAATAACCCCTTGTACATTGAAGTTTGCATAAAGTGGCACAAAGTGAAATGTGTCCTTATAGATAATAGATTAGGTCTAAACATAGTGTCTCTAAAGCTCATCAAGTTTCTCAGGTACATGATGGTAGATCTTCAAGTAGAAATGATAACCATCAAAGCCTACAATAATGAAGAACAAGAATCACAAGGCACTATTTATTTGTCAGTTATCCTTGGGCCCTTGACCCATGATACACTTTTCCATGTGTTAGATCTCGATTTGTCATACAATATGATTTTGGGAAGACCTTCGTTACATAAAATTCATGTAATCTCATTGGCGTTACACCAATGTATCAAGTTTTCCCATTGAGGGATGGAATTTTGTATACCAAGAGATTTTCATCCATACAAGCACTGTAAACACCTAGAGGATGAGTTAAAGAGTTATAACTATCATTTTAGCATGAATCTAGTGGCCAAGTAGGATAAAGGAAAGGTAATACTCCTTGATTTTCTAGAGGATAGCTGCATCGATATTGATACCCTTGATTCCATTTCCCATATGCTACCTCTTGAGAAATCCAATAATTATACCATATCTCCTAATGGCCTAGGAGAGTATTTGACCCATGATACTTTTCACATTATAAACCTTCCATAGAACCCAAAATCCTTTGGAAGACATAAATCCAAGCCACTTCCTCTAGAATTGTAACAAAAGGGTAAAGGTAAAAACTATAGTCCATGACCCATCATGTTTATATCAGCATCTGGCCTATAACAAAATAAGACCCTCTCAAAGGAGATGAATCATGGTTATACAATGACAATCAAGTCGATTGTTACAAGAATGAAAAGTATCTTATTCTCTATAGGATCATGAAGAATCAAGACTATGAAAGAGGAGGCCTCATACCAAATCAACAAGGAATAGTTGAGCCAATTTCCATGACCAGATATAAAATGCCCTATGGGCTTGAATTTAAACCACCTAGGGGTGACCCTATGTACCTTAATTGTGTTCCATCACCATTGATTAGTGATGATGATTTTGACAGTGAAGTAGAATCTGATCATAGCCTTTTTGATGACCTAGTTGAGACCAACCTATTTAACCCTCATTCCCTTTTTACCTTTAGACCAATCATTTTTCACAACCCACTACCATTGTATTATCCCCAACTGATAGACTGGGACTAACAAGAACCCAACATGTTGATTGATGAGTTTCAAAATGACAAGACTTTCTAGGATTTTCTAGGCCTTAGAGATAATGTTTTGTTGGGGTACCATAAATCAGGGTTCTTAATCAAGTTAGATCCTAAAGCCTATTTTGGAAGGCGGAAGAACTCCCTTAGGCAAAAGAAAATAATTAAAACATTGAGGTCCCAAAGTGAAAACCTCTTTGAGGCACTTTTTGACCAGGGAAAAAGTAAAAAAAAAAAGGCCAATCTAGTGGCAAAAACCTATTTTAGGTGCCATTAGATGGGGGTGTTCAACCTTCTTCAAACATAGCTCAGGAGACCACCAATGATGAACTTGTCTATAAGTCTAAGTTTAGTTTTGAATAACAACAAGCTTTTAATCAAATCATTCAAGAGCTTCTAATAGTTTTTGTTACATGGCCAAACCTTCCATTGGGGGACTCTGATTCATGATGCTTAGGGGAACTTGAAGATCCAATCCTAACAGAAGACTCTAATGTTGCAAATTAGTTTAGATCATTTCCCACTATCCTTGAAGATGGTTAAACCCTTTTAGTAGAAGAGACAATAGAGGTAAATATCAGGTCACTAGATGACCCAAAGTGGATCAAGTTAAGTGCATCTATTATTGAGAAGAAGTGTGAAGTCCTTATATCCCTTTTGAGGGAATTTATTGACATATTTGCATAGACATATTCTGACATGTCAAGTTTGGACCCCACCTTGCTTTTGCACCACTTTGTGGTAAATCTTGATGCCAAACAAGTAAAATAAAATTTGTATAAGATGCATCCTTTCATTGTTGTATTAGTGAAGAAAGAGTTGGAAAAACTTTTGGAAGTAGGATGTATTCGATCGATCAACTATTCATAGTGGATCTCCAATGTTGTGCTAGTTAGAAAAAAGCCAAAAGGAATTAGAATCTGTACTGATTTCCATGATATAAACAAATCTTACCCTAAGGATGATTTTCTTTTACCAAACATTCACATGATAGTTGACTCCACAGTGGGTTATGCAATGCTTTCATTAATGGATGGCTTTTCAGGGTATAACCATATCAAGATACTACTAGAAGACCAACACAAAATAATGTTCACCACTCCATGGGGAGCATTCTATTATCAGGTTATGTTGTTTGGTCTAAAAAATGCAGGATCCACCTATCAAAGATCCATGACCATCATATTTCATGATATGATACATGACATTATTGAATACTATGTTGATAACATTTTTAGCAAATCAAAGGCTAGCGCTGATCATCCAAATGTGTTACGTAGAATATTTGAAAGACTGTGTGAGTACAAAGTTAGAATTAATCCTAAGAAGTGTGTCTTTGGAGTTGCATCAAGAAAATTTCTTGGCTTCATTATGTCTCGCATGGCAATTGAAGTCAATCCAACCAAAGTATGAGCCATAACAAAAATGCCACCACTGACTAATCTAAAGCAGCTCCATAGTTCATAGGGCAAGATCCAATCCATTAGACACTTCATTTCTCAATTGGTTAATAAATGCCATATTTTTATGCATCTTCTAAAGAAGGGAGTCACATTTCACTGGGATGATCACTGCTAGACATCTTTTTAGTAGCTAAAGGACTATCTAGTGAATCCACCTATTTTATTGCCTCTTATGTCTAAAAAACCATTCTTATTGTGTTTATTAGCTAATGATAATGCCTTGGGGGCACTTTTGGCTCATCATGATGATAATGAAAAATATCACGACATGTATTATTTAATCCATACACTGGTCATGTATGAACATAATTATACGCCCATAGAAAATGCTTGTTTAGCCATGGTCTTCACAGCTTAGAAACTACACCATTTATGTTAAATAATAATACCATGGTTATTTCAAAAGTAGATCCACTCAAGTATCTAATATCTAAAACATCTTTACAAGGCCACATGGCTAAATGGATCATGTTTCTCAGTGAGTTTGACATCGAGTGTGTCAATGAAAAAGCCACTAAGGGGCAAGTTCTTGCAAATCAGCTTGTTAAAACACCCCTTGCTGATACATAGTCACTCACATTCCTATTTCTTGATGAATCCATAATGACCAAAATTGACACACCTCTTGATGAGTAACATTGGAAGTTATATTTTGATGGATCATTCATATCACATAGATCAGGGGCAGGCCTTTTATTAATTACACCACAAGGGATCTAATCCCTAAATCATTCAAGATCAACTTTCCTTGTAAAAATAACATGGCCAACTATGAAGCACTTGTTGTAGGTCTTTGAAAAGTGGTATAATGGAGCATATCTCATCTCAAATTTTATGGTGATTCTCACTTAATAATCAATCAAGGTATAGACCCACATGATAATGGCTAGTTTCGAATCATTTGAGAGGCTCGCCTAGTAGGAGGGAATAAGAAACAAGTGAGCAAGATGTATTCTCTTGATTTTAGGAGGGACATGTTCCATTCATGGATTTCTTCCATGATTTATATAGTTATAAAAGTGCGAGGCTAGGCTGCTTGGTGTAGCTACTTCTATATAAGGCCATGGTCGGCACTCTCAAGCATCAGATTATCAATATTCTATTTGAGCATATACCAAGGGCAAGTAACAGAACTATAGATGCTATGGCTACTATTAGATCTCTGATTCAACAAATAAACATAGCTAAATAATATCAGTTCCTTATCAAGAATTTTTTAACACCATCTCATGAACCTTCAACTATCGTGATGATTTGTGATATTGTTGGTCCTAGCTCTATCTAGTATTTAGACCTTTACAACTACCTCCACATCCAAATTATACCACCTAACCTATCCCAAAATTAATCCAAAGCATTCATCCACCGAACCACATGCTATACCTTACTTGGATCAACCTTTTACCATCATAGTTTTGATAGAACTCTACTTCATTGTTTAACTTTGGCAAAATCTACACTAGTGTTATGGGAAGTTCTCAAAGGAGTATGTGGAGCCCACACCAGTGGGGCAGTCTTATCCAAAAATCTCTTACATATTAATTATTATTGGCTCCTAATGGATGTAGATGCAATTATATATGTAAAGAAGTGCAATAAGTGTCAACGGTATGTCAATCTAATTCATGCCCTGGCCAAGACTTTGAAACCAATGTTGACACCATGGCCATTTTCTATATGGGGCCTCGACCTCATTGGGAAGATCAATCCCACCTCATCTAATGGCCATGAACATATCCTTACCACCACCAAATATTTCACTAAGTGGGTTGAAGCTATACTCCTCACTTATATGACTAGAAAACAAATTTCTAAGTTCATTTTCAACCATCTCATTTGCCGCTATGGTATCCCTTTTGAAATTATATCTGATAATGAAGGATCATTTAAGAATAAAGATGTCAAAAATTTATGTGTCGAATACAACATCACACAACACTTTATACGACATATTATCCTCAAGGTAATGGTTAGGCTGAAGCATCAAACAAAACTATTGTCAATATTCTCAAAAATATTATCAATGATGTCAGTCATGATCGGTACCTTCAAATACTCTGTGCCCTTTGGGAATACCATACTAATCATTGTACACCCACAAGAGCCACTCCATATTCACTTGTTTATGGTATTAATGCCATTATTCCCATTGAGGTTGAGTTGCCTTCTCTACACATCTCTTTTAAGCATGTCCTAGATGATAATGACTATCGAGTAGCTCACCTGTAAGAGCTAGAGTTGATGAGAAATGCATGGATGCGATGAAAAATATCCAATCTTATCAAAATTGACTTCATGGCCACTACAATCAACATGTGAAATATAAGGAATTTGAACTTGGTGATCTTGTCCTTAAAGAGAACCAAAAGAATACCATGACTGAAAAGAAGTATAAAGGCAAGTTCAAACCCAACTGGACTGTTCCTTTCATCATTATAAAAAACTGTGGAATAGGAACATACAGGCTTGCCACGCTAGATAGAAATGAACTTAATGAGTTGATGAACATTATCCACCTCAAGCGGTACTATGCTTAAGTGACTTGGTGTATTATCTATAAATACCATTTCAAGTTGTATCATTTTATTAATCTTCCTTTTTATACTATACCATTTTACCATCCTATCATCCTACCTGCCTACCATTATCCTATCACATATCATCCTACCATACATTTCCCATAAACTAGATTGATTTCTTCCTCCCTACTCGGCCTTATGACCTTAGTTCCATTCACATTTTTTAGTAAAAGGATTCAAATTTAGTTTCAGCAATTCTTTCAAACATTCTAGGTAGTGGCAGTATTTTGGAGTAGTAAGACATTAGTTTGGCAATTGCATCCTTCATTTCTTGTTCTATTCTCTATATCAAGTGTGCCTGATTATAACCATCTATGGGAAAATCAATTTCTCATCAGTCTTTTTACTAATTATAACTACTTATGGGCAAATTAGTATCATTGACTTATGTCATTGTATCTTAGATATAACCACTTATAGGTAAACTAAGCATAACACTTGTTTATTATACCTTGACATACCAACTTGCAATTCTTATGTCATACTGTGCCTTTATATTAATTGTGCATGTTTTATTTGAATTGGTTGCTACACTAGTCAGATTCCTCTGCTATAAGGCAGAACTATAGTGAATTGAGGTCCCATCCTGGGACTATATAAATAACGCTCAATACTTGTTGAGTTCATATCAGTCACCCTAAGCCATGTTCTCACCATTTTAAGAGTAACCTAATCCATGCTCTTATTGTTTTATGATGAACCTAAACCATGTTATCATTATTTAGCAAGCATCCTAAGCAATGCTCTCACTTTTTTGTGACCTTGGACCATTTAGTGTCTCATCATTCTCAACTAAGTTGAGATACTCAAAAATTCCAAAAACATTTTTAAAATCATTAGAAAAACCAAAACCATTGACCACTTCTTCACCTTAAAGAATTTGGGAACCCTCATTAAGTCACAAGAAAATCCCTTATCGTTTAGTTTCCCCATCTTTTGTGGTCTTTTCTCCAATGCACTTGTCATTTTTCAAGACGATTCCTATTCTTCTATCACATCCATCATGTTTACTTTTCATTAGTTATCATTTTTTTCTCATTTTTTGGGAGAACTACATTTGACCTAAAATTTTTGTTGGATATTATGTCCATGGAACTATGTAAGTAGCGTCTACTTGCCTAACGCATATGGAGACAACTCGGCCACCCCATTCCTTTTCTTCTATTCCCCCATTATGTTTATTTGTTAAGTTGTCATGTATTTTCTAGGTGAAATGTTCATGTTATTTGTACTAATAATATGACTAACTATTATTTATTTCTTTCTTTGTTTATTTCTTTGCTTGCTTGTTTGTTTGTTGTTTGTGTGCTTGTTTGTTTACTTTCAACACTTTTGCCTTGATTCAGTCTATGTGCATTCATTGGGTGACTTTTTATGCATTTACACCTGAATCCATCCATATTCATATGACTATATTTTCATGATGGTTTTTATCATTAGTGCATTATTTTCCCTTGAATATTGGATTATGGGAGTTAGTCCTTAAGCATCTTTCGGCCTAGCCCTCATGATTTTATATCATTATGCCTACCATACATTGCTACAACAAAAATTAGCTTCAAGAATTTTACTTAGCAATAGTAGCATCAACATCTTCTCAACATCAGCATTAGCAACATCCCAATCATATCCTGCATAGAGTAATTAAACAACGAATGAATTTCAACCTTTATTAGTTTGGATGAGCATCTTCCTACTAGTAGGTTGTCCCAATTCATCTTTATCCTCTATATCAAGTTATCCACACCATATTTTCTATCATCATCCAATCAATCATGTTTGCCATAATCGAGGTACAAATGATTATTTTGCCTATGGGCAAATAATTGTACACCATCCCACCTGCATTTCTCAATGATAATAACTACCATTGGGAAAATCATTGTGTTGTCACCAAATTTAATTTCTTTTGCCCAAAGAGGGGCATGTCATTATCATGTTTGTATGTCCTAACTAGGGTGGCTCCATTTATAACCACCTTTGCTAAAATTATTGTGTTATCATACCACATTGTTTCTATCAAGGTACAATGCTTATAATTGCCTTTGGGAAAACCATTGTACACCATCCCACTTGCATTCTCAGTTATTTTGACCAATTTTGGACAAATCATTGTGTTATCACCCCATCATTTTATTTTATTTAAATCACTCGCTTCTTTATTTTGAGGGACCGTTTGTTGACTCCTTTGCATACCATTCCCTAGTTCAGTCATCACCATTGAGGTCGTAAGTACAAAAGAAAATTTTTTCTTTGAGAAGACATTATTGTGATTACATATTGTAACACCTTCCCAAACATGAGCAAATTGTAGACACCTAAATTTGGCCACCAATGGCTTCTTATCTGACTTTAGACCAATTCTTACCAACCATTGACCATTTAGCCTAAGAATTTTTAAATGTCTCAAATTTGGCTTTATAACCATGAAATAAACCAATTTGGCCTATTAATCAATTAAATTAAACAAATGCATCATCAATTAATTCATAATCATTCAAAAATATTCAAAATTTTGAAAAAGATTAATTACCATGTTAAATCAAATCAAATCTTAATAAAGTCCTAATTGAATTAATCCATGAGCAATTAAATCAATTATCAAAAATTAAAATTCAAATATCAAGAGCATCTTAAAAGTAATCATTACCTTTTTGAGTTTTCCAAAATCCAAAATATCCCACCCATGCCTATTTATTGAAAATCATGAGTGCTTGACAACTCATAACTCTACTAGAGTTACTTTTGAATCACCTAGGTCAAGTTTGAATCCATTCCAAGCCATAACTACCCTCTAACTCACCTTGGATTGGCGGTAGTTGTTAAATCTATAGATACAAGCCTAGAGCTCTTCATTTAGAGAGTTTGAAACATACTAGAATTATAAAGTTAGAGCTAACTTAAATCAAATCCATAGTGTTATAATGTCAAAATCAAGCCAAGCCAAACCAAGCATGGTGCCAAGAGGAGATGAAGGTAGACACACTCCATTGATGAAGACTTCTTGAGTACAATTTGAGAAAACCACTTAAACAAGCCATATTGGAGACACAAGGTAAAATGATTCGTCTTTTATGTTTTAGTTGTGTTTTCATCACAGTTTTGTTATTAAGCTCCCCCTAAGATCTAGGCTTAGAGATGTTAGTGTGTTAGTGTGTTGATTTCATTATTTTATGGACTAACACTTGATTTAACCTCCTCTCTTTAACAAATTTCTTGATCACAATTACTACTTTAACCATAGTTCTAATGCATTCAAAAAAATGTTGTTACAATATAAATAATTATTTGAAAAGGTTTTGGATTTCTTTTTTGTGACTAAATTTCAAAATAGAGGAAATGAGTATTTACATTTCATGTTCTGGATATAGGATGCACCTATATATGCATATTATTTTAATACTAAAATTGAAGATTTATAGACAGATACATAGCTTGTGATTCGACATTACTTAATAGTGATTTGGCTAAAATGTAAACACATCATCATACAAACACATGTAAAAACTATATAAATTCACATTTTAGATTCAATTTTCCATTGCCTCTAATGCAAAAAATGAGAAAATTAGAGCTATTGGATGAAACCAATGAGTTATACAAAGAGAATGCCCCAATAATTTTTATCAACTTGAGCAAAAAAATTATAGAAAAGACACAACATTCCATATGTTTTTACAAGAGGCAAAATTATCTTAAATAGAATACATACTCTTATTGTGATTTTGTAATTTGTGGTCGATTATAATGCTAAAAGACATCCATCTGATGGTTGGGTGAATGCATTTGTAAAAAAATACTGACATTATGGTACGTTAACATAGATGCACAATTTATTCTTGATGCATATCCTGTTGTAACATATTGTTGCTCTTATATGATAAAATTTCATTATACACTAACAAATGAATTTCAAAAAGTGTGTGCTAAAATTTTCCATAGCTATGACAACAAATTGCAAGTTATAATAAAATTAGGGAATATGCTTATGCAACATCAACAAATGTCTAATTGGTAGGTCATTCACATTATATTGTCATTGCCTTTTACATCATAGTTAAAGGGAAAGAATTCATAAACACATCGCTAGAGGCAAAAAGAACTTACATTTTGAAAAGTCCAAAGTTGTTAGTTCAATAACTAGACACTTTAAAAGATGTAATATGTGCTTCTCCTATAGAGAAATATGTTTTGAGACTAATGTAGTTAGAACATGTATGTTTGGATAAATGTTTTACATATTACCTGGGTAAATGCCCAAATAACAAGAAATGTAAAAAATTGTGCATCATATGACATGTAAGATACAATATCCATGTGGATTTTAAAAACTATTGTAGATAAAAGATGATGTTGTTTATACCTTATCATGATAATGAAGACACACTGAATAAAAAACATTAACATATGAAATGATACAAACCTTGCTCATAAAAATAAGAAACAAGGATTTAAAACATGTTTATTGCAATGTTGATAACAAAATTAGGCAACTTTGACATTGCTGCAAAGAATGTAGATATTGCTTATGATTCACTATTCACTATTGCTAGGGACAGAAATAATGATTAGATGGAGAATAATTTTCATACATATGACATAGCCCCTGATTCGCATTGCATAAGAGATCATCAACTAGTCGACACTCAACCTTCAAAAATGCTTCAGACATCCAAACATCCTTTTTTGATGAGTAGAGAAAAATACCTAGACTTGTGAAAGTAGTTTAATAGAGAACAAGAAGCAATTGTGAAGGACATTGCAATCAAAAAAGTGCTAGTGCTAGACAATCCAATTTATTTATTCTTAACAAGAGGAGCAGGTACAAGAAAAAAATTACCATGAAAGTGATATATAAAACTTTTTGCACATCTAAAACAAATAACTTGAAAGTAATCCTTTGAAAATCAAAGGTCTAATTATTGCATACACTGTCAAAGTGACATATAATGTAAATGGCCTGACTATAAATTCTATTTTTCAACTTCCATATACATCCACCTGAATGTTATCATTAGATTCAAACACTTTGGATACATTGAGAAAAATCTATCAATAATTGTGTGTGTTTTTTATTAATAAAATATCTTTGTTGATAAGTCAAATGCTTTGCAATATTGACAAAAATAATTTGATGGATAATGGATACACCTACAAGGCCATTTATAAATATCAATGCTATATTTGTTGGTGATTTTTACCAAACAAATCTTATTCGAGATAGATGGGTTTTTCAAGAGCCGGTTTTGAATGAAGAAACAACTCCATATACTTTTTGGCTTGACAATGTAAAATATTGTTAGCTTCGATAAGTCATTCATCAAAGAGATATTCAATTTGTTTCCATCCTAAACCACATCAAAACTTATCAGTAGACAATATCAAAAAATGAATACTTGATTAATATATGATATATATATCCTCCTTATGAACCAATATTTCAATTCTTGTTTCACAATAATTATGATTTTAAAAAACATAACACGAAAATGCTTGCACTTGTCAATGAACAAACTTATACATTTAATGCTGTTGACAAAAAAATGAATTTATCTAATGAAATCATTATAGATGTTGAAAGGAATTTCTTTCCTGATATAATTATTTTAAAACCTAATACATTAGTGGAATTGATTAGTGGAAAATATGATATACAAGATGGATTATTAAATCATGATGATGGAATTATCAAGCATTATACACCTGGATAATTATACATAGTTTGGATACAATTCAAAGACATTAAAATTAGAGAGTTACAACACAAAAAAATGTAGAGCTTTTACAAAGACCAAATTACTAAAAATTAGACTCCAATAATAAAAATATTGATAAAATTTTACACTAAAAAATTATGGCCATGATATGTGAACAATTTCTAGTACAAATAGCATGTGCTTGAATAATACATAGATCACAAGGGCTTACAATGGAAGCATTAATGTTTGATCTTATTGGTGTCAAACGGTATGGACTTGTCTATATTATGCTTTCATAAGTAAAAAAAATTAGATCATTGTATCTTAAAAATAAATTAGAATCTAACAATTTTGTGATGTGCAATAAAGTAAATGTTGAGATGCAAAGACTAGAAACTTTTTCACAGTGCTTATCACTTTTTACAAATGTTCCTCAAACATGTAATGGCCTCATTATTTTTTCATTAAATACATGGAGTTTGTGATTGCATATGGAATGCATCACACATGACTATGAGCTCATAGATGCAAGCATTCTATGTTTCCAAAAAATAAGAACTATGTAGGTAGAAAATGCTTCTATTCTTACATAAATTTTATTGTCACCTATCAATGGATCTGTCTGGAATAATGTCATGATTTAGTAAAAACATTATATTAAGAAACAATAAAGTGTTTACTACACCAAACATGGAGACTATGATAATGATATATCATATTTAGATACATCGATACAGATAGTAAATATTTACTTGGTACGGAATATGCCAATAGATGATGCATTAGTATTTATAGATACAACTGCTAGATTGCCACTTGAAACCAATATCATATTTATTGGTGACTTCAATATTGACATGCTTGAAGAAATAATATCTAGATGATGACTTTTAAAAATAATGCATAGGCATGGTTATTCTTTGATATCAAATATGCCAACAACAAATGCAAGCACTTTAATAGATCTCTTTTGGACAAATGTGAATATCCAGAATATTTGATTCAGTGTTTGTGATGTAGATTGGACAAACCATCATGCATGTTGCCTTCGACTATTTCTTTGGCAAAATAACAATATGACTTTGTAAATACACAAAAAAGTTGTTTATTCTTCACAAAGTCATTTGCATACACCAAGTATAATTGGAAAATAGAATTTGTCATTGTTGATAATCAATAGCAAATTAAAGTAGTAAAAGCAAAAGAAAATGAAGAAACGTTTGAACAAAAAAAAAAGTGATGTGTGTCACTTGCATTATGCATAGGTTGATTGTATTTGAATTTGTATGCAATCTTAAGCTATTGATGCAATCCAAAAAAGCTTGTAAAAAATTGGATATGGAGCCAAACATGAAAAATGTTTAATAAACAAAAATTTCATGATAAAACATGCTAGAATGGTAATACTTTGTTTCTGTACATGACAAGTTATTGTTTTTGCATGCTCATTATTTTATTTTTCCCTTACTATTTGCCAATTAGCAATGTCACATATAAAAGATCTAAATATTTTGTCATTATACATATGTAAAACTATACATGTGAATAGATAAATACACATAGCAATAGAAAAAACACATCACTTATATTATGCATTTTTTTATTTTTGTTATTTTTTTCATCTTTGAATCAAAAATATGCGTATGAAATTTGACAAAAACACATCTAAGAAGGTAGATATAGATCCAGCCACATATGTTGAGCAGGATCTACAAACAAGAGAAACAAAAGTAGCAAAATGGTAATATTTTATTTTTCAATTGTGATAAATTAGTTGCCTTTCCTTAGTGAGAATTTTTTTTTGTCTCATTTTTTTCTCTTTAAAAATTAAAAAATCTAGGATGTTGATAATGTTATCGTACGGTGAACATAAAATTAGATATGTGAATGGTGGAAATGTCAACCAACAAATGGAGGTAAACCATAAAAATATCTAACAACACATATAATCAGAGTAACAAAGTATAGGCCCAGAAACAAAAATGAAGCAACAAAGACTAGAACAATGGTAATTTTTCCATTTGCACAACTTATTATAGAGCCATGTGATTCATAACAACTAGGATGTTGTTTTTTGCATGAAACTTGTGATTTACTTTTAGTGTTTTAACTAAAACAATTTAAAAAAACATCATTATACAATAATATAAAATATTTGTATTCATGGCTTTAATTTTAAAACTATTATTACGGTGCAACTGTAGGACAAAACATGCCAGTCTCAATCATTGATCTCTCAACAAAAAACTGCCAATGTTTTTGAAGATGATGTATTGGTTATTTATGGTCCTGGTTTCATAAAGAATCCAAATTTGCCATCGAAAGTAGAAATATTGCATGCAGATCTTGTTGAAAAATTTGGTCAATTGTAAATTACTGTCAATATCAATAATAAATTGATTGATAAGTTTTTTCCCTAATTTTTAACTGGTAATAGTCTCTGCAATACAAATTTTGTGATAAAAAATAGAATTCAATATGAAAGAGGGGATGTTTATTGTTTTATTGCCTTGAACATGAAATTGATTGTGGAAAACATTACAATTATGTACAAAGATCATAAACTCCCTACATATATCATTATACATGATCTTGTGAATTCAGATAATGCATATGCAGTGGACTGTTCATTAGTTATTGTGATAATCAGGGATCAAAAATGTTACAATTAATATGAACTTCATCTCAAAAGATGGCAAAACTGAATAAGATATGGCAAATGTAAATGTTAATGCTAGAATACTAGAGTTCTTATTTTTTCATCTTTTGAATTGTTACTCACTTTGAGCTAATATATAATATCCACTTTCTTTTCCAAAATACTGACATTAAACAATTGCTTTATAGCTTGTCATAAATGATAATTACAAACATGTATATTCTCGTATTTAATAAATATTGTCAACAACAAACACACCGATAGTGTTGTTTAAGAATATTGTCAAAAACGGTATCAAAGGCACCCCTTTGCTCCGTGCAAGGCAATCGACATTTCTAGATATATTAAATGATAAATATACAAAATATTAATTGAAAAGTTTAGAAAAAAATATTTTTTTTTGCTAGTATCTATCTTTAACTCGTTACTTTTAGTGATAAAAAAATAAAAATAAAAAATGGTTAGAAACAAACAATAGAATTGTAATAGTTTAAGAATATCACAACTTTTTTTTTATTTGAAGGTTAAAGGCCTCTTCAAAGTAAAAAATGTTTATGCATCAACTTTCCAACCATTATGTAACCATTACAAGCTCATGATCATGGATAAAATCCCTTTAATAAATGATCATGCATATTGCATAAATTGTTAGCAGAATCGAATCTATTCATAACAACATTCACTATAATGTTTTGTACAGATAAAAAATGGACAAATATATTGCATTCTGAATGAAACACTCCTAAGCGAAAAGCTTCCAGAACTCATTAAAATATTTTTTATCAATACAAGTAAGATATATCAGATGTCACATTTTTGCTATAGTGATTTCAACTACATGGCAACTTCACACTTACTATAGACAACCTCATCAGATCTATTAGCAAGTATTTATTGCTTCTTGTGTTTCGTAATTTTTTTTAGATTGATTTTGTGAAAAAAAACAACGTAGACAAAAAAATAATGTAACATGTTTAGTGCTCACATTGATTACAATCTAGAATTTTTTTAGAGTCATGCAATACATTCATTGATATTTGTGTGTAGTGTTTCTTTTATTTTATTTCTTTTTACCTAATGATTTTAATAGAGATTGATGCTCTCCTTGATTTTAATTTTTTTGTAGAACCTTGAGCAACTGAGTATATAGAACATCATGCATCTAGATTGTAGAGTATAGGATACTTGTTTGAGGGCATAATCTCAGTGAAGATGTTTATAATTTTGAAAATGACAGGAACAATCAATATATATATATATATATAGAGTTCCTGTCATTATATAGTTTAGTGCAACAAAACTCTTATTACATGTTACTCTTTTCCACCTTTATATATTTATTCTCTTGTTTGAACAATGTTTTCAATATCATGACCGATTATATATATATATATATATATATAGTTCCTGTCATTATATAGTTTAGTGCAACCAAACTCTTATTACATGTTACTCTTTTCCACCTTTATATATTTATTCTCTTGTTTGAACAATGTTTTCAATATCATGACCGATGGATTGGGCGGTAAATGCTACTGATGGTTGGGCCCATCTTACTCTCCTTTTTTCTTAATTGCTTGTACAACAAAGTTTCAAGATATTATTATTGTGTCTTGGTTTTTATCTACATGTGTGACCTTGTATTCAGTTAAAGAAATGATAGTGTTAGGATGATAATGACCTTACGAGGCATCATATCATTATTACTGATCTTGTGCAATCTATAATCATTTAAATATTATCAATGTTTGCTTTGCTTCACTCTTGATGTGACCATATGAACTCTAGGGTATAAACCCATTCTAGTTAGATTTAGGTATGAATCAAAAGTTGATTGATAAACTAGTATTGTATGACTTATGTAGTAAGACAATTTTTTAATCTTCTATATTCTTGTTTCAATCTATTAGAGTGTAAACAATTGAGCCTTGGTTTAATACATTCTCCTTGGAGAATTTTATTGTTGATCTTGAGAAAGGTCCATTAAAATGGTAATGATTAGTATATATTATTTTAAGTATGACGTTTCCATAAACAAACTTAGTCTTAAGCATTATCTCTAAATTTGATGTAATGATCCAACTTTTGTGATTTGCTTATTGTTTATGGCTTTCTATAGATAAATTTTTGGTATAGTATTGAATGTTATTTTAGGAAGAGAAATAAATTATGAGTAACATTTGTGAATAATGTCCTTTTATATTTGACTATAGTGAATTGATGCTTCTTAATACTTATAAATATAGCTTTGAATGACAAAGCTAGACTTGTAAATGGTTCTTATAAGATGGATTCATTTTTTGTATCATATTTCTAATACTCTTAGTGTGAACTACATATTTAATATTGATTTTTATGTTTCAATTATGGTTTTGATTGTGAAGGAATTTTTAATGTTAATAAATCAAGACAGTCTTTTTATAGCTTTTTGCATGTTTCATTCTTGTTCCCAGATACTCCATGTATAGCTACAAACGTGTGCATGATAAAGTTTTGTTGTCGAAAGGAAAAGATCAAGAGTAAGATAAGGCATACATTAAATATAAATAAGTGCAATGAGATTCTTTTAGTTGCATATCTAATTTCGGTGAAGCTAACTTCTTTATAATAACAAAGTCTTTTGGCTTGGCTATGGTTTTCACGATATGACTTAATTTAATGAAAGATTGTTTTAACACTGTATTTATATTCATCAAAGGTATCTAAAAAACTTATTCTGATCCTTAATTCTCATTTCTTTATGGCTATCATTATTTTTATAAACTTAGTGCATTCCTTGGAACATTGTTTGATAGGTTTGAAATAGCCTACAACATGTTTTTTGATGGTCTATCACGGTCTGACTAAATTTATGGTATTATTTAAAGGTTCTTGGGTTTGACAAATGGACAAAAACTTGTCATTCATAAGAAAACCTTTTTTTGTCATTCTAAGAATGTTAATGTGTTTGGATCTAACCTTGCATTTATTATAATTTATGTAATTTTTTTAAGTAAGTAAAGTGGGAACCCTAACTCTAGTTTGGTGGTTGTAATCTATTGCTCTATATTTAATTTCATTTACTAGTTTGCATTCTTCAAAGGTAATGACCTCAAGGAAGGTTCTTGATTTTGTCATATGGTTGTGTCACAACATTGTTGTCATATTTAAAATATGGGGAACCCTTGGCCATATGGGCTTATACTATGATATTTGAAAATAGTCAGATCTTTGTATTCAGGTCATGGCTAGCATAGTTATTATTGTAATAGTAGATTTATGAAGGAACTTGGGTATTTGCATTTGATTTCAAAGGGTTTTATTGTTTTATGAATCTATAAATACATTTTTGTGGGACTAATTGCATCCAATATTGATGGTAATTATCTAGTTGAACATTAAATTTATAATTTACGAGGGTATGAAAGACAAATTATTTCAATTTCATTATAATCATGCATAAATGTTAGAGTACCTTGAGTTGCCTATTTGATTAATAGTTGCTTCTAATAATAATATAAATATATGTAAATATTGAAGAATCAAATTATGAATGATCACATAAGCAAAGTAGATATTGGAGTTATTATTATGTTTAAGATAGTATTAGCATTCTTCTTTGGATTGGATTGGTTTCACAATTAGGAGATATAAGTTAAATATTTGTTTCAATGAAATGGATAAGGTTAAAGCTTATAATTGAGATCCATTCTTATATGGGGACATGAATGCACTTCAATTTAAAGTATTAGTACTTGGGAAATCTATATTTATAATTAATCATATTGATTTCAGTGTCAATATAGAAAAATATGTTTATCTAGTTTGGATTATGAAATACTTGTATAGACTAGATAACTCTATGAATAAAACATATCTTGGGGATAAGGACTACCTAGCATCATTTTAAATGGGATTATTTGGCATTTTAATTAAATTTAAAATGTACTAAAGTTATAGTAATATCAAGTGGTTGTATAAGAAACTGAGCTAATGTATTTCATTGAAGCTAGATTTTAGTGTAAATCTTATTTCAAAAAAGGATTGAAATAGATAATTTGGTTACTTTTTTTTAGTCTTATAACACTTAATTTTACAAATTGTATTAATAAAGGTGATGAGGTCTTAATTCATATAATGTGTTCATTAAATCTACACTCAAGAAGCTCCTACCACCTAATTAAACACAGATCTACACCTATATCTAAAGGTCCAAATCAGATGAATGTGGTTGATTTGTAGGAATGAAAAGTTCAACTACAAAAAACTCATAGATAAGGGGCTAATTCTCCTAGGCCTTGACATTTATGATAGGTCTAGGCAACTCTGCACTAATGACTATTGATGGAGCACTTCTTCATTCAGCCTGGCTCTCTCAGGTCCCATCATCTCTGACAAATTTGGGGCAATGCCCATGCTGATAACTAGTAACCTGATGCCTATTCCTTTTCCCATATTTTCCCTGGCTCAGACCTCTTTGATAGATTCAGGTGACTTATCACAATGATAATTGGTGACCTCACACATCTTCATTTATTTGGGCTTTATTGGGCTTAGATCTCTTTGATAGGTCTGAGGGGACTAGACAGGATGACAACTAGCAACATGGTGCCTTTTCATTCATCTTGGCTATGCAAAATCCATAAAATGATAAAGTAAAAAAAAAGGAAAGTAATGTAGTAAAACATACTTGTCAAATATATAGATATCAATTTGTCACAAAAGATAGACAAGGGTAAGGTAGAAAAGAATGCTTCTAGGTCTAAAATGAGATCAATTCAATGATCATTGAACTAATTGGCTATGCCACAGTTATACCACTATAGACCAAATTTCACTAGAGTTCTACCTCCAAAAACATATAGTGAAGAGAGTCTGATGGAAACCAAAGTATGCCTTCAATGTGAATTCCTACCAGAGATTAGTATTAGGGGTTTATGGTCGAGAACACATAAACACCATATGAAAACTGGTAGGTAAGCACATGAATAATCACTACTTATTAAAAGATAAGTAAAAAACTCACAAAGAGAATATAATAGCTAAGCACATCATAATCATGAAATGCATAAAGTGATAAAGTGTTGATTCAATCAATCATATCATTGTTGAAATTTTAAACATGAAAATGAAATAATATTAAACACAAAAAATATGCTTTTATAGAAATAGAACTTGTATTTGTTAAAAGAATGAAAAATGCTCCAATAATTGATCTACGTCACCATTACAACCTAGAGTACAGAGAGAATTAGACAATAATCCAACAACACTTTTGACCTTTTTTGGTCTACTCTAAAATATAATATGACTCGTCTATATATAGATAAGGATTGGGGCTCACCTCTAAAAAGCATGAGGATCCCATCCTAGGCTATGATGCCCACTCATTATAGTTACAACCATTTTTCAAAAATTGAACCAAAATAAATTCTAATAAACCTACAACAAATCTACAAGGACCATCTCCAAACACATGGAGGTAGCTAAGAGTTATTGGTTCCCAATTGCCTTGACTAGGCACTCCTAAATTATAGCATGACTGCTATGAGATTGAACTCCTTGTCTAACAACTTATTTAAAATCTCCCTAAAGATCACCTTAGCTTGAGTTACCAGTCTTTGAGAGACCAAAAAACTATTCCCATTGAGGTTTGGACTCATGAAACCTAGTTGATGCTTGTAGTGCACTGAGTTGATGGATCTAGCACCACTTAGGCTCATATTAATTCACCTTAGTCACTTTCTCCCTCATAACCTAGTCAAATTGACCAAGGTAGACTCTGAATTCCCATTGGTCGACTAGAGTCTCATCTAGGTGGAATAACACTGAGGTATTAACCTCCTAAAATTATGTCAGTATCTTCTTCTTACCCTCTTCCAAGGGTTCTATAGTACTGTGGGCCAAGGCTAGCCATTCCTCCATCATTGCTCTCATGTTTCTAATACAATTTTGGTACATTGTTGAATCTAAGGTAGGCATCAGTTTAAGCTTTGGGAACATCCCCTTATTGACCACAACCTATAGCTTCTGACACTTCCCATCAAACTCTATGATTATTCCCATATAGGTCTACATCCTTTGTATAATTGAATTGGTCTTAGCTCGAGTCCCCATTACTTTCTCCAAGATATATAAAAGTAATAGGAGGGTGTCATTGACCTGCCCAATTAATCTGACTAGGAATGCACTCTTCACTTAAGCCTTAAAAGTCTGGACTTGGCTTTGTCCTTAAATATTTTATTGAACATGTCATGGGTAGCTCAGAGGACAGACAATGGGTCCTCAATTATCTTATCTTCCCCAATAATGGTCCTTACTTTGGTGAGGGAAAAAAAATCTTGATGGGTTTTCCATATCATCAAGTTCTCCTCTTAGACAAACCTTTGAGTGAGCATCGTCTTCATGTTCCCAGAGGCTCTGTCAAAACTCCACTACATATCCAGGTCACCCTAGACACTTATTTATGGAGTATGTGATCTTAACATCATCCCTTAAGTTGTTAGGGGTGTAGGAGGTGTGGATGAAATGGTGGTGAAAGGTAGAGGATGAGGTGGGGGAGAGACAGAGGAAGTAGAATCACTAAAAGAGGAAAGGAGTGGAGGTAGAGGGGGCATGGGTGCAAAGGAAGGGAGAACAAAAGGGAAATCCCATGGGAATGATTGAGCTCATCATTATTCCTATGTCAGGTTCGCTTAAGATGGGTTTGGCCTTAAAAATGGATCATGGAATAATAGAGATGAGATAGGCTAGTTGAAGATGAAGCCAATAAGGCCTTAGGTAAGGGAAAGAGTGGGTTGAGAATCCAATTGTTGGGCTCCCGTTATTAGGGCTAGAGGATTCAAAGGATGGGTCACCTTCCATTTCTTCTTTGGCCTATTCTCTGGATCGACTATGGGTGATATGATGGATAGTCTAGCTGTGATAGCCAAGGATATAGGAGCTAATGGTAGATGACTTAGAGATATAAAAGGAATCATTGGGCTAATTAGAGTGGGGACTGAGAGGGTCCTTACTAGAGGTGGTAAATTCCCAAAGGTGATATCCACACATGTTTTCGAAGGTATGCCCAAAGAAGGCACTAGGAAGACTCTAGGCTATGAGATGGGTGGAGAGGAAGGGAAAGGGTAAGTCACAACACTCAGAAGGACTGAGCCTAAGGGTATTTGAGTGAAATATGAATGGGAAAGAATGGGAAATAGAGGGGGCAATTTGGAACTAATAGGTGCTGAAATAAAGAGTCAAAACATGATAGGATAAAGGGGAAAAAAGGAAAAAAGAAGAGATGGAAGATTGAGTGGGAGACCTTGGATGGGTAACTACAGAGTGCCTCATTTGGGGATCACTATCGAGCTGACCATGGTATCAAATCTTAGAGGCTGCAACACTACTAATTGAGTGGGTTGTGTTTGGGTTGCCTAGTGTCAAGTAGTTTGAGCTCAAGACTATCAGGGCCTAGTGGAAGGAACTATCAGGACCTAGTGGAAGGAACTATCAAAGGAGGCAGAGGCAAAGTGCCAAGAGCATGTGAAGGAGGTAGAGGTAGAACTTGAGGAACTAGGGTTGTTGGTAGAAGTAGAGTTTGAAGAACTAGGGTTGCTAGCAAAAGTAGGGTTTTAGGAGCAACTAGAGGAGGTGAAGGTGCATCTTGAAGAGAAGGTGGCATGGCCCCCTTCAAGATTCTCTATGATATGCCCAAAGTAGAATGTGAAGGAGGTAGAGGTGGAGCTTAAGGAACTAAGGCTTCTAGTGGAAGTAAAACTTGAGGAATTGGGTATACTACTAGAAGCAAAGCTTGAAGAGTGACTAGAGAAGGCATAGTGCAAATTATGGAGGAAAAAGTGGTGGGATTCCCTTCAAGATTCTCGATGAGATGGCTAAAAAAGTTACAATCAAGTCTTTCACAAGTCAAGCAGGAGCTAGAGTGTTTGTTGAGGGGTGTACCTGAGCCTTCTTCCCTTTGTTTTTCCTCTTAGTTACTATCTAGAATTGCACCTCCTAGTCATTAGTAATATCAAGATAAAGTTCATCATTTTCCTTAGCCTAATGGTCATAGTTGATGTTTAGTTGAGAACCATACTATATTAAGTGGGTCTGAATCATCCCTTTAGGGTCCCACTATTGAATCTTGCATTTTTCCAAAGTGAAGGAGTCCTACCCAAACACCATATTTTGTATGAAGGGAAAGTTCTTATAAATGTGGACTCATATCATAATAGGGAGTGAAAGACACATCTTCTATTGATGTTGTACGTAGTGGTTGAAGATGCCATTCACCAGTTAATAGGTGATCTCCAACTTTGTTAGGTGATTAAGCACATAGTATGACAAGCATATGGGGTCTTGCACGAAGCTCATGACTCGAATCACTGTGTCTCTTTTATAAAACTAATAGTCCCTTATAGTTGTGATGGAGTCCCACATTATCTTTGAGAGCTAGTGTATTAGAGTTTCATTGATGTCCTGGTATACCACAGGGTATAAATACTCATAAGCATCATGAATATGATAGTAGAACTAGTAACCATAGATCTTGAAGAAAACCACATGTATAGTTTGGCCACCAGGAACCCACACAAGAAATATTGTTAGGTTGAACAAGAGTGGTCCATATATAGTGTCAAGCAGATAGTTTATCATGTAGAAATATCCCCCATTCAAGGAGTCTATAATGTCTTGTACTAACTTAAATTTGATCAATCCTCCAAGGTCTAGGATGTTGATCCAGTCATAATCATGTGAAGCAAGGGCACCCACAACTCGTTAACATGCTGGCAGTCTAAGTCTTTGAACATCTAGTTTAGAATGATCATACCTACTCATATTTCCTCTCAAAAGTGTGTACTGTGTAAGCATTGATATTTTATTTGTTGACCCACTTAAAGTTTGCGTTATTGACCTAGTCCTAGAGGATGATATAGATCTAGTGATCATTCATCCAAATTGATACTGCCATTACATCATATGAAAACAATAAGTTTAAGAGGGAGTAGTATGCATTGAAGGCATTTTTGTATATGTTAGAAATTACTACCGAGAAGTGGGTGAATGCACGTAATCATTAACACCATCCTACACTTGAATGCCCTTGTGAAGGATGTTTCCAAACAAGTCAGTACAAGGAAATGCCTCTAGTTTGGTCATGGCTCTACAGAGTTCACATATTTTATAGGAGTGAAGGGCATCCTCGTATTTGGCTAGCTACTTATCATCATTGCCAGAGTCCTTGGGGACCTATTTCATTACTGTAAATATGTCATTGTAATGCTTATACCTAGTTAACTAGCAGGTAAAATGGTGTCTTGATACTCAAGATTGGGATTTGGGTTAAAGGATGTGGTAGCCATTGAAATATAATAGAAAAGGAATTGGGAAGATTTTGAGTGTCAAAGGCATGGGATACATGAGTTCTTTATAAATTTGAAAATGAGAAGTGCAAAATTTATTATAAGGTAGCAATGGTAACCATTAATGGGATTCTTTTAAGCTTTAAAAACTTGTACACACATGTCCCTACATTAATGTCATTTGATAGCTCGCTTGCCATGAATTTAAAATTTGAGTTGGTGGCAATAGTTTCTCCTTTTACTTCCAAATCCAGATTTGGATTTAAAGAGCATGATCCTCTACTACCAAATAGACATAGCATTGGTGATGGGATGTTTTCCAAAACTATCCAATCAGATCTAGCTTCACATTTTGTTAATGATGAGCACTTGGTAGGCACATGACCACATACCTTATAGTTTCTTTGACTAGTCCCTACTTTTTAACATGTGTCATCGATCTATTGGATTTTTAATGATGATCACCATCTAACCATAGCTTTAAACTCCATGCCTTTATCTTAGGTAGGATGATGTGTCACCTAAGGACACATGTTGTACCTTGATTGGTCCTGCTTAACCACTTCTAACTTATTCTATTTTTTTGAGTCACAAGTGGCAATTATTTTATGTTTGAATTATATGACACGACAACTTCCATTGATCTAGGCTCTACTGAGATTTAACATCTCTAATAGGTGTGAGAGACTCACCTTTTTGACTCTAAATGATGTACCAATCTCCCATTGAGCCCATCTCTCCCAATCTCTAACATATTTGATAGGTCCTTTGTACTTCCATCTCTAACTTCAAATGACATGGTGAGTTCCCATTATGTCAGGCTCTCCCAAGCTATGACATATCTGACAAATTCAAGGGAGTTGCCTTTCTAATTATGAATGATGTGGTGATATGTCATTAACCTCAACTCTCTCAAGCTATGACATCTATGATAGGTCTGGGGGAATAGCCTCTTTGACTCTGAATGATGCATTGATCTCCCATTGTTGGGTTCTCCCCAAGGATCTAACATCTATGATAGGTCCAAGGGATCAACCTCCCTAACTCTGAATGACACGGTGATCTACCATTGGTTTGCCCTCTCCTAGGCTCTGACATTTATGATTAACCATTGTTGTCTAAGTATGGCTTCACACTCTATGCCTTTATCTTGGGTAGGATGATGTGTCACTTAAGGACACATGTTGCACCCTGATTAATCTTGGTTAACTACTCGTTATTCTAAGTTTTTTGAGTCATAAGTGGTAATTATTTCATTTTTACATTATATGATGTGATAGATTCCCATCAAATTGGGCTCTTCTGGGCTTTTACATCTTTGATACGTCTGATAGACTCATCTTTCTGATTTTGAATGATGCATTGATCTCCCATTGAGTCAGGATCTCTTGGTCTCTAACATCTCTAACATGTCCTATCCACTTCCCTTTTTTATTTCAAATGATGTGATGAGTGTTCATTATGTCAGGTATTCCCAAGCTATGACACTCTAACAAGTCTGGGGGAGTCACCTTTTTTACTCTGAATGACACAGTGATCTGCCATTGGCCTGGGCTCTCCTAGGATTTGCCATCTATGACAAGTCTGGGGAACTATCCTCTCTGACTCTAAATGATGTGGCAAGTTCCCATTGGGCTAGGCTCTCTTGGGTTGTGACATCTATGATAGGTCTAAGGGACTGGCCTCTCTGACTCTGAATGATGAAGTGATCTCCCATTGAGCCACACTCTTTTAGGCTCTGGCATTTATGACAAGTGTGAAAAACTAGTCTTTCTTACTTTGATTGATGCGGTGAGTCCCCCTTGGGCTAGGCTCTATGAGATTCACAAGATGAACAAGTAACAATGACAAAAAAGAAAACCATTCATCAAAACTTACCTGTCAGACATAAAGCACTCGATTTTGCCATGGAGGATAATGAGTTTCTTACTTCAAAAAAGAAAGTAAATTTTGGGAACATTTTCTCATGAAAATCAATTTGCAATGTTACTGACATGATATGCTAAAAGCAAACAAATACTACTTAGTGGTTCTTAGAAAATTTTAAATGGTTTGTTACTGCTTGAATAAAATCAAGGTGGTGTTTATTTTGAAGTTTGAGCAGGCACCGCGGCATATTAGCTACAACAGATATTTCTTGTATAAACTCAATGATTGTTTTGAGACTTCAATCTATTTTATTGATTTAGTTTCCATACTTTGTCAACCATTAATAACTTACTCAAAATTTGATCAGCCCATTGTATTCATTGTTGCAAAGTTTACCTTTTTTTTATTATTTATATTTTTAGCTATAGATTTGACTTGTTTATGGCTATTCACTTTTTTCTCATTATAACATTTAGATTTGTAATTTCAATTTTTTTAAGAGCATTTTATGCTTATAAAACACACATAGTTTAATTTTTTTAATAGTTAAAACATGTTTATCTCATTTGTTCGTGTAGTGCATGGATCTACATGCGGAAAAAAACAAGGCAATGACTACCTAGATTTTCATATTGTCATTGGGAATTGTTAATGGGCCTTGTTTGGACTTTAAAGGTTTGTGCACGCATCTTTTTGCATTAATGTCATTTGAAAAATCATTTCCTCAGAACTTGAAATTTGAGTTGGTGCTGAGATTTTTTCCTTTTACTTCCAAATCTAGAATTTGATTTAGAACCCATGATCTTGTGCTGCCAAACAGATAGAGCAATGGTGATATGATATTTTTCAAAACTATCCAATCGGGTCCAACTTCTCATTCCTTTAATTCCAAACACATGATAGGCATGTGTCCACATCCCTTAGAGTCTCCTCAGCTAGCCCACGCTTTCTAACACTGTCACCTCTCTGTTAGTTTTTAATTAATGATCACCATTTAGGTATAGCTCTGTGCTCCATGGCTTTATGATATGCAAGATGATGTGTCACCCAAGGAATCATGGTGTAGCCCAATTGGTTTTGGTTAACCACACGTACTTCATTCTGAGCATTCTAGGTCACAAGTGGTAGCCAATTCATCTTTGCATTATATGGTGCTATAGTTTCCCATTGGGCCTGGCTCTCCTGGGCTTTGATTTCTCTAATAGATCTAGGGATCTCACCTTTCTAACTCTAAATTATGTGGCAATTTTTCATTAGGCTAAGTTCTTCCAGGCATTAACATCTTTGGTAGGTCCGGGGGACTATTCTCTGATGATGAATATTGTGATGAGTCCCCAATGGGTCGGGCTCTCTTGGACTCTGACATCTTTGACAGGTCCTGGGATCTCATCTTTCTGACTCTAAATAACATTATGATCTCCCATTAAGCCAAGCTCCACCAGGATCTGACATCTTCGATAGTTCTAAGAGACTAACTTCTCTGACTCTAAATGGCATGGCGTGTCTGTTCAAATTCAATTCATGTCACGAAAAAACTTTTTTAGAGTATTAAGCACTAATAAATGAGTTTTAACTAAATTAATCACTTTGAAATCGATCACATCAATAAAAAATGCCATCACATATGTTATAAATGTCATCACACATGTTGCAATAACATAACTTAATAAACAAATAAGATTGTTAATGTTTTGGCAAATATTGTAATCAACCAATCAATAGATCTTATCATTGATAATCATACTTATGCTTCGTTGACGAGATTGAGCATTGATATTGACAATCAAATTCTTTTTTTTTTGCCTCCATTGCCACCATATTTTGGCTATGATTGGTTCGTGTTTATTTGTCTCATTCTCAGTGTGGTTATTTTTCCATAACTTGGTGTTGAACTCTTTGTTCTTGTCATCTAGTTCTACTCAAAGTTCAATGGAGCCTACTATGTAAGAAGCTTTGGATCATCCTTTAATTCTATGCTCGTGCCAAAAACCATAAATGGGTTTAATTGATAGAGTCTCGCCTCATCCTCTGTACAACATCTTTTGGATTCCTTCTGAACAAGTTTCCAATGCTATCCTTTCTATCATCAGGAAAGAATTCATTTCCTCTACTCACATGATTAAAGTTAGTTCGATGGCTACCTCTGTATTTGCTACCAACATAATGTTCCTTATCTCTAATAAGAATAAGGTAAAATATTTGGTTGAATTATTTGTTAATCCAATCTTTAGAGTCAGTCTGGATGAAGCTATAACATTCCTTGATTGTGATCAAGGAGAATCTCTGCCCTTCTCTAGTAAAGACAAGTTCGGGTTCATGCCAATGGTCATGTTCAAGGACTTAGAAAAGAGATTCTATCTTCTCCATGATTACATTCAGTCCCTAGTTTCTAAGATGAAGTTAAATAGATTGTCTAGTTCATTGTTCCCCCCTCCACCTTCAAACAACGTTTTATCACCTCTACCGGCTCTGGAACACATTCATGTTATTTGTCATTCTTCCCAAAGGATTGAATCAGTCAGTTTTTTGACCACGTTGGTGTTTTGTGGCATTTTCCCTTCTCCTCCATGGTTGGTCAAACAGAGTCTTGCAACAGTTACCACGGCTTTGGACAAACATTTCGCTGTTGACAAATGCAAGTCCAAAAGTTAGACACTCTGTCTACCTCGGTAGTCCCTGCTTCCAATGTGGTGGTTGTTGATTCAATTTCTAGAAAGCATCATTTGCTAGCTAGGGGTTGTTCCAAACCTATGTCTACTTTCAAGTTTATTGAAAGCATATAAGTTGACTAGAATTGTGAATGCCATTTTTTTTAATCTGGTACTGTTTTTCCTTTTTTTTTTTTGTACTCTGCTAATACATTTTAAGTTTATTGTAATTCGACCTATGTTATGACAAGGAAATGAAAATATTTCAAATAGTATTTTTTGTATATATTCTTATTTTTTATCAGGTACGAGTCCCATAAACACATTATCTATTAAAAAAACATAACCGATTATTCTAAATTTAACAACAGGGAAAACACAAGCATTGAAATTGATATAATAATAGAGTTTAATTAATGACGTGGCCAATTTTTCTTTTCTTTTTTGTTTGGATCGGAGTGGGTAGTAATTCCACCAATAGTTTTTATACTTAGAAAGTTATCCCATGGAAGCATAGCTTTAAAAAAAAAACTTATTTTTAGAAGAAAAAAAAAAGTTTTCTTTTGTTATACCTTTCATTTTTCATTCTGCGAATTACTCATTAACCGTTCCATTCAACTACTACTTTAACTACACGCAGAAACTAAACCCGCTTCACGACTCTTATTATTCATTGATTACTTAATTTTAATTAATCCAACATAATCTTATAATATCCTACCATAATATAAACTAAAAACTAAATCTTTAGAGAATAAAATGAGCCTATAAATTTACAAAATTATAATTTAAATATAAAATTGTAATTTACATCTCATTTCAAATATTATTAAGTATAAAAATATCTCTAAATTAAAAAATTGTTACAATAATTTATAATGTGATTGAAATTTTCATTTCCATAAAAATTGTAAACATTAATATAAATTTCTCATCCCATTACCATCGAGGTTTACTTTTACACATAACATATATATTTTTTCAAATATCTTTTGTCACATTCAAGATGGCCACAAGAAAATACAGAGTATTGACCGTTTGTGATCAAAGCAATAAGATTTGTCTTTACAAGGAATATTTTATTGGATGATTTTTTTGGGGAAGGTTTATTATACGGTTTGCTTAGTCAAGAAGTGGCAATATTTATGAGATTTCTTTGTGGGTTCAAAAAAATTACTAATTTTGAAATTAAGATGGATAGTAAGAGCTTTAAATAAAGATTTTTTATTTATGTTTTTATTTGTATGGAGGTGGATTTTAACGAAGGCCTTTTACATAAATTATATTTGAATCATGGTAATTTATGTTGAATTTAAATTTTGGATTATGAAAATATTATTTTTGCCATTAAATTAGTCATTTTTAAGAAGCATGCCTTCAAACAAATAAATCGGAAAAAACTAAAAAAACAGAACGTTAAATTTTAAAGTTGACAGTTGTATGAGCATCCACTTTCAAAAGATGAAGAGGAAATCTTAACTCATATAAAAATATCCGAGATTTCAAAAAAGTCTAAAGATGGACCAACAAAAAATACTAGAGTAGAGGTTACGGAAGAGACATATATAGAATATAACATTACAAGTGGAGGAATTAAGAGATTGTATTAATCTAAAACTTCAGAGTCAGATAAGAAACGAATCCTAAATGAACCTCAACTGTAGATGGTTATTGTTCTTCTTCCTTCAGAGCGTCCTCTTGAGCTCTAGATAGAGGTTAAAAAGATTAAGGGTAAAAAAAGACATTGTGATCTTGAGAATGTTATGAACTTTTAACTGAGGGTGGTTGGTCCAGGTATCTTTGTAAGGATTGATCTTGGGTATTTTTTTCACTTGCTCGACTATACCCGACCAACAAGGTAGTTTTGAGGGTGGTTGTTGAACTGATGTTTTCCACTAACATAAAGTTTGGTCCATACATATAATCCAACCATTTTACTATGTAACCTTCGTATATTTTATTATTTTATATAATAAAATAATCCGAAAACGTTCTAATGATAAAATATATTTTCTCACATTCGTAGAAGCCATAAGAAAACATCAAGAGTATTGATACTCCAATCATTAAAGCAAACCGTAATACATCCGTATATATAAATTCGGCAGTGGGAAGAATAAGGTTTGGCTTCACAAAGAATTTTTACACCATTGAGAGATGTTATATGGTTTGCTTGGTCAAGAAGTGAAAATATATATTTTATTGAAAAAATGCATGAGTATAAAAAAATAGAAATCTCTTAAAAGAGTTGTAAAAAGAAAATACATACAACAAAATCAAATAACCTTATAGCCAACAAAACTACTACTTAGACCCTAGCATGAAATATCAACATAACAACAATAGAATAGCAGCATACACACATATATAAATAATATGATTGATAATTTAATTTTTTTTTTTTTTTTAATTTAAAAATAAATAATTTTATATTTATTTATAATTAAATTTTATTTAAAATTATTATTAAATAGTTTGTCATATATATAAGTAATATGATTGATAATTTAATTTATTATCATTTTCTAAATTAAAAAGAAATAATTTTATATTTATTTATAATTATATTTTATTTAAAATTATTATTAAATTGAAAAAATAAAAATATTTTATTTTATTTTACAAATAGTATATTTAAATTTACCTGGTCAAGAAGTGACAATATCTATGACTAGTCAATTATTCATAGTTTCCATGAGAGTTCTTTGTGGGTTCCAAGAAGTTATTAATGTTTGTATGATTGATAACTCAGAAATCAATTCAAAAGAAAAAATATATATTAATTTTTTATTAAAAATATATAATAACTTTAGTTTATATTTATAATTATTTTTATTTAAAATTATATATAAGTATTATTATTTGTTTAAAAAAAGATAATTATAAGTTAATTAAAAATAAATTTAAATTATACAAATAAATCATTGAAATGTATTTTGTAAGTACTATAATGAATAATACATTCATAATATTTTAAAACAATTTTTTGTTGTTGATATTTTTATTAGATCATTTTATTTGACTTATGTTTTTTTTGGATTGATACGAGATTTTGATTGGCCCCCAGCGATACAAAGGATACAAAAAAAACCAACCAACATGCAAAGGAATAGTTGAAACCGGAAATGGCAAGGCCAAACCAAGTGGCGAGCCAAACAAAAGCATTAAAAACACAGTAAAAATAGCAAACAACAAAAGGGGGGCAAACTCCATCAAGGCCCAAAGGCCCTCATCCAAAAAATGGAAGACAGAAAAACCAAAAAGGAGACAACTAAAAACACCAATTGCTTACTCAATTTTAAACCATGTCATTTGGGTTATCGACAAAAATAAATTCCTTGCCTTTGGGTGCCATGACAGAAGCCTCACCTTTCACAGAGCAATTTACACCCTAAAAATTTACTTTGTACCCACCCACAGATGTTGTTGCTCTATTACTATCCAACCTGCCTTCAATCGCTTTTGATGCGAACCTTTGTGATGTTTTTGGGAGCTAGTATGAAACTGCAATCTCACCATGAGCCATCATCTTTACCAACAATTTGACTACCTCCACCCTTTCTTTGTTATGTCTACTCTCCTTCCATTGAGTAATTTCCAAGATTGGGCTTTTGATGTGTGTCATGGGTGGCAGAGACAAAAAATGCCCCTTTGAAGCATCATAAATACAAACCTTATGATGTAATTCTTTAATAAAACTTACCAGAAGCATGAAACTAGTCTCCAGCGCTCGAAATGCTGAAATAGGGACCAAACCAAAACCATCTATGCCACTGAAAGCCAGTTTGGGTAAGGGACCCAAATCACATTTTGTAATGTTCTCCAAAAGGTCAAGTCAGTGCTCTAGTTTGATGAAAAATAAAACTAGATTTGAAACCACTTCAACATCAGAAAGTAAAGCCATAAAGTTTGAGGTGAACATAGCTATCACTTTCATGTTAACTCGACTGTGTATGCCCTATTCCAGATAGTCATTTCCCAAAATCAATGAAATTACCTGGAATAGTTCCTCAGTTGGCGCCCAAAAAACATTCTTAAGTCTTGCTCAAGATATCCCCCCCTTAAAAGCCATCTTTCAGATAGAGTTTCCACCATAGACTCCTAGAGTATCCAAAGCATGTTTGACCCCATGGTCCATGGTGAAATGCCAAGAACATGATGAAAAAACAACCCATGGTAGAAATAAAAGCCCAGCAAAATACAAACCACCATTCGACACAAGGAGATCTTTCCAAATCAAAACAAATTAATGCAATCAAATGCCATCATAGAAGCATCATGAGACACATGTTGCGAGAGCACCGTTAAGCAAGCCAAGTAGTTGGCAATCTTGGCAATAATGATGTAAGTTGTGCCGTGGGGATAATCATTAAAAATGATTAATGTAAGAGGTTTAAAATATGCATCATCCCATCCATGAAAATCATAGACCAAAGTTAAAAACCAACTAAATAGAAACTAGAGATTCCCAAATAGCCTAAAGCTCCCCCTTTTTTGAATTTTTTTTTTAATTTGTAAAAAACAAAACAAATTAAAAAGAAGTATAAATTAAAAACCCAAATCGATCAAGGCCAAGGATGGAAAATCTTCTCATGTTTTATGCAAATTGTCCATTCTACATGTTTCAACTTGGTCAATGCCACAATTGGCCAAGAAGTCAACAACAACATTAGATTCATGGTAGCAATGCTTAAAATCCAAAAAGGCAAACTTACTCAGCCTATCCCAAACACTAAACAAGATATTTTTAAGTTTCCAAGATTTTGTAGCTTTTTTTCAGATCATAGAAATAATAATATGGGAGTCCTCTTCAATGATAAGATTATCTATATTGCATTGAATTGTAAGCTCAATCCCAGTAATTAGAGCATATGCTTCTGCTTCATTATTTGTGCCATTTGCAAGTTTCTTGGACATTGCCCTGACCAAAGATCCACTAAAATCTTGAATGATACAATCAACATCTGCCGCACTCAGATTTCCTCTGGAGGCAACATCAAAATTCAGCTTAAACTAGTGTCTTGATGGTAGAGGAGTCTAAGAACTCTTATCCTTAGTTTTTTACCAAAAACTACTATTGACCCATTAATAGGTGAACATGTTAGGTACTGACCTTTTTGTAACCAGAATGTCTAAACCAGTGGTGAATAGTATACCTAGCCATGGATTGTGACTTGCTGCATCACATTGAATACAGGTTTCAAGCCACTTACCGACTCCCATCACATTGAACACCAACTCAATTAGTCCATTGTATGTGGATACTTTTCACAAAGGTGTGCATGCCTTACCCCCTGCAAGATTAGACCATGTGACATCCCTATTTGGAATACATGTTCTTCACCATTAGGCCAACTCAAGTGCACATTTTACTTATGTTTTTATAGTTAATGAAATTTAAAATTTGTTTTAGGGAATTAGTTTTTGATCGTTTGATAAAATTTCATCTTTTATATGTGGATTTTTAGGTCATTATGTCATTATTGAATTTGGATTTGAATTAAGTATTGTTAGGTTTTTTTCTGGGTAGGTTAAAAATTTATAGTTGGCTAGTTAGCTTTCATTTTTTAAATTATTTAGCTTTCAACAAATTATTTATTTTTTAGAGCGTAATTTCAGATTTCGATCTCAAATTTGAGGATTTTATAAGTTTTGTCAAGTGATAAGATTCATTAAATCTTTCTGGAAAATGTGGGATTCAGAATGGGATTGTTATCATTGAATATGGTGTAAGATAAATTATTCATAGAATCGGTAGTTTTTCTTTGTTGAAATAGTTATATTTAACTTCTAATCTTGCTAGGTAGCTATCAACTTTGTGATTAGTTAAGGTTTATTTTCTGTTTGGCAATTTGACATTCTGTAGGAGTAATTTTGGGGGTTTGCCAAGGGCAAGATCAAAGTTTGTAAATGTATTGAAATAAATTATGTCTCTCATAATAATCATGAATTTTTATTTTTTGACTTTTTGTTGTTGTTTCATGGTTGGCCCTACTTATCAATTTTTTTAATGATAAGTAGGGCAATCATAAAATGATATCAAACAATTAAGTTTAAGTTTTAAATTATACATTTGCATATAATTTTAGTAATAATAATTAAGCTATAATGATTTAGCTCGGTGAATTTTCTATAGTCATTTTTAATAAATTGACTTGCCAAGATCTCGCTCAAAGGTTTTTGGGAAGAAACTCTTAAGCTTGAGCCATTGGGATGGTAATACTTATCAAAGCTCTTTCACTCCAAATATTCTTTTCATTTTCTTCCCGTACAATAGGAGGCAAGGATTAAATTCGATGGTTGTGTGACTATATTTGTATTTTTTAACCATAACATACAATCATATTTTGGGTAGGCCATATCAAATGTAAGGTGAAATTTTTGATACAAGGTCAAAAACTTTAAAGAAATATATAAAATATTTTTAATGTGTATTTATTTTAATAGGAAGAGCAATGTTAAATAATAATCGTCATCTAAAAAATTCATGATAGGCAAGTTCAATTGTCAAATTTAGCCCATGGACAAGGGGCATTGATTAATTGAAAGAGAATAAGATTCATCGATCAAGAAGAGTTTTGAAGTTAAACCTACTGTAGATGCACAATTAAAAAGTATCCCATCAAAGGTGTGATGAATAGATTAATGTACATTTGTTCAATGCTCTTTAATGTTTATATTTCTCATTTCATTTTTCATTTTTCATATTTCATATTTTAATTTGTGTAAATTGTTTACTACATAGATATCTAATGAACTACATCATTATTAATTTTTTAAAATAACGATAAAATTTTATTGTGAAAGTTCAAATATCATATTTTCAAACCAAAAATATTATAATAAATGGACTCATTATACTATCTTTTATATTATTCTTTTAAATAGCGAGCGCTAAAACTTCATCACAACACTAATTTTAAATTGTAAATATAATTTTATATGTGATATTACATTTATTATTATATAAAATAAAAAATCTAGATATTTCAGTGTATATCATGAAATAACATCCATTTTTATAAATCAAATTACTAATATATATTAATCACTTTCAACCAGTACAAATCTTATATATTAATACTTTCCTTTAATAATTTAATATTCCTAAAATCTCCGATCAATTATCTTGTAAATCCACACCAAAATGCAAACAAAAATGCTTGACAAAATACTTACAAATTATTAATTTATTATAATTTTAAAATATTAATAAAAAATAATAATTAATATCTTAGGCCATGTCCCACTTTGTCCTTTATGGTGACTTAGTGGGTAAGGTTTGTATTTGCTTGATATTTACATGACCTTTACAAGTATTGAAGAACAATTACAATTTCATGAACAATGAGATTACAGAGTTTAGGTAAGGGTTCATTTTTTTAAAGGAATCATCTAATTCCTATCTAAAGTGTAAAGATGATAATGGATGAAGGATGGAATGTAGAAAATATTATACTATTGCTTTTCATTGGAATATTGTCTAATGCTTTGATAGGGTAGTTATTATATTTTTTTATTTTTATAGGATAGTATATTATAATAAATTAATGTAATTGTTAGATTACATGTTTTTTTTAAATATTATATATCAAAAATTTAAATTAATGTTTTCAATTTTTCAAGAGGCATTATTATGTTTCTTGAAGATGGATTACATTTATTAATCTAAAATATCGATTTAAAAAATATGATACAAAATCCTTTCAAAAATATGTAATTTATTTGTTATTGACTGTAAAAGCATAAAATCTCTCATAACATAATTATTTTCAAAGATTTGATTAATATGTATTTATGAATTAATTACCTACATATATCATTTATATATATATTTTAATTAAAAAAAATTATATTAAATTATCAAAAAAATTGTCATGTCAATACTTTCTAAAAAATAAATTTATAAATAAATAATTTTGAAAGATTTTTGTAAAATTTAAATATTATAAAAATTAAATAAAAATATTTAAAACTTCAACATTAAATTAAAAATATTTATTATTTATTAATTATTTAATTAAAATTAATTGTTCCAACATAATTTTATAATGTTTAATTGTACTAAAAACAAAATCTTTATAAAATAAAATGAATCTTTCAACCTATAAAATTGTAATTTAAATATAAAATTGTAATCTACATTGAATTTCAAATATTATTAAATATAAAAATATCTGTAAATTGAAAAATTATTACAATAATTTATGATGTAATTGAAAACTTCATTTTCATAAATATTGTAAACATCAAATAATAGAATATAAAATTTCATTTCATTTTTTATTATTAAAAATAAAAACATAACCGACCTTTAAAATTATAAAGATATGGATTGGTTCGAAATTTCTCATCCCATTACCATCTAGGTTTCCTTTTACATGTATAGGTATAATAGATTAAAATATTTCCACATAACATATATTCTTTTTAAAGTATCTTTTGTCACATTCAAGAAGGCCACAAGAAAATATAGATGATTTTTTTTTTTTTAAATTGTATGGTTTGCTTAGTCAAAAAGTGGCAAATCTATGAGAGTTCTTTGTGGGTTCGAAGAAATTATTAATTTTGACATCATTCATACATGACTTTTATTTATTATATAGTTTGCTTAGTCAAGAAGTGATATTTATTTTAATAAATCAAATTATTAATGTACATGCTAATCACTTTTAACGTGTACAAATTTTACAGATTAATATTTTCTTTTGATAATTTAATATTTTTAAAATTTAAAATCAATTAAATGGTAAATATAAATCTACATCAAAATATTAAATTGAAATGTTTGACAAGACAATTATAAATTATTAATTTATTAGAGTTTCATAATACTAATGAAAAACAATAATTAATATTTAAGCCATATATCTATGGTGATATGTTTGTCCTTTATAGTGATTTACTAGGTCAAGGTTTATATTTGTTTAGGTAGGGGCTCAATTTTTCAAGAGAGTCACTATCTAATCCCTGTGCAAACAAATTTGTGAATGACATATGTAAAGGTGGCAATGGATTGAGGATGGGGTGTGGAAAATATTGTATGATTTCCTTTCAGTGGAATATTGTCCAGTGTTTTTATAGGATAGTAGTTATATTTTTTTATTTTTATGTAGTATATTATAATAAAATAATATGTTTATTTTTAGTGCATTTTTATGATTTAATTCTTTGTATATATATTATTTAAATTTTTATTTATTTTCTAATTAAAAATTTTATATTAAGAGATTATTAAAAAAAAAAGTAATGTAAATATTTTTTAACAAATATATTTGTAAATAAATATTTTTTTAAAATTTAAATATTATAAAAATTGAGTAAAAATATTTAAAATTTTAATATTAGACAAAAATAATTCATATTTATTAATGGATTGACCAAAATTAATTATTTCAATTAAATCTTATAACATCTTACTATAACACAAATTAAATGTTAAATCTTTAATTAAATAAAATAAATCTCTAAATATAAGAAATTATAATTTAAATATAAAATTATATTCTACATTTATTATAATTCATTTTGAATATTATTCAATATTAAAATATTTATAAATTAAAAACTTATTACACTAATTTACATTGTAATCGAAAATTTCATTTTTTTATAAATATTATAAACATTAAACAATAAAATATAATATTCTATTTCATATTTTTTTTAATTAATAATAAAAACATAACTAATCTTTAAAATTTTAAAAATATTGATTGGTTCAAAACTTCTCATCCCATTACCATCAAAGTTTCCTTTACACATATGGGTACAATTATCCCACAAAATTCACTTGAAATATAATTTCCAACCTATATTACTCCTAAAACTATCTATTGTCACATTAAGAAGGCCACAAGAAAATATGAGTATTGACACCCTTGTGATTAAAGCAACCCAGAGTATCATTTGTCACATATAAATTTCATGAAGATTTGTCTGCAGAAGGAATTTTTTGTACGATGATTTTTGTCTATATTATCCAAAGTTTCCATAGAAGTGACAATGTCTATGACTAGTCAATTATTCAGAGTTTCAAGAAATTATCAATGTTTGTAGTATATCATTCCAATATTATATATAACATGAATGATAATTTAAAAGAAAACTTCTTTTATTGAGCTTTTTTAATTTTACATTATATTTTTTATTATTTTCATTCAAAATTATATATAATTATTAAAATATATATATATATGAATCAATTAAAAATAAATTTAATAATATAAATTTAAATTTTTCTATCTCTATAGATAGAGAGAGTGGGATAAAATGAGAGATAATGATAAAGAGATAGAGAAAGGGAGAGGGAGAGAAAAAGAAAGAGGGAGAGAGAATCTAATGTTCTCTCTTTCTCTCCCTCTCTCCCCTATGTCTCTCTTTCTTGTAGGAGGGGAGGGAAAGATAAAGTAAGAAAACACATTCAAAGTATAATGTATACAAAATATTAAAACAATATAGCAATTAAGTGGGTTTAGTTTAACATTGAAGATGATAGTATAAAAGTTGTTGTCTAGCCATCCACCAAGGTACAAATCTCAAGAGATACCAAAAAAGGATGAAGTCAGGATCGTGTCCCAGGAAAATTTGACGAAATGGATACACCTCAGTGTTTGGCACTAAGTTAAAGAAGCATTCTATGCACCTAATCTATATAAAAGTAGTGTTTCAATATGTGTGTGTGTGTGTGTGTGTGTGTGTGTGTGTGTGTGTGTGTGTGTGTGTGTGTGTGTGTGTGTGTGTGTGTGTGTGGGTGTGTGTGCACGCGCGCGCGCGCGTGCGTGCATGCATGCGCATGCGTGTCAACTTGATAATACTTTCACAACCTTAATGTAAAATACTAGAGTGTTGATGGCAGCGTCAACAACATAATATAATCCAAGTGAGGTGCTCATAAAACCAATTATAGTCTATACAAACAACAAATGAAAGAAGTTATATATGAATCAATTAAGTAAACATATTAAGATAAACTTAATAGTCCTTTAGATACATAAATAATTTATAATTAATTATCTATGCAAATGCATACAATGAAGTAGATAAGCTTTGCATATCTAGCTGTGTGGTTTTCTGAGGCACTAAAATGACTACATATAACATATGTTGTTGAGTAGTGTCTTGTACATATGTGTGTATAGTATATGTGGGTGTGCCTATTGGCTCTACAGATGTAACACTTGTATGACTAACTTGAACAGGGAGTCCAGTACACTTCATCCCACACAATGTGTAATGATGTATATAAATTTTAGGGTGACTGCTAGTTGTCCCACAATAAGAATCACCAATAGTAGGAAGGACACTACTAGGTGTACTGCCACATGTAACCCTTGTAGTCCTTAGTGTATGCATCCCATAGTTAATCATGACCTGTGTGAGACTATTAACTGCCTCCAAGCTTTTCATCTGAGTACTATGATGAAAGATTATGAGGATGGTCATGTTATTAAATTTTTACTTCTGAGGTGGTGGTTTTGGTAATTTTGGTCCCACTTGGCACTAGGTCTATCAAATGAGGACATACCTTCCCTACCTTGGGATGGATTCATGTCAAAATAATTTGAGATTTATTGGGAAAAAAACTCACTATAAAGTGTTCTAAAAAATGCAATGGAACCTCATTGTTATTACACAAAGGCTCATCAAACACCATATACCACCTATCCAAATAGCTTTTTTAAATCTCTACATGAATACACCCATTAATGTTAATGTGTTTGTAATTCATTGGTGGTCATTCAATGGTAACAAGCATATGAAACAAAACACATAATTCATATTTTTATTCTTATCTTTTTGTTTTTTAATATCATCATATAACTTATTGGAATAATAATATTTCAATGCCTCTCTTTGATGTAGAATTACATCAAGTTGAGAAGTAACATTTTCCACTTTGTTATAACTGACTTTCAACGTATCAACGAGTGAATTGTGTGCACTGTGTTTTGAAGAGTCATGCAAACTATTAATGATAATTTCTAACTATCAGTGATTTGAATTATAACATCGATATAATTATGTTTCTTCTTCTATAAAATTAAATTGTTGGAGATTTTCATCAAGGTTTTATTGGGGGTTTTCATCAGGTAATGATTCCATCAAATCAAAAACCTCAAATTATAAAAATAAACATATATATTAGGTAGTTGAAGACTTTCACAAGAGAATATATATTTTGATTTGAATGCCCATTTTCCTTGTAATTATTATAAAAAAGCATGACAAAAAAATATCATTACAAACCTTAAGTATGCTTTAAGGAAGAAAATACCATCCCTGAGAACATGATGCAAGTTTGGATGCTTGGTGGAGATACCTAGAGAAGAAGTTTTTAATTGAATCATGTACTCCCTTTTGGATATTAACCTTGATCATGATATAACCTTGCCAATAAAGAATTAGTTGGAGGATACCGTAGAGAATTTTATAAATCATGCAAGAGCCACAATTGACACAACCCTAATAAAACTTGAGGCTAGGGAGGAGTATAAGGAAGAGTTGTTAGGGCCACTTAGAGGAGAAAATAAAACAAGGAGATCATAACACAAAGATCAAATAGCGAAACTATAGGAGATAATGAGAGATTTAGCTACCTATTTTACTTATTCATTTAGTTGGCCTCTGTGGATATAGGATAAGAAGATATAACTGGAAGCCATGGAAAAATAAGTGAGTGATGCCTCGACTAGATTTAGGACCCAACACATCCCATCCAACCCAGAAGGAGCCAAGATGATATCTTTGCATGAGCAATATAAGGAGAAACCGTTACAATGGATATCAATCTATGAGGATATTGAGGATTATGGCACTTACCTAAGCACACAAATGGAAAAGATGGAGGTAAAAATCAAAGACCATAAAAATTACTTACAAATAATAGAAAAGACTTTACTTCTAAATGATATAGTGATGGCAACTAAGGAGAATATGGCCTTAGAAGACAAATTTTTGGAAGCAAAGGCAATCCTCTTGAATTGGAATACGTTCTCCAAAAATATGATGAATAAGTATGAGAAACATATACCCAAGGGAGGGGAATCCACTTTGTGATTCACAAATTTTGACAAGAATTTTTTTTTACACTTAGGTGGATTGAGAAATTTTTGGTATCTGTCAGTAGTTAGAGTTGTCTCAATGTTGGGTTATTTTAGATAATTCTAATTTCGGTGTTGAAGTCTAGCCCAATGAGCTAGCACACTGGCCCTTTCATATAAGAGTTAGATCTTGTGGACTCACCTGAAACACGCAATGAAAGACTGGTTCCCATAGGTTTTGTTACACAGTTTAGATAGCTTATTCATATTCTTGTCTTTATGCCAATTAAATAGGGATTATACAAGCATAAATGGACTACCTTGATCCTTTGAGTTCTAAGTTTGATTAATATCACTACATAGAATATTATCATCTTATATTAACATTAGTTACCTAGAAAAAAAGGAAGATATGGTACATCTCATATATAAGTATAAAAACTTAGTTCACACCATCGTTCATTAGAAAATAAGAAGTTAACAAAAACCCATTATTCTCATAATTTAAGCTTAACCCACATAAAGGTATGTGTTTATCACAATCACATTCCAAAATTCACTTGTATTTGTAATGCTTTACAATAGGGGTATTTATACTTGTTTTGCCCTAAAAAAGTGTTTATAATCATTAATGGCATGAAGAATTGGCCTAAGAACTCTCAACATACTAAGAATCATGGTGCTTAAGAATCAATTCTTCCTAAAGATTTGGGTATCTGCACCCCCTATATCTTTGCTCTATGTTATATCTTTATTATCATGTGTTCCTCTCCTTGTGAGCTGGTGCAAAAATTCCTATCAATAAGGTCAGAGTGACCCATATGAACCATTATTCCTACTGCTCCCACTTCCCATGTGCTCCTTTAGTCTTTCACTATTGCTGTGAGTCCTATATCCTCAGGTTCCTCATGATTCATTCCCTTCTAACTAGGTCCTCTCGCATTAGTTTTTTTGCATCTTTATCCTTAGTTATGCACCATGGTCCTTTTGCACCATGGTCCTTCAGTGTCATGTTGGTTCTACACCAAAATTAGACAACACTTAGTCAAAATTTTGGGGTCAACATCACCCCACAGTATGCACTTAGTCCATTTTGGACTAAGTTGTGCCAGCACCCTCAAAAAATTTGGGCCATGACTACTTGAGATCCTTCTTTAAATTGTCCCAATGTGATAATACCTCAATAAATTTCATATTTATTTCTTCTATGGTCCCCATTGTTTTCTTTATCTCCTTGAGTTAGCTGGGGGACTCATCGACCTTCTTGACTTGTTCATCCAAGGATGTAGTCACATCTTTATGGATGTCTTCGAGTGTAGAGACCTCCTTATCAACCTATCCTCAGAGGGATATAAAATTCACATTCAACTATTGATGATGTTTATTGATGACATCCTCCATCATATTTATATCGCTAAATGATTTTGTGCACTTGGCAAAGTCTTTTATTAAGAGTGCATCATTAGCTAGTTGTTGCCTCTGGGCTTCTTCTGCTTGGATCTGAGCCTCCAAGACTTTATTAGAGTATGTTATGCATGTAAAAATGTCATCTAAAATGGGGATAACTTTCCCAACTGTCCCTATAGTGCATTTTCAAACATTGATGATCATGGTGAACTGTTCAACCAACTTTAATCCCTCATCTCATGGTATAAGTTGTTCCTTGTATTGCTTGAATAGCAGTTCCACCGAGGTTTCTAACTTTCCTATGGCATCCCTGTCAAAAGGTATGCCATCTTCAATCACTGGGTCTTCCTTCAAAATTATTTTACAGAGGTTTAATACCTACTTTTGCCTTTGTGGCCTCTTGGAGTTGTCATTTTAATGTGGTCACTTCCTCGATGAGCGCTTGTTTATTTACAACTTCCTTATTATACATGCCTACAATTTTGGCATGTTTCCTCTCAACCATGCATGCATCAGAATCTGATAAAATATTTTGGCATGTAATATCCATGCCCAGCTTAAAAAATGTGATGCTAGTTAAAAGAGGTGAGATATTTTGTGGATCCACCCATAGTGGTTTTGGCAATGCTGGAGCATCTAGGCCCAAAAAAGGTTATCCTATGGGAGTTTGAACTCACTCTTCTCATTGTATTTATCAAGCAGGAAGGACACTTGCTTCCTTATTTCCATAGTTTCCTCCTTGGGTATGAAGTGCAGCCAAAGATAGAGCATTTTATCTTTGATGTCAAACTCGTAATGCTCATGTGTATTGCTTACTTCACTGCCATCATGCTCTTCTGAGGTCTTGATCGGTCCCTTTCCCTTACTAGGTCCATGCTCAAGTTTGGCCTCCTCATGGCCACCAGTAGCCATCTTTCTCTCTTCTTCACCATCCCTCTCCTCATTATATTATGTTTCAACATCAAGTAGTGAATCATCATAAGCAACTTTCTCCTCCCATACTAGGGAGGGAGTTTTCTCAAAATCAAAACACAAGCTATGAACCTACACCTCAGGAACTTCTTATTGGGGTGCTTGCCATGGGATCTATTACTGGGAAGCTCTTACAGTAAAATCACTTGGGGAGATGGTGGTGGAGGTGGAAAAGGTGGAGGTAGAAGTGGAAAAGGTGGCAGAGAAAGAGGAGTAGGTTGGGGAGATGAAGGGCATATAAGTGAAGGGTGTGAAGGCGTAGAGTGTGGAGGAGATAGAGAAGGATAGGGACATAGAGATGAATGTATGGATGGTGAAGAGAAAGGTGGAGGTGGCAGAGAGGGATGGGATGGAATGGGTCTAGAGGATTGTGATTTTGTAGTCTTTTGATGTTTTTGGGGGGCTTGGTGCCCACTTGTGCTAGTGCTCACATCCAGTCACTTGTTATTATTCAGGGGTGGCACTGATGGAAGTTTCTCCTTCGAGTCCCCACCTTATGGATTCTTCTAGGGGTATAGCATGTAGAATAATTATGAATTTGCTCCCCCACTAATGTTTTCTTGACCTGAATGTCAGTTAGGTCTATCTCCATCTTTTTTGTGTAGGCCTTCTTGCCTAGATATACAAATAATTTACAAAGAGTGTGAATCTTTGAGTCTATTATTTTAGCCTACAAGATGATAGGCTACACATCATATATCTGATTAATGGAGTTTATGAGATACTACACTAAAAAGGTGTATGGTAACTTAAGCCATGATGAGATCTATCGATATGGTTTCATTCAGATATGCATGAGGGAGAAGTGCTACTTTACAACAAACTATGATTGCTTCATAGCCAAAGGGGGTAAGTCCTTGGGAATGTGCCACTCATCCCTGAACACTACCTTCATCCCATCAAACTAGTACCTCATCTTGATCTTGTATAAGGGGGTGATGTGACCAGGGCATGTGAACACCCTGTAACATTCATTAGAGGACTTGTTCATGGGAGGGTACACCCACTTTAGTACTTTAAAGCTATAGTCTAGCACCCCAATTTCATTGAAAACCATTAAGAAGAGAATCACCCCCATGGAAACCTGTACTTCAGCACCCAATGGGTCCTCTCCATGTCTTCAATAATCTTCAAAGTGAAGTACATAGCCCATTTTTACTTTAGCCCCTATGAGACCTAATGATCAATGTAGAGGTGTGCTATGTCAACCTCTTTCTAATGATCGGTCCCTCCGATCTTGGTCATGATGATCCGTGCCATAACTTGGAGGGTAACATCTTAAAAAAACTTGATGTGCATGGCATGACCCTAATTTTGATACATCAATACTATGGTGGACTTCTAGATCTCCTCAGTGTCATCCAAGTCATCAATTACGCTCATCCTTGAGCACCATAGTCCCACGACCTTGCTGATCCTTTTGAGTGTGATCTTTATGTCGCACTCAGTGAAGTAAATATAGTCCTCATAGATGTGCAAAAGAAGGAATTAAATTGCCTCTGTGGGCTTACCAAAATATGGACAATTTAATAGATGAAACAATCCTATAATATCCAACTAGTTGAAGATCATGAGATCATACACCACTTGGTTCCTAGTGTTAGTGGTCTCCGCTCGATAATCATTTTGGAGTTCAAATTCATTCCTAGGTTGGCGATGATTGTAGTCAAAGATAGTACAAGTGGAGACCTTGGAGACCCATTTATCCATGTGCAACACTAAATCTAGATATTACATCTCTTCATTTAATAAATATGGGGGTGGGGACACTTAAGCTTTCTACGATCAAGACGATTGGGCCTGCTTCACCTTGCACACCATACTTTCTTATTCTTATTTCATGCATTGTACTTGTTTTTCTCATGTCTCTTCCCTAATTAGAACCCAGTCTCCTCTGCTCACCTCTTCTTATTTTGGTATTATCAGCAAGGTATCAAGTCTTTTGGCCTTTTTCTCAAGCCGCATTACCCTTCAAGGAGCTCAAAGGTTAATGCATGATCGTCTAATGTTTCCAAAAGAATGCATGGTTGAAGATTATTGCTTCAGCTTTTCAAGATAAAACACCTCTTAATGATGGACTTGTAACTTAAAACTTTTGAAAATGTCACTTTGATAATGAACCAAACTCATAATGTCTCTTCTCAACTTGGTAATGACCTACGTGGTTTGTTAAGGATATGAAATCCCTTTACCTGGCTATGGGTTTGATTGACTTGGATCTAGTACTTGCTTAATCTTTGGCTCTGATAATTTGAATTTAAATGCAAGGTAAAGTGTAAAATGAGTTTTATGTGCCTATTTATAGGCTCTAAGAGGGGTTTATCCTCATTAATTCCTTCCTGTCACTCATCACTTTATAGAATTAATGCATATCTTTAACTGTCATCATATTTGGATACTTGCTTTTTGTAATTAATGCATTAGAAGTATTATCCCATCATACCATTGGCATGTTTCTTACCATAGCTAGTCTTTACGCATTAATGGCATGTCCCATCTCATGCCTTTATTTAAAGTGGATGATAGTTGTGTCTCATACTTTTTGTAAGGTGAGGGATAACTGTCTCTTTTAAATTTCCAACTTATGGCAGAAACCTTACCCATTTGTGCCTTAAATGACCTATGCACCTTTAGTACCTTGCACACCTTTAATAACTTATGTGCCCATGTAACTCATGTACTTTTCATATTTGCCTTTTTAAACATGACTTCTTACCCCACACTAAAATATGTCGTGGTCCTCCACGAAAAGAACAAGAACTTTGAAAACAAAATTTACAAAAAGGGAAAGTTGCACACAACAAAGGTAACACTTTTATTGAAAGTAGTAAATCCTAAAATAATGGCATAAGCCTTATTGATTACAAAAACTTCAACTATTTCAATGTTAAATACGACCAAAGTCAGCTTCCATCCTTTGTAACTGACATCCTCCAATAGGTCTAAATAAGGGACATCCTAGTATATGTAGAGTTTTCTTAGGTGGTACACGAACTTAGAGTCATAAACTAAGACCTTCATTCTTGGAAAAAATGTTTTGTTCTTTATATGGTGATCATGTCATGCCTTCTGCTTGCATTTTTCTACATCCTAGCTCCAATGAGTGAGGAATCAAGCTTCATCTAGTTGTACTAAAGTGTTTAGGCACACTTTTAAAGATGATTCTTTGTCTAGTTTTCTTATGCGCATGACACATAAAGATGGTACTAAGAACTCTACTGGTAGAACTGCTTCTTTGCTTACACCAAGTTGAATGGTGTACTTTATTGTAGGCACTTGAAGGTTATTCAGTAAGCCCATTGAACTACAAATACCCTATAATTCCAATCCATTCAACCAATGTTATATATCTTTATCAATGTGGTACCTAGGATCTTGTTGAAAGCCTCAACAGCTTCATTAGATTATGGGTGATATGGGGTTGTTTTGTGGTGCATGATCATGAAATCAACCATCAAGATGTGAATTATTTCATTGAAAAAGTGGGTTCTATGATCACTGGTGAAACTTAGGGGACATCCAAACTGAGTTATGACATTCTCTTAAATGAACCTCATAATAGTAGTAATAGTACAATCCTTTGTTAGCATGGCTTCAACCCAACACATAAGATAGTTAGTTGTTGTAATGATATATCTAGAACCTATTTGTTTCTTGTTGGAGTGATAGGACCAACAAAATCAATAACCCATTTTTTAAAGGGTTCCTAAGAAGGGATGGGCCATAGAGGAATAACATCTCTTGAACTAGGTTTTCATATGCATTGACATATGTCACATTGTTTAACATGTGCTTTAACATCTTGGAAAAGAGTTAGTTGGCCACCATAATCCATCTAGTAGAACCTTCCACGCGATAGCCTCCCCATCATAGTGTCCTCCAGTAATACCCTCATGAACTTCGTGAAGTACCTCAAGGTAATCATGTTGCATTACACAATGGAAAAGAACTTCATCATGACCTATTTTATAAAGATAAGCTGAAAAGGTATGGCACGAACTATGAGTTGTTTTTTGGCTTGCTAGGTGAGATAATTAGGCATAGATCTAGTGGTCAAGAATACCACAATGTCTTCCAACTCTTCAAGCACCCATGTAATGTGGAAATGTTGTACATCAGGAAGATCATCCTCTATGGTACATGGTGGTTCTCCATTCTCAATTCATGATAGGTGGTCAGGTCCAAAATTGGCCTTCCTAGGTTTCACCATAATTAAAACCTAGAATTCTTGGAACAAAACAATCTACTGATAGATCCATCCATGTAGTATGGGTTTATTAACAAGGTACTTTAAATCCTCATGATCTGTATAGAAAACAAAAGGAGTGGCTAATATGTATTGTTTAAACTTTTTCAAAGCATAGACCATTGACAAATCTTCATGTTCCGTAGTGGTATAGTTTCTTTCAGCTAGTGTGAGCTTCCTACTAGCAAAGTAGATTGGGTGATCCAAGTGACCTTCACCTAGTTGTGCAAGGATTACACTAATAGCCATGCTATAAGCATCAACATAAACATGAAATGGTTTTATCCAATTGGGGAACTGGAGAATAGGAGCAATGACAAACTTTTCCTTGAGTGCTTCAATGGCCTCTTTATAAGAGCAAGTCCATATGAAGTGTTCATTCTACTTTAGAAGTTCTTCTAAATGTGTGATAATCTTTGCGTAACCATTGATGAACTTTCTATAATAACCCATGTGGCCCATAAAGGTGTGGACCTCATGCTGAGTCTTGAGTGTTGGGAGGTAAAGAATAACCAATACTTTCACTGGGTTGATTAGGAGTCTATCCTTACGAATAATATGTCCTAGCAACACCTCAAAGGGTATTGAAAACAAGCACTTCTTCAGGTTTAATGAGATTTTTAAGACCTGACAGTGCTCAAGCATAAGACTGAGATTATCACAATGGTACCTGACCAAACCATATAATATCTAATCATCCAAATAGACTTGGAGGAACTTATGGATGAAATCCTTATAGGCTTCAACCACTATTTGTGAAAACACTACTAGGGAATTTTTCAACCCAAAGGGCATAATAATATATGCAAATGATCCCCATGTAGTGGAGAAGGTTGTCTTAGGTTGGTATTCTTCAACTATTTGGACCTGATGGTACCTCGAGAAGCCATACGTGAAGGAATACACCTCACAACTAGCAACACCTTCAAGGATTTGCTTTGTAAATGGCATTGGAAAGGGATATGTTACACATGATACATTAAGCACTTGGTAGTCCACACAGATATAGATGCATCCATCCTTTTTGATACTAATCACCATGGGACTAACCCAATCATATTCATCAATACGAGTGATTACTCTAGAATGCAACATACTATCAATCTCCTCTTTGATGCATGCCTAGAGATTAAGATTCATCCTATATAGGCATTTTTTCACAGGTTGAGCATCGTCAACTAGCTTGATATGCATCTTCCCTAAGGACGGGTGGACTCCCTTTATTTCACTATAGTTCATTGGGAAGACATCCTAATAGTCTTTTAGTAATTCAAAAATCTTTGAGATCTGTGTGTCGGTCTAATAGTTTCCTATTGTAGCCATCTTTGGTTCTTGTTCTGAGCCAATGTACTAAATAGTCTAAATAGGCACATGGTTGGGGTTGTCCATGTTGACACCTGTGTCCTAAAAATTTCATGTGCCAACATCTGTAGGAATATCTAAATGGTTGGACAATGGGTCGATTAGAGTGGATGCTTCACCTTCTTCCACTTGTAATACGATCTTTTATTTTCCCAAATGAATTTCTTTGTGTTGGTTTAGATCGAGGACTGGTGCAAGTGTAGGAACTAGGTGTGTTGATGGTTCATGGAATAGGTGTAGGGGCTCTTCAGGGTCCCGATGGACAATCCTCAGGCATTATTCTATGGAACATGGATCACTTACTACCACTTCATGCATGGTTTGGAGGGTGAGGCACAAACCCATCCTTGGTAAAGAATATGGCAATGTCAAGTTTATGTTCTCCTTTACAAGATGCTAAAATTGGGTATCCATGTGTCGCTCTTCATGAACATACCATGTTCATGCCCAAATACATAAAGTTACATAAAATGCATGCACCCATAAAAATTTTGGTAAGCAAGACTCATCATTCTGCCACATTATTTTGTAAGATTCAATGTGGGGATCAGGGGCTTATATTCCACTATAGTTGACTTCTCCCTTTAATTTGTTATCATGATAAAACTAGTGGTGTAAAGTTGAACATAACTAATCCCACTGGAGGAGTCATTCATAATGGGTTTTCCACCATCATGCAACTATGCCATCAAAGAGATGAACCAAAGATCAAAGATGATCTTCATCAGTGTGGTAAAACTCTTCAAGGTGCTAAATAAAGTCTCAAACTTCTATCTACCAGTGGAACCTTGGAGCCTCATCAAGTCTTTAAAGTGGTGTCTTTATGATAGGTACCCTCCTAACTTGGCTAATAATAAGGCAAATGAACTTGTGTCATTTATTAAACTGGTGTGACATATTCTCTTGGTTGTTTATGGTACTGCATACTCTGCTAGTGAGGTCGTACTCACCATGAGCCCAATAATTGCATGCATTATTTATAGTCTTAGAGATGTACTGAGTATCTAACCATCAAATAACACCATTTGGAGTGGGATCTCTTTGCTCATCATTCCTTGTAGTCACATTATAGATATGGTTTATATTTTCATCAACATGGATATGATATATGTAAGGGGGCCCTTATGCTTGATCTGATGGTATTACAACATGTTGATCAGTGTTTTTAGAACTAATATAACACTTCTTAAATCTCAACTATGCATCATTCTCATAGCACCAAGGTTTTCCCAATAGAGTTAGGTAATCATTAGCTTCAACTAGCCTCAGAGCCTCAAAATCTGCTTGGAATGGTACTCCAAGTATGTCAACCATTGCATTCTTGAGGACCCCAGTAGGTAGCATGCAAGTCTTATTTACCATAAATAAGACACAAGGTGAAGGCTATAATGTTATATTGGACATCTTACACCAAGCATCTTTGGTGAGAAAATTAACTTCTATGTCAGTATCTACTAGTATGTCCCAAATTACGCATCCATCGATGGAAACATTAACCAATATTTCTTTATCTTCTAGGGGAGTAGAGAAACTAGGAGTGTCTTATCATCGAGCATGATTTAAATGATAATCTTCACTTTTCCTAGTGACATGAGGGTGAACCTCATTTGGTATTTGGGCTTGACTCTTAAGATAAATGCAAAGTTGTGGGACAATATCCTCATCCATCATATGCTTGCATAGTTTTTGAAAGTCATCCCACACCACATGTCAAGGTTTAACTTCCCTTTGTACAACATCACACTGTGTTACATCTTTATCTTTGATGAAATGAATCTCTTCCTAAAGTTCTTGTATGAGTTTCATGATATCTTGGAGGACATCCTTTTACTGTTGAACATCAAGATACTTTCTAGCTCGTGGTTCTTCCCATTACACTTTATCGATAGGATTAGTTGTTAACTAGGTATGTCCCATACTATGAGTGGTAATGTTTACCTATTGAACTATAGGTATGGTTGGGCATACATGCCAATGTTGTTTATCAATTTAAATCACACTAGTGCCCTTTTCATTTCACTCCTTGGTGAAAGCCATATATAATTTAGGACACTCTTCTAGTTGGTGGTCCTTTTTACAAAAAGCGTATGCCGAGTAGTCTAGGTAATCCCTTTGATAGTGGTCTAGAGACCCACATTTGTAATAGTTCATAGATGGGAAATGACCACCTCCTCATCCTCGACCTATTCCTTATCCACTGTATCCACCATTGTCTTGAGTATTTGCTATTGAGGTTTGGCATATGCCATGTGCTCGAGATTCATGGATGTCACTAATCAAACAATAATCATTAGTGTCATGAGTATAGGCATCATAGATCTTGAAATAGTTAAATACCTTAGTGTGCATAGCTCACTGTAGAAGATGACAAGAGCGGACATCATGTTCCTCATGATATATTTCACATGTTTGTTGAAGTATCACATAAATGTTCTTACATGGATGATTACTCCATGTATGCCATTTAGATTCATAGTTTGTACACCAAATACCACTGTGTGCTTCATGTGCATTATTAGCCATCAAATTTTCAAGTTGTGATTCCATTAAGGATATTTGGGCCTCCATAAAGGGACTGATCCTAGTATCAATGCTTCCAACTACCTTAGCACGATAAGTAGCTTCTAAAGCCTCGTGCAAACTAGTGAAGGTCCTCTATGACAAGATTCGATGGAAAGGTAGATAGAATCCTCCCATAAACCATTATGCATGTTGAGCAGTGTTAATTTTAAATGATAATTTAGATAACAAAGTTTTAAACCTTACATCATACTCACACACACTTTTAGTGAGTCCTTGCTTTATGTCCTTCAACATTGCTATGCTCTATTGCTCAAATTCAAGACTGTCAAACTCTTGAAGGAAGGCTATCTTTGGTTGGTTATAGTCGACCACTACATGTTGAGGGTCAAACTTATGATGCCATTTATGTGCACACTCTAGAAGCATAGTTTCAAACTATGTGGCCTTTAACTCAAAGGATGTAATGCCTCGTGCCCTCCAAATTAGTTCACATTTAAGGACGTGCTTAGCTGCATTCTCCATACCTTGATAGTCTAGTAAGTGGAGTGTCATTTTATAATACACCATAGTCGATTGAGTTTCTTGAACAGGCAGTTACTGAGAACCTCTAGTCCCAACCCCTTGAGGAGAAAGTCCACTACCTCTTGTACCACCTCCTAGTCCACCTCTAGTGCCTCTAACAATAATGCTTGTGATGTGAGGCATGGTAGATAGTTGATTACTCAAATTGGGGATTGTATTTTGTCCTTGTAGGTTTGGTCCACCAGGGATCCCAAGTTGTGTCATAGAATTGCCTTAAAGAGGAAAAGAGAGTGTTAAATCTAAATGAGCATCAAAAGTCTTAGTTTCAATATCCCTTCCCTGTTCAGTCTCTGATTCCAAACTATTTGTATCCCAATTTTGTATGTGTACTTCTAACTTAAAAGCATGAGCACACACTATGATGGGGGAGCCTAGTTGGTTCAAACTTAGTTCATCAATTCTTGCCATCCATCTTATTTCTCCTCCATATAATAAAAGTGACATAGAATGTGGCTTGAAAGTGTTGGGGTCCTCAAGTGTTTATGATTCCCTACAATTCCTAACAAAACTCCTTGAGTTTTCTTAATATCTTCCTGTGTTGCTAACTCCTATAATATTTTGTCGAGCTTCCTCATACTTTCATTTCCATAATGCATGCTAGATGGCTACCATTTTGAACCCACAATCTTCTACCAACTCCTATTCTCCTCTTCCAAATGTATGGCTCATGCACAAGAGGATTTTGATCTCTATTGGTATAGTTTCAAGTCCAATATCAATAAATAACTTCTTAATTTCAAAAGTGCAAAGCTTAATATAATGACCATGTACTTCTCAAAAGAACTAGAACTTGGCTTCTTTATGACATGAATAAGTAGTTATATCAGAATGTAGCTATCCAAAACTCCTTTTCACCATAATTTGACTGCTCACATCCACAAGGCTCCAAGTCATGTTAAAGCCCTTTACCATTCTAGCATCCAAGACTACCTCCTTCCAAGATTCCTTGATCATCCTTGAGCATATGCTATCAACCAAACATGTAAATGAATTGGGACCTCTAAAAATAAGGTTTCATATAATGCACTGTAGAGATTCTGCTCTACCCACTATCGTGCAGAGATTCCTAGCTCAAGATAAGGAACTACAAATTTATCTTCAACATTGGTAACCCATTCTTCTATATTTTCTAGTGTATTATGCTCAAACATTTTTCCATGACTGTGCTTCAAGTGCTTTGGGTCTCAACAATAGAACTAAAATATTGGGTTATTTTGGATAATTTTAGTTTTGACATTGAAGTCTAACCCAATGAGCTAGCGCGCTAGCCCTTTTATGCAAGAGTTAGGTCTTGTGCACTCACCGGAAGCGTACAACAAAAGACCGATTCTCGTAGGTTTTGTTACATAGTTTATATTACTTTTTCATATTCTTCTCTTTATGCCAATAAACAAGGATTATATACAAGCATTTATGGACTACCTTGATCCTTTGAGTTCTAGGTTTGATTAATATTACTACGTAGAATATTATCATCTTCTATTAGCAATAGTTACATAGAAAAGAAAAGAAGATAGGGTACATCTCATTTATAAGTCTAAACACTTAGTTCACACCATTATTCATTATAAAATAAGAAGTTAACAAAAACCCACTATTCTTATAATTTAAGCTTAACCCATAGAAAGGTATATGTTTATCACAATTCCATCCTAGAATCCATATGTATCTGCAATGCTTTACAATAGGGGTATTTATATTTGTTTTACCCTAACCAAGTGTTTACAATCATTAATGGCATGAAGAATTGGCCAACGAACTCTCAATAGACTAAGATTCATGATGCTTAACAATCAGTTATTCCTAAAGATCCAAGCCTCTACACCCCCTATATCCTTGCTCTATGTTATCTCTTTGTTACCATGTGTTCCTATCCTTCTGGTACACAACTTCCTATAAATAAGGTCAGAGTGACCCGTATGAACCATTCTTCCAACTATTCCTGCTTCCCACACGCTCCCCTAGTCTTTCACTATTGCTCTGAGTCCTACATCCTTAGGTTCCTCATGACTCATTCCCCTTTGACTGGGTCCTCTCATGTTGGTTCCTTCGCATCGTTGTCTTCTTGCACCTTATAGCACAACAGTGCTTCTATGTTTATCAATTACGTGCCATGGTCCTTTAATGTTGTGTCAATTTCATGCTAAAATTGGACAACATTTAGTCAAAATTCTGGGGCCAACACTCAAAGATAAGATAAAGGTATAAAATCTAGGTAAATGTTGGCAGGATTCTCTATCAACCAAAAGACCAAACCTTAGATACTACATAGTTGATTCCTTTACTGCAGTAGCATGAGACTTCACCAGGCCAAAAAATAAAAGATTTTACCAATTAGATGCTGCAAGAAATAATGTCTTGCAAAAACAAAGGATGATAAAATTTGAGAAATGACATGTTTCATATATACATGACCATTGAGTTGTATTGTATTGAGTCGATATTTATACTGTAGCATTGTAATAGAGTATTTATAACATAGAAGAGATAAAATACAAAGAAGAATTATAAAAGGTTACATAATAGAGTACCCTATGTAATTGCTTAAAGTGGTATAGTGTAAAGAGATATCTAAACATTATATTCAAGGGTTAATATATATAAATAAAGAAAAAGAAGTTAGAGTAGGAATTAATATGTATTGTATACTGTGTGATTTATTGTGAATATAGGCACTACTTATTTTTCAGTGAATATTAAGGATTCTAACCAATACTAACCTTTGCATTATATTAATCTAACTAAAGTTAATCTATATCAACATAAACTATTTGCAGCTAACAACTTCAAATTTTATGTTGAAACAATAATGAAATTTAATTTTTTTTCAGGAAAACAATTTTTCATTGTTTGATAAAATTTTGTCTTTCTATGTGGAATTTTAAGTCTTCATAATTAACTTGTGATTATTGAATCTGGTGTTGAATTGAGTATTGTTAGGTTTTTTTTGGGTAGGTGAAAAAGTTATTGTTGTCTTTTGATTGCACTAGTTAGCTTTCATTTTTTAAATTATTTACCATTTATTTTTCTTTCAAAAAATTATTCCTTTTTTTAAGGTGTAATTTCAAATTTTGATCTCAAATTTGATGATTTTGTCATGGGAATAAGTTTCTTGTTGTTTGATAAATTTTGTTAAATCTTTCTAGAAATTGTGGGATTCAAAAGATGTTTGTTATCATTGAATATGGTGCAAGATCAATTATTGATATAATCAGTGGTTTTTCTTTGTTAAAATAGTTATATTTTACTTTTGATTGCATTGTGTAGCTCTCAAGTTTGTGACTATTTAAATTTTATTTTCTATTTGGCAATTTGACATTCTATATGAATAATTTCAAAGGTTTGCCTAAGGCAAGATCAAGGTTTGAAAATGTATTGAAATAAATTATGTTTCTCATAGTAATTGAGACTGCATGTGACTTTTTATAGTTGTTTTATAGTTGGTTTTATTTATCATTTTTTTTTATGATAAGTAGGGCACCTGTACAATGGTATCAATGAATTAAATTTAAGTTATAAATTATACGGTTGCATATAGTTTTAGTAATAATAGTTAAGTCATAGTGACTAAGCTCGATAAATTCTATAATCATTTTTAATAAATTGATTCACCAAGATCTTACCCAAAGACCTTTGGGAATAAACTCTTAAGCTTGAGCTATTGAGTGACGCTTGTCATAGATCTTTCACTCCAAATATTCTTCTTGATTGCTTCCTATAAAGTAGGAGGCATGGATTGAATTTGATGACTATGTGATCATATTTGTGTTTTTTAACTATAAAATACAATCATTTTTTGGGTAAAACATATCAAATATAAATTGAAATTTTGGATACACGGTCAAAAACTTTAAAGAATTATAGAACATATATAAATTATTTTTAGCATATACTTCTTTCATTGTAAAGGGTAATGTTAAATAAATAATTGACATTAAAAAATCACTAATGTACATATGTTCAACGCTCCTTAATGTTTATCTTTCTCATTTCATATTTCATATTCTTAACTTGTACACATTGTTTACTACATATATATCTAATAAACTACATCATTATTAATTTTTTTAAATAATGATAATAGTATGTTGTGGAAGTTCAAACATCACGTTTTAAGAGTGAAAATATTGTGATAAATGAACTCATTATACTATCTTTTATATTATTCTTTTAAACAAAGGGTATTAAAACTATATCACAACACTTTTTTTAAATTTTAAACATAATTTTATTTATGATATTACATTTATTATTATAGAAAATAAAAGAATAGATTTTAATAAATATCATGGAATGATATATACTTTGATAAATCAAATTACTAATGTACTTTAATCACCTTCACCATGTATAAATCTTACAAATCAATACTTTTCTTTGATAATTTAATATTCTCAAAATAATTTATAACTATAAATCCATATTGAAATATAAAACTAAAGTATTTGGAAGGTACTTACAAATTATTGATTTATTCTAATCTCATAATACTCATGAAAAATAATAGTTAATATCTTAGGCCATATGTCCTATGGCGACATGTTTGTCCAAAATGGTGACTTATTAGGTAAGGTTTGATTTTTTTTTGACAAGTACATTACCTTCAAAAGTATTCTTGGATTGGACCTATTAGACCCTAGAACTCAAGGAGTGTGTTTTGTTGCTAAGTGGATTGTCATTTTGGTTACCGTATTATACAAGGCTTTATTAAAAAGAAATGATAGGCAGTTCGCTAAATTTTGCTTGCTCCCTTTTTTCAGCTCAAAGCTTCATTTCCTTTGCAGTCTATATGGAAAGCCTGGCAACAGGTTTGTATGTGTTTAAATTGGAAAAGTGCATCCTTGCAACATGGGTTCAGTTTTGGTGGATCATCTATTTGGTGGAATCGATTGGTTCAATACCAAGAACAACCCCTTGTTGTTGCCTTTCCTAGACATGCTCATCACCTTTTTCATAAAGGGATTCATCAATTTGGAGATTTATGGGATTTCAATGCTTTTGAATGGGCTGCTTGGCATACCATTCAGCATAAATTTGGTTTAAATAATAAATTTCAAGGTTTTGTTATCTTTGTGAGAGCTTTAGTTCCCATGGATCTTATTATCAAGTTATGTACTTCCCTTGCAATGCAACTTTCTTAAAGATTGGTGGTGGTTGTCCAAAGTCCAGTTTGGTTGTTTTCCCTTAAAAAAAGTTTATCTCAGCCTTCTTCCTCCTATGCCCTTAAATCCAAGGCTTAATCATAAATGGAATTGTAATTTGAAAGAAAAGACTTGGCGATGGTTGAGTGCTCAAATTTGGAAGTCGAAAGCAGAAGCTAATGCTCAAATTTTGGCTTGGAAAGTTTTTACACTTCAAGTTACCAGTTGGTAACAGGTTGAAATGCATGTTGGTTCAGGCAGTTAAATGTTCTTTTTGTCATCATAATGAAAGTCTGAAACACATTTTTTGGGACTACTCATGGGCTAAAAGGAAATAGGATGTTATTTCTAAATTCCTTCCTATGATTTTTGAACAAAGATTAAGTTGGAAAATAGCTTTATTGGGACTTGGTATTCAAAATAATGTTATAGTAGATTATATGAGACATACAATTTTACTTGATATCTAGAAGAGTAGATGTTTGTCAATATTTGCTAAACATAATGTTCATCAAGAAGCTGAAATGTTAAAGTTTTACTCTGATATCATTTTCCAAATTGTTGTTTTATGTTGTTAATTGCAGGGGGTGCCCAAAGAAAAAGTGAAGATCAACAATCATCTTGATAATATTAAGTATCAAATGCTAAAATTACATGAAAAAAACACATTATGTTCCAAACAACGACAAAGTATGTTGAAATTCAGAATGTAATGCTGTTGTTTTGTATTTTTCTCATTTTGTAAGAGGCTATTATCCTCACAACAACTCTGAATTGTTTTGTACTGCTATAGCTTTATTACTGTCTATTTTTTTTAGCAACCTTTTGGTTGCATTTTATTTGTAATTTTTTTTACTTGCTCGGTTTCAATTAAAAAAAGAAAGTATTCTTGATGATTACAATTTCATGAATGATGAAAATTATATAGACTTTAGGTAGGGGCTCATTTTTTCAAAAGAGTTATTATCTAATTCCTTGATGGGTCGAGGATGGGATGTGGAAAATATTGCACGATTTCCTTTCATTGGAATATTAAAGTGTTTTGATAGGGTAGCTATTAAATAGTTTTATTTTTTGTGATAGAATACTAAAATATTTTAATAAAATAATGTAATTGTTTTCAAGGATTTAATTGGCCTATATTTATGATTTAATTCCCTGTATATATATTATTTGGAAAAAAAATTGTTATGTTAATATTTTCTAATGAATAGTTTTTCAAATAAATTTTTTTATTTTTTTTCCAAATTTAAATATTGTAAAAATTGAATAAAAATATTTAAAACTTCAATATTAGATAAAAATATTTATTCATTAATTAGTTGACCGAAATTAATTATTCTAACGAAATTTTATAATATTTTACTATACTATAAACTAAAAGTTGAATCTTTAATGAAATAAAGTATCGCTAAATTTATTAAACCGTAATTTAAATCTAAGATTATATTCTATATTTATTAGATTTTATTTTAAATATTATTAAAAATAAAAATATTTATAAATTAAGAAAATTTTATAATAATTAATAATATAATTGAAACTTCTATTTTCATAAATATTATAAAAATTAAATAATACAATATAAATTTTTATTTCATAATTTTTTTGATTAATAATAAAAATATAACTAATCTTTAAAAGTTTAAAGATATGGATTGATTCAAAACTTCTCACCCCATTATCATGGAGGTTTCCTTGTCTAGGTACAAGTACTAGCTGAATACCTTAAATGCTAAGATTAAAATATCCCCACACAACTTACTTTTTGAAATATAATTTCCAACTTATATTCTTTTTAAAGTATCTTTTGTCACATTCAAGAAGGCCACACGAAAATATTGACATCCTTGTCAAAGAAAACTATAGATGCTTTTTTTGGTCTATTATATTGTTTGCTTAGTCAAGAAGTGGCAATATCTATGAGAGTTCTTCGTGGATTCCAAGAAATTACTCATGTTTGTAGTCTATCATTCCATATAATAACATTGATAACTTAACTATTGATTTAAAAAAAATATATTTTTTTGTGAGTTTTTTAATTAAAAAATATATAATAATTTTATTTTATATAAATTTAGATTGTTTTCATTTAAAATTATATATAATTATTATATGTATAAAAAATAAAGAGAATAATTATATGAATCAATTAGATATAAATTTAAAAAATTAAATTTATATCATTCTTTTTAGATAAAGATAGAAAGCGAGAGAGGGATATAAAGACAAAAAAATAGTGATAAAGAGAGAGGGGGAAGAAGAAGATGGAGAGAGAGAAAGTGAGGGGGAGTGAATCCAACGTTCTCTTTTTTTCTCCCTCTCTACTCTGTCTCTCTTTCTGTAGGAGGAGAGGGAAAGCCAAAGCAAGAAAACACATTCAAAATATGATGTATATACAATATTAAAATAATATAGAAACTTGACAATACTTTGACAACCTCAGTGTAAGGTACTAGTGTGTTGATGGTAACATCAACAATATAATCTAACCCATGGGAGGTACTCATAAGATCAATCATTGTTTGTACAAACAACAAATGAAATAAGTCATATACGAATCAATTAAGTAAACATATTAAGATAAACTTAATAGCCCTTTAGATACATAAACAATTCATAATTAATTACCTATGTAAATGCATATAATGAAGCAGATACGTTTTGCATATCTAGCTGTGTGGTTTTCTGAGGTGCTGGCGCAACTACTTATAACATATGTTGTTGAGTAGTGTCTTGTACATATGTGTGTATAGTATGTTTGTGTGTATACTTGTATTTTTGGGATTTTTCGATGATTTAAACATGTGCCTATTATGCATAAGCATAAGATTATTTGGTGCAAACAAGTGAATAACAAATTGAAATGTGGATTGTTAATGTTTATCCAAAGATGCATCTATCTTCAAGATGAATAACTCCGAGTCATCAATTGTTTGCTTTGCATTTTCAAATTATCCATTGTTGGCTCTGTAATTATAATGTTTGTCACTAAGTTTTAGAACTTAACTTGGTTTGCATCATTACCTTGTTGCCAAAAGATTGTGTCCAAAGTGATTAATGTCTTAAAAAGTTTCTATAATTTTTTTCTTTTCATATTATTTGCATATAATGGTATGTCCTTAACATGTAGAATTTGGGCAAGGTCATCAACAAGAATGATGGATCAACTACCAAAATTTTCTTTGTCATAATTAAAAAATACTTCACACCACTAAATATCTATTTTTTGAATAATTTTTATCCAATACTAATATACTTATAAAGTTTTATTTGTTCTTGAAAATTTTCCAAGGTTAAGCCTTGCAAAGGCTTCATATCGCCTACAAAATTATGTAGATATGCATGTACTATTGTACCTCAAATGTTGAAAGATGTAACACTTATTTCGAGTAAAAGAAACAAAGGACCTTTACCATTTTATGTATTTCTAAAAAATGCATTGTATATACAATTAATAAGATAATATTTTCTTGTTAGAGCTATCCCTTATATAATTTTGTTGAATGACCTAATTCATTTAGATTTATTATTATGACCATTTTATGTACTTCCAAAAAAAAGCATTCTATATATAATTCATAAGATAATATTTTCTTGTTAGGACAACAATCTTATTGAGTGATCTAATTCATCTAGACCTTTATTATGATATCCAAGAATGGATTGATAAGCAAGACATTCTTTTGATGACATAGTGTGTAGGTTTATTGGTGTTGAACTTACAACATCCTCTAAATATTCCATTAAATTATTTATTTTAATAAAACATTGAACGACATAGCTCTTACTCTCAAGTGTGGGAGTAAGAGTTCAAAGATTACTAATAATAAAACTTTAATTTTGCAAATCATAAATTTAAAAATATAAAATTTGAACATTTTAAATTAAAAAATAAATAAATTCATAAACATTAAACTTGAAAATTGTAATTATACAAATTTTAATTTTAAGAATTATAATTAAATATAAATCTTAATTTTACAATTTTTAAATATAAAAATTTTAATTTTCAAATTTTAAATAAGAACTTTAACTTTACAATAATTGATTTGGAGAATCTTAAAATTTTAAACCTTTATTTTGAAAATCTTAATTTTTCAAATAATAATATTTAAAATATTTATTTTATAAATCAAAAATAAAAAACTTTAATTTTACAAATAATAAATTAAAAAATATGAATTTTAAAAATATTAAATAAAAAAAAACTTAATTTAATTAATAATAAATTCAAAATCTTAATTCTTTAAACCTAAATTTTATAATCCCTAAATTTAAAAAATCTATTTTTTCAAACCCTAAGTAAGAAGCTTAATTTTGAAAGTCCTAATTTTGAAAATCTTAAAATTTTAAACCCTCTTTTTGAAAACCCTAATTATACATCATCTTCATTTTATAAACCTTAAATAAAAAAAACTATACTTTTCTTATATAAATATACGAAATAATTTTTAACAATAATTTATATAACAAATAATGAGCTAACTATGACAAACTATATATATATATATATATATATATATATATATATATATATATATATATATATATTCAACATAGTAAATGGGTTGTTCATTTAAATTGTTCTAAAAACTTTTTATATACATAAATTTAATGTTCAACTTGGGATGTGCAAAGGTGTTGTCGAAGTGTCCAAACTAACTGTATGTGTTAAAAACTTAGCAGTCATAACTAAATCATCTATCCCACTAGAAACACCACCATCCTTGAGTTGCATCAAAACTTTTTCATCATTTGAAGGTCCAGTGCATACATCACTATAAGATCTCTAATAGTGTGGTCAAGCAGTAGTCTTAAGTGTAACATCCCCATGTTCACCCTCACCAACATCAATATGGGAAAGCTAGCTCATATGCTAAACAAAGATGTTAGTAAGCATCTTAAGCACATGCAAAGTGTCAATCTCTAAAACCTCCTTCACAACATAGGGGATTGTCTTATAGATTAAAATATATTTTAAATAGGGATTACAACAGGTTGATTAGGCACACAACGTGCACTTGATCTAGCTTATGTAGAACCTTTTCCTTGGCCCTAAAACTATGAGTAATCAAAATAATTAAGGTTTTCATTAAGAAAAATATAAAAATAGAGTTTCTTCAAAAAATTAAAAGGAACCTCATCATTGTTACAAGGTAGGTGATCAAATACCATTAAATATTTCTTATCAAATCATGGTGGCACTAGTGTATTGTGGATGTTTGCATGACAATAAAAGTAGTGCATTGGTTATTGGATTAGTGAATAATACACAAACTTTATTTTTTGTTTTTTTCTTTCACACTAACCGCTGATAATTTGTCATAATAAGATCTACATGTCTCTCTATAAGATGCATATATATCAATTTGGCCCATTAACGAGTCATCTTTGCCTACTAATGACTCAAATATACTTTCCAAATAAGTATGGTCGTGGTTGGTTGAATGAGGACTCCTCATCATCCTAATTAACTCCTCAATTTATATTTTATGTTTTTACTATATGTGTGTGCAAATCCTCTTTGACTACCTCAGGGGTCTTGTGGAAGTGTAGTTCTCATACTTTCTTCTACACAGGGGTTTAATGGGCTATATTAACCAAAAAATTGGAAAAAAAAAAAAAAAATCTCAAATCCAAAAAAAAGTAATAACTTTGGTTTTAGTTGGCAAAGATTAAGTTTGCTTACCTTTACTTCTACACAACATTATTGACTATCCCACTCAATGAGCTTTTGAGAGATCTGGAGAGACTTTTTCTAGGGCAAATGGCTATTTCTCAAAGTGTGTTTAGAGCGCTTTGGAAGAAATTTGCAATTTGGATAGAAAGAAAAAATAAATTTCCTTAAATATTTTTATATATTATAGAATGTGGTAAAGCATATACAATATAACACATACACAATATAATGTGTATGCATTATAGTGAGTATGTGTTTTAGGATCAATAATACAAAGCATAACAATTGAAAGCTTATCTGCATTATTCAAAATCCTATACGAATTATAAATCGCATTCGTATGGAAAAATATCCAATTTTTAACCCCCCAACTTTTTCAATTTACCTAATGGAAATGTTGTCAATTGTGATAGTAAGTGCACCATTGATTTAGAATTTACACAGGAGGAAACAAATATTTGAAATGATTTGGTGGTGTTGCTCGAATGAAATTGTGGGCAATTTTGGTAATATTGTGTTAAGTAATGGTTGTCTCTTATTGAAATCTAGGTTAGTGTCCCTTTTGCAGGTTGTACATTGCGGTGCATACACATGATAATCTATATTTTTAGTGTAATTTTCACAATAAGTAGAGTTGCCTATTTTAAATGGATTTGGATCAACTAGTTATCCATAATCTATGTAAAATGATTGGAATAGATAGAAGTAGATGCTCTTTGGATTGAAGGGCCTTGTAATATGTGTTCTTTAAAATAATTGCATAGTTAGATGAAGAATATGAAAGCAATATACTAAAAAAAAAAATTTGAAAATACATGATGATGAACAAGGGCATGACTACATGCCTATATGTTGAATTTTTCAAGAGATTTTATAGATATTTTAGTGTATTTATCATTGAATAGGTCAATAAAGGAGGCAAGGTTTGTGAGATAGCTCAAGAACCTTTCGACCCATGGACACAAATATTTTTGAATAGGGAAAGCTTTCATAACCCATGTTTATCAAAATTGAATAAAGATATGGATTTTACAAAAACAACTGAAATTCTCGAATTTATTCCCTGATTTGTACTATTCATAAACAAAATAGACGTAATTTTGAAAGGCTTCTATTAAGTTGTTTAATGCAATTTAACACATTTAATTGATTTCATAACTTTAATCTTGAGAGATAGGTCCATGCCCAACACAAACCCCTCTAGATGCATGGAATTAAATACCCTTTTCACACTAAAGTCTAAAAAAGAAAATAAAATGAACAAAACTAACATAAAACACAAATACTTTCTTTTTCTACTCGATGAAAAGAGAACAATCCGATAAAAAAAATCCCTTAAAATCGCTGCAAAATAAAATAAAATATGAAAATCAACTTAACTACACGCACACTGAAATTAAAAAAATTGACGACAAAACAAAAACCACCAAAAAGATTTATTCATAGTAAAATTGTTCAACATTTATTAATGAGATTAATAATAAAAACTACAATTATTACCCCATTCCCATGTAAATGATGCAATAGCCCCTGTTATTGTGAACTTGTATTAATAATTTTACGAAAACTTACATTAGTAATTTTATAATTTCACTCTGAACTTATTATGGCATTTCCTCTAGCCCAATACTTTTGCATAGAAGCAGTCTTGACTGCAGATAATTAAACACAATCTGACAAAACTCGGAAAAAACATAGGCTATGGTCCCTACGATATATTTTAACTTGCCAAAGTCTTCGATTCCTTGTAGAAAAATACTTAATTTTTTTATTTTAACACAAACTATAATCCCACTATGCAGTACAAGGAGAAAATTCCCAGAAAACCTGCCCTCTTCAAGATAATGAATGTCATGACGATTCCCTCCCACTTCAAGTTATGTTATGATATTGTTTCCATGGATACAGGATAACCCTAAAAAACCCACAAGTGGGTGTCCAATCACATCTCCAAGTCAGATTCTCCGTGAACTCTGCACGTATCCAACGGCTAGATTACATTTGCTGGTCAGTGGTCGCCGTGTGATAATGGACGACGACTTTATTATCTTCTTTATCAAATGTTACTGTACGTCGACAAAACTGAAGAGACATGCCCTCCTTCCGTGAAGTTTCTGCAGCGTGAATTTTCCCCACTTCTTCCTGGTTCGACAGACTTCCTTTACACTGCACCCCACATCCTACATTCCATCTACAAGTACACAGAGGTTCGGTCATTCAGGTCATCCTGTGAAGCAAGAAAGGAAGGAAGGAAATCCATAATCCTGTATTACAGAACTACCATCCAAATTTCTTGTTGTCATGGCTTTCAGTTCGATTTCTCCAAGGTAAGTAATTTCATCACCATTCGGATTTTGAGGGCTTCTATAAAATTTGGCTGATCATAGATCCTTCACTTTGTTTCAGTAGACTGGTTGAAGTCCTGATTCATTGTACCGTTATTTAAACAATTTTTGTAATGATAATAATTATTATTCAGTAAACACACATTTATAGATCCTGCATATTATATTGGTCTGAAGGACTTTTAAGTCCTCTTGTGTTATATGATTACTGTTAATCCCTTGATCTTGTTTGTATTGAGTGTAGTTCTGAGGAGGCAGTATTTTTTACTGCAAATCTGAGTGGGGCATATAAGGCAAGTTCTGCTGCTTACAAGAATGCAAATGGATATGGGATTGAAGAGGTGGGAAATAACACAATTTGCGTATCCTTTTCTGGGTCTCTAGATGGCAGTGCCTTCAGTCAAACAACCACGAAATTTGGAGTGTGTGCAATCAATGAGGGTAATAATCATTTTGGGTCCATGATAGATGGGAGTGCAAGAAAGCCGACCCCCCAACCAGCCCATGTCCTCAAAGAGGCACTCGAGAATTTTTTGTCAATTTGGGACAACTCCAACCTCCATCAACAGGTTTGTAGCATATCAATAAACTATTTGTAGACATGATTAGTCTGTTTTGAATACGAAGGGGATTAAAAATATAATAAAATTGTTTTGAATCTGTACATATACAGCGTGAATTCATGTCTAAGAAACATTTGAGTTGAGAGCAATATACCCATCTTTCAAAATTGCTTGATATCCATGGTTTGTACCATCGATGTGGAGTTTTGGAAGTGGGTAAGTAGTTCTATAGAATTGGGCTATATGGCCAAGATTAGACATTATCTAGAAGAAAAATTACACACCATCAAAAATGGGTACTTGTGCAGATGGTAATCAAGGGCAGATGAATAGATTACAGATAGTCTACTTTTGGACTTGTGACCTTTGTGTAGATCTAACTTCTTATGTGGGGGAGTAGTCAAAATAAGACGATCTCTGAAAACAGGTTTCAGACTTATTATGTTGGGGGAAATTTGTCCCTGGTCTTAGGTCAAGCCTATTATGTGGGTGCAATTTGTCCCTAGTCTTAGGCAAGCCCATCCGAGGGAGCGAACCAACTGGACTAGAATATCCTTAGTATGGAATAGTGCAGATCCATTCCCAAATGTTCGGGGTAAATCTCCTCAGTCTCCTGTAGTTTCATTCATGTGCTCAAATAGTCCGATCCATCTAGGATTCAGGAGAAAAGGGATCACAATACTATCTGCAGGGATTTTCCAAACAAAGGAGAACATATAGCCTTACTGTTACAATGAAGTCTGAAAGGGTACAGACAACGTTTTGTCTAGGCAACTTGATGTGTCATTTTTGGGTGGTTCTCTCTTGAGGGCGAGAGATGAGAAACCCATAAGTTATAACCAGCCAAACCAAGACTCATACTGATTATCTATCCATCCATCCAGCCAAATCTAGTAAAGTTATATGAAGCAACTTCATGCTATTTATGGTTCACCGATGACTATATATTCCTTGGGCAATATGAGGTCCTAGCCCTCCTAGATTTATAATTCGAATACTATCCTGTTGGTCGTTGGTCAGAGTCCTTTGTCAGGAGAGGGCATATAGACGACCCTGTGGTTGAAACCATCTTCCATCCATCCAATTTAAAAGGTGTGCACAACACACAGCCAGTTGGATAAGCTATATACATGTTTTATAAGTTCTTCAAAGCTAAAATTGCAGTTTAGTCAAATACGTAGTTGTAGTGGAGTTGGTTGTTCTTTTATGTTTCTACCCACAAAGGATAACACAGCCTTTTGGATGAGCATCATGGATGTTGCATAACCTCCAAAATAGTTCAATGGGACTGTAAGAATATGGGCATTGGGAGAACGTACCAAAATATCTAGCAAAAAGAGTGCAACCCACTGTTGATCAAGGGAAGCATTGCAGTTCAGTAACTAATCTCTTGTATATTTATGTCGACTCTCTTGGTCTTTGTCATTTCCAAGTTTTTGCAGAGCACAGAGCCTCTTGGATGAGGCTCTCACATGTTCGGCACGTTTAGTTTTGAGATGATTACATTTCAAAGGAGATATTGCAGTTCATGACTGATAGTCATAGGCCATGGCTTAATTGGCTGATTGTGCATGTTTGATATGCTCTTCCATACAAGGTAAAGTTTAAGTGGTATATATATCCGGGTGTTAATGCACTGGCTGTTTAACACTTTTACATGTTGGTGAGTGTTAAGCCTCGAGCTGTTTAACACTTTTGCCTGTTGGTGAGTGTAAAGCCTCAGTTGTTTAACACTTTTGTGTGGCGGTGAGTGTTAAGCCTTTGTATGTTGGTGAGTATTAAGCCTCGTACGTTCAACGCGCATTAAACTGGAATTTTACTCTCCAGCGCTAGATTATTTGGTTTTGAACATGGAATCAATCATATTCTTTTTTTGTTCTTACAGGTTGCAGGTAAACTTGCAGCAGGAAAAACTGTTTTATTTACAGGCCACTCCATTGGAGGGGCACTTGCCACTCTCGCCACACTAGCAATTTTGGAGAAATTCGGTAAGGGCACATTTGTTTCCTGCATCACATTTGGTTTTCCTCTGATTGGGGACGAAGTTCTTGCAAGAGCAGTCCGTAGGCAGCAGTGGGCCAATCATTTCTGCCATGTAGTTTCAAGGGGTGATATTTTTTCCAGAGTTCTGTTTGCTCCTTGCATAACTGTAGCCAGGCCTCTGGAGGCTCTGCTGCCATACTGGCAGATGTCTATGAAGCAGATGAATGATGATGATACAGACATTCTGATGGAGGAAGCTCCCCCTGCAAACGTGGACTTTCCTGCTTTTGTAAGGACTGTCCAGCAGCATGCTTGCGCAGTGGTTAATTACACCAGTGCGACCAACATGGATCCTACAAACAAATTGTTAGCAAGTCTGAAGCCTGCTGTCAAGTTAAGCCCTTACAGGCCATTTGGGTATTATGTGTTTTTCTCAGACAAGGGAGGTCTTTGGGTTGAAAGCGTTGAGGCTGTGTTCCCTATCCTATATTATTCCCTGGCTACTGCTCAGCCTTCGGTCTCAGACCACATCGAGTATGGTAAAGTCTCCCATGCCATCACAAACATGGCCAAGTTGGAAGGGCTTTCAAATCTTGCCTTATCACAGGCTGCAGTTGCACCCACTTCCGCCATGGAAGCCCAACTTCATGCTCTTGGACTTGGGGTTCAGGTAAACATTTTCACATCCTTCAGCTGACTTTTTGATGCAGACAAAAAGTATGTTTTTACATAACATTGAATTGTTTAAATTTGTGAGATTATTTCGACGTGTACTTATTTTCAAAACATATCTGGATATCACACCACTGACTGTTCAATCAGCTTAAATTTACTGTTAACATGTCTTTATTTTCCTCAATTTTGTTGGCAGAACACTCCAGCCAGACTTGCCTTGAGAGCTGCAGGAGAGCTGGAAAATAAGTTAAAAGAAAACCTGAACAAACTACAGGAAGAGATGGGCAAGTTGGAGGCAGCAGGCCACATGAATAAACTAATAGAATATCGAAAAAGATGTCGGAGCCAGAAAGGGAACAATGGCTACTATGACACTTTCAAGGAACACAAGGACAAGGAAGATTTTCAAGCCAACCTTAACAGGCTAAACCTCGCTGGTTTTTATGACAGGCTTGAGGACATGGTGGAGAATCACCAGTTATCTGACGACTTTCAGTGCAATGAAGAATGGATAACAAGAGGAACAGAATACAGGCTGCTGGTGGAGCCTCTGGACATTGCTAATTATTACAGGCTGGGAAAGCATGAGGACTCAGGCCATTATCTCAGGTCAGCAAGGCCTCGTCGCTATAAAGCTCTTGAAAAATGGTTGAAAGACAGAAATAACAAAATAACAGAAGACTCCTGCTTCTGGGCTCATGTGGAGGAAACTTCATGGTACGTCATGAGTAATGCAACAGAAAATCTAGAGGCTGTGAGGGCCAAGTGTGAGCAATTCCAGAATTACGTGAAGGGACTGATAGATAGAAATGAGTTGTGTGTGGGTGACGTTGTCATGGGAGAATCCAGTTTCAGGAAATGGTGGAATAAGTTCACCCAGCTGCCACAAGTAAATAAAGAAGCCTCTCCTCTCTATCCTATTTTTACGAACGTAAACTAGTGGCCACTGTCTATGAGACATTTTCTTATCATTACATCTTGCATTGGACCTATTTCAGTGAGGGGCCAATGTTGGTTGCAGCCATTTTCTTCCACGTCAGTTTTCTTTCAGCTTTGTGTTTCCATAAGGGCTTAGTATTTCGTTGCTTATCTATGGTGATGTGATGTATTAGCAAATTATGTACATATATTTAAAGATCTAAAGCTTTTAGTCTGTGTTATGAAAAATATATATATTTTTTAAATAATTGTGTGCACTTTTTAATATGATTATTCACTTACTATAAGATTAGATGGCGATTTTTTTTTGGGTTCAATTCAAGATTTGTATAAAGATTTTAAGAGATGTTTGATTTTGGCTAATATTTAGTGAATTTTTTTAACTTCTTATACTATTTTAAAGATTTAATAGATGTTTGATTTTGGCTAGTATTTGGTGAGAGCTTTTAACTTCTACCGTTGCTTTGTAAATATATAGTGAAAATTTGAGATGGTAGATATAATTTGTTTTTATTTAATATTTAGGATGTATGTTGTTTTTAATTTTTGAATTTATTGGAGTTACATTTGTACTCTTTATTCTTTACTTTATATTGTACTTTTTTCAATTTCACAATCAATTTTTTTTATGAAATAAAGTTTATATTATTAATATAAATATATTAATATGTACAAAATAGTTATAAAAAAAGATTGATAATAAGAGAGCATGCCACAACAATACACTAAGTCTAATCTAAGAAATACAAGTGAGGCAAAAAATCAGAAACATAAATAAACTAAGGCGTGCTTAGGAAAGCTCTGGAACATTTAAAAAAAAAGACACTTGTAGCAATAGCAAAGAGATTGGTCGAGCAAAGATAGTGATCAAGAGGATGGCCCCATCTGAAGCTTGGAAGATCTTTCCTTTCAACAATAAGGCCCCATCCAAGGTTAGAGGTGTATTGATCACTGTCTTCTTGCACCTCAAGAGCTTGCACAATGTGTTGGAAAAATAGCCAAAGCGAGTCATGGGAAGCCTTTATCAAGTGGCGGTTCCTTGCCATCTTGCGAGCTTCCTAGCGGGTGGCTCCATTTGCTTTGGTCTATGAGAAGCGAAGAGTTTCATCCTGAGTCAACAAGGGACAAAGAGGTGGAGAAGCACAACCTCCATGTTGGGTCGGGGAAGGAAATCGGTAACATGATGGAGAACTGGTAGCCACTTTGTTGGTTTGCACTTGAATTTATAGAAGCACATTAGAAATAACTATAGCCAAAGATTATAAATAGAAAAGGGAATATTGGTGGAAACATTAGAGAATAACGTTGAATTCTCTTCTTTTCATATCCAAAACAAAATTTTTGCTATGAAAACATCTTAGACTTAGGTGAATTGAGCGGGCATTTGTGGGTGATCACTCACAAGTATATGAAACCAACTAAAGGGCTTTGGGTGAAAAGGCTTGATAAAATCATATATCCAAACCCAAACACTTTGGTCTTTAGGGCAAAACCAAAAAAGGTGCATGAGAGTCTTCAGGGGCCTGCAGAAAGGGCAGCGGGGATGCATGACCCCTAATTGAATTATCCTTCTGCTTATATGAAGCCCTTGATGAAGTAAACATTAGCTTAGGCTTGATGTAGGCAGCCCACACAACTTGAAAACATCTCCCCCAAAGTGTGATAGAGGACTTAATATTCCAACGGCCATTAAGTTTGCCAACCATAGGCAAGTGTGACAAGAGCCATTCATAGCTTTTTCGAGTGATGTAATTTTGGAAAGGGGTGTCAACATACTATTTTGAGTCTTTCTACCAAGGGTAGGTAAAATTGATTGTGATCTTGTGAAGCATTTCCATTAGAACTACTTCCATAATCTCTTCATAATATTCTGTCAGCAATAAAAAGATTAAACTTAACTTTGAATTCATCCTAGGGGAGTCAAAAATGAGTGTTTTTACAAAATAAATCTTTCACTGGCCGAGTTCCCCTTTAAAAGGATTTGAGGGAGTGAATCCAAGGCACCTCAACAAGAGGAACTGTAGGTAGTTAATGATAGTGGACCACTATAGGGAGTGTCGATTGTTAGAGAGGCCATCTCTAAACCCAAAACCATTCTATAAAAGCCACAGTTTAACTCTTTCCCAAGCTTCCCAGATACTTCTAATCACAAAGGATCCAACAACTTTCATAAGGGAACAAGAATAAGGAGGTTAGCAAAACCAAGAGCTTTTCATGTTGCACACTCGTAAGGGGAGCCTTGAGCAACACGATTGCGGATTAGCACCTTCCATGCTTCAATGGCATGGACAATCCATTTGACACAGAGAGCCAAACCCTGGGAAGAGACATCAATCAACCCCATACCACTTGCTCCCTGAGGAAGGCAATAATATTCTTAGGCCCCCTAATGAAAACCTTTGCTAGTGGAGGGGTTAGCCCAAATGAAGTCTCTGAGTAATTTTTCCAGCTTTCAGACAAACTAATCAGAAGAAACCCATCATGATGAATAATACACATCAGTGGTTCCCAGTGCTTTAGATAAAATTTAGAATATGCCAGCAAGTGATAATGGTTTGGTAACCCAATATAATAACTTATTTTCCACTATCAACACATATTGCCAAAGTCTAGAGGGGAGCCCTGAAAAGCAAAAGAAATGCTCAAGAACTTAAACATTTCATTGTGTTGGCGCTGTTTCCACTCATAGCAAGCCATCCAGTGAGGCAGGGGGAGGAAAGAATCCCTGTAGTATTGAGTTTTACACCATTGAATGGAAGCTCCATAAGCAAGACAAAAAGATCGAGATAATGCATGACACTAGCAATATTATCCTCATCCTCAGTTAGAGTAAGGAAGGAATCATCCGTGAAATGCCCATTAAGAAGTTGCAATGGTTCCTCAGTTGGTAAAGAAATGTTGCATACGAGGCCTTGAGATTAGGCATTGGAAAGCAGGTAGTCAAAACCTTTTGTAGCTCAAGAACATAAAGAGCCGGAGCCAATAGACAACCTTCTCTCATAGATCTGAAAAGACTAAATTACTTGGAGCTAACTCCATTAATGGAAAAAAGGTAGAGGCATCAACAAAATGCATACGAACCAATTGCAAGAAGGTAGGGATAAAGCCTAGAGCTTATAAACATAACCAAGATGAATGGTCATTTTATTCAGTCATTTATTTTTCAAAGTCAATCTTTATAAACATGGGCTTCTGATTGGAGTGGTGAGCCCATTTCATGCCTTCCCAAACATCAATAACATTACCCAGGTTATCTGCCTTAAATGAACCCTATATGCTCGGGTCAAATAACTAAAGGCAAAAGGTGGTAGACTCGCAAAGCTAATGCTTTGGGATAATCTTGTAGGAGACATTAAGTAGAGTGATTGGTCTCCAATTTTAAATTAATTCAAGGAGCTTTTGGGATGAACTTGATATGTTTTTTTTTGATACTCGGGGCCAAAGACTATTTATGGAAGGCTTCAAGATAGACTTGATAGAGATCAGGGTCAATAGTATCCCACATTGTTTCGTAAAATTCACATGGAAAGCCATCACACCCAGGGGCTTTGTTATTGGCCATATGCATAACTGCCTCATATAAATCCTCTACAGAGAGTTGTCTATCACATGCAACCCTTTGAGAAGGAATCACTTTGCTCAAAACAACCGAATGGCATTAGTCGAGAGCTCATTGTCGCTCTTGGGAGGGTTCATGCACTGTGAAAACATGTTGGTAGTGTTTAATGAAGGCTTGAACCATATCGGGCATTGCAGTGAGGTGATAAGCATCCTTTTGGATGACTTGAATATGTTGGAAGGGGTTTTTGGCTTTGAATATGTGAAAAAATTCTCTAAAAACTCTATCCCCCACTTTGAGCCAATGCAAATGTGCTCAAATTTGAGCTTCATGAGCATTGTATATGTTTGTAATTTGGATCTTTTGCCTCGATCTGGGTACTTGCAATTGTAAAAACTCGTTAAAGGGGTTTTACTCGAGTTGCACTCCCACATGACTCAACTCTAAGGAGGTCGCTGAGTAAGAAGGTTGTTGAATCTTAGCCAACTAACATCCATAGATGTGAAGAAATCTGGTCTTCTGTTTGAGTGCATCAATGCACCATTGAATCCACCCTAACTGTTGAGTAGGCCAGGGGACCAAGTTCCAAACCCACTTAATGTAGGCCACAATGGGACCTTGGGCCAACATGGCCATATTTAGAAAAAAACTACATTTTTTGAATATGTGGCTTTTTGCACTGCCAAATAAAGTGAAAGCGAGTGGTCGGAAAGGACAAATTTTAGTAAGGCTTCTCCTGACAAAGAAAATGTATTGTCGAAGGAGAAGTACGACTAAGTGGATAGCATGACCCGATCAAGCTGTTTTAACACAAGATTAGATCTACTTCGAAAGTTGGTCCAAGAGGACCAAACTTTAGACATGGGATGATAAATGGTGTTGGGGTCATAAAGCCAAATTTATTTCACTTGAAAAGCCACCCCTCTCGTTCGTCGATGGATCATCTCATTGGTAAAAGGCCAATCTTGTCAGTAGGTTATTCCATTATATTAAAGTCATCATATTTAGTCCAATAGACGTTAAGAAATGAGTTGGCAAGCCACCGCCATAAGGTCGTCCTTTCATGTGATCATTTGAGACAAACATTAATAATGCCAAAAGAACAATTCTAAATATTGAAAATGACCTAAATAACAAGATGTGTAGGTCACATCTAGAATCTACAAAATATAACCATTATTTCAAAGAAATAAATATCATAAAATCACCATGACCTAAGCTATAACTAATTTTGACTTTTCATAAACATTAATATCATTATAAATTATCTATTCATCTTTTATATATATGAAGGTTTGTCAACTTTACTAAATTTCTTTACTTTCCCTAAAACAAATTTATAATAATATATATATATATATATATTTGAATATTTGACGGTTTGTCAACTTTAATAAATTTCTTTACTTTCCTAAAACTTTAATGTTTTAGGTGTATCCTCACAATGTCTACAAACCTTACATGCCTTATATTCATTAAATATATTAAACAATTATACATAATGTATTCTATATCTAGTACATAGACTATAATATAAATCTATGTCGATAAGATTAATACCTAACAAATTGTAAGTGACAGGTTCGAATCACGGTTATATTTAGTTAAAAGAAAATATAAGCAAGCATATTGATAAAATTAATGCTTAATAAGTTGCAAATGACAAGTTCAAATCAAGTTTACACTCATCTAATTTTTAAACGAAATAGAGAATTGTAAAATATTATCAAAAAGTTACAAATATATATTATAGCGATTTTCAATAATTAATAAATAAATAAAATTTATTTATTATTATAAAAATTATATATATATAAAGGTTTTAAATTTTATTAATAAAATATAAAATCACAAAATGACATATAAATCAATTTACAAAATATTTATATTTAAATTATAAAAATATTATTATTTTAAAATATTTAAAAAAATATTGATTCAATCTTTTATGTTAAAAAAACACTCTATATATCTTTATCAAAACAAATTTTAATACATAAAAATTTAACAAAATTTTAATATATTAAAATTTATGATATTATTTTATTGATAAAAATAATATCACATGAACAAAAACCTTTTTTTATATACTTACATCTTTCTTATCTTAAGCGTATGTCAGTTGTCATCTCAAAATATTGAGAACTTTCTTTTTTAATTTTGTCAAGTTAAGAATGGATGATAAAAATAAAATGTGAATTCGGTGCATTTTAAAGTTATTGCATTAGTGAATGCATAATAGATTATAATATTTGTAATTAAATATGTGATTATTTTTATAGTTCAAGGAGACGTTACGTTTTTTATGTAGATTATTTATTTACCATTATACGATAAAAGTGTTCTTACAATTATTTTTAGAATTAATATTATTATATTGTAATAATATTATATCTTCTTTAGTCTGTAGGGATTATTCGAACTTTTTAAAATTTTCTTTTCTAAGAAATTTTGTCAAGATGTTTACTAGTTATTTTGTAGTAGGACAAGATAACAATTTTATACTATCATTTTTCATATACTGTCAAATTAGAGAAATTTTGGTGTTGATATACTTCTTTTTGTTGAGAAAGATTGGGTTCTTTACCATTTGAATTGTAGTTGTATTATCAATCATGAGAGGTGTTGATGAGACCTATTATTCCTACAAGTCTAAATGAACCTTTGTGAGCCATAAAATTTCTCTGGGTACCTCTAAAGCTGCCATGTATTTTATTTCTACTAAAGAAATTATCGACACGATTGCTTTTTTAACTTCCAACTAACCATTGCTATTTCCAAATTCATTAAAAACGCTAAACTGTATTTTTCATCTTCAAAATCATCAAGTTAATAATTAGAATTCAAATATTTGAGCAATTTGAAGTCTCTTGCCCTAAAGTATTTGAGCCCAATTTTTTGTGTTCCTTTGAGATATCAAATGATTCTTTTAGCTACTACTTGGTGACTTTCTCTAGGTTGTTGCATGAATCACGAAAGAACAAAAACAATGAAATAAATATTTGGTCTAGTTGTGGTCACATAGCTTAGACTTCTAATGAGTTGTCTGTAAATTAATTCGATTAATATTTAAAATGTAAAAAAGCTCAATAAACTTAATTTCATTGTCCTTATTTAAATTTTCTTCAATTAAGTTTTCATTTTAGATTACTCTTTGGACCTAATGCAATACTATGATAACACCCAAGTAACACTTACATTAGTGAATTTGTCGATATGATAAAAAAAAAAGTGTAGCCCAACATTATTCCTCACACTCTTCAGCTTTAACAAGTACATGCATCCTTTTTTGTTTCTACTTATATGAATGGAAAAATAGAGGTTATACCTATATCCATGGAGTCATATGGTTTATGAATGCTCCTAACATGGATACCTTGGATTGGCATAACCTAGCATAGATAAATAATGTAAAAATATTATCTGATGCATATGTAATAATTTGGAATTGATGAAATAATTATCAAATATTCCTTAGAATCCATCATTCCATTCTTAATGAATGATGTTTATTATTAATTAAAAACTTCTTTACATCTACCTTGTGTAAGGAACTACTAAACCATGTCCAACGCAAAACCAAATGTATTGCATATACTTGTTTGCAAAATAATGACTTCACCATTTAATATTATTATAAACCAGCTTAATGATTATGTATCTCATCTAATTTATTCACATTTATATGTACTAACCATAGAAAACCCTATGATAATAGAAGAAGCTATTCTTGATTAACAAAAGAAAGTTTAGGTTACCCTAAGCTAACAAGATAAAACACATTTCTTGAGAGTTCAAAATGGGATGTATTTGGTAATTTTAGAATTCCTTTATTTGCTAGGTGGTATGTAATTCAATGGTGATGTAAATTTTGGTGGGTAAGAGACAATTTTTTAAATTCTATAAAAGAATTAACTATTTATGTCACCATGTTACCCAATTTCTAATTGATTCCACATTTATCTGGAAAATGTTTTTGATTTAAAGTTCAAATCATTATTTAAAAACAAGATTAATCATGAATATTAGATTTGATCAAGCAACATTGAGACCTAATTTTTACCTATTAGCATAAATTTAACTCCATTAAATTAGTGGAATCTTGAATTTATTTTTCACCTCACTATCAAAAGAACTTGCTTTAAATACTTCTTTATTCATATTCAACCTATTGAAGAAGAGAAAGGAGAGACAAAAGGTAAACATGAACAACCTTTAAAACAAATTTGAGAATTCAGATTTATCTTGTAAAGGAAAACCATTTATTGAACATCCAATGTGAAAGTAATGAAAATATTTATGTAACACTCCATTCAAAGTTGTGGCATTTCTTTTGCAGAGAGCCTTATTTAAATCCCAAAATCTTAAAGGATGCTCTTATTTCTTTGAGTCATTTATTTATTAGATTGAAGTTAAATAAAATCTCTCCAAAATATTATTGTAAAATTTAATTTCCATAAGTAGAAAACTAGACAAAAGCATTGTGTCATCAATAATATCAAAAGTATGTGCAGCCCAAGCCCATGGATAGTTACTAAAAGCCCTTGAATTTTGCTTCTACCACTAATCTACTAAGGATTTTTCCCACTTTAATATAAAATTTAAGATCCTAGAGGATCACCTTGTCAAATTCCTCTTGAGGATCAAAAAGGTTTTCTAGTTTTTATTTGGAGAGAATTTCATATGTCATTGATGAGGGTAATAGAGTCCATCCCCCATTGTACCCTCTGCATTTTTCAAAAGCCACTACTACATTTTGCATTTTAAGTCAACTTTAACTTAAATTTTATGTCAGATTTATGATTAAATGTCATTTTCTTGTGTGTTTTTATTTGTAGATTCAAATTATGTCATATTTACAACACCACACAATGTTGTAAAAAGTATGTAATTTTGTCATTTAGATGCATTTTTACGTATGGAAAATCTACGATAGGTGTACATTATTATTTTTAAGGGTTTTGATAAATTAGTATATTTCCTTAATATATACTCTCAAAACACAAATTTCATATACATTAAAATTTGGTAATTGATATTTGACAATGCCATTTTTGTCTTACCTTCACCCTGCATGATTTGTGCATACAAACATGACTCTCTTTATCTATTCTCTCACATCCTCATACTTTCTATGGGTCTATTTATCCCAAGTTTCTCTTAGTCATCTATAAGGAATCTCATAGTCTATTAGTTATCTTACTTAGACATCTCCAAATCATCAAATTAGTGTTCTTATCTCTTGAACAAAACATTGAACTCAGAACATACTATTTGATAGTAGTGTCTAATTTTGATAGTTTTGCCACACACCAAGCAACAATCACATTTCAAATTCAAATAATTATTATGGGGTAGCCTATATATTTCATGTGTCAGTAGCATGAGAAAATATCAAAAATGTCTCAAATAAATACAAAATAGGTGTAAGCCTATTACCAATCTAGAAATCACTTATCAATCATACTCAAACACTTAAAAATTCAAGAGGACTAGTCTATTCTTCCCAAGTTTTCAATCCATCACTAGAATTAGGTCTTTACTAAGTTTGAATCACTCAAAAACTAAGCCAAAGTTTTTAGTTGCTAAGTATCAAGAGCTAGATCACATGTTGCATACATTGAATGAGCACGATTGTACACATCTACTTAATAGGGAGAACTATATGCAAATTGAATTCCCTATTAGGTGTATTATATATATAGGTAGTTATAAACCATTAAATGGGGATTATTTGGAGTTACCTCAAACCACATTTCATCCCCTTTTACAAGCCTAATTCTATCACTGAAAGTGGACTTATGGTTTCAAGTGAAGGAGACAAATTTATGTGAGTCATGTGCATAATTAGACCTCAAGATCACACACAGAGTTGGAAGAAAAATAAGTGAACCTTTCTATATCAAAATTAAGATGTAAAATATATAGAGATAGAACCGTTATACAAAGAACATAGTGTCTTGTCTAATGGTTCTGATCTAAGGCTAAATATACCATTTGGGCATGCACATAAGTCTAAGTCCTGATTCGAGTAACTTATAGTCTAGTTTTCCATCCTTATTCTTGTCGTCCTATAGTCTAAATCTTCCATAGACCAGCTAACAACTAAGTATCTTATGCCTTTCTTGTAATATATATATTTACTAAGCTAGAGTGCTAAATTGCTTATAATCATTTACATTCATATATATATATATATATATATATATATATATATATATATATATATATATATATATATATATATATATATATATATATATATATATATATATATATTGTAATTTAAAATATTTTATAGTAATTTTATCTATTTAAGATTAATTAACCACATTAACCCCAAAATAGTTAAAATAACCCTTAACATTTTATCTTTATAGATTTATATCTTTGTAGGAGGAAAATAGTCAAAGCAACTAGAAATCAGGGAAAGTGATGAAAAGTATAGACATGTGAGTAGAGTTGCAAGTTTTGCTTTAGGAGACAAACATTTACCAAGAGAATTTTTATGGTCCTGACATGTGGCCAGGAGTGTATGTATAGTCTTGAAAACTTTGGATGTATATTTTTTTAATGAAATATAATTATATTACTAGAAAACTATTACAAATATTCATAAAAAAATGTGGGTGGTATGGAATCATGCCCCAAATTCTATCTAACTAGGCATAATAAAAGTGGCCTAGGAGAGAACCAAAAAAATTAACATGGGTGATCCACACAACAAACTAAAAGTTCAACAAAACATTATAAAATCATGAATAAATTATGTATCCATAAAAATAGGCTAGTAGTAGGCATAGGATCCAAATTATCTGATTTTATCCAATCGACATCTTGTAGGTAATCACCATCAAGCAAGGGCTCCCAAATATTGTTTGCATTATTTTTTTCATTCATCTCCATTTTATCTTCTTTCACAATTTTAGTACTATGTAGAGTGGTTCTAGGTGAATATATGGTTAGGTAAAAAAATGATAACTTATCAAGATGATAAGAGAAGCCCAACCACTAGGCTGCATCAAAAGAGGTGAATGCCTTTGAGTTGGAGACAAGCCAGACTGGCTATGAGAGATACATCAAAAGTGACTTATTTAATGCCTCACCATCCCCACCCCATGAAGTTATATCCCTTGGAGGATAAGATAGAGGTACACAAGAATCAATGCAAAGATGATTATTTGAATGATCGAACAAAGTCTAGAGATGTGCCACCTTCAACACAAACCTATTGGCCTTCACTTAAATCTACATAAACACTCTTGAGATCACCATAGAGTTTTTATTTGTTGATAATTGAGATTCAATTATAGAGTTAGAAAAAAAATGACATTTATTTCTTTCTAGATAAAAAAATATGAATAAATTCACCCATAAAGTATGTTATACTTGTGTGAATATTTATAGAAGCATAGGTCAATCCCTATGAAGAATATTCTACCAAATGAAAGTATTTAGTTAAAAAGGTTTGAAAAAATTATGGACCCATGTCCAAACCAATTCAAATTTGTTGCACAACCCAATTTTTTTTTTGAATAGACTTATAATGGAAAAAAATATGACACTTGAGTTGAATAATGCCTAAATTCACAAGGAGACACCCCAAGGGTAATCTTTGATAAAGAAAACACAAAGAAAATTAATCAATATTGGGCTCAAGAATGGACCTCTACACAATATGAAATCTCTTGCTATAAATGTGAGAAATGAAATTAAGGTCCCACCTCTCATTGAGATTATAAAACATCATAAACTGAGGTGAAAGAGTCATATCCCTTATTGGGAGTATAATTGAGGAAGGGGGTTTCAACATAAAACTTACAATCCTTCCCTTAAGGTCAGGTAGAGTAAGAAAAATGTTTATGTAGCATCTCTATTGGCACAACATCAATAACATCTTGAACTTAACTCCTAGTCATTATTATGAAGATGAAATTCAAATTTTACATTAGCCCAAGTGAGATAAACTCGAGTTACATTAGAGTAGATATCTTGCATAGTTCACATGCCTCATTTGAAAATCTAAAGAGCATGAAATGAAGACACATCTACAAATGTATCATGAGAATTACTAATTGATTACCACTATAATGAATGCTTATTAATGGAAAGGCCATCACTGAGCCCATCACCATTCCACATAACCTAAGTTTTTAATGGATTGCCATACTTTCCATGTGATTTTAGAAATAAACTACCCAATAACAGTTATAGGAGCATGCAATTGGTAATGAGTTTTTGAGATTCTAGACCCTTCCAAGAATTTATCCCATAAAGAGAACCTACAGAGATACAATTCCTTAGCAAACTTTTCCAAGCTTCATTCCCTTTACTGGCTTAAATAATCCATTTAGAATAGAGTGAATTTACTTGTCATTAAATAAAAATTAAACTAAGACATCCCACCTCCTTTAGGAGAAAATAATAATATCAATCCACCTTATGGAAACTATAGTACAAAAACACTACACTCTAAGGCTTCATGACTTAGTCATTCCACCAAAATGTTAAAAAAATATATTAAAAGTAAGGCTTAAAGCCTTAATCCTAAGTTTGTCATATAAGTGGGGGACCATTATGGTAGAAACACCAATAAATGACACTAATCACCTTAATTTTCCATTGTTGATTAGGTGGGGAGGTCTTTCCAGTTGTTGATCTCATTTATGTTTAAACGAGCCAAAATGATCCAATATAACATCATTAGGAAAAGGAAAAGGAGTGGATCCCACATTTTTGTCATCTATAGATAAATTTGACATCAATATCACCAAGTTTATTCACCCTCTAATATATCAACTTCAAGATCCAATCACCAGGAATCAAGCCTTTACAATACCCCATTAGAGGAAAAGAAAGACATAAATGGCCTAATTATCCAAAGTGTCCAATCACACAACTGTTGGGATTTCCATTTCCCATAATGGAATAAGTGATGTAGCAATGATCCACTTAAAATTGATGTCTTCTACCACTTTAACTATCAGATTTCACATTCCATGACCATCATTATTGAAGACTCAAGTTGCCTAGGATTTCCCTTAGCTAGAGGGACTACATAATGTAGCTAACTGCCAAAGTAGACATACAAATATGCAGAGGCATCCTTGGTGTTAAAAAGGGATGAGCCCATCATAATAGTTCTCATTGAAAAAGTTTCATTCTCATTTATATATGTGATGGATTCATAGGGTCACCATAATTTAAGCATGCGTGACATCAAAGGAGAGTAAAGATAGGCATGACTTCCCTGTCAGTAATAAATTAACTTTCCTAATTTCACTATAAACATAAATAAACTCTGTTAGACCAAAGGATTTTAAAATAATTACCTTGTAAATAAAATTTTCCTCTCTATAGACTATGCATCAATGGATTTTATAGGTCATGTGTTGTTTCTTTTATGGCAGTTAGCACCTTTAAAAGCATTCTATAAATTTTTAATGTTTATAAAAATTTGATTGAATATATTGTTATTGATTAATTCCATTTGTATTCATCTAATTTTTGGTCCTATAACCTTTAAGGTTTTGAGTTCATAGCTCATGTAGAATATTTGAAATTGTGGGTTAGACATTAAGCGTAGACAAGTTTAACTACTTTATGTCAAAACTTTGATCCTAGGTTGATCCTAGTCACACATCATGGTGCATCACTACTAATGAGGTATATAAATGTCCCTCATTTGGCTACTTAGTTTTCCTAAAAAATCTTCCCTATATTGTCATCCATACCCTTTTGGTCTACATTATGTTGATATATGCAAATATTTTATGAATGATGTATATGCACATTGTTTTGGTTAAAAATAGCTATCTTTATCTTTATATATATGATTTGATGGATTGAATATTTATGGTATTACTAATGGAAAAATAACCGCATAAAATATATTGCAAGAGACTTTGTATTGTCAACTGTAAAAGATAAGTAATCCACCAAGTTCACTACATGCACCTTAGCACTGCTATAAGTGCACATTTATAGTTAAAATTATTAATTAGTCATTGGAACTAAAATTAATGCACTTTGATGAGAGTTGAATAATTATATTAAGAGAATATTTATTCTTTAATTCACACTCCACCATTGGTGGGAGTTGAATGTATTGCTCTAAGATATTCCTAGGTTCACTCTCTCCATTATTGGATGGGGTTGGATAAACATTTTCGGGGGCAAATATATATTCTCCTATTTTGAAGATATATTATTTGAGGTATATTGTTGCAACTCATTTTATTCCAAGTACAATTTAAGGTTGTAACTTATTTTATTCATAGTTTTATATTTGTTGCTGCAACCACTTAGTTATTAGGAATATAAATAAAGTATTTCCCTCTCTATTTAATAGAAGGAGATGCGAGTTGTAAGGGTCAATCAATAGATAGAATTAAGGAGATAATTTTTAGAAGAATTATGTTGATATGTTGTTGTAATTTTTTAAGCTTTCTATAGTAATCTTATTATTGCTATGCATTTATTAATGCAATAAAGCTGATTTGAAATAACTTATACATAACAAGGAAGGGATTGAAGCCTAAGTCCAATTAAGGTAGGTCCCACTCACAAGGAGTTATGGTGAAAACCCCATACGTTAGAATAGTTTACTTTTATTGTGTTCATTCCTTATTTATTATAATTTCATTAAAGCATGTTTTATTTATCTCTATCAATTCAATTTCATGAGTGCAATTTAATTTCATGTGTGTGCCTTTTAATTTTGCTATATATAGATTAGTGTTTCAATTATTTCAATTTGATTTCCTATAAGTATGTTATTTAAATTTAGAAAGTGTGTTGCTTATACGCAATGTTTAAGACCCCAACCATCAAAAGTGACTAGTGCCACACATATAGTGTCGACACCTTGAAAACTTACACCTCTAGGTTGACAACTAATGAAGGTAGCATTTACAATAACCAATTGGTTTCCCCTCCAAATCATATTTATTGGATTATATGTGAGCATAAATTACATAAAATTTAATTGGTGATTTTATTTTTCTCATCAATTGCCCCTTTCATTTAAAGAATTGATTTATTTTTTTCTCTCTCCCTTTTCCTAAACAGGGCATAAGTTTGGCACGAAGATAGAAAATTAGTGGACCTTATCACGTCAAAGTGTATATTAGTAGTAGGTAACATATAGTAAATTTCACCATTATTATGATCTACAATGGGTGTAATATGCAGAACATAGTTTAGCATCAATAGTGTTTTATACACCTTGTGATACCCAGCTAACTAAGTGTACAATTTATAAGTTTTTATGATCAAGGTTTTGGTGAATACGTTAATATTATTTAATCACTTAAAGCTGATCATTCATACTTGATAATGTTATTTTTGTCTCATTTTCACTTTAATTGACCTGAGCACTTAATCTATACCTATTTTGTCACCTCACTCTACCATAATCACCTATATAGACCTATCACTTTCTAAGTTTATATCTTACGCCCACATATAATGTTATTAATTAGTAAAAACCCTTCCAAACATCTATATGAACATCCTAGGTCTCAAAATTTGCATTTTTTTATTTAGGACAAGATCAAATGGTATGGGTCAGTAGTGGGAGTCAGTTTTGACCTTTATGGGTCGATCCTGACCTTCACCTTAACAATGGTTACTATTGACCAAATTTGACCCCTAAGTCAAAATAGTCAACCCATATAGGTTGAAACATTTTCATAGAATTATTAAATATTTTATATTTTTGTAATGGTATTATAATGGTCTTGTAATTATCTTATAATGGTCTTCATGTGGTCATATTGGTCCTTGACTAGCTTTACTTAAGGTTGGATCTCTTGTGTACTTGTATAGTCTCAAAGTCATTTATGAGATTATGGAGTTGTCATGTGTGTTAAAGGACATATCAGGTGATGAGTCATTATATAAGGTTTTTAATGTGTCTTGAAACTCATATTGTCATGCACTAACCTTTTACTATGATTGTTATACATTCCAAAGTCTTTAAGTTACCTTTCTAGGCCAAAATGGATGAATTGTATGTACCACTCTCAAAGACAAATATTTAAAAAAGTGTCATAATGTAATTTATGTCAAATAAGGGTAATAAATGGTCAGATCTTGATAAAATTTCAGCTTAATGCCTAAATTGAGATAAATACTCCTTTACAGGTAGTTGTAGGCACTTATATGGAATTGAGAGATCTATTTGTAGGTGAAAATGGTTTAGAAGAGTCTCTTAAGCTTCTAAATTTATATTCACACTTGGGATCAAGTTTAGGTCTCAGAGATGCAGATAAGTCTCTCTCTTTAATTGCTCCCTTCACAAGACCATAAAGGCAAATTTCAAATGCATAGTACGAATAGGAGAGTGAAAGTTGGAGGTTGAAATGTTGGGCATAGTTAGGGGTCCTAGTAATCATCAAGTTTGTGTTTTTGGTTTGTATATTCATCCCCTCTCTTTTATGAACAATCATTAAGAGTACAAGGAGGTCACTATGTCTTGTCTATTCAAGTAGGGTCTAGTTTTGCTCCTATTTATTCACTTCAAAGTTTGATGGAGTATAATGGATTTTATGAAATGTTTTCAAAGATAAATGGAGTATTTTTGATGTCAATTTCACCAATAAATTCAAATATATGAGGTGTATTCATCAAAGGAATTGGTATCTCAAGTATATAGAGCATGCCACCCTAGTTGCAAGCATTTTGGTTGATTTGAAGTGTTGTCACCCTCAAAATTTTCAAATTACCTCATTGTTCATGGAAAACCCCTCACTCTCAGATGATTCATGTGTTACCTCCTTAAAAAATGGTCTTTTTAGATAATCCTTCAAGAGGTTTCATGTTTCTCACTCCTTGGAGGAATGGTACAATTCATGAGCAATCTTCTATAGGCCTGACTACTAAATTTGGCCTAAATGGCAATGAGAAACCAATAGTAGCATGAGAAATCACTATTGAACATGTTGGAATTTCAAGGGAATGAGAATTAGACTCAAATATATCCTTTAACAAATACTTGGATAAATTTTGTCCACCCACATGTCTGTAGACCTGTAGGTGGACATTCATGGACTACATGCCTTAGGTTGAGAATGTTCAAGTGGTGGAAAATACCTGGTATTTCCAATTAAACAATTAATTGGACTTGACATACCCTATGGAATCATCATAAATCATTAATGAATACCTAGATTCCAATTCTCATGCATAAGACTTGTATATCACCATACCTCATACACAAGCATGCATATACAATGGATAACTTTAAGACTATATTATGATAAATAGAAAACTCATAGGTTACTGAGGAAAATTATAGGAAGAATATAAGAGTTAAAATAATCCCAAGGTGTCAAAGACTTAATAAATTGTCTCAATAGCCAACCCAAGCAAAAAGGGACAAACCTACAGGTTACAGACATGTAGGTCCTCATTTAGACAAAAGGCCAATTATAATGAGAAGAAAAACTAGTGTGGAAACATGAATAAATGAAATTTTAAGGATGAAATGTATCAATGAGAACTCTTAAGTGATTTTAGATTTAAAATTGGGTGGATATGATTTAGTTTACAAACCTACGTACTCCTACACATGCATCTATATGAAGACAAGAAGGCAAAGGTTTGAAGATGCCATAAAAGGCCAATGAACCTTGTAGGATAGTGAAAAGTAAATTCCAATGAATTATATATAATATAAAAGTGATAATTATCTAGTTTTTAATTAATAATTTCAAATCTCAATTGCAAAGAATCCCACCAAATAGCCACCTCCAACTAGGTCTAGACAAATGCAAGGAAGAGAATGTGCTTGTGGAGATATGATGTATTGTCTGAGTTGATAAGATTAAAATAAAGTTAAATAGGTTATTATATAGTTTGGAAAGTATTTATTATGATAATTGACTTGTATAAGAACCCTAAAACTCCTTAAAACACTATCAAATCTCAATGACCACCTATAGGTTGGTTTAGCCAACTTAGACTGGTTACAAATTTGAGGAGAATATCCAGTGCAAATAGTGAAATTAGAGTGTGGAGAGATCAATAGGGTGAAAAATTTAATTTTAGGTAAAATATCCCAAAGGAAGGTCATATAAGAAAATGATTATATGTATTACTTACTTTAATCCTACATACATAGTCAATGAAAGCTACATGCTTGCCTACCTTATTAAGTGAAGGTGATTGTTTAGAATGAAGAGATGAGGTATGCGGGAAGGAAAATAACTTTAAAATGGTTTCATAGTGATAATAAGAATATATAATATCCTTAGACTCAATAAAAAAGGATGGAAATTTTGATAAACCTTGTCTAGGCCAAACAAGCCCGAGACCATGTACATAGGTCTATAAGTGTAGTCATAATAAAGGTGATTTAATGAAGGTGAGATAAGGGTATGGGAACATTAATGACTATAAAAGGATATAATATATCATATAATACTGTACACAATCAAGGAGAGACAAAGAAAGTGTCATTTAAGCTTATAAAACCTCCTCAAGCTCTCTTGGTGCTAGAAGGCAGTTTAAGACAAACTTTCTTGTGCTTGTTGAAACCTTGAATTGGTGCATGAGACCTAGTGAATTTTAGAGATGGTAATGAGGACCCCACACTTAAATATACTAGCATAAATTGTTTATTTAGGTCCCTAACATGTATGAACAAAGGATATGAACTTAAACCACTCTTCAATAGTAGTGCAAATCACCAAGAAACAACTTATTGCACTTGGACCTATACAGAAGATTTTCATGGGGACCTAAGCACTTAAGGGTAGTTGAGGATAGTTTTATACTTAAAATTTGTGTCATTGGTTTAGGTATTAAGGGCCTAAGGTTTATGAATAATCTTAAGAATCTAAGTCATTTAAAACCCTCCTAAAACCTAGTAAGGACCTGATATGAAATATTATCCTTAAAAGTGCATGAGATGATATGATTTGTTCCTAAAACATCTAAAAAAACATTATATACTCCCTTAAGGTCCTCACCATGTAATTTACTTGTACCTACAACTGTACAGACTGTAATTAATTCTATATTGTGTAGGTATTTAAGGTGTTTTTCAAGGTTTTGAGCAATTGAATGCTTGAAAACTATTGAGGATAGATATTTTGGATGTATTATATACCTAAAATCATATATATATATATATATATATATATATATATATATATAAAACACCATGGAAGTGATCCTATAGGTCTAGTTTTTGAAGGCAGTCTGAAAAGGCTTAAGAAAGAGACTAGGTTTTGAGACCATTTAATGGTTCCCATACTTGCATAGGCTTTAAGGACCTTAAATTTGGTATGGATGTTTATTAAAATATAGGGAAAGTGAATAAAACACTTTTTTGTGGTTTCACATGTGTGGGAGAAGTCTGGAGTAGAAACTCAGCCTTCTAAAAAAGGAGGCCTAATTGGAAAGAGAAAAGAGGCAAATAAACACACTTCCACTCAGAATCATGACATGAAATTTGTCATGCAGTTGTAAATCCATACTGGGTCCTCAAATATATACTTAGTTTGTTATTAACATATGTATATTGTCCTACACAAAGATTTTTACATGATTTCAAGGTTATAAGGAAGTGGGGCCTAATAAGAGTATAAGGTGCAAGATGGAGTCTTGAAGGTTGTTCCATGAATCCAAATGAGTTGATTAAGGTATTATAAGGTATTTTAATTAATTTCATGGATAAATATTTCCTTGGTGAATAAGAATTCAAGTTTTAAACCATTTGGACAAAGATAGGTGTAGTAGATGAAAGAGTTTCAAGATACCTAAGGAGTTGGGTGATGATTGCTACTAAAATGTTAGAGAAAGGGAGTTTAAAAATATATATAGGTGTCAAATAAAATGTTTTAAGGTGGTCACGGTTAGATGATGATGAATAAGTCCATTTTTCACTCCTCACATGCAAAGAAGGGCAGTTTTGAAGAAGAAGACTAAGGTGTCAAGTAAGTAATCAAACTCTTATGCCACTTGGATGATGAAGTATATTTAAAGGAGGAACACGTATCTAGAGGCCTTTTAAAATAGTTTCTAACTCCTTATTTTTTATAACTTTCTTCAGAGACACTTGGCAATCCCCTCTTTTATTCCCCTCTCTCTCTTCCTCATTTCTCTATATAAGTTACATCTTTTGGCATTGTATATCATCCACATTTGGTATGACAAAGCCCTAATAAGTTTAATACTGATTTTGCCTTTGGAATAAAGATTCAAACTGATCTTAGTTTCTCAAATTCTTGCATAAGTGTGTGATGTAGTCTATTAATGAATGAAAAGTGATAGTTTTCTTTCCTTACACTTATCTATCTATTTCATGCTTGGTGTGAGTAATCTACTTTATAGTAGGTCTTATGAAGTGTAAATGATATATTTGTGTGATTTCAAGTGCATAATAGGTTACTAGAGTCCATTATCATACCTATTAATCATTTAACATTAAGGATACTTTTCATTCTACCTTCATATTGAAGTATTGTGTTAGGAAAACCTTGAGTTTTAAAATCATATTTCTAGTTGATATTTCATAGTACATGTTCAAGTAACTTGTGGAGTTTATCATGGTGAATCACCTCCATTAGATTAGTGTTTGATATCATTTTATTCTTTTTACTTCAAGGTAAATAGGTTAGTAGTTAGTTATAGGTGTTGTGCATGAGAACTATCCCATAATCTAGAGACTCACCTCTAAGAATTGTAACCTAAAGGAGGTGAGGTGTTTCAATGTTATTGAAAATTTGAGGAGGTAAATTGGTTGATAATAGTTTTGGCACTCCTAGTGGGACCTCATGGTCCAAGAATTTGTTAAAGGTGGATGTTGAACTTGAAAAATTTGAAGTTGTAAAGCTTCTTATTATGACCAAATTTTACACCCTAGGAGAAGGTTCTTCAGACCTCTCTAAATTTGTTTAAACATGGGATTACCCCTATACCTATGGTTGTCTATAATAGGGGTAAACCTCTAGATTGAAGGGCTAGCTCCCCTTGATGAATCACTTAGGCTCACACACTAATCTATCACTTTCTAGGAAAAGGGATAAAAACCTATTCTAATGAGGTGATGCACCAAATATGTTTTGACAAATTATAACTAGTTGCATGTGCACTTGTAAATCAAGAAAATTAACCTTACATACACTACTCTTAATCTCAATTTCTCACATGAGTTTTTCAATGTGAAGGTTATGATGGTTGCTTAAACTAGGAAGACTAACCAAGAGGTCTTGAATGACAATAAAAGATAGAAAAACTCACTCAAATATTACACCACACTCATACACTTCACATGACCTATAAAAAAACCTTTCAAACTGCATCTAGGTGTTAGAAAAAGACAACATGCCAATGAAGACAAGTCTATTCACTTGACAAGATAAACTATTCTCATATGAACACTAAGTAAAATCATAAGAGGATGTAAACCATTTGATTCTCATTTATCAAAGGCATAAAAATGAGAAAGGATTTTCCATACCTAGGTGAAGGATACAAACTTAGCCAAATATGGCTCAATATATAGAGAATGTGAGAGAGAAGAGAGAGAGGTGTAGTAGAAGATGTTTGACAAATGTATATAAGATTTAAAAATATAAAAGGAGTTATGAGATATTCCAACATACCTATAAGGACATGTTTCTCACTCCTGAAGTAGTTCCAACCTTTTAATTGGCATAGGAGTTATAAACTTACTTGACACCTTGACTAGCTCCTTAGAAACTACCCTTATTTGCATGAAAAGAGTGATAAATGGACATTATAAACATTAATTATCATTTAAATAATCTTAAAAAAACTCATTTAACATCTTTCATTCCCTAGGAAACTCCTCTGACTTTCCATTCCATCAGTTATATGCATAAGTGTCTTGTAACTCTTCATTTCCCACACCTAGTTTGGTCAAAGTGGTCTAAAAATCAAGTGCATATTATTAAACTCATAAAAAATATATGAATGGTATTAAAATATTTTATAATATATAAAAAAAACCATTTCTTTTCTTGGACCAACTCCCAATAACTCATTTTGCTTATTAAGCCTTCATTACGCCTAGTTTCCTTGTAGCCTTTTTTTCCTATAAATATCCTTGTGTAAATTTTATATGGATGATATTAAAAAAATAAGGGAATATTATAGGACCCTATATGGCCTTATATATCTATGTGAAATTTCATCTTCAGACTCTGAGTGGAAACCCATTTTTTTTACCTCTCTCTCTTAAATTAGGCCTCAATTAGGCTTCCTTGCTTTGAACCTTGTTTTCTTGTTCTAGACTTATACCACACATTTTAAACCACCCAAAATAATGTGATTAAATTTATCTAAGATAACACCAACCTCCATGACAATTTTGGGGTCTTGAGACCCTATGGAAGTGTGCAAACCAAGAAATGTTCTTACCACCTAATCTCATTTTGACCTTGTTCGAGACTACCTTGAATAATGGGACTAGTTTAATCACCTATAGATCCTCATATGAATTTTTTTCAATTTTAAAAGCTAGGACAAGTCCTAAATGACCTCATCCCATGATTAAGAATCTCTCTTTTTCATAACACCTACAAAACACTAAAACCATGCAAAAATAGGGTATTTGTAACAATTTGTAAAAGTGACATAAACATAAAATCATATGGTGTTAACCTATTTGGATTACTTAACAACTTCTAATATTTTTTAGGAGAAAAATATGTAATTATATGTGCTTTTGAACTCTTTTTTCCATGACTGGTCACTATTAGGGTTTAAGAGAGGTTTTAAACCTGTCTGGGGTCTTAATGATTGTTCATAAAGAATAGATCATTAAATAAAATCATTCCATTTTAAAAACCTTATTTATATACCCCTTAAATTATTACAAAAGGCTTAGAGTCCCATTCAAAGTGTGAGCAATGGTATGAGCATTTGAAGTTGCTCTTTGGGTACCCTGCTTAGCTCTCTTGAGTTTATAGAGATAATTACTTTGAGTTATTGGTCTCAAAAATTCATATAAATATTGTGAGAGGTTTAAAAACATAAAAAAATTTCTCTACATGATTCTACATGCTCTAATTTTTTTTACCTCTCTATATACAACTAGTACATTAATCAGGGTAGTTTGGGTTTAAGCTTGTTCTCTCTTTGCTAGCCCTCAAAGGCACTTAGATGAAAAAATAAGATTGAGTACCTAATTTAGGTTAATTTAAACATTTTTCATGTTTTTATTTTTCCTCAATATATCTCCATGAGGTCTAGAAACTTGTTTCATGCTTTTGAGTTCAAGTTGACTCCTAAGTCTCATCGTTGCCCCTTGCCCAAAGAGTGGGCAAGGTCTGAGATTAAAAAATGACTAATTAAACTATTTTTATAACTTAAAGGATATAATTTAATTATTATTAAAGTCATAAAAATACTCTATACCAATTTTCAAGACCTGATCATGCTTATGTAACTCCCAACACTTCAATTTCTCAAGACTAGATGTATGTTGATTGCATGTGTGTTGACTGATTATGCATGGAGTTAGAAACCAGTTTGCTTAAAATTATTCATGTTTTATTTTGTATTTAAAATTAATTTTAGACCTATTATAAACTGATATGTAGACCTTAGATTCCTTTACATGTACCTTATCTCTCATTTAGGCTTAATACCATCTTGTCTCAATGATACAACTTGTAGGTGTCTTATTTAGCCTCTTTATTATGTGCCTAGGAGTTTGAGACTTTTACTTCACAAAAATATACATTTAATAGTTAAATAAATTTATTTTAGGTATTAATTTTGTTTAAAACATTTTCAAACACTTATGCTACCCTTTAGGTCTAGAACTGGCATATACTAGGTTTTTACAGCATGTAGGTGTTTCTCTTAAGGATCATGACTGCCTTCTTTACATCTAGAATATTAATATTCACACACACACACACACACACACATATATATATATATTTTAATGTACTTAAAATTGTTTTAAGTTTTAAATTGGGTTCAATATTCTTCTTAAGCACTGGTTTGCTCTTTGATTCAGGCTTAAAATTGAATATGCTCTATTAGGTAGGCCTGTTACAGGTCCCCCTTTTTAGGGTCAAGACTGTGTTAGGTGTTTCAATATTTAACCTCACACCAATATACATACCAAAATATCATTAAATATTATTTAATACTTTAATGGGTTAAAACACCCTTCATATATGCTTTGCCTCTTACTCAAGTTTAGAAAATGGATAGTCTCTCAAATAAGCATGTAGATGCTTGTAAGTTTTTGATTAACTGTGGGAGTTTGAGACTCTACCATCTTATACTAATGAATTAATTTGGTCTTTCAACTAGTTTAAGTCTGAATTTGAGTTTTAAACACATTTCAAACACCTTTGTTCTTCTTCAATGGTTCATGAACTATCCTATCCATGTATGCCTATAGGTGGCATTTAAAGGGTTTTGATTGCATTTTCTTATGTTTAGGTCTCTCCTTCTCACCACTGACCTTCTCCATAGTTCATAGAATTAGTTGAGGTTTCAATTTGAGTTTAAATTTCCCTTTAAACATGATCTACATTATATGCACACCTAGCTAACTTTGTGTTAGACAACCTGTAGGTGCTTTCCTAGGACTGTCAACTCAGTCCTTGATATTAACTTAACTATCTTAGGGTTACACAAAACCATTATTTGAGTTATTAAATCTCAAAAATTATAAAACCATTACACACTCCCATTTTAAATTCTCAATGGTATTATAAGTTCTCTATCAAATACCTATGTCACCTTCAACCTACCCTACAGGTCTGTATAGACCTGTAGATGTCCTAAGACTATTAACTCAATCTCTTGGCCATCTTGACTGCTAGTGGCTTAGGATATTTTCAAAAATTATCAATCCACTACCCTCTTCATATTATTCTTCAGTAGTCTACATATCTTCAAAAAACATCATATCACCTTCAACTCATCCTACAGGTTTGTACAGACCTGTAAGTGCCTATTTGTTCATGCATAGGTCTATATGAGAGAATGGATAGTCTAGTTATTTGAGTCCGATAATGATAGAATTAGGGTAGTTAGAGGCATATGAATACATGAATATACATCTCAAGTCTCCACCATAGCTTTTAGCTTCTCCATTTTTTCCCTACAGTCCATACAATATGCCATTAAAGGAAACAACTATGACCTCTCATTGGAAAAGTGTGAATTTGGACTTCTTTCTTCACTTTTATCATGATTTGATAGTGCAATATGATCTCAAAAATTCACACCATGGTATATTATTGGTAATTGAACTTCAATCAGTAATCAAACTCCAATAGACTTGTTCAAAAATTGATAATGTCTCCCAAAGAGCATCACACTTGAATAAGATGGACAAAAAAACATCTGAGTCAAAATAAAAATGAATACATGAAAATGAGGGAGTTTCCATGAAAAATTAAGCACTATAAACCTCTGAGAATGGTTACCATGAATATGAAATAATAATTTGTAGTAGGATTATTTGAAACAACTTGTACACCAAGGCATTCTTTCTCCAAGTGAAAGCAACTCATAGAGATTAGTTGTTTGATTAAAACACCATGAAATTGAGATAAAATTCCTATAAAAACCACCCTAAAAATAATTCCTCTCCATAGATTTATGGGATAGATAAATAGGTGAAAGAACAGACCCCTCTTAGATGAATAGGCCATAGTGACCTGATTCACTCTTAAAAATCATTCATAAATAATAGGCCATAATTATTCAAACCAATTGCACCAATTTTAATCTAATTAGGACCCCTAAAAATGGCCAAAATTTCATCTCCTAACTCTCTTTTTATTGGCCATACCATCCACTTCAATTTTGCCTTTTTGAGCTTATGAAGGCATCAATGGAGGAGAAAAGGTGTCTAGAGTATTATTCTGACTTAAAAATTGGTCCAAATATGGGAAATGGCATGAGGGATCCAATAGACACTTATAAACCATTTATGACTAACAACTAATTATCCAAGGTTGTACAAGTGCCCAAAAGTGTTTGAAAGTGTCTTTTTTCCTATTTGGGAGGTTGAGACTACAAGTTTGTTAGTACTTGACTGACCCTAAACATTCTATAACCTCTCTCTAGCACTAGAGTCATTTTAAATCTTCTTTAAACATCCTTTTCTTGAAGTGATATGTCCCACTCCTCTATATGGGACAAAAGGTTGGCAAATTGACATTTTTTGCATTTAGGAGTCAAATAAAGATTAGAGCATGCTAGTATGACATTAATGACCTTCAAATAACATTTTTTAATGACTAAATTATATTAAAACTTTGACCAAGTTTGACACGAATATGACCTTTTAATGAACTCTTGGACTAGATAAGTTTTCATAAGACCAGAACTTGGATAAGGCTAAGGAAGGGCAAACATGATCATATGGGACTCTTTAAGACCATTTTAGACCATGACAAAGCCATATGACTACCTTATAATTTTAAATTTAGAGGGGTTAAATTATTTTGACTTGGGGTCAAAATTTTGTCAATAATTTGATGATTTAGATGGGTAGCATGCCCACAATGCTAAATAAACTAGTAGGCATGTCCTTCCATTGGGCAATAGAATTATTTGCACTTAATTTCAAATTTGAATAAGCTTTGACCATGACACAAAAAACTAGTTTAACATCCAAAACACACAAAACAAAATAACAAGACATAAAGCAAGAACAAGACACAAAAATGTGCTATCAAGAACTTAGGGAACAAAAAAATCAAAGAATTAAACTAACTATATACAATTGACTTGAACCTTTCTTCTTACTCTTGGGTCAAAAGGGAAGCTTGTACCATGTTTTGTTTCATGAGATGAAGAGAGGCATGAAGTAAATTGATTTTTGAACCTTATTCTTGGTGTCTTCAATTCCTTCATGATTTCCAATGTTCTTGGCATGACTTCAAGTAAAGAAATGATAGCTACAAACATGTCACCTATAAAGGTAAACTCATCTTGTGACTCAACAATATCAATCTTCTCATGAGACTCCTCAACTGAAACCTTGTCCAATTATGCTTCACCAAATCATGTTTCTTTGACCTCTATGGTATTTTGAATGAGATTAGGCTTCCCATCAATTGTTTCAATCTCATAATTTTTTTTAAAGAGCTTAGCATACTCAACCTAATCCTCATCATTGTCCTCAATAAATACATCTTGAACAATATATTTGTGAACATGATATTCAACCTTGCAAAGACCTTCAAGCTCTTGGATGAGCTCTATATGATGCTACCAATAGTATTTGTCTTCCTTTTCTTTAAAAACCATAACTTATTCAACTTATTATTCTTGGTCATGGTGTTTTTCATCAAACTTAGCTTGATTACTTGAAGAGTCTTCAGCTTCAAGGTTGGTTGCAACTTGCACAAGTTTATGTGACATATGATCTTTCTTTTGAAACACACCCTTTAGAGGCAAATCATATTAAAGAGTGTCTTCAAATTGACCAGTAAGAAGTGTAGGATTTTTAAGGCCTTAAAATTCTTCACAAATTTCATTGAACTTCTGATACATGTCATCTTGATTTATGGAGTCATTAGTATCTTTGTATTCTATTGTTTTGTCAAATTAAACCTCTTGATCATGCTCATAATTCTCAACCAATTCAATTGATGTGATCTTTCCCTCCAGCATATTCTCTTTCATTTCTTTATCAACTTATTCATGAGCAACTACAAAATCATTAAGGTCATATCTTTTTTCATTCAAAAAGATTGATTTATGTTTGTCTTCACTAAGGGGAGTACCTATAGTAAGTTCTTCATCATGGATACTTGAGTCATCTTCTTTATCAACTACAAATTTAGTTTGATCTTCTTCACTTATCTCCCATAGCATGGTTTCTCCTTCAAGAATGGATGAGGTGGGAGGGTAGTGAACAAGTTCATAGGTTGGAGAGGGAGTATGAGGTGTGGTGGATGTTTCATGAATGGGAAAGGGGATGGAGGGAATGCTCTTATAATTTGGGTCTTGAAAATGAGAGACTCTTGAGATAATTCTTGGAGAGAGATAAGGCTCAACTTTGTTATAGGTGTTCCATTCTCTTAATTAACTACCTCATCATTCTCATAGTCTTCTTGAAGTTCATTATCAATTGTAACTTGATCATCCAACTTCTCAACTAGGGCCTTATTCTTATCTTGAATGTTATTTTGGATTGACTTCCATGAGGGTACAATTAGAGGTTCTTAGTGGGAGGGAAATGAGTCTTGAACAAACACAAGGCCTTCTTTCTTGACATCAACTTCTTGTTCCTCACTTTCTTCATCTTTCTTTCCCCAAAACTTTACTACTTAGTTCCAAGTTGGAATTTTGAATTTATTAGGCTCTTTTGAGGATTGGATTGGCTCTCTTGGAGGCTCATCTTAAGTATAGTGAATGGTTTCATGAGGATAAGGGGCACAAGAAAAATGGTATGGAATACAAGAGGGTTCTTGAAGAGGGGATGGAGAGACTTGCATAGGTTCATTAGATTCTACAAGAATTGGCATTGTATAGTCAAGAATCATAGTCTAATAAGGCCTCAAATATGAAGATATCTTGTATTTTTTGAGGGGGGATAAGTGTATTTTGAGGAGGACTTTGAGTTAAAAGAGGTTTACTAAGGATAGGAGATGATGATTGAGGTTGTTTAGATTAGGTCTCTTGATTTTACAAACTCTTTAATTTATTTATCCACCATTAGATAAAGGTCACTCAATTAATCACTCATAACATATTAGGTTTCCTCTCTAATTGACATACACTTATCCATTAATAATTGGACCGACTTTCTCATCTTCTCTATGAGATGAAAAGGGATCACATCAAGCTTTATATCCTATGTTATCATCACCTCTTCTATTTTTAGTATATTTAGCCTAAGTACTAATGAGGATAAGGTAGGGGGAACATAATTTTGAGATTGGATTGAAGTAAGAGAGGAGGAGTTTGACTGTTATAAATCTTGGTAAGGCAATTTATCCATGTAGTTATAACCATATGAGGAGAATATAGGACAACCATAGAATTTATATGATTCATGACAAGGCTGATAGGAATCAAAGTGAGGTTGATATGGATCATAGGACTAGTCAGAGTCATATTAAGGATGATAGGAAGGCACAAAACATAAGTTCTCTTCATACCCATCCATCCCAAATTCATAAGTCAAATAAAAATACAACATACCATCAATTTTTTTTCAATAAGTACCTAGGTTGCTTAGAATAATCTGATTGCATTTGGAGTAGCCATTGGTGTTTGGTTAAGTGCCTTTAAAGGCTGATACGTAGAATAACAACAATAAGAATTATTACACAACTTTGAATATTTATCCCATCTAGCATGCTAGAACTATTATGACCAAATTTTTCAAGCTAGGATAAGGTTGTTCAAATGTCTCCAAATTTGATGAAACATGGGATTACCCCTATACTTGTGGGTTGTCTATAATAGGGGTAAACCTCTAGATTGAAGGGACAACTCCCTTTGATGAGTCACTTAGGCTCACACACTAATCTATCACTTTCTAGGAAAAGGGAGAGAAACCTAATATAATGAGGTGTTGCACAAAATATTTTTTGACCACTACCAACTAGTTTCATGTGCACTTTTAAATTGAGAAAACAAACCATACATACACTACTCTTAATCTGAATCTCTCAAATGAGTGTTTTAATGTGAAGGTTGTGATGGTTTATTAAACTAAGAGGAATAAATAAGAGGTATTGAATCACACTAGAAGATATAAAAACTCAATCAAATCTTGCACCACACTCATATACTTCATATGCCCTGCAAAATAAGATTTCAAACTACATCTAGGTGTTAGAAAAGGACAACATGCCAAGGAAGACAAGTCAATTCACTTGAAAAGATCGAATATTATAATATGAAAAATAAGTAAAATAAAAATAAGAGGTAAAAAATTTTATTATCATTTATAAAAGGCATACAAATGGGCAGGGATTTTCCATACCCAAGTGGAGGATACAAACTTAGACAAAAGTGGCTTAATATATAGAGAATGTGAGAGAGATGAGAGATAGGTGTGGTAGAAGATGTTTGAAAAGTGTCCATGAGAGTTAAAAATATATAAGGAGTTATGATAAAATATAATAGGCCTATAAGGCCATGTGTATCACTTATGAAGTATCTCCAACCTTCTAAGTGGCATAGGAGTTACAAACTTGTTTGACACCTTGACTAGCTCTTTAGAAACTGCCATCTTTACATGAAAGGAGTGAAAAATGGACCTTATAACCATGGATTTAAATTTAAATTATCTTAAAAAAATAATTTAACATATTACATGAATTATTAAACTCATCTGACTTGTCATTCTATCACTTATATGCATAGATTTCTTGAAACTCTTCATTTCCCACACTAGTTTGGTCGAAGTGGCTTAAAACTAAAGTGAATATTATTAAACTCATCCAAAATAGATGAATGGTATTAAAATATGTTATAATTCATGAAACAAACCATTTTAGTTCTTGGAACAACTCCCAAGAACTCATTTTGCTCATTAAGCCTTCACTAGGCCTAGTTTCCATGTAGCCCTTTTTCCTGTAAATCTCCTTGTGTAAGTTTTGTACAAATGATCCTAAAAAATAAAGGAATATTATAGGACCATATATTTAATCATATATCCATGTTAAATTAAATCTTTATAATCTTAGTGTAAACCCATTTTTTCTACCTTTCTCTCTATTGAATTAGGCCTCAATTAAGCCTCCTTGCTTTGGACCCTATTTTCTTGCTCCAGACTTCTACTACACATGTAAAATAACCCAAAAGTGTTTGATTAAATTTTAATAGGCCAAAACCAACCTAAATTATAATTTTGGGGTCTTGAAACCCTGTGGAAGTATGCAAACCAAGAAATGGCCTTACCAACTAGTCTCATTTTGAGCTTGTTTGAGACTGTTGTGAAAAATGGGCCTAGTTTGATCACCTAAAAAAAATTATATGATTTTTTTTATATTTTAAAATAAATTAAAATTAATAAATGACCTCATTACATGATTTGGAATCTCTCTCCTTCTCAGAACACCTAAAAAATACTAAAAATATGCAAAAATAGGGTATTTGTACCAATCTGTACAAGTGATGTCAACATCAAAGTATATTGGGTTAACCTCCCTTGAGTATTAAGAAAAATAAAATAATTTTAAGGAGAAAAATATGTAATTATATGGTATTTTTAGCTCTTTTTATCATGGTTGGTCACTATCAGAGTTTAAGAGAGGGTTTAGACATGTCTGGGGTCTTAACAATTGTTCATAAATAAAATATCATTAAATGAACTCCTTCCACTTGGAAAACCTTATTTATGTACCCTTTAAACTATTATAAAAGTATTATTCCCATGAAAAGTGTGAGCAATGGTATGAGCATCTGAAGTTACTCTTCGGGTGGCTTGCTTAGTTCTCTTGAGGTTATAAAGAGGTCTACATTAAGTTCTCGATCTCAAAAATTAATATAAATATTATGAGAGGTTAATAAACATCTAAAAAATAAATTTAAATGATTATACATTCTCTAAAATTTCTCATTATCCATATATATGCAACTAGCACATTGATCAGGGTACTTGGGGTTTAAGCTTGTTCTTTGTTTGCTAGCCCTCAAGGGAAATTGGATGAAAAATTGAGATTTAGTACCTCCTTTAGGTGCATGAAATTTTTTTCATGTTTATATTTTTCATAAATATCCCTCCATGAGGTATATAAAACTGTTTCATGCCTTTGAGCTCAAGTGGACTTCTAAGTCTCATGGTTGCCTCTTGCCTAAGGAGTGGGCAGGGTTTGAGACAAAATAGTGAGTACTTCCACTAAATTTATGATTTTAAGGAGAAAATTTAAGTATTTTTAAATTCAAAAACATCATATATATAAATTTTAAATACCTAATCATGCTTATGGAACTCCCAACACTTTAATTTCTCAAGACTAGTTGTAGGCTAGCTATGTGTGTGTTGACTGATTGTGCATGCAGTTAGAAAATAGTTTTATCAACATTATTAATGTTTTATTTGGTATATAAAGTTAATTTAATACCTATTATCAACTTATATGCATATATTAGTTTCCTTTACATGTATCTTGTCTCTCATTTAGGCTTAATACCAACCTGTCTCAATGATACACCATGTAGGTGTCTTGTTTAGCCACTTGACTATGTGCTTAGGAGTTTGAGACTTTTCATTCACATGAATATTAATTAAATAGTTAAATAAATTTATTTTAGGTCTTATATATCTTATAAACTTTTTCAAACACTTACTCTACCCTTTAGGTCTAGAACTAGCATAGACTGGGTTCTTGCATCATATAGATGTTTCTCTATCCCTATCTATGTGTCTAGAATCTTAATATTCACATCACCAACCTTTATTTAATATTATTAAAATTGTTTTAATTTTCAGATTGGGTTCAATATTCTTCTTAAACACTACTTTGCTCTTTGCTTCATGTGCAAAATTAAATATGCTCTATTAGGTAGGCCTATAGGTCCCCCTTTTTAGGGTTAATACTGTGTTAGGTGTTTCAATCTTAAACCTCACAAAAATATAACTAAAAATGTATCATTCAATGATATTTAAGACTTGAATGGGTTAAAACACCATTCATATATGCTCTACCTCTTACTTAGGTTTAGAAAAAGGCTAGTCTCTCAAACAAGCTTGTATATGCTTGTAGGGTTTTGATTGACTTTGGGAGTTTGAGAATCTAACCTCTTATACCAATGACTTAATTTGGTTTTCAAATTTTTTGTAGTCTCACTTTGATATTTAAACACATTTAAAATGTATTTGTTCTTATTCAATGGTTCATGAGCCAACCTATCCATGTATGCCTATAGGTGGCATTTAAAGGGTTTTGATTGCATTCCCTTATGTTTAGGTCTCTCTTTAGCACCACTGACATTATGCATAGTTCATAAAATTATTTAAGGTTTCGATTTGAATTTCCATCACAATTAATTTTTTTTTTGCACTGTATGCACCCCTAGCTAATTCTATGTTATATAGCTTGTAGGTGCTTTCTTAGGACTATTAACTCAGTCCTTGACCTTCACTTAACTACCTTAGGGTTACACATCTATGTCAAAATAACAATGAATCCATGAAACTGAAGGAGTTTTTATGAATAGTGAAGCACTATAAACCTCTAAGAATGGTCATCATGAAGAGGAAATGATAAATTCCATTAGGATTATTTGAAACAACTTATACACCAAGGCATTCTTTATTCAAGTGAAATCAAATCATAAAGATGAGTTGGTTGATTAAAACACCATGAAAGGGATATCCAATCCCGCTGCAAACCACCCTCAAAATTGTTCCCCTCCATATATTTCTGATATATAGAAATAAGTGTAAGAACATTCCCCTCTTAGATGAATAGGCCATAATGACTTATTGTCACTCTTAATGATCATTCATAAATAATAGGCCATCATTATAAAAACCAATGTCACTAATTTTAATCTAATTAAGACCCCTAATGATGGCAAAATTTTTAGCTTCTAACTCTCTCTCTCCTAGCCATACCATCCACTTCAATTTTACCTTTCTGAGCTTATGAAGGTAGTGATGGAAGAGAAAAGGTGTATGGAGTATTAGTTCAACTTAAAACCTAGTCCAAAGCTAGGAAATGACATGATGGATCCTAAGAAAATTTCCAATTTTTTTATATTTGTTAACTGATTCTTCAAGGTCGTACAAGTTCCCAAAAGTTCTTAAAAGTGTCATTTTTCCTATTTGGGAGGTTAAAAGTACAAGTTTGTTAGTACTTGATTGACCCTAAACATTGTCTAACCTACATTTGACACTAGGGTCATTTGTAATCTTTTTGAAACATCTTATTCTTGAAGTGATATGTCTCATTCCTCTATATGGGTCAAAAGGTGGCCAAATTGACATTTTTTGCATTTAGGAGTCAAATAAAGGTTAGAGCATGAGATGATGACATTAATGACATTTAAATAACCTTTCTTAACAAATTTGAACTATATTAAACCTTTGACCAAGTTTGACACAACATGACCTTGTAATTGACCTCTTGGACAAGACAAGTGTTCATAAGACCAAAACTTGGACAAGGCTAATGAATGGAAAACATGATCATATGGGAATTTATAGGACCATTTCAGACCATGCAAAATCCATATGACCACCGTATGAAATTTTTAATTTATATGGATTGACCTATTTTAACTTGGGGTCAAAATTTCATCAACACTTATTTCATGCAGTATCTGGGTACTCCAACAATCATTGGCTCTTGAGTGCTTCATTTCATGCCTAAGGTAAGGATAAGATCTTATAATAAAGGCATTCCATTTAAATTTTTAGAGCTTCCTTACTATTCAGTTAGATCAAATATGTTTGCTAACAACCATCCATATTCAAAGAAATCTTTCATTGCTCACTGTAGTCATATAAAATGTGAAAATTAATAACTTGAGTGTGGCTAATGACACCCAACCCATAGGTCCCTCATACTTGCTTTCACGACCCTCATAAGAATCTTTTTCACTAATTCCTAGTCATCTGTAACCTTCCAAACTTAATCCCAATTCATCCAAACTACTCTTTCCATGACTAATCCATCCCCTAGGCCCCATTAGATTAGGATAATAACACCACACTAGGACTATAACATGGGTGCCTTTCCTATCCACTTTTGTAATTCTTGTCTGTGTAGTTTTGGCCCAAACGGTCAGTTCCTTCTAGTTCCCCATCCTTTTCCTTGTCATCCTAACATGAACACATTCAACCCATGACTAATATATCCCTATAAAAGCGCATTCAAAGATCATTTAGAGAGGGTTGGCAATTATCACTAAGCAAGAAAGAATACAAGCAAGACTACTCAAGCAATCTTCCCTATTCTCTGCATACAACTAACCAACATAATTACAAGATTATTCAAATCCTTATATCAGTCCTTAACCACTTCAAGCTCATCCAGTTTAGCATTTTCCATCTTCATACACACTATTGCATAAAGCACATCAAGTGGGAGAACTATATATGGCTTGATCCCTCTTAAGAGTATTGGTATGTAGGCAACATGACCACATGAGGGGTGTGTATACATGTTCAATAAATCTTACACACACTAACCCCCCCTCTTTCTCAAAATTGGTCAAAGCAAAATGGAATATAGGGTTTGAAGAGAAAATCTATTCTATAGATTTTCAACTACCAAAACTTCATAGATAGGGTCACATAGACATAGAGAACAAAATCTAGGAAGCTCAAATCCTCAAGACAATAGCGGTAGAGGTGGACTATAACACTAGTTCCACTCCTATCCACTTTTGGCACTCTTGTCCAATCATAAAATGAATGTCAGATCTCAATTTATGACAGTGTCCCAGTCATGCACAGTGAATATCATACCCTGTCTCAACCATATCAATTAGTTTCCAACTAAGTCTTCTTTTCCATCTCTTATTACTATTTTTAAAAAGGACAAAATTATAATTTAATTTACACAAATCAATAGCTTAATTATTTCATATTTATTTACTGATTTTACTATTCAGACCCTTTAACTAAACTAGGAATAATACACCAATATTCCCAAAATTGTTAAGTCATTTGGTTAACACAACTTACTTCATTTGTGCATAAAAACCCTAGAAGCCCTAGGGTAAATTTCCTACTAATTTTTACTATATTTTTTGATTTTAACCTACATAATAAAATAAAAAATTAGCATTAAAATTTAAAATTTCATAGTAATTTTAAAATAACTTTCTTTCAAACCTTAGTTGCCCATACTAGGTCCCAGTATTTTCTTGGTAATTTTCCAATAATTTCCTAATTTTTTATTACCATATTTAAATCATAAATTCACTTCAAATTTCAAAATTAAATAGAAATTTTCAAAAATATTTATTTTTCAAAACCCTAGTGGCACATCCTAGGTCTCATTAAATCACAAATCTTTCAATAATTTTCTGATTTTTTACTTGCATACCTAACTCAAAAATTCACTTTAAATTTCAAAATTTTATAGTAATTTTCAAATTAATCATCTTTCAAACCCTAGTTTTATGTACTAGCTCCTATTTGCTTCTTGAGATATTACCTTACATCTAAAGTCAGATTTCAAAAATGGATCTCACTTATTTTCTAATATTTATTACATTTGTAGCAAATAATAAAGAGACCATACATGGCCCTATCATGTACATGAATGATGAAGTTTACCATATGCTAATCCAAAGCTTCATCCTTTTCATTTCATGCCTACTTTCATAATATAGGATGATATTAAGAAAGTCATTGTTAAATATAGTAAGATACCTCTCCTTCAAAGCAAAGTTTACTTGTCTTTAATACAAGGTTTCATCTCTTGCTTTCTATCTCTCATATGGAAAAAATTTCAAGTTTATCATGCTAAACACATTACAAATGTCATAGCACATGCCAAAGTTTCTTATGCATTCAAGCACAAATTCATGATTTTCATGTCTTGCTTTATATCTCTCATATGGAATTTTTTTCAAATTTATCATGCTAAACACATTACAAATGTCAAAGCACATGCCAAAGTTTTTTATGCATTCATGCACAAATTCATGCTTTCTATCCCAAACTTGATATCTCTCATGTGGAATGCTCTTTATAAACATATTGTTATACAACTTATAAATCCAACTACATGAAATTTATCCCACATACATGTATTCTACGTAGAGGATCCATTGCATAAGCTAAAACCCACTTGTCAAATTTTAATGTCATATATTATGCACAAAAAATAGTTTCCTTCTACTCCTCTTGCCCAAGAGGGTGATAGCTAATTTCCCTCTAACCAGGTCCATGCTATCACCCTTCCAAAAGGTGAGGTAACCCATACTATTGTTCTTAATTCATACATTTAGTATATAGCTTCTTCAAATCCCCTTCAACATATGTGCTTACATGTCCAATCAAAATCAACTAGGATTTGCACTTGTGAGACTCTAAGGGATTAAATCACTAGCATGAGCAAGTTAATTTCATGTTTACAAATGTAGAATCAACTATTACATGATAAGATCACAACATTGGAAAATTAGATTATAATACAAAATCCTCAAAGTCATCTTAGTACCAATCATGTATATGTACCTTCACCTAGTCAATTTGTTGCAAACAATGCTTCAAATCAAATCAAGAAAGCACAACAAAGTGAATTTACAACTAGTGATTCAAACAACATTCAAAGATCAAATAAGAGCTCAAGTGAGGTACTAAGGGAAATGATTAAATATAAGTTGATCAAACTACCTCCTCTATATCCGATGAGAAGATCCATATATTATTGTGCATATCATCGAATGCATGGGCATCACACATATTCATGTTTGGCATTAAAAAAAATATACAATAGATAATTGATAATGAGCATCTTATACAAGGTAAATTAGTCAAGCAATCCATAGTGACACATGAATACATTTACAAAGGGTGAAATTCAAAAATAGTACAAAAGTGGTTACCAAAGCATAACTTAGAACAATAAAAGTATCAAAAAGCAAAATCTGAGCAAGAAACAGTACAACAAGCACATATAAAGCACAAAAAAGATACAAATCTACCTCTCTAAAATGAGGCTCAAATTTCAAAACAATATGGGTTCGGTCAAAAATATCTACAATAGTTTGATTATCAAGGTCAAGAGTTGGGCAAGCATGCTCAAGGCATCACTAATCCTATTCTAGTAGTTGATAATATTTGTCACCAAGGTTTGGGATTTATTTAATATCCTATGACAAATTATTCATAGACAAAATTTATCAAAGGAAAAAATATATATACAACAAAAGTCAATAATAACATTCCATTGGTTCAAAATCAAGATGATAATCATGAGTGGAAAAATATAGGTTATTATAGTTTCTAAGATACTGGTAATGAATCTGAATATTTAGAGTCATATTCGTAGCCATTTCCTCATACTTCACAATCACACATGATCACTCTCTTCAATATAGGGCACCATGATAAGGAATCTCTTTCAAGACTCATCGGTTATCATCGTCTCTTCTCAACCTTACTTGTATATAGCTTCTTTTTCAAACTTCTTGTACATAAGATCCTTATGTTTGATTGTACATAGCTTATTTTCAATTACATGTACATAGTTTCCTTATGTTTGATTATACATAACTCTTTTCAAAATACCAAAAACATTCAAATAATTTAAAAACATCAAAAATATTTCAATTGTATGCATCATCCATGCTTTAAATTTCTACTATTATGCTAGACTTGCATTTGTTTTTTTGTGTTATTATTTATCAATTTATCTACATTACCATGCTTTGCTTGATTTTCTTGGAGTGTGTGTAGTGACATATAGCTCTTTGATTGCTTCACTCTACCTATTGAGGGGGCATCCTACTTCTACATTCGAGACACACATCGATATATCTTCCCCTTGGGGGCATATTCTACATGACTACACCATCCTGGTTATGTTATTCCTACACTACATACTCTAGTTATCATGTTGATGTACATTATTTACTAGCTTACATAGATTACTCTATCGACACTCACTAGTATATAACACTTGTGTATTTCTTAGCATATACCTAGTATTGTACTAAACATGTTTTTTGTATAAATTAACTTTTTCATTTGTTTATTTAGATATGATTGTACTTCCAATTATCACATGCTTTCTTTTCTTTCTTAGCACAGCTAGAGGTGATTGCATTTCTCAGTTCTAGTTTTGTCTCTTGTATGTGCCTTAATACATTTACTAATGTCCTTTGATTCTATTCATGTGTGTGCCTTAGGACATATTCCAATGTCCTTTGCCTATACTCTTATATGTGATTTTGGCTTTCACACCGACCTTGCTTGTTTCAATTATATGTGTATGTGGCATTTGAACATGCCTTGTATGTTTGCTTTCCAGTTTGAGTGACATGTGCCCATGTCCCTTGTTTGCTTGGCCTCTTGGCCACTCTTGTATGTTTCTTATTTCTTGCCTTGTGTGCTTTTTTGCTTCTTATTATTTGAAATGCCATGATCCACATCATGCATTATATTACTTTCTTGGATGTCATGATGGACATCATGCTCCATCCTTCCAACTAATAACTAATAACTAACTAGAATTTCAATTCTAGTTCATTATATTGCACATGATATTACATTATTATATCTTTCTAGGCATACCCCTATTGATATAAAAATCTCTCATTACAAGCCATGCTATATCTTGATAAATCTTATCAATTATTATTACTATATCATATATCTTTACAGCATAACACACTTGTAGGGCTCTTTATTCTGAAGGCAATCATTCTAGGGTCTTCATTCCTACCCTCAGAAGAGGGGGTAACAAATAAGGTTTTGTAATAGAGATCAAATATTTTAACAGTAAAAAAAATAGTTTTTAGCACACTCAAAATAGTAACCATACAATAAAATAGTCAGAACAAACTAGGGAGATAGTGAAAATATCAAAATAGTTACTAGATTTGGCCCAAGACAACAACACTAAGATTATAAAATAGTGCCAATGACATTACTATCTATTTTTAGTGCTCTTATCCAAACAAAAAAAGACCAAACTTTCCAAAAATAGGTAGAAAAATAGGTTTAACTAAAAGTTTACATAGTTAGACTAGTTCAAAATTAGTAGTTTTTAGTACATTTTTGCTCAGAGAATCTAGATATAGGGGACATCATTCACGACATGATGGCTCTCACTTCTAGTTTTAGATATGGTAGTTGATATAACTTCTAGATCATAATCCATATTTTAAACACTAGTGATTAGGGGCAATATGCATGACACATTTGTTTTCTTTTCTTTTGGAGTTCAGTATTACCCAAACATTCTCAGTAGTTGCATGCCTTATTACATATATAGGTGGTTGGCATCATTTTGGAGTTGGATTTCATACAAATCTAACTTCCACATTTTAGAGAGGCTTTCATATAAGCCTAATCTCCATCTTTTAGAGTGGACAAGAGTGGCCTAGTTTCTATCATACATTCAGCTATCCATGTTAACATTGTTAGATCATAATACATTCATGGGATTGAAAATCCATCTCATATGACACATATTTCATACCAGTATCAGTTTATATCTTCACTTCATAGGGTAACAATGGAGCTAAAGGACTATTTAGCCTTTGTATTCTTGAGCCACTGATTTAGATGGATTAGACACACATTCTAAACTTTGATCAACACTTGTATGACCACCTAGATTCACTTAGTAGGTGATGATAGAGCCAAAGGGCCAACCTTTACATTCTTGAGCCACTTCTAAGGAATTGACCACTCGACACAATTCATGATATTACTCTTGGTTTAGCACACATTTAACATCACTCAACATCACCCAACATTACTCAATAGTATAATAGGTTTTGTATTAGTTCACATACTCGATGAGGTGTATTTGTTCTTTTCTCTTCCTCACTTTTTCTCTCTCTTACCTAGATTTTATACATTCTTATTTTAGATATAATGTATCTAGTAAGAATTGATCTACTCTTTATTTTCTCTTATAGATTTTCACTTCAAAACATGATCTCTCTATGCACACCCAACATCATACAACTTCATGAGATTCACCTTTATAGGTAAGTTCAAGTATGCTTTCTATTTTTCCTTTATCCTAGTATTTTGATTTGCTACATCACTGGAGTGAATGGGGGAAAATATAGTCATATAAAATGTGAAAATTGATAGCTTGAGTGTGACTAATGACACCCAAACCATTAGTCCCTCATACTTATTTTCATGACCCTCATAAGAATCATTTTCACTAATTCCTAGTCATCTATAGCCTTTTAGACTTAATCCTAGCTCAACCAGACTGCTCTTTCCATGACTAATTCATCCCTCTAGGCCCCATCAACTCAGGATAATAATGTCACACTAGGACTATAGCATTGGTACCACTCTTTTCCACTTTTAGTGCTCCTATCCAAGTATAATTTTGGCCCCAACAATCAGTTCCTTATGGTTCTCCATCCTTTTCCTTATCAGCCTAACACAAACACATTCAACCCATGACCAGTTATCTCTATAAAATCCCATTCAAAGATAATTTAGAGAGGGTTGGTAATTATCACTAAGAAAGTAAGAATACAAGTAAGACCACTCAAGCAATCTTCCCAATTCTCTGTATACAGTCAACCAACATACTTAATGTTGTTCTCAAAATCTGTCACTCATTTTTGGGACAACATACGAACTATTTTGGTCCTGTAGGCCAAAATTATCTTTTCCCTTCTCAAAAAATTGTTCTGAGTATTCAAATTCTCCATCATTCAAGATTTTTAAGCTAACAGACTCTACAGGCTTGTTTCTACAAACTCCGTAGGCTAATTTTTACGGACTCTGTAGGCTTGTTTCTACAGACTCCACAGGCTAATTTCTACGAACTCTGTAGGCTTGTTTCTATAAACTCTACAGGATTGTTTCTATGCAATCCACAGGCTGATTTCTATGGACTCTATAGGCTTGTTACTACAGACTCTGCAGGAAAGAAACAAGTTCCAAACACTTAGGCAATTTCAAGGTTGGTTCAACATTGAGGTTCAACCAAAAGGTTCATCGACAAGCTATAAACAAAGGATTGAACCAATGGACCATTGAACCATTGAACCCCACTTCCAACAAGTTCAAAGGTTCAATGGGTTCAAAGGTTCAACAACTTTGACAAAAGTTCAAAGTTTATCTGCTTTGACAAGTTCAATGACTTTGAAAGACTTAGAAGAAAAGAAGGCTTCAAAGAGCAAAGGAATGAACCATTGAACTGTTGAACCTTGAACCAAAATGGTTCAATGGGTTCAATGGTTGAATGAGTTAAATAAGATCAAAAGACTTAAACAAAAGAAGGCTTCAAATAAAAGATTGAACTGTTAAACCATTGGTCAGTTCAATCAGAAGGTTCAAAGGAGTCCCCCAAAGCCCAAAGGCCAAGTGCCCTTGTGGAGGGCAGCAAACCAAAGGCCAAGTACCCTTGTGGAGGGTAGCAAACCAAAGACCAAGTGCCCTTACAAAGGGCAGTTAACCAAAGGGAACAAAAAGATATCATTTGAAAAGATTTTTTGTGAGAAATTTTACAAGGGAAATCCTTTGAACAAAATGTCTGAAGGAATTCCTTTGGACATTTTGTCTGAAAGAATGATCAAAGGCCCGACAGAAAGTGGTGAAGGTAAAGGCAAAGGCAAAGGAAAGATTCCTTTGAATAAAATGTCTGAAGGATTTGGTTCAGGCATTTTATTCAAAATTTTTGAAGAAGGCTGCCCGAAGAACCCCGAAGGGCATGTACCCTTGTGGGGGGCTCTCGACGACCAAGAAATGGACCTTTCTTAAAGCTTGAAGGGACACCTTCCCTTCAGGGTGTTCCAAAGACATAAAGTCAAAGGAATTTCAAAGCTTGAGAGACTTAGAGAAAAAGAAAGGATTCTAATAAAGAGGATGAACCATTGAACCTTGAACCAAAATGGTTCAACGGGTTCAATGGTTGAATGAGTTCAATAAGATCAAAAGACTTAAACAAAAGAAGGCTTCAAACAAAAGATTGAACTGTTGAACCGTTGGTCAGTTCAATCAGAAGGTTCAAAGGAGTCCCCCAAAGCCCAAAGGCCAAGTGCCCTTGTGGAGGGCAGCGAACCAAAGGCCAAGTACCCTTGTGGAGAGCAGCGAACTAAAGACCAAGTGCCCTTACAGAGGGTAGTGAACCAAAGGAAACAAAAAGATATCCTTCGAAAAGATTTTTTGCGAGAAATTTTACAAGGGAAATTCTTTGAACAAAATGTTCGAAGGAATTCCTTCAGACATTTTGTCTGAAGGAATGATCAAAGGCCTGACAGAAAGTGGTGAAGGCAAAGGCAAAGGCAAAGGAAAGGATTCCTTTGAATAAAATGTCTGAAGGATTTGGTTCAGACATTTTATTCAAATTTTTTGAAGAAGGCTGCCCGAAGAACCCCGAAGGGCATGTACCCTTGGGGGGGGCTCTCGGTGACCAAGAAATGGACCTTTCTTAAAGCCTGAAGGGACACCTTCCCTTCAGGGTGTTCCAAAGACATAAAGTCAAAGGAATTTCAAAGCTTGAGAGACTTAGAGAAAAATAAAGGCTTCTAATAAAGAGGATGAACCGTTGAACCTTAAACCAAAATGGTTCAAAGGTTCAATAGGTTCAACGATTCAATGAAATCTCTGAGTAAAAGAAAGAAGTGGAAGATTCCAAAGACCAGTTCAAAGAGATGGTTCAAGAGAATGAACCCAAAAAATGAATGAACCAAAGAAGCGATGAAACCAAGGAGCTAGAAGGCCACCCGAACTGTTCAACTAGTGAATAAATGACGTCCCTATGGATGTCAAATTTAGGGTAATGAAAAATCCATTGATTTTCAAATGTGGCACAAAACCTAAAAACAAACTCAGTGACCAATTGAAGAGGGAGCTGAAAGATCTAGTAGAAAGGGAAAAGATAGATTGAGAGCTCAAATTACAATAGGAAAGAGGGAAAGACTAGAAATATCTGCATATGAGTTATTTCTAGTAGGTGAAACAGTCCACCAAGTAGACATCTGAGCTCACAAGCATTAAAAGGCGGGGCCTATTTTTCTCCCTTAGAATAAAAGTGAGGGTACAACCATGTACATATTTGGTGAAAGACCAGATGACCCAGGCCCAAGAGAAGACATTTGAGATGAATCAACATGCCACAATTAAGGTAGATGCCCTATTCCAGCATGGCCCTCTTTGACAAAATTGAAAATGCATTCAAGGCATTGAATGCCACATGGACCGTTCTATGAATTGAAGTGCCATGTCTTTCTTGGCTGCTATATATTGTAATCTCTTATTTGATGCAAAGGAGATCTCTCAGTTATAAAAAAAAATTTGCCCAAATTGAAAGGCATTTCCTAAGACTTTGAGCTCAGATTGTTAATCATATTTCTTTATTTGAATGAGAAAACAAGTGAACTTTCAGAATTTGTGCTGGAATAGATTGTGTTATTTAGGAAATTATTCTTATGTCTATTCCTAGAAGCATTCTTATCCTTTTAATTTAACAAGTAGAACTAGTGAAAGTAATCAGGAAGGTGTCTTAAAGCTGACTGTGGAGAGACTTTGTTCTACCACAATTGTCTTTAGCGTGTTTGTTTTTCTATTTCTATGTAAAGGATCTTGGGATGACTTTGTGCCCCCATTATCCTTCGTATATTTCACTCTTTGGAAGTTGAGGTGGAGACTTTGTGCTACACCTCATTCTGTTGGTTATTGCACCCTGTTACATTTACTTGTCACTACCAGAAAGATTCTTGTTGTTTGCTGAACAACACTTTTGAAAGAAGAGAAGTGCCTTCTGTCATTTCACCAAGATATATCCTTTGATTTGTGAAGATCATCTCTGAAAAAAGAGAGATGAATGGTGTTATCCTACCCCTGAGTGTTATTTTCAGGTTATTTATAGTATATATATATATATATATATATATATATATATAACACCTCATATTTGCAAGGAACCTCCCCTTGATGAGAGGAGAGATTTGTCCCATTTTGATGTGGTAAACTTGCACATTTGGCTGACCAATCTCCTTATGCTGTGGTTGAAATCACCTATTTTTCTCATCAGTTAGCTGGTGACAAAATATTCACCCAATAGTTTTTGGTGACTCTGCTAGGGATCGATGAGCATTTCCAGTCTTTTTATAGTCTTTTCAAATTGAAGCATTTCATATCATTTTGAAATGACGTGAAGTAGGAAAGAACACTACTAGCTTCATGCCAACAATTTTTAGTGACTCTGTTGGGGAAGAATGAACAATTTCAGTTATTTTCCAATATCCATTTTCTCCGCTAGGGACACAACAATTTTGCACAATTTGAAGCCTCAAGCTTCAGATTGAAGCATCGCTTATGTCTTATCCATTATCATTATAGCCTTATCCATTTCCATTATATACTCTGGGCTACAAAACTAGAGACGCAGAGATCAAGCATTTTATTTCAAAAGTCAATTCTCTACCAGCTTCATGCCAATAATTTTTGGTGACTCCACTGGGGAAGAATGAACATTTTTAATTCTTTTCCTTATCTATTTTATCCACTGGGGAAGAACACTACCAGCTTCATGCCAACAATTTTTGGTGACTCTTTTGGGGAAGAACGAGTAGTTTGGAGCCTCAAGCTCTAAGCTAAAGCAGGGCCAGTTCTCTTCCATTTTTATTCTACAATTTATCAGCTCAACACTATACAAGAAGCCAAAAATCTCAAGGTGTTGTTGACCTTATTTTTGAGTTGGTGCATCAGAGCAATTTTGATTTGTTTCCTCCATAACCTCACCTTCAACAAACTAGGAGTCTTCCTCCTACCAACACCAGGTCACCAATACAAGGCAGAGCTTCTTTTTTCTCTGTTAGCAGAGCTTTGCCCGTACATACCCCACCAAGATTTGTTATTCCCCCTTTCCATAGCCATATAATGGTAGTTCAAGGCCCTTGGGGTAACTCTTTTGGCCCACTCAATTTGACTCCACCTCTACATGAGCTACCACGTAGTTCAAGGAAGAATTTCCCCAAATTCTTTAGTGATGGGAGAGTTCATCTTGATGAACATATTACAACCTTTAGCATAGCCTATGGCATGATAGGTCTGGAATATGAAGACGTAGTAGTCAGGCTATTTGTAGAGACATTATAAGGTGATGTTTTAGACTAGTTCTATCATCTACAAGCCTAGACTGTGACTGACTAGAACACTCTCAAAGCTAAGTTCAAATCAAGGTTCAAGCCTACAAAAGATGTGCATGCCCTGCTAGCTTAGCTCACATAAATGAAGAAGGAGCCTCATGAGCCTATGAGGTATTTCATAGCTAAGTTTGATAAGCTGATGAATAGGATTCCCATAATTACTCAGCCAACACCTGAGAATCTTAAATTTTTCTTCATCAATTCACAAATGCCTAAAGTGAGTTTTTTGCTAAGACGTGCTGGCCACATAGACCTTACTGCTACTCAAGATTTGGCCACTGAGGTGGAAGATGACCTTATCTTGGTAGGAAAGATAAGGAGAGATCCTAACAGAGGTAAATCTTCTTCATCTTCTGAATATCTATCTACAGGCACCACTGATCCAATGGTGCAAAAGCTGGTAAATGAGTTACTAGCTCTCAAAAAGCAAATGGCACAAGGGATGTCTACTCCTCCTTCATACCGATATATACCAAGGAGGACATTTCTCAACTAGTCATACCAAGGCAATGCTACCAAGAATCAAGGGCAGCCAAATCATCTTCCTCCCCCTTAGGGGAAACTTGCTATTGAAGTAACTCCAACCAACTCAGTAGTTGGATACCTTGAAACAAAATCAAATTTCTCTTTCCAACCTAAGTTAAACCTAGAAGATGACATTGATTTCTTTGTAGCAGACTAAGAAGAATCAACTGGGGACTCCAACATTGGTTTCTTGAATTACTAAGATGAACCCAGAAGTAAAGGTGAAGCATTTGATGGATCATACACTATATTTATCTGGTCCTAAAACTAGTCATCCCAACAAGTTGATAAGGGAAAAATAGAGGAGTGAGCTCAGCCTATAATTTCAATTTCCAAATGAGGAACTTCTCTGCCTTTCCAGCTAAAAGACCCTATGATTGATAAAAAAGTGAGTACCCCAAACATTTTTGCACCTTTAACTTCAATTTTGCAGATCAGTCCTTCCCCCCTAAAAACCAAAAGGATGAATTGCCTTTCCCTGTTCCTAATTCATTTTAGTTATTTGACTTAATCGACCATGTCAAGAATACTAAAAATCAAATGAATAAATTTGAATTCCTGCAATCCAACCCTGAACAGTTGGATAGATTAGTGGAATGTGTGAAGGATAAAGCCATCCCTACAGGACAAGAAATTCCAAAAGTAACTCCTAGTCCCCCCAAGAACACATCCACCTGGAATAACCTAGTGATTACTCCTCCTACTGCTCTTAGGAGGATAGAACCATTTTATGTCTCCCTAATGATAAATGGACACCAACTAAACAATTGTATCATAGACTCAAGTGCATCTGACAATGCCATGCCTACCAAAGTAGCTAAATCTCTTAGTCTCACACTGACCAAGACATTTGGGAGATGTTTCTCCATAGAGAACAAATAAGTGCCACTACTGGGATAGATCAAGGATGCCTAGTTTGCATTTACAACCTTTTCAGGAAAAAGGATTAAGATGTTAGTCTTGGTGGCCGACGTTCTAGCCTCATACAACATTCTTCTTGGACAAAATTTCTGCAAGGATGTTGGTGGTGAGTTAAGTATGTACCTATCTAAAGCAAGGATCCCAGTCAAAGGTAATATGTAGAGGCTACTCCCTAAAAAGGAGGCAAAATATGTTGTCACTCAAACATTAGCGCTTGAAGCCCAAATTCTATTTGAGTCTTCAGGCAGGGGTAATTCTTTTTTATCTATTGAAGACATTCTTGTTGTAATAGATGAAAGTACTATAGGTGGAATCTAAAAATTGATTCAAATAGGACATCAAAAGAATTGGTAGGGCATAGGGTAGATGAAAAATGATATTCCCTCTCTAATGAAGAAAAATTTGATAGAAGATCAGTTCTTGATAATATATGGATACTAGAATTTGATGGCAACTGTTCCTCTACTGGTTCAAGAGTTGGGATTGTGTTGATATCTCCTCAAGGAGATATTTTTTCTTCTTCATACAAGTTGTAGTTTAGCAACACTAACAACATTGCCAAGTATGAATCTCTACTTCTTGGATTGAAGGCCGCTCAAGATAGAGGTGTCAAGCTCCTTCATGCCAAAGGAGATGCTGAGCTGATGGTTTTTCAGGTGAGGAACCTATGTCAAACCAAGAACAAAAGATTGTGCCATTACCACAATCTGGTATGGGACTATATTGAAAGTTTTGATGCTTTCAATATATTTGTAGTGCCCAGAGAGCTTCATAGTCATGCAGGTTCATTGGTTGTCTCTATGACCATGTTGTTTCCTCACAAAGACTTTGAAGAGCAGAAGTACACTGTCGAGCTAGTCTTTCGACCAAGTGTGCCTGACAATGCCAATCATTGGCAGGTGTTTGATGCTGACAATCAAATTATGTGCTTCACTAGACCAAAAGAGCAACAAGCTATGGTAGTGGACCATACTACCGCATGCCAAAGTAAGGAAAATAAGCTCTTCACCAAGAGAACAAAGATTTATGGTTTTCAGATTAGAGACCAGTCTTGCCATGGGGAAAGAAGAGAAAACCAAAAGGAGTGCACAAAAAATGTGATTCTTGGTGGAGAGTTCCATTCACCCATCACTAATTTTGGGGAGAAAATAGTTTCTTGCTAGTTTATCAGGATGGAACACCATTTTCATTGTCTCACAGTGGGTGGCATTTGAAGCACTTCAATCCTTGAAGTATCAAGTGACATCAATTGTACATATGTATATTTGTATAGTCTTTAGTTCTATTTTGTGCTTTCATTTTAGTTTTTGGCACCTTTATTTTTTGGGTAGCATGACTCTGTAGCCCAATCGCATACTTAAAGACACTAGAGATTCTAGTTTCTACTCCCCTCAACTATTTTAAAATTTCAACTGAACGAAGTTCCCCAACTGGAGCCAACTATTGTTCCCAAAATCTATCACTCATTTTTGGGACAACATATGAACTATTTTGGGACAACATATGAACTATTTTGGTCCTACAGGCCAAAATTCTCTTTTCCCTTCTCAAAAAATTATTCTGAGTATTCAAATTCTCCATCATTCAAGTTTTTTCAGCTAACGGACTCTGTAGGCTTATTTCTACAGACTCTGTAGGCTGATTTCTATGGACTTTGCAGGCTTATTTCTATAGACTCCATAAGCTAATTTCTATGAACTCTATAGGCTTGTTTCTATGGACTCTATAGGCTTATTTCTATGGACTCTATAGACTGATTTATATGGACTCTGTAGGCTTGTTTTTATGGACTCTGTAGGAAAGAAATAAGTTCCCAACACTTAGGCAATTTCAAGGTTGGTTCAACACCGAGGTTCAACCAAAAGGTTCATCAACAAGCTTCAAACAAAGGATTGAAACATTGAACCATTAAACCATTGAACCCCACTTCCAACAGGTTCAAAGGTTCAATGACTTCGGCAAAAGTTCAAAGTTTAATTGCTTCGACAAGTTCAATGACTTCAAAAGACTTAAAAGAAAAGAAGGCTTCTAAGAGCAAAGGAATGAACCATTGAACCATCGAACCTTGAACCAAAATGGTTCAATAGGTTCAATGGTTCAATGAGTTCAATAAGATCAAAAGACTTAAATGAAATAAGGCTTCAAATAAAAGATTGAACCATTGAACTGTTGGTCAATTCAATCAAAAGGTTCAAAGGAGTCCCCCAAAGCCCAAAGGCCAAGTGCCCTTGCATAGGGCAACGAACCAAAGGCAAAGTGCCCTTGTGGAGGGCAGTGAACCAAAGGGAATAAAAAGATATCCTTCAAAAAGATTTTCCATGAGAAATTTTACAAGGGAAATCCTTTAGACAAAATGTCTGAAGGAATTCCTTTGGACATTTTGTCTGAAGGAATGATCAAAGCCCTGATAGAAAGTAGCGAAGGCAAAAGCAAAGAAAAGGATTCCTTTAGAAAAAATGTTTGAAGGATTTCCTTCAGACATTTTGTTTGAAGGATTTGAAGAAGAAGGCCACCTGAAGAACCCTAAAGGGCATGTACCCTTGCGGGGGGCTCTCAGTAACCAAGAAATGGACCTTTCTCAAAGCCCGAAGGGACACCTTCCCTTCAAGGTGTTCTAAAGACATAAAGCTGAAGGAATTTCAAAGCTTGAGAGACTTAGAGAAAATAAAGGCTTCTAAGAAAGAGGATGAACCATTGAACCTTACACCAAAATGGTTCAAAGGTTCAACGGGTTCAATGGTTCAATGAAATCTATGAGCAAAGGAAAGAAGTGAAGGATTCTAGAGACCAGTTCAAAGAGATGGTTCAAGCAAATGAACCAAGAAAATGAATGAACCAAAGAAGTGATGAAACCAAGGAGTTGAGAAGGCCACCCAAACCGTTGAACCAGTGAACAAATGACGTGCCTGTGGATGTCAAATTTAGGGTAATGAAAAATCTATTGATTTTCAAATGTGGCACAGAACCTGAAAACAAACTCAGTGACTAGCTAAAGAGGGAGTCAAAAGAGCTAGTAGAAATGGAAAATATATCCCAAGAGCTCAAATTTCAATAAGAAAGAGGGAAAGACTAGAAATATCTATGTAAAACTTATTTCCAATAGGTGGAACAGTCCACCAAGTAGACATCTGAGCTCGCAAACATTAAAAGGTGTGGTGTATTTTTTTCCCTTGGAATAAAAGTGAGGGGATAGTCTTGTACATATTTGGTGAAAGACCAGATGACCCAAGCCCAAGAAAAGACATTTGAGATGAATCGACACGCCATAATTAAGGTAGATGCCCTATTCCAGCATGGCCCTCTTTGAAAAAAATGAAAATGCATTCAAGGCATTGAATGCAGCATGGATTGTTCTATGAAATGAAGTGCCAAGTCTTTCTTGGCTGCTATATATTATAATCTATGATTTGATGCAAAGGAGATCTCTCAGTTATAGAAGCAAAACTCTGCCCAAATTGAAAGGCATTTCCTGAGACTTTGAGCTCATATTGTTAATCATATTTCTTTATTTGAATAAGAAAACAAGTGACCTTTCATACTTTGTGCTAGAATAGCTTGTGTTATTTAAGAAATTGTTCTTATGTTTGTTTTCTGAAAGCATTCTTGTCCATTTAATTTAACAAGTAGAACTAGTGGAAGTAATCAGGAAGGTGTCCTGAAGATGACTATGGAGAGACTTTGTGCTGCAATAATTGTCTTTAGCATTTTTTTTTTCTATTTCTATGTAAAGGATCTTGGGACAACTTTGTGCTCCCATTGTCCTTCGTATATTTCACTCTTTGGCAGTTGAGGTGGAGACTTTGTGCTACACCTCATTCTACTAGTTATTGCACCCTGTTACATTTACTTATCACTACCAAAAATATTCCTATTGTTTGTTGAAAAACACTTTTGAAAGAAGAGAAGTGCCTTCTATCATTTCACCAAGATTTCTCTTTTGATTTGTGAACATCATCTCTGAAAAAAGAGAGATGAATGGTGTTATCCTACCCCTGAGTATTATTTTCAGCTTATATATATATATATATATATATATATATATATAGCACCTCATATTTATAGGGAACCTCCCCTTGATGAGAGGAGAGATTTTTCCCCTTTTGATGTGGTAAGCCTACACATTTGGCTGACCAATCTCCTTATGCTATGGTTGAAATCACCTATTTTTCTCATCAGTTAGCTGGTGACAAAATATTCACCCAACACTTAAAATCTTATTTAAATCCTTATAACAATCTCTAGCCACCTCAAGCTCATTTAATTTAGTATTTTGCATCTTCACACACACTATTTCACAAAACACATCAAGTGGGAGAATTACATATGGCTTGATCCCTCTTCAGAGTATTGATATTTAGGTAACATGCCCACATAAGGGGTGTGGATACATGTTTAGTAAATATTACACACACTAATCACCCCTCTTTATTGAAATTGGTCGAATCATAATGGAATATAGGGGTTGAAGAGACAATTTTGTCCATAGGGATCTTTACAAACTTTTGACTGTCAAAACTTCACAGACAGGTCACACATACATAGCGAATAAAACCTAAAAAGCTTAGATCCTCAGGACAATAGTGGTAGAGGTAGAATACAACACCAGTGCCACTCTTATCCACTTTTGACACTCCTATATAATCATAAAATGAAGGTCAGATCTTAGTTTGTGATAGTGTCCCAGTCTTAGATAGTGAATATCAGATGTTATCTCAACTGTATCAGTTAGTTTCTAGCTAAGCCTTCTTTTACATATCTTATTAATATTTATAGAAAGGACAAAATTTTAATATAATTTACACAAATTATTATCTTAATTATTAAATATTTATTTAATGATTTTACTACTTAGACCCTTTAACTAAATTAGGAATAATACACCAATATTCTCAAAATTGTTAAATCACTCACATACCTATTAGGAGACTCTTCTTGGGTCCAATTTTTTAAATGGAAGCCCCAAAGAACATGCCCTTTATTGAGTTCAATTACCATAGTAATTTATCACTTTCTCACTATGATGAAATTCCTATGTTATCCCTCAAAAGTGTGCCTCATACATGGGATAAACTGCCATTACTCCTATTGAACACATAAGAAACATTACCAAATTTTGTAACATGAATAACATCACTAAAGAGAATGTTACCATTAAGTTATTGGTTGTTTATTTAAAAAGTAAGGCACTTGATTGGTATGTTACTTTGGCTCCCAATTATATCACTACATTGGATGAATTGACCGACTCTATGAGGAGGAGATTTGAAGACAAATTTGATCACTTGTCTTTGACCAAGCAACTAACAACCATACAAAGAGAACCTCAAGAGGCCATACAAGAATTCAAAACAATATTGAAAAATACATGGGATAGGATAAAAATATTGGTAAGGCCTAATACACATCATTATTTTCTTTATTATCTCAAAGATTTCAATAGTGACATATCTATGATGATTCAATCTCATGGGAGGGGATACACTACCCAATGCATATGAGACTGTTATAAGGGTTGAGAATTAAATTATATAGGATGGTAAGATAGTTATTATACCTACCATGCCTTTATTTCTTGATGTGAAAACTTATATGCCTACTATTAATCCCATCCCCACACCCAAGTAGGAGCAAGTTGCCTCTAATCAGCCAAATAAGTTAAAAGAAGAAGACCTAATCAAGGCTCTTAGAGAAGTTAGATAAGAGAACCAAACCATCAAGAGGAAATAAAAATAAAAATAATGGAGGTACAATCAAGGTCCTTTTAAACCCTATCAATATTATCAAACTCCTAGACAACCTTTTCAAAGTCACTGTCAATGACAAGGGCAACTAACTCAAGTGAAACAATATAATGGTCAAAATCAAAATGTTCCTTCTAATTAAAAAACACTTGTACCTATCCAAAATAATCTTGTATAATAAAATGGAGAGAAACCTTCATAGGATAAGCCTCATGACTTATCATCATATGCAAATAAGACATTCAACCAAGCTTATATGGTATAATGGGGAACAGTGCCTACCATTACTCAAGAAAATATGCCTAGTGGAGCAGAAATCAATAGAAAAGATGATAAATCAAATGATACCTTGATGAAATACCTTCAAGGGAACTCATTTTTATTCAAATACCAAGGGAAATTTAACATAGGATTAAATTCTATAGCTACAAATACATGGTAAAAAAAAGAGCAGTTGAAGAAGTACAAGGGACAATTGGTGGTCTAAACATGAACTATCAATCATCTCAAGGAGTAGGTGTGTCAAATAAAGTCCCTATGGCCTAGGTAAATCAAATATTTTAGAATGTTAAATATCCTTCTATGCCTCAACCTATGTATCAAGTGACACAAAGTAGTGGTAGTTCAATAACTTCTAGAGGGCATGACAAGGTTGGAAATTCCCCTATGAATATTGTTGAGAAAATAAAGAAGGTTAATATAAGCATAAAAATATGGGATACACAATCAATTCCTAGATAAAGATACTTACTCCAAGATGATCTCTCCAAGCTCAATGAAACACCTAAATAACCTAGTGAAAGACATGTAGTTTTGGAAAATGAATATAAAACTAAGGATGGATATCCAACTAAAAATAAAATAAGAGATAAAACTCCTCAATTTTACCTCTCTATCATCATTAGAGATTCATTGGTCCATATTTTTTTGATTGATAGTGGATCAAGCACATCAGTCATGCCTAAATAAGTAACTAACAAGTTGAATTTGAAGTATAAATCACACTCCATGGGGTTGTTACAACTAGATGGATTAGCTACCAAAATAGTTTGAATCACCAAATGTTTAAATCTAATTATTCATGCTTGTCCTACATTCTCTATCTCTCAATATGTTGTGGTTGTGGATGTGCCACCTCATTTTTCCCTTTGCTTTTCAAGGGACTTTACTGCTAAGATTGGGGGGTACTTGAACTCAGATTAGTCCTATATGGCATTTAGGACTAGGTATGGTACTAAGGTCTCTATCAAATCTAAACCTTTGGCTAAATTTCATGTTGAACCCTATGTACCTAATACATCAAACATGAACATCACTATTAATGAGGGAAACCATCATAATGACCAAGAATATTTGACACCTCTTGATGACGTAGTTGATCTCTACTTTGATGAGTGGGGAGTTGATCATTATGGGTTTGATCCATACAAACTCATTGAAGAGATGAGAATGGGAAAAAATATCTTTCATGAAGAAAGTGATGATTTCCCTGAGGTAAGTTCTGATGGTGTTCTTCAACAAGCTACAAGGGGTAATTATTTTATGCATATGGATAATGATAATAATGTTTCAAGTGTGTTAGATCATGGTAGTCAAAGTGATGATGTAGTTTTACCTGCCAAAGAAGAAGAGATTCAAGAGCATGCGACTCAAGAAAGACATGATGATACTTGGTAGCAATACCATGCCATAATGCATAAGTTTGAATAAGTGGGCCTATAATTCCTTAAAATAAACATGTATTTGATGATGAGGTCAATGATGGACCTAATGAGTACAAAGAAGAGTGTGAAATCCTAATCAAGCAAAAGGAAACCTTGGAGGAACTAATCAGGTCAAGATAAAAGTTTATGAAGGAGAGGAGAAGCATAAATATCAATTTGGTCTTGATCCACTTGTAGATGTATTTGGAAAACAAGAAAATAAGCTTGGTGATTCTAGACATCAAGCACATCATAGTTCAAATGAAGGTGAAGTTGGGAAGAGTTTCATGATCCCTAAAGAGTAGATTGAGAAGTTTTAAGTGAGAATATAAGATACCAAGTAGGATGTAATATCAAGAAAGCATAAAGGGGAGCTAAAGGGATTGTTTAAAGGAGTCTAAAGTGATGTAATTATAGCTAGCAGATGTTTCAAGAGTGATAAGTCATTTGATCAGCCTCAAACAAGTTTTCATTGATAAGCATTCATCATATGATGGTTTGTTCTCATGGAGTAGTAGTTATTCTAGAAACATTTTTTTCAACCCTAGTTGAATCAAGATGAGTTATTTCACCACCTCAAACTTTTTTTGAGGAGATATACATAATACATTAGGTGTGTTGTTTTGAGTGTGTTTTCCCCAAATGTATTTGGCATACTGTGTTTAATTTTTGTTGTGTGGTTTGGTGTGAGTTTGGATATTTAAGAGGCATGCTAATTTAATTTTATAGCATAAAAGTGACTCCATTTACCAATGAGAGGATAAGGCCACTAATCTATCAACATTGTAGGCATGTTACCCTTGTGAATCACCAATTTGTTGACCAATTTTGAACCATAAGTCAAAATGGTCAACCCCTATAGGTTGAAATTTTTTCATAGGGTTATTCAAGATTGGATATTATTGTAATGGTCTTATAATGGCCTTGTAATTATCTTATAATGGTTTTCATGTGGTTATATTAGTCTTTGACTAGATTTTTTTAAGGTTGGATCTCTTGTGTGCTTGTATAGTCTCAAAGTCATTTATGATATTATGGAGTTGTCATGTGTGGTCAAGGTTATAACACGGTGATGAGTCATTATATAAGGTTTTTAATGTGTCTTGAAAGTCATATTTTCATGCTTTAACCTTTTACTATGATTGTTATATATTCCAAAGTCTGTAAGCCACCTTTATAGGTCAATATGGATTAAATTATATGTACCAATCTCAAGGAAAAACATTTAAATAAGTGTCTTAATGTACCCAATGTCAGAGAAAGGTCAAATTCTGATAAACTTGTAGTTTAACACATAAATTGAGAGAAATACTCCTTTGGAGGTAGTTATAGGCAATTGTATGGACTTCAAAGATCTATTTATAGGTGAAAATGGTTCAGAGGAGTCTATTTATATTCTAAAAGTTAGATTCATTCTTGGGATCAAGTTTTAGGTCTCAGAGATGCAAATAACTCTCTCCTCCATCACTCCTTCACAAGCTCATAAAGGCAAATTTCAAATGCATAGTACGAACAAAAGAGAGAGAGTTTGAGGCTAAATTTTTGGACAATGTCAAGGGTCCTAGTAAGATTAAATTTTATGAAATTGGTTTGTAGATTAATACCTTATCCTTTATGAACATCTTTAAGAGTGAAAGGAGGTCACTATGTCTTATCCATTTAAACATTATCTAGTTTTGCTCCTATTTCTTCACTTCAGAGTTTGATGGAGGAGAGTGGATTTTGTGAGATGTTTTAAAAGATTAATGGAGTATTTTTGATTTTAGTTTCATGAATAAATTAAAATATATGAGGTATATTCATCAAAATAACTAGTGTCTCAAGTGTATGGAGCATACCACCCTAACTACAATAATTTTGGTTCATTTGAAGTGTTTTTACCCTAAAAAATTTCCATGTACATAATTTTTCATGGAAATTTTTTCACTCTTAGATCATTCATGTTATCTCTCCTTGAAAAATTGTATTTTTAGATAATCCTTCAAGAGGTTTCATGTTTCTTACTCTTTGGAGGCATGGTATAGTTCATGAGCAATCTTTTATAGGCATGACTAGTAAACCTAGCCTAAATGGCAATGAAAAACTAATGGTAGCATGTGAAATCACTATTTAACATGTTAAAAGCTCAAGATAATGAGAATGAGACTAAAATACATCTTATAACAAAGACTTGGATAAGTTTTGTCCACCCACAGGTCTATAGACCTATAGGTGGACATTCATATACTACAGGCCTTAGGTTGAGAATGTTCAAGCAATAGAAAAGACCTTATATTTCCACTTAAACAGTAATTTGGCCTATATAGACCCCATGTCATCATCATAAATCATGAATTAATACCTATATTTCAATTCTCATGCATAAGACTTGTATATGAGCATACCTCATACACATGCATGTATATACAATAGTAAAATTTGAGACTATATTATGCTAAATATAAGAATAACATGTTATTAAGGAAAATGATAGGAGTGAGACAAGATTTGAGACAATATGAATGTGCCAAATATTGAATAAGTTATCTCAATATTCAATCCAATAAAAAAAGGAGCAGACCTACAGGTTACAGACCTACAGGTCCTTATTTGGATAAAAGGTCAATTATCATGAGAAGAAGAATTAGTGTGGAAACATGAGAGGAAACATGACTGAATGGAATTATAAGGAGGAAATGTATCAATGATAAATCTTAATTTATTTTAGAGTCAAAATAGGGTGGAGATGATTTAGTATACAAACCTAGGCCCTCATACACAAGCCTGTATATAAAGACAGGAAGGCAAAGGTCTGAAGATGACATAAAAGGATAATGAACTTTGTAGGATAGTGAAAAGTAAATTACAATGAAATATAGATAATATCAAAGTGATAATGATCTAGTTTTTAAGGAACAAGTTCAAATCTCAATTTCAAATAATCCTACCAAATAGCCACCTACATCCAGGTCTCGATAGATGCAAGGATGATAATGTGCTTGTGGAGATATGATGTCTTGAAGGAGTTGATATGATTAAAATAAATTTAAATAGGTTATTAATATATTTTATAAAGTCTTTATTCTACTAATTGACTTATATAAGAACCCTAAAACTCCTTAAGACACAATCAAATCTCAATGACCACATACAAGTTAGTCTAGGCAACTCAAACTAGTTATAAATTTTAGGAGAATATCCAGTAAATATAGTGAAATTGGAGTGTGGAGGGATGAATAGGTTTCAAGAGGTCATTTGTGGTAAAATATCCTAAAATAAGGTTAGAGAATAAAATGACTATCTACAATACTTACTTTAAACCTGCATACACAGTCAATGAAAGCTGCATGCTTGCCTACCTTGGTAAGTGAAGGTGCTTGTTTAAAGTGAAGAGAGTAGGTCTGAGGGAAGGAAAATCAATTAAAAATGGTTTCATAATGATATTATGACTCTATAATATCATTATACTCAATAAAAAAAAAATAGAAATGTTGATAAACCTTGTCTATGCCAAATAAGCCCAAGACCATATACACAAGAGTATAAGTACATCCATAAGAAAGGTGGTTTAATGAAGGTGAGATGAGGATATAAGAACATTTATGAATGTATAAGGATGGAAAAATAATATAATACTATCCACATGCAAGGAAATACAAAGAAAGTGTCATTTAAGCTTATAAAACCTCCTCAAGCTCTCTTAGTGCAAGAAGGTAGTTTAAGACCAACTTTATTCTACTTGTTGAAACCTTGACTTGGTGCATGGGACCTAGTGGATTTTTGAGATGGTAATGAGGACCCCAAAATTCAATCTCATAGCATACATTTTTTATTTAGTTCCCTAACATGTATGAACAAAGGCTATGAATTCATATCACTCTTAATAGGAGTGTAGATACCCAAGAAATAACTTCTTGCACTTGGAATTGTATGGAGGATTTGCATGGGGACATAAGCACTTAAGTAATTGAGGAAAATTTTCTACTTGAAAATTATGGCATTGGTTCAAGGATTAAGGGCCTAGGGTTTATGAAAAATCTTTAAGTATCTAAGCCACTTTAAACCCTCTTGAAACCTAGTAAGGAACTGATATGAAAGATTGACCTTCAAAGTGCATGAGATGATCTTATTTGTTCCTAAAACCTCTCAAAAAACATTCTAGACTCCCTAAAGGTCCTCACCATGTAATTTGGTTGTACTTATAACTATACAAATTGTAATTAATGTTATGTTTTGTAGGTTTATAAGGTGTCTTTTAGGGTTTTGAGTAATTGAACACTTGAAAAATATTGGGGAGGGAGATTTGGGATTTATTATATATCTTCAAGCCCAAAAATCTATACAAAACACCATGGAAGTGATCCTATAGGACTAGTTTTTGAAGGCAGTCTAAAAAGGCTTGAGAAAGAGACTAGGTTTTTAGACCATTTCATGGTTCCCATACTTGCAAAGGGTCTCAGGACCTCAATTTGGTTTCAAATGTGTGGGAGAAGTTTGGAGCAAGAACTTAGTCTTCTAGGCAAGGAGGCCTAATTAAAAAGAGAAAAGAGGCAAATAAACACACTTCCACTCTAAATCAAGAAATGAAATTAGTCATGGAATAGTAAATCCACAAGGGGTCCTCAAATATATACTCATGTTTTTTGGTACCCTTTGTACATTGTCCTACATAAGGAGGTTTACATGATTTTAGGGCTACAAGGAATTAAGGCCTAATGAGAACATAAGGTATAATATGGATTCATGGGGGTTGTTCCATGAACCCAAATTAGTTGATTTAGGTCTAATAAGGTATTTGAATGCATTTCATTGAGAAGGATTGCCTTGGTGAATAAGAATTCAAGTTTTAAACCATTTGGACAAAGATAGGCATAGTAGATGGAGTTTTAAGATACCCAAGGAGTTGGGTGATGATTATTACTGAAATGTCAGAGCAAGGGAGTTTCCAAATGTAGACTAGGTGTCAAAGAGAATGTTTGAAGACATTCATGGTGAACTGATGATGAAAAAGTCCATTTTTCACTCCTCACATGTAAAGAAGGGTGTTTTGAAGAGGAAGACTAAGGAGTCAAGAAAATAATCAAAATCCTATACCCAAAATAAGAAAAGATGTATTTAGAGACTTATTGAAATAGTTTCTAACTCCTTTTTTAAATCTCTTGAGAGACACTTGATAATATCCCTCTTCCATTCCGCCCTCTCTTCCTCATTTATCTATATAAGTTGCATCTTTTTGCATTATATATCATCCACATTTGGTATGGTGAAGCCCTACTGAGTTGAATATTGATTTTGAATTTGAAATAAATATTAAAACTAGTTTTAGTTTCTAAAATTCTTGTACAAGTGTGTAAAGTAGTCTATTGATGAGTGATAAGTGATCATTCTTTTTTCCTTGCACGTATCTATCTCTTTCATGCTTGGTGTGAGTAATCTAATTTATAACAGGTCTTATGAAGTGTAAATGATAGATTTATGTGATTTCAAGTGAATAACAAGGCTATTATAGTCCATTATCATACCTATTAATTATCTACCTTGAAGTATACTTTGCATTCTACCTTCATATTGAAGTATTGTGTTAGGAAAACCTTGAGATTTGAAATCAAATTTGTAGTTATTCTTTCATATTTTAGGTTCAAGTAAGTTTTGGAGTTTATAATGGTGCATCACCTCAATTATATTAGTGTTTGATCTCATTCTATCCCTTTTCCTTCAAGGTAAATAGGTTATTAGTTAGTTTTAGGTGTTATGCATGGGAGCTAGTCCATAATCTAGAGACTCACCTCTAATAATCATCACTCACAATAGATGAGGTGTTTCAATGTTATTCCAAATTTGAGGAGTTTGGAGTAGCTTTATTTGGGGTGAAAGTTTGGTTGATAACAATTGATTTTCAAATTTATATCCTCCCTTCTATATTGGTCCTTATTTTTATTATAGATAAAATGAGGTTTCCCCATTTTGGATTTATATAAAGGCACATCTAGGTCACTTATTTTATCACTTGACAATTTAAATATTGAGGCACACTTATATTATTGAAAATTGATCAAAGGTTCCTATTCTTCCCAAATTAGAATCTAATTATTTGAATCAGTCCTTAGCCAATTTAAATGCTTGTTTTATCTAATTTAAGAAAGGTGTAATCAAGCAATCTCTATATGTATTCATGTAATGAAAGGATCATAACTGCATAAAGTAGTATAAGTGGGAAAATTACATGGGCTTGATTCCCTCTTCAAATTATTGGATACATAGGTAGTGACTAGTCATCATGGGTGTGATTGGGGTTATCTCAGTGTATTACACTCAACACTTTTTTATTTCTAGGTTTTCAACTATTGCAATATTTATTAGGGTTTCAACATTGAAGATGTGATTTTCAAGTCATTCATGTGAATCTAAAGGTTAATTTTCAACATATAAGCATGTTTTAAGCAACCAAATATGACCTGACTATCACGACCCCACCAATAAGAACTATTGTATAATCGAGTGGTTAAGGTCTTATGATTTGGTTAGCTGGATTATGGTCATGATTAGACCCAATTATTTCTATTTTCAAATCTAATGATTACCTACACACTCTCACACACAAACATGTTATCAATGTGTGTGTGTGTGTGTGTGTGTGTGTGTGTGTGTGTTTGTGTGTGTGTGTGTGTGTGTGTGTGTGTGTATTTATATATGTTTAAGTCTGAGGTGATCTATTTAATTTTTATGTTATATACATATACATGCATATATGTACACGCGCGCACACACACACACACACACACACACACACACACACACACACACACACACACACACACACACACACACACACACACACACACACACACACACACACACACACACACACACACACACACACACACACACACACACACACACACACACGAGTGTTTCTATAGTTGAATGGGCATATTTCTTCTTACTCTAGAAGCTCATGATCTTACACCTAATGTAATGTTTGCATGTAAAGTTTTGAGGGATGTTGCATGGTTTATGATTAATGTTTGGCATAAAGGAATCAAGGGTATTTACATGGCATGAATAATTATTTAATGATAAAATAATTTTAATTATTAAATTTTATATTGTTCTAAGATTTGCATGGCAAAAGGGTCTTGGAGTGATGTATTGTTTGGTTGTAAGTTGGATGCATTTACTTGTGTATTGAAAGGACCCTCCTCTTTTATTATGTTTGTTATATGGAATTTGGACTTTGGAGTTGCATATCATTAATAAAGGATTTATTTTTAATTGTTTGATATTTAGCTTTAGCATAAGAGTGGAGATGTGTGTTGAATGCCTATGTGGCAAAGGCAAGTTTAGATAATTAAAACTAATGAAACCTTATACCTCCCTCTAACCATTGATCCATGTGGAGCTCACCATTTATACGGGGTTAGAAGGAAATATAAAATGTTTATGGGAACCCACACTCCCTCCTTAAAGTGAACCATTACTGAATGGAACTTCATTTTGTTTAGCCATGGATTTTAATTGGGAATGTATTTTGGTTTTAGCATATTGCTTAGGGTTTTCTTTGCTTTTGGATAGCATTTAGGAACCATTGAATACAAGGGAATAGAGGTAGGGTGGTGATGGATAAATGAAGGGAACAATGGAGTAGCAAGGTTTAGTTTTACCTAGGCCACCACCATGGAAGATGAGCAGAGGAGACCTTGGAGGGTATGCAGGGTTTTAAAGACATATTTTGAGAATCTATGAGGGGAGGGGAAAACTGAGCAGAAGGATGCTATTGCTGGTATGGCACCATGGGAGGCCATATTTATAACTAAAACCCTACATTAATTCTTTCCCAGGCATGTGATTTTATTTCCTTGTTCACATTAGGTTAAATGAAATTTATTTTAGTTTTATCAAGCCCTTTTAAGAACCCTGTTGGGGCATACATCCATGTTGGTATGAATTGTCATACACACATGAATCTATTCCTTGACCAAGTGTAGGAAGGCTTGTATGGGTGAAATTGCATGAAAAACCTTTTCTTATGTAGTATTGCAACCCTTTTGGCATAGACTCCCCTTATTAAAACAATGTTATTCATGCATTTCTTGTTGAGTTGTGTTATTCTTTATATGATAGGATTGTGACTTTAATTACCAACTAGGGAAGCTAAAACCATAAATTAACATATAGGTTGATTTACTTGTTGTGTATCCTAAACATGCTTATATGGTCTTAGTACATGTTGCTTGCCTATTTGTATGGGCACTTTATTATTATTATTATTATTATTATTATTATTATTATGGTTGGGTATGTAATATGGAAAAGAGGAAAAGTTGTGTGTATCCATTTAGTTGTGCTTGTGTATGTTATGACATAACTGATGTTATGTAGATATGTTGAAATATATTTTGTTGTATTCTTGGTAGTATTACTTAGACTCTGATTTAAATTTTTAGAAAGGATGATTGTGAGAGGTTATTCATGAAATGAGAAGTGGTAAAATCGATATTTACCTTACATGTTTTACCTTTGACATTATTTTTCCTTAATTATTGGCTAAAAATTCTCAAGATTCTATATTAGGCAAGAGGAAATAATTTGCCATGTACTTTTAGTTGTGTTATTATATACATTAGATGGTTACACTTGTATGAGGAAAGAAATGAAATGTTGAAATTGTCAGTCTAGTTATGATTGAGATGATAATGGCAACTTCTTAGCTACTGTAGCCATTCATATGCTTTCTATATTCATGGTTGATCTTGTCTAACAAAATCTAATTTAGTCTCCATTATTTATGCTTATTTGGAAGTATTATATGTGGGTATATTGATGACTATTCCTTAAAAATAAAAATAGTACAATGATAACTTTATGGGCTGCCCATGATTGATCAATGAGGAATTAGGCTCATTGTTGTTTTCCTTCTTATTGGTCTTATATCTTTAAAGTAGAAGTTATTTTTCAGAGTGTTTGTTGGGAAGGATGTTCACATTGTGAAGTTTATGATGACACCTCATTTACCCTCTTTTAGTGGATTAAGTTTTTCTAATTGGCCATCACTTGTCATTAGGTTTCTTGATTTAGTTGTTACCTATTGAAGGCCATGTACATCTTTGTTAAATGTGGAGGGTTTTGGGGTGATACAATTGTTGGTTGAACTTAATGTAGTGCCATATCATTATAGTTGGAATATATTTTTTTGAATCCCTATTTTCAACAAATTTACCTATATGAAAGCACAATGGGTTCCTTGTGCTTATGCCTTCGAGCTTGTAACTATATTCTAATGTAAAGCTATCAACTTTTGTATTCTATAGTGTTTTGTTATGCTATGATCAACATATTTATTTAAAGATTGATTATATTGTATTACAATAGTGTATTTGAGTACCTCAACCTTAAGCATGATTAATGTAGGTTATTAGAATTCCTTGGGGTTGGGAAGATTTACCCATGTGGTTTGGCTAGTAAGGTTATAATAAGCATGGCTAGAATAATTATACATACGTTAATGTTACTTGATTAACTTAATCTATTTATTTATGTATGTGAAATGGTTATGCTATTCACTTCCTGTTGAGTAACTGAGGGATGCCTGAAGAATTTTGATCATATATAAATAATAACAATCTAATATTAGGGACACTTATTGATTAAGCAATTAAGTGTATATATTCTTTCATATATATATGAATTCACATTCTTAATAAGACTATATCATGCTTAAAGTGCAAAAAACTATTTTGAAAATGCACTACATTGTGAACTTGTGAGACTTGCTTTATAATGGTTTTTTTAGTGATTTATACCCCCTCTTTAACTTGTGGATCTTGATTAATAGATGCCCATTATCTCATGATACTACCATTTTTATTATTGAATGATTCAAACATATTTTATTGGTAGTGTAATCATGAAGCCATAGTTAACTATAAAGTTAATTATATAGGTTATTCTCAATTTGGGATTTAATGAAATCAACCCTATTAAATGACTGTTATCTACTATTACTAGTTGATGCTCTTTGTTCAACATATTCTAATTTGGTACATTACTTTTGGCATGCTTGATTGGCCATGTGTAAGCAATGTTTTATGGTAACTGGTTATCCATTATTATAGCCAAAGATGGTCTAGATTTTTGATATGGTAATTAGCCTAATATTAGAAATTGACATTCCATTTAGTCATTACATTTTTGGTTAAATCATTCTTTATTCCTAAATTATGGAAATGGAATGAACTGTTAAGTGTAAGGACCTTTGGTTGGGAATTATTTAACATAATTCTGATTGGGTATCATAACTAATGTTGGTATACCTTATTAATTGGTGTTCATATTGTACCAATTAAACAACTTCATGGGTTGTGTTTATGTTTGCATAGTGGGAATCTTAGGATTTTATGACATCCTCATGCATATTCACTATAGTTTGGTGGATGTAAAGCATTTATGTTGGAATTTAGGAATTTGGAATATCTCATGCCATGATAATTATTTTCCACTTGTTAGGCCATATGTGGTGGGATGCTATTTGTAAAGTGATGGTACATGGGTGCAATAAACCCTAAGATTATGAGTCATGGCAACATGGTTTTTGGGTACAAAGCTGAACCGGTTCTTAGTTATAAGAACTTAAGGTTCTACGTTCATAATTTTCTATTGAGTCACCTTGGTAGTAGGTCAAGGCTGGCTACTCATTTACCCCCCATATTATAAGGTTGATATAAGCCAAAGCTTGGCTTGTTAGTACCTTAGTCCCCCTTTTTAGACCCATGGTACTAATTATGATAATTATTTATTTCCAAGGCTATTTATTTATTCATAGCTAGTGAGATATCCCAATGTTATGCTAAATATCACGTTGTGTCATTATCCTTGTTAAAGACACCCATGGGCCTGAATGAATTTTCTTGCCTAGTAAATTGCTAAATCATAATTATTGACCAAATTTGAATTTTAGTCAAATTATGTCAACCCCTACATATTGAAAATTTTAAAATTTTCCTATATGTCCTATAGGGTCTCATGTGTGTCTAAATTTTTATCCTATCCTTGCTTTAGCCTTGGTTTAGGCATATCTTCCTTGTACTTACCTAGTCAACCAAAGTCAACTCTAGTCAAACATGGTCAAAGGATGAAATTATTATATAAATGTCATAATGTGGTAATTTAAATATTTTAAGGTTTTCTTCGGTCATAAATTTGTCCTTTACCATGTTTAATATACAAAAAACACCATTTGGTCACATTTTTGGCTCATTAAATGACTTGTATGGATTTTCCAAGGAAGAATATTTATCACCAAGTAAGTTTATAACATGGATGAGGTTAGAAAATGTTAGGAATCAGTTATAGGTAGTCAATATGTAGTTTCATTCATGAAAATAGGGAGATCTCCTTGAAAATAGGCCATTAATGGCACTTGTATAGACTTCATGAGCTCACCTTCAGTTAAAAATGTGGGAAAAGTATCTCTTCAACTCCCTAAGATATTTACCATACTTGGTGTTCATATTTTTAGTCAGGAAAATTAAAATTTTCTTTTGCTCCTTCTTTCTTACCTTCACAAGCCAAGAGGGGTCAATTTCAAATGCTTGGTACAATCCATACAAGTGGAGTTGGGAGGATTGCTCTTGGGGGTTGAGAGGAGTCATAGTTAGATTAATTTTCATGGAAATAAGTTTTAGTCTCATGAATCCTTATTTATGAACCATTACTAAGAAGCTAGGTAGCGTTTTATGCTCTTACATCCATGAGGGGTCCCTGTTTGAGTTTGTTTCAAAATATTTTGCTTTGATTTGACATGTTGGTTATTTTTATATGTTTTTCAAGGTTTTATAAGACCTATCCATATATTATACCATTGTATTTTATCTTTTGAAGATCTCAAAAACTCAAGAATCCTCTTCTAGGCTTGTTAGTACTTGTAAATTATTTCCTTTTTCATAGTGTATTTCACATTGAGAGGAGGCTGTTAGAACTTGTTTCAAGGAGATAATGATATAAATTATGCATTTGAAGAGTTTTAAGAAATGAGTTTGAGCTATGTATGAGGCCCTTTATTTACCTTGTTACTCTACTTCATGTTCACTACCATGCATACAATGAATATACACATACAAAAGATCTACTGACATCATTTATGAGATATGGAAGGTTTGATATGGTTTTTAATATCTTAATACTACTAAAATGCATTTAAGTGCTTTGTGAAGGCATAAAAGTGTTACAATTTTGCATAATTTGTATACTGCCTCATATTTGTTTCAATCCCTGTATATGGAAAACATCCACCTATAGGTGGCCTAAACAGGGGTTTGAGATAGTTATTTGAATGTGGAAGTGAGGTCAGAGCTCACTTGGAACCCTTGCATTTTGAAATAATCTATTATAGACCCATCTAAGTTGTAATATGGCTAGGTGGAGTTGAAAGTCAATCTAAGAGGATGAAGACTGTATATTGGTCTCTCTATCTTAAAAACACTAAACAAAGACCTAGGAGATTTTTCAAGGTGACACATAACATGTTTGATAGGGTATTGAATCACACAATTGAGTGAAAGTTTTTATCTCTAACATTGAAAAGGCTTATGCAAAATATGGACTCAAAGGGTTTAATGTAAGGCAGTTATTGAGGAACCTAAAGATGCCTCTTGAGCCACTAAAATCAAATAGTGAATTTTACATTTTGAGCCTTAAGTGACCATTGGCCTTAAGAAGGATCAATGCATGCTATTATGATTGGATTATCTCATGGTGACTAATAGATACTAGGGAGCATGAGTGTCATCTAGTTTAGGTTGATATGTAATACTTTAGACCTTCATATACTTACCTAGTCCATACACAGATATGCGAGTAACCTACAATAGGGTTTGGAGGCAAAACTCAATTTGTGGAATAGAGGTGCATGAAGGGATGTGAATAAAAACATGGAGATGAATTAAATGACAAATCATATCAAGGGGATCCAAGGAATTATAAGGGGATTGTATCCTTGTTCTCCAAGCTTGATTTACATATTGACACCTATAGTAGGGGTCATTCAGGAATGATTCTCAGTCCTCTAAGAGATCTCAATCAAGTGTGCCTAAGAGGTGCATGAAGTGTTATTAAAGGTTTAACATATGTGTTTAATATTTAATCATGCCCTCTATGTCTATGATGAATTTCATAAGCTCTTGGTAAAGACCCTAACACACCTACAGTACCTTAGTGCTCATAGTCAAATAACAAACTGAGACAAGGTGTCCAAATGATGGTATTTGACATGGAATGGACCAAACATGAAAAAATAGATAAATTATGTGTATGATTATCCAAAAGGACTAAGGGGAGGTTAACAAACACCTTTTCCCAAATTACAAACACACTAACCTATAAGCAGGGGTAAACAGGGTGTCTCAATAAGTAGGGTGTAACTTAGTAGGGCTAAGGTGAGACATGAGCTATCTAGGGAAGAAATCAAGGTTAAAATCAATGAAAAGTGATTAATTATTAATTTAATGATTATTTAAACTCAATTTTAGGCCCCTTCAACATATTCACTCACTTTTCCTATTTCTCAAAGTTCTCAGTCTGTACAACTACATTAGAGACTCCTATTACTCAATGGGCGAGAATGAAAATCCTAGAGGAAAGAGTATTTTTATGAATGAAAAACTTATATAAAAAAATGGAAGATTGATATCATGATAAGGGGAACCTAAAGCATTTATCTTATGCCTTGAAGAAGGAAATATGCAAAACACAATCTGCCAATGAAAAGTCTATTTTGGCAATGATGTAGGTTGGAAGGTCTAGAATCATCTCCAGATGTTGAAACTTTATACAAATAATCCTTGTGAGTTGGATAATCCTCTCCAATGGTTTATTTTTTGAGGCAAATAGGGGAAGTACCCCCAATTTTTTATTAGATAGGGGGCACTTCCCCCTTGCATAGACCCTACTTTCTTGATAAGGGAGGTAGGAACATGGGCCAAAAGTCAAGGAGAGCTTAAAGAAGGGTTTTGGAGTTGTAGAAAACTTAGTAAAACATGGAAAACCAAGTAGGAAAATTTGAAACCAAATAAGGTGGTTTGAGCATCTAAAGTTACAGTCAGCACTAAGTAAGAAGGTAAAGCCTGTTGCTAGGTAGGGAGGTCATTTTCATCTAAAAACTTGGTGAGGCACTCTAGCTTATTTGATCATTATTTATGGATGTAATAAGATGTGTTTGAGCCTTTTTATTGTAGAGGAATCCAACAAGAATCCATTTCTTGGCTTAAAATGCACATGGGCCTATGTAAATTGATAAAGGATCTCAAATGGTCATGTTTGAATGCTTAGAACTCCTATGATATTTTGCATGGAGATTAAGGGTGTTCAAAGATGTTAGATAGGGTACTCAAGAAGCCATAAGTAGAATTTTTTTATAACTCCAATGTCTGGTCTTTATGAAGAAATGCTAAGACCTAAAACTACTAAAACCCCTCCCAAACCCTCTCTAAGGACTTGATTGGAAAGATAAGAAAAATGAAGCATCCAAATTTAGTATAAAGGCTATGAAAATGATTTGAATCTATTTAAGACTCTTCAAGGATCCTCCCCATGTAATTGATCTATACTACACCTGTACAGATGGTGTATAATAGGGATTTTATTGATAGATTTGTGTGTTTTATAGGTATGAAGAAATTTCAAAGGATGAAACCACTTTTAGGATAGATATTGGGACTTTTTATAAGTCATCATGTGCATATATTTAGCTATATAATCTTATAAGTGTGCCTATCATCTCCTTCATCTCAACCAATCATAATGAATAAGGAGTGAACACTTAGTGAAAATGGTGAAAATCCAATTAGGAAGCCTTTTAAGGATTTATTCATGAATCTAATCACTTAAAAAATATTGATAGGTGTCATTCCTCCTTGTGCATGGATTATATTGTATAATTGGAAGCATTTTGTGTGCCAAGTGTTAGAGGTACATGAGAGAGAGCCATTTATAACTGTCAGAGATGATTTCTCATGGATAGAAGGATATGAATGGTTTGAGACCATTCCAATTCATGTAAAGGCTTGTCAATAACTCCTCCCATTTATATCAATCATCAAAACTGACCCTACTTAGTGATGAGGTAGTCTAATGAGGGCAAATCATGAAGATAATTTATTATGCAAGCTAAAGAGTATCTATGCCAAATTTAGAGTTATACAAGTTTAAGGGACATTTGTCCTTGTTTTTCTTATAAGACCTATCTAATTCCTGATTTCATGATATTATAACTCATTCTCATTTTTTGAAAAGTGTCATAGTGAATCTTGAGCTTCACATTCTCTTTCTCCTCTGATAATTGATATATATTCTAGCCTTTTTTTAATACTGTAGGGATCTATCCACCTGATTATGGTGAATCCATGCTCAATTTTTTCCTTAAAATAATAAATAATGATATTTTACCTCATTCATGACTTCATTAAGTGTATGTTATGGTTGTTGGTCTTGCACAAGTGTATTTTGTTTACCTTGACATATTATCCTTCCTAGTGCCTTGTGTATTTTGAAGGCTTTCTTTTGTAGGTCATCAAGAAGTGTATAATGTGGATTGCAGGAGTAGTGAGTAGATTATTCATTAGTGTTTATAGAATGCCTATTTTCTAAGTCCTTCTAACCTAGGCTCTCTTCAAGACCCCATGCTTGAAACATTGATGTAGAAGAGGAGTGTTTAATTGGATGAAGTGTACGTGTAGGATTTCTTTGGTTCCAAGTGCATTGTAAGTGGTGTGAGTAGACCATCTATCTAGTGTATCACCTCCCCTAGATTAGATTTGTTTTTAGTTATCCTTCTCCATTTTAACCCCCCAAAAGTTAGTAGTAGGTTTGATCTATAGTGGTACATCAAGGGAACTAGCCCTAATCTAGAGATCTACCTCAAATTTGGGTCACCTATAGCCCTAAAGTGGTTTAATTGTGCCACTTGAATGAGGAGAGACTTGTCATCTCCTTAAGGGGTGAAAGTTCAAGTGACAATAGTGTTTGGTATACCTGATGGGACTAAATAGTCTATTTTTTGAGGAGTTTTGGTGTTCTCCTCAAGATACTTGCCTTTGGAGGCAATTCCACTAAGCACCAATGGAAAATCCAAACATAAATATATTATTCAAATAGTCCAGGTACTCTAATTGAGGTTATTTTATTGTTCTATACACTTCTCATGAATGATTCATTGATAATTTTGATGTTGAATTTATCTTAACATAAGTTGGTGAGGCATATCCATCTTTACCTATCCCATATCCATAGGAACAAGTCCTTGGTTAGTATTATTAGTCTCAATATGACCATATTAAACCTTAGTCTTGTAATCAACCCTCTCAAGCTTATGTTTCACCTAGTTCACCTAGTTCCTCTCCATGTCAATCCATTATAAATTTCAAGAAGACCCTCATTGGCTATAAGGACTATATGCTAGACCTTGATACTAGAAATAATTGTGTTTAAGTCATACCTAATGATTTTTGTCAAAAGTGTGAGGGATGATTTAGATCTAGTCAAGAGAGAATGGATTCCCATTGAGAAAACTAACTAGCAAGGTCTTACAGGTGAAATGCTTGATGTTTGTGGTCTAATTTTTGACATAAAAGAGAGGTTAAAAGCTCATCAACTAGCTCAGTCTTGGAAGCTCCAATACACCCCACATTATCCTTCAAGTGTGTCAACTATGCCTTTTCAAAATACTAATCCAATCATGCTTCAAAATGCCCCAAGTCCTTCATGTATTCCCCAAAGTTTCCCTTCTTAGAGGTCTATTTAAGATAGAATCCAAAGGAAGGAGGACACCATTGTTGAGAAAGTTAATCCATCTCACAACTTGATTGGAGAATATTTTGAGAGAATAAATCTGATGTTGGAGGTTCATCTTTACAAGGATATTGAGTTAGAAAACCAACATTTGACATAATCCATCATGGTAGTATATAATGAAGGACTTCCTATGCCTAATTTCCCAAGTGGGAGACAAGATGTTAAGCCCAAGGAAACCCCAAGTTTCCTAAGCCTATCATTTACCCCTCCATTTGTATCTTATCCTCATGAATAGTCCTCTAATCCTAGCTTCCCAAGATGGAAAGAGGTAGTGGCATCTTGTGGAAAGAAGGAAAAATAATGTCTAAGTGAAGAAGTTGGAAGTGAAGATAAAATTGAACCTATTCAACTCCCTCCCACCCCTCCTCAAGAAGCCTTTTTACTTTCATCTCAACCTTATTTTACTTCCTTTCCTAATGAATATCCTATTTATCCCTAAGATAAGTTATTTCAAGAAAACCTTGCTAAAAGAGTTGAGGAGTTGGAACTCAAAATGCAAGAGCTCTCATCTATCTAAGAGAATCTTGAAGCCAATGAAGCTATTAAACCCATCTTTCCACCTATTCCAACTGATCCATTTTACCCTTCTAATGTTGAGGAATACATTGCTCCTTGGAATCCTTCTTGGGCTAAAGTTCCTGGGTTTGAGATGCCTAGTATTGGCACCACTAAGAGGGAGAAGGAGATTGAAATTTTAGATTGGGTTGAGGATGAAGAGGAGCTAACTTCTTGTGAGGAGAATTAAGACTGTGATGATGGGGAAGATAAACTTACTTGTAATGAAGAAGAAGTCTTGGAAGAGGTTATTTTTGATTCCAAAGAAGGAGAGGAAGGAAATTTTCCTATTGTGCCCCTTCATGATGCTGATAAAAAAGAGGATGATGAATTATGGTAAAGATTTAAAGATATTTACAATAAAGTTGAAGGTTTCATGGGGCCTACAATTCCTTTAGAGCTAACTACAATACATGGTAATCAAGTTGATTTGTTTCAACAAGGAGATATATGGTATACTTATAAGCAAATGTTTAAAAAATATGCAGATAATGAGAAGGCAAGAATCCTAACAACATAAACCTAAGCTATTGAGGAGAAAGTGTGTTGAGAGGTATCATCATCAAGAGGCTCTAAACCATGATGGAATAATCCATGATGATTATGAATCTTTTGAAGAAGGTTTGAATATTGATTCTAGAACCACATGTGAAGCTACTCCTACAAAAATGAATAAAGAGTTTGAACAAGAAACACTCCTAGAATGCCATGATACAAGACTTATTTAAGGGTTTGAAGAGGTTATAACAAAATAAAAATATAGTGAAACCTTTCAATAAGACATAGACTTGCAAGAGGATATTCCATTCATAGAAATGTAAATATGTCATAATGAGACAAAGGGATAGTAGTATGAGGCACGTTTCCAAGGTTAAGAAGAATTCATCTACCTTAGAGACTTGTTTGAGATGACTCTATCACAAGAATGCCAAGCCAACGAGCAAGAAAGGAGCATGAGTCATATAATACTACATCCAAAAGCAAACATACTTGGCATCCTTATTCATCTCATGAAGAGGATATTCAAGGTACTTTCCTTTTGATCTAGGAAGGGAGGTATGTCTGGTTAGATGTACATAATTAGTTTATTTTCTATTGTGTCTTGTGTTCCTTAAGTGCTTAGTAGCACAAGTGTGCCTTTACTTTGTGTGTTTACTTGGTTTTGGTGTGTGTTGTATTTCCTTGTGTGTTTTGAGGTCAATAAAATATATTTTTAGTTAGGTCAAGGTCTGATCCTACCATTTTAGAGTGCATTTGACTCCCTTTACCCAATGGATGTGATAAGGCTACTGGTCCTTAACATAGGCAAGCATGTTACCCCTAGGAATTGCCAAAAGTGTCGACCAAATTTGAATTTTAGTCAAATTAGGTACCCTACATATTTAAACTCTTCAAAGTTCCCCATATGTCCTATAGGGTCTCATGTGTGTCTAAAATTTTCACCTATCTTTGCTTTAACCTTGGTTTAGGCCTATCTTCCTTGTACTTGCCTAGTCAACCAAAGTCAACTCTAGTCAACTTTGGTCAAACATGATCAAAGGTTAAAATTATTCTAAAAATGTTATAATATGGTCATTTAAATGTTTTAAGGTGTTCTTAGTTCATAAATTTATCCTTTACAATGTTTCATATGGAAAAAATGCCATTTGGTCACATTTTTGGCTTATTAAATGACTTGTACAGATTTTACAATGAATCATATTTGTCACCAAGTAGGTTTATAATTTGGAGGAGGTTATAACATGTTAGGAATCAGTCATAGGTAGTCAATAAGTATTTTCATGCATGAAAATATGGAGATCTCCTTGAAAATAGGCCTTTAATGGCACTTGTACGGACTTGGTGAGCTCACCTTAAAATAAAAACATGGGAAAAGTGTATCTTCAACTCCCTAAAATATTTAAAATGCCTGGTGTGTAGATTTTATTTAGGAAAATCAAAATTTTCTTTTGCTTCTTCTTTCTTGCCTTCACAAGCCAAGAAGGGTCAATTTTAAATGTTTGGTACAATTCATACAAGTGGAGTTGGGAGGAGTGATCTTGGGGGTTGAGAGGAGTCTTATTAAGATTAATTTTCATGACAAATTTTTTTAGTTTCATGCCTCCTCATTTATGAACCATTGCTAAGAATCCAAGTAGCTTTTTATGCTCTTACATCTATGAGGGGTCCCTATTTGAGTTTGTTTCAAAATATTTCACTTCGATTTGACATGTTGGTTATTTTTAGATGTTTTTAAAGGTTTTATAAGACCTTTACAAATATTTTACCATTGTATTTTGGATTTTAAATATCTCAAGAACTCAAGAAAACCTCTTCTAGGCTTGTTAGTACTTGCAAATTGTTTCCTTCTTCATAGTGGATTTCACATTGAAAGGAGGGTATTAGAAATTTTTTCAAGGAGATAATGATATAAATTATGTATTTTAAAAGTTTTAAGAATGAGTTTGAGCTATGTATGAGGCCCTTTATTTACCTTGTTACTCTACTTCATGTTCACTGCCATGCATACAATAGATATACACATATAGGAGCTTTATTGATGTAATTTATGAGATATGAAAGGTTTGATATGGTTTTTAATATCTTAAGATTGATAAAATGCATTGAAGTTCTTGGCAAAGGCATATAAGTGTTACAATTTTACACACTTTCTATACTACCTCAAATTTGTTTCAATGCCTATATATGGAAAACATCCATGTATAGGTGGCCTAAACAGGGGTTTGAGATAGTTATTTGAATGTGGAAGTGAGGTAGAAGCTCAATTGGAACCCTTGAATGTTGAAATGATCCATGATAGACTCATCCAAGATGAAATATGGCTAGTTGGAGTTGAAAGTCACTCTAAGAGGATGAAGACTATATTTTGGTCTCTCTGTCCCTACAAACATTAAACAGAGACCCAAGAGCTTTTTCAAGGTGACATGTAACATGTTTGATAGGGTATTGAAGCAAACAATTGATTGAAATTTTTTGTCTCTAACATGCAAAAGGCTTGTGAAAAATATGGACTCAAATGGATTAGTGTAAGGTAATTAGTGAGGAACCTAAATATGCCTCTTGAGCCACTAAAATCAAATAGTGAATTCTACATTTTGAGCCTTAAGTGACCATTGGCCTTAAGAAGAATCAATGCATGCTATTATGATTGGATGATCTAATGGTGAGTAAGAGAAATAGGGTTCATGAGTGTCATCTAGATTAGGTTGATATACAATACTTTAGACCTTCATATACTTACCCAGTCCGTACATAGGCCTATGAGTAACCTACAACAGGGTTTGGATGCAAAAATCAATTTGTGGACTAGAGGTGCATGAAGGGACGTGAATAAAAAAATGAAGATGAATCAAATTAACTAAATCATATCAAGGGGATATAAGGAGTTGTAAGGGGATTGTATCCTTGTTTTCCAAGCTTGATTCATATATTGACACCTACAACAGGGGTCATTCAAGCAGGGTTTTTAGTCCTCTAAGAAATCTTAGTCAAGTAGGTCCAAGAGGTGTATGAAGGGTTAATATATGTGTTTAATATTTAATCATGTCCTCCATTTCTATGATGACTTTCATAAGCTCTTAGTTAAGACCCTAACACACCTATAATACCTTAGAGCTCACAATGAAGCAATAAACTGAGACAACATGTCCAAATGATGGTCTTTGATATGGAATGGCCCAAAAATGAAAAAATAGATATAGTAGGTGTATGATGATATAAAAATACTAAGGGAAGGTTTAAAAACACCTTTCCCCAAGTTAAAAACAAACTAACCTACAAGCAAGGGTAAACAAGGTGTCTTAGTCAACAAGGTATAACCTAGTAGGGCTAAGGTGAGAGATGAACTATCTAGGGAAGAAAGCAAGGTTAAAATCAATGAAAAGTGAATTATTATTTATTGAGGGATTATTTAAACTCACTTATAATCCCCTTAAACATATTCACTCACTTTTCCTATTGCTCAAAGTTCTCATTCTGTACAACTACATTAAAGACTCCTATCGCTTAATGGGTGGGAATGAAAATCCTAAAGGAAAGAGTATTTTTATGAATGAAAAACTTATATAAAAAGAATGTAAGATTAATATAATGAGAATGGGAACATAAAATCATTGATATTATGCTTTTATAAGGCCATCCTCAAAGAAGGAAATATGCAAAACATAGTCTGCCTATGAAAAGTCTATTTTGGAAATGGGGCAGGTTGGAAGGTCTAGAATCATCTATAGAGGTTGAAAATTTATATAGAGAACCATTATGAGTTGGATAAGACTCTCCAATGGTTTATTTTGTGATTAAAATAGGGGAATTTTCACCTATTTTATCTCAAATAGCGAGCACTTTTTGCCTTGCATAGACCCTGCTTTCTTGATAAGGGAGGTACGAACATGGGTCAAAAGTCAAGGATAGCTTCATGAAGGTTTATGGAGTTTTGGAACACTTATTAAAACATGGAAAACCAAGTAGGAAGGTTTGAAACCAAATAGGGTGATTTGAGCATCTAAAGTTATAGTTAGCACCAAGTAGGAAGGTAAAGCCTGTTGCTAGGTAGGGAGGTCATTTTCATCTACAACCTTGGTGAGGCACTATAAATTATTTGATCATGATTTAAGGATGTAATAAGAGGTGTTTGATCCTTTTGATTGTAGAGGAATCCACCAAGAATCTATTTATTGGCTTAAAATGCATAAAGGCTTATGTCACCTGATAAAGGAGCTTAAATGGTCACGTTTGAATGCTTAGATCTTCCATGATACTTTGCATGGAGATTCAAGGTATTCAAAGATGTTATAGAGGGTCCTAAATAACCCATAAGTGGTATTGTTTTATAACTCCAATGTCGGGTCTTTATGAATAAAGGCTAAGACCTAAAACTGCTAAAAACCCTCACAACCCTCTCTAAGGACCCAATTAGAAAGAAAAGACAAATGGAGCATCCAAATGCAGTGTAAAGGCTAGGAAAATGATTTGAAGCTATAAAGGACTCTTCAAGGCTCCTCCCCATGTAATTGATCCATACTACACTTGTACAGATGGTGTACAACATGGATTTTATTTAAAAATTTGTGTGTTTTTTAGGTATGAAGAAAATTAAAAGGATGAAACAAATTTTAAGAGAGAGATTGAGACTTTTTATAAGTCCTCATGTCCATAGATTGAGATATCTAATATTATAAGTGTGCCTATCATCTCCTCTATTTCAGCTATTCATAGTGAAAAAGCAGTGAACACTTAGTGAAAATCATGAAACTCCAATTGGGAAGCCTTTAAGGTTTGATTAGTAAATATAATGACTTGGACACTCTTTACAGGTGTCATTACTCCTTATTCATGGATTAGATTGTATAATTCAAAGAATTTTGTGTGCCAAGTGTGAGAGGTGCATGAGAGAAAGCCATTTATAACTATTAGAGATGATTCATTATAGATAAAAGGATATGCATGGTTTGATATCATTCCAATGCATGTAAAGGCTTGTTAGTAACCCCTCCCCTTCATATAAATCATAAAACCTGACTCTACTTAGTGATGAGGTAGTCTAATGAGGGTAAATCATGAAGCTAGTTTCTTATGCAAGCTAAAGAGTATCTATGCCACATTTGGAGGAGTTAGACAAGTTTGAAGGACATTTGTCCTATTTTTCCTTATAAGATCTATCTAATTCATGATTCCATGATATTATAACTCATTCTCCTTGCTTTAAAAGTGTCGTAGTGACTCTTGAGCTTCACCTTCTCTCTCTCCTCTCACAATTATTATATATTCTAGCTTTTTTGGCTATTGTACAGATCTCTCCACTTGAGTATGGTGAATCCCTACTCAATTTTTGCCTTAAAATAATAAATAATGTTGTTTTACCTCATTCATGACTTTATTAAGTGCATGTTATGGTTGTTGGTCTTGTATAAGTTTATTCTATTTACCTTGACATGTTATCCTTCCTAATTCCTTGTGTAGTTTGAAGGCTCTCTTTTGTAGGTCAACAAGAAGTGTCTAATGTGGATTGTAAGTGTAGTGAGTAGCTTATTAATTAATGTTTATAGAAGGCCTATTGTCTAATTCCTCCTAACGTAGGATATCTTCAAGATCCCATGCATAAAACATTGATGTAAAAGAGGAGTGTTCAATTAGATGAAGTGTATGTGTAGGATCCTCTTTGGTTCCAAGTGCATTGTAAGTGGTGTGAGTAGACCATATATTTGGTGTATCACCTCTCCTATATTAGATTTTTTTAAGTTATCCTTCTCCTTTTTCACCCCCCCAAAGTTAGTATTAGGGTTTTATCTATAGTGGTACATCAAGGGAACTAGCCTTAATCTATAGTTTCACCTCAAATTTGGGTCATCCACAACCCTGAGGTGGTTCCATTATGCCACTTGAATGAGGAAAGACCTGTCATCTCCTCAAGGGGTGTAAGTTCAAGTGAATATAGTTTTTAACATGCTTGATGGGATTGAATAGTCCATTTTTTGAGGAGTTTTGGTGTTCTCTTCAAGATACCAACCTTTGGATGCAATTTCACTAAGCACCAATGGTGACTCCAAGCATAAATCTAATGGTTAAGCAGTCTAGGTACTCTAATTGAGGTTGTTTTTTTAATTTTATACACTTCTCATGAATGATTCATTGATAATTTTGATGTTGAATTTATCTTAACATAAGTTGGTGAGACATATCCATCTTTGCCTATCCCATATCCATATGAACAAGTCCTTGGTTAGTCTTATCAGTCTCAACATGATCATATTCAACCTTGCTATGATTGGTGTTAGTCTTTTAATCATTCTTGTAGTTAATTATACTTGAACTAACAGAATAACATACATATGCAAGTTACATGGTTGTAAGTAGAGTAAGGATGTCTCCATGGGTTTGATTTACTCCTAGTTGAGAAATGTTATTGCAAGCAAGTTGTATTTTAGGGATCCATGATGGTAAGACCTCGTGAAGGTATGTTAAACTATTATGTGTATGTAACTCTTTTTGTTCACCGTTATGTGTTTATATCTTTTAATTTATATAATTATGCTAGGATAGAGATCTAAAACATGAATAGCCTTGTAAGGAATTGTTAGGTTCTCTATGGGTTGGCTGGAACCTCAAAGTGTTTCTATTTGATTATTTTTATTATTTTATTACCACTCATCCTGGATGAACTATGAGTTATCTAGCTATAATTATTGACAATTGAGGTAAGCAACTATAAGATCATGCTTGGCCTGTGTGTTACTACACCTGATGGGTTGCATCAAGCAAAAGAATTGGTAAACTTTGTGTTTAAGGATCAGGAACATTTATTTGTTCTAATTAATGGACTTATAAGTTATGTCTATATTGAGTTTCAAGTTGGAAACTCAGTTATGGTTGGCCAATTCACAGCCATTGTAATTGGTAACTAAATTTGACCCTACAGGTCAAATCAGGTCCTTTATAGGTAAAAAAATTGTTTTTTAGGTGTTTTATGGGTCTAATATTATGTCATAGGGGGTATTATATGACTTTTTATGTTATTATATATCACATTATCCTTGGTCATTAGTCTTTTATTTCTTATATCATGTTTGTGTCATTTTGGGGTCAAAATAAGGCATTAAATGAGTTGTATGACCTCCTAATGAAGTGTTAATGTGTAATAAGGGTGATTTCACATGAAATGTGTCCTATTATGCCTTAATAAATTATTTATAACTAAAAGTGATAGGTTATTTAGAAGAAAGAGCAATTTTCTTGGGAAAAGAGAAGAGTTTGGCACTTGTACAACCCATGAGAGAGTTTTACATGTGGGAGAAGGTCATGGGATGTCTCTTTAGATTAATCAAATCCATTTATATGATTGAAGTACTCTAGAAGTGTTAAATTTGGGATAAAATCATTTTGATCCTTTTTCACCCTTCTAGGCACATAAAACTAGTCAATATGTTTGTGCTTGGTATAGACAATTGGAGAAATTTCAAGTGAAACACCTTTTTAAGGTCAAAGTAAACTAATATATATTAATTTAAATAAAAATATTTGAAATAATGGTGTCCTGTTCTTTATGAACCATCCTCATGAATTTGACTATGTTTTTATGCTTGATAATCTATGCACCCTATAGGTTTTGCTCCATCTTTGCCATTTTCATACAAAATAGTTGGTGATGTTGACTCAAAAAGATTTTATATCTCTTATAAGATGATACCAATGTTTATTTTAATGTTACATGATGTTTTTATATGTAAATCATCTCATGTTGCAAAAAGGTGCCACCATGTGAAGTCTCAGTTAGGTTGACTTGTTTGCAGATGTTTAGTTCTATGAAAGGGTATCATGTGAATAATATATGGGGTATCCCATGTATTAATTACATATTGATCATATAAATTCATGTTTAAGTCTCATAACATCATGTTTGGATCTAACTTTCTATCTTTATCATGCTCATAGTTAACTCCTTGCCCTTTCTCACTTGTAATCATGTGTATGAAGATGTCTATCATGCTCAAGTAGGTGTAGTAAATGTCTAAATATACTATATATTCATTTATAAGTGGGATAAAATAATTTATATCCTCTAAAGAGAGTAAAAATAAGACTGTTATAGTCATGTGCAACATATGCTCACAGTCACCATGAACATGCTTACCTACAGGTGTTCTCATGAAGAAAATCATGTTGAAATAGAGGTTTTAAGACTTTTTTCAACACATTTATAGTAATAACATCCATTTTAAATTTTTTTGAAGAGCTTAGGCCTATTCATAATACCATTGACTATACACATGATTCTAATTTTGCTCATTACCTACTTGCAACTCATGTAAACCTATATGTGACCTACAAGAAGATGAAATATGGAAAAGGATATAAATGACTAGTTTTTAGATCCTCAAGTTTGAGAAAATATATTTAAGAGGTTAATATGAGGGTAGGAGTGATAAAATTGTTGAGAACCATATATATTGTTCATAAAACCACCCATTGCCTATGCATTAGAATGCCCACCTATAGAGTTATATTGGAGCATGGAAATAAGTGATGGATACTTCCTTGAAATCATATCATGTGGTATTGATAATGATAGACCCTTATGAAAGGTTATGTGGATAATTTATAATGAGAAACCATGATCATGAGGTGATTATGTATTTAGAGACATAATCCCCAAAAAGTGAAAATAGAGGTCTAGGGGCATTTTGCGAATAGCATATGACATGGTTACAAGAGCTTCTGATGCATTCTAATGTGCTTATCTTATAGCCTCTATCAAGGACAAGGAATTAACAAAATATTGATGGTAGAAAGCTAATGGAGGTTGAAAATTTTATGGCTCAAAGTTGCCTACAAAAACACTAAATTCCTTCAATATCATCTACATGATTTTGAGTTTTGAGCAACCTTTATTTTCAAAGTTGGTACTAGACCATGCCATCAAAGTGAAATAGTTAAAAATATTTAAAATGACATTCATTTTAAAAAGGACCATTAGTAAAGGTGGATATGAATTGTTTGGGAGCCTAATCTACACCTACAAGTGTCCTTTCCTCTCATAAATGTGTACCTACAATAGACCTCAACTCCTATATCATCTTTAGTAAGGGATTAGACATGAACTAATCAATGTTGGTTGATTGGAGATAAATTAAAATTACTCGTGAGACCAAAAAGTGATATGTGACCTATCAAATAGAAAATCCCCACCTATAAGATCTTTTTGGCTCCAAAATAGTTGACTGGGTTTGACTATGATGAACAGTCATCAGTTTTAGAGATTGTGAGTGTAAAAGGTGCATTAAGATGAGATAAATAAGTTAAAACCAATTAAAAATGATGTTATGAGATTATAATATACCTATAGACATTATATTTAAGTTTTAATCATGTGTGACAACTTATAGGTACCCTCTAAAACAACAAACATGGTCATAATCATATTCCACTTAGTTTGACCAAGCAGAGAGTATGAGGAATATGTGGAAGTTTGGAGGAATAATTTAAGAATATAATCCCTTAAATATAATAATACTATACTAATTAAACTCTCATAGAGGATATTGAATAGAGAGATCAAAAAGGCAACACACATTCCACATAATAGATGCCTGCACACAATCATTGCCTAGTAGTCTGCCTTAATTTTTAATGATTTTGAAAGGTCATAGGAGATGACCAAGGGATGATTTTTTTTAAATAATATAATTATAATCTATACAATCTCCTAATATGTTAAATATTATCTAAGGAAACAAGGGAGTGCCCTCATTTTTATCTCAGATAGAGGGCACTCCCTTTATGAGCAAAACCCTATAATTTTAGAAAGAATGGTGAAAAGGATAGACCAGAGGGTATATGGAATTTTAAGGAAGGTATGGGAAGTTTAAAAATACCTATAAAAACATGAAAAATAAATAAGGAAATGGTGAAACTAAAAAGGGATGTCTAAATCATCAAGGGTTACAGTCAGGCCTATTAGGCATGTTTAGGCCTAAAGAACAAATGAGAGACCAATGCCACTTTCAGCTCTAGGAGTGGATTAAAATATATCAATACATTTTTATTTGGGAATAATATATGTGTTTTATCTATTGTTATATAAAATATATCATGATAAATCTATTTTGGGTCTTAAGACAACTCATGCCTATTAAACAAGGTTTAAGCCTAGTATCCAAATGTGGAGTCATTCACACTTATATTATTATATATGAATTATAACTTTTAGATCATGTTAATAAGATAATTATAGGTGTGTTTCATCTTCAAATTTTAGAGAAAGCATCAGGAATGCTATTTTGGGCTCAGAGATAATATTAGAGCTATTGAACTGAGGAATCAAGCTCGACAAGACAATTTTGGATGCTCACATCTCCCTTGAGGCTATGCATGGGAATATAAGAAGTTTAGGGATGTTTATTGATGTATTAAACTATGAATTTGTGGAATTATTTTGAAAATTCAATGTCCAACCTTCATGAACAAACCTTAAGAGTGGAAACAAGCCTAAAACCCTTACTAAACCTTTGAAAGGACCCGATTGGAAGATGAGGATGCTGAGCTACACAAATGAAATATTTTTCCCAAAATGATGATTGGAGGTTGTAGATAACTCCTTAAGGATAATTACCATCATTTTATGTTGTATGGAACTATACATATGGAGTATAAAATAAGATTTTTTAACTATTTTGTGCATTATGTAGGTTGTAATAGGTTTCAAGAGATGAAATAAATTTTTGGGGGAAGATTAGGACTTTTAATAACTCACTATGGAAATATAATTATTTTAAAAAACTTCTAAGTGTTCAAAAAATATCTCTCATCTCAGCCATTCAAAACTGGCATAGTGAACATAATGGTGAGAAGTGTGAAAACTCCAAGTGAAAGTGATTTTAAGGTTCACTTGATGATTTTAAGGCCATGGAGGGACTTGAAACATGTAATTAACTCCTTATAATGTATTTTCATGTAAAAATAATTATTATTTTGAGGCCAAGAGTGTAGGATGCATGAAAGAAGAGTTATTTGGACTGGAGATGGTGATAGCCTATTTTAGGAAGATTCTAAATGACTAGGACTACAACCAATGTATGGAGAGTTATGTCTAAAAGCCTTCCCTCTAATTCAAATCATCAGACCTATCCCTAGTAAGTTTTAGAATTTTTAAATAGGTGTGGATGATGAAGGCAAATTTTTGAGCCAACATAAGGAGTTTCATGCCACTTTTGATGAGTTTCATGACTTGGATGGACACTTGTACTTCTTGACCTTGCATGGTTTGTCAAAATATCTTTGCCCATGCACACATAACTCATTTTCTTAGCTTGAAAAGTGTCCTTATGACCTTTAGGTTTCTCTCTTCTTCTCTCTCTTTCAAGTTCTATAAGAACTAATGATTTTGGCCTTTATAATCTATTCTCTACCTGAGTATGGTGAAGCCCTGATAATTTACATACCATTTGATCAATAATAATATTGATTTTACCTCTTCCATAACTATTCATAGTGTGTTTACTTACATGATTGATTTTGCTTAGTGATAAATCTTATTGCCTTAGCATGTTGTTTCACTCTGTCACCTATTTTTAGTTAGAAAGTTTCTTCTTGTAGGGCATGTGAAGTTTTCTATGAAGTGTCAAGGTTGAGAGATTTATTCTATTCACTAATGCCATTCAAGGCCTCTTGTATAGTCTCCTAGTCTAAATATTCATCCATAACCTCATAATGTAACATTGATGTGAGAAGATGCATATTGGAGAATCATATGTTTGGTTAGTCATTTTTTTCTCATATTTAACATGAAACTAGTTAGAAGTCATCAAATTATTTGGTGTATGACCTCTCTTAAGATATTTTTCTTTCAATTTTCTCTCTCCTTTTTCCCTCATAATGTTTAGGTGTATTAGTGATTCAAAGTGGTACATCAAGGGAGCTATCCCTATCTAGAGATTCACCTCATTCTTAGGCTCACCCATAGCCTAGAGGTGTTTCAATTGTGCCACTTAGATGAGGAGAGCTGAGACATCTCCTCAAAAGGTGTAAATCCAAGTGACAATAGTTTTTGGCATGCCTGGTAGGACTCTGAGTCCAATAGGTTGAAATATTTTTGATGTTGTATTTCAACAATCAATCTTGAGAGGCATCTATCTAAGAATCAATGATGACTCAAAGTTTATATTATCTAGTCTAGTAGCGTACGTATTGATTTCAAATATTGTTGATAATCATTCCTTGTTTTATTTTTTCCTAATAAAGTTTCATGGTTGAGTTTGGTGTTGAGTTTTGTTTTACATAATACATAAGTTAGTGAGGTATATTAGCCCTACAATCAACCTTGTCCATATCTTACTCTTAGTCAACCTAGTCACTTCTCTAATAAGTCCATTTACACTTTCAAGCAAAATATTTTAGGCTATGATAAGTACATGTTGGATCTTGAAAATATGAGGGGATATGTTTAAGAGGTTCCTGATCATATTATTCATAAGGTGAGAGATGCATTAGAGCTGGTCAAAAGAGAGTGGGCACCTATTGAGAGAGACAATTGGCAAAGGATTACAAGTGAGATGTTGGATGTGAGTGGCCTAGTTTTATCCTTAGAAGATAGGTTAAAAATTCATGAGAAGTAACCTCACCAAACCTATCAACCTCCATATCCACTTCTCAAATATTTATATTAGTCCCACATGATTCCCACTCATGAACCCAATCAAGCTTATCAAAGTCATCCTTTTCCCAATTAGTTAGAAGAGAGAGTTAAAAAGAAAAACCTTGTTTTTGAAGAAAATATTGATATGAAAATTGAGCTGGATAATATGCATATGCATAATTCCATGTCATAAAAAAAATAGGTGTAATCTAAGCCCTCTCAAATTACATCCCCACCTCAATAAGTAATCTCTAAATATGAAATTTCAAGTTGGAGACAAGGTGAACAATCCAAGCCTAAGGAGATCCCAATTTTCTTGAACACTTCATCCACTCATAAAAGTGAATAAATACCTAAATAAGAGACTCTTAATCCTAAAATATTGATCTAGAATAATATAGTGGATTCATGGAGAGAGAAAGATGAGAAAAACCTTGATAAGGAGTGTGAAGTTGAGAAAGAGCTTGATCTTATGTAACTCCCTACCACCCTTCCTTAAGAAGATTGTTGTGTTCCATTTCAACCCTCTTGTACTCCTAATTATCATGAAAATTCCTATTAAATTCAGTAAAGACTTTTCAAAAATAACCTAGCCAAGAAAATTGAAGAGTTAGAGTCAAGGATGAAATTGTCGAGTCAAGGTGTGATGGAAGGTTTAGACCCAGATGAAGATCTTATGCCTAAACACACCCCATATAGCCTCCCGCAAGGTATTGATAAAGATAAATCAGATGTGAATTAAATTATTATGAAATTAAAGGGATAAAACCAATCCATTTTATTCCAAGGTCTGCCTCCCCTTACTCAAGAGCTTCCAAAAGAATCCCCTACATTTCACTCTTAATCTGATTTTGAGTTCAATGTGCCACCTCCACCAACTAGTTCATCTTTTCCTCATCCAATCAATGTTTACCTTGATGGAAATATGTTATGGGAATATAAAGAGGATTAGTTGGTTGAAAAATACTTATAACTCTTGCTTGAATAAAGCCTAAGCCTCATTGGACTAAGTCACATGACTTCAAGATGCCTAGTCTTAGAATCACAAAGAAGGAAAAATAAATGGAGGATATTACAGCCTTTGAGAACCAAAGTCATGTTAAGGTAGTTGAAATTAAACTTGAGAGCCCTCAAGAGGTCATAAATTATTAAAAATAGGTGGTCTCTTGTGTGAAAAATTTTGATTGGGTTGATATAGAAGAATGTTTTCCTTTTGCCAAAAAAGAAGAAATAGTCATTGGTTCTTCCATAAATATGAAAGATATCATGGATGTGCAAGAAAAATTTACTAATAAGCCTTGGGATGACTTGTTTGTAGTCATTGGAGAAATATATACTCCTCTTTAAGGAGGCTATGATCTAGTCAAATATAAAGAAGGCAACCTTGACACTCAAGTGAGTATGCAAATAAAAAGCAACCTTTTTAATTTGTACTTTTAAGAGGCATATGCATTTGATGATGATATTTTATAAGTCATAAAAATGGGATATCATCCTCTTAATCACTTGGGATAAACACATCAGATCTTCAAGGATGGAACAAGCTCCTATTGGCCTCAATATTCTAAGGAACAAGAAACCAATCCTCTTGAAACCATGCCTATAAAGAAGATACAAGTTGATCATGAGATGAAGAGTAGGCAGAAGTATGAGGTATGTGTACAAGTTCAAGAAGAATATATATATATATTAGAGACATATTTAAGGATGATCTACTTGAGATTATATCAAGTGAAGTTCCAAGGAATAGGTCTGATCTATAAAGCCTCCAATCCAAAGAGAAACATGCTTGGCACTATAACTCATATCATAAAGAAGGAGATGCAAGAAAATTTCATTTGATCTTATAAAGGGAGGTATGCTTAGTTTCTATTTGTGCATAATACTTTGTTTTCAAATTCCTCTAAGTTCTTTGAGCATATGTGTGTGTGTGTTTTATTAGTTATTTTGCTTTATTTTATGTGTGTCCTTTACTTTATGTGGTTAAGGGAGTCAAGTGGTCTTATCTTGATCAAATATTATTTTCAATGGTCAAAGTTATCTTGTTGTGTTTCAAACTTTAGATTAATCCCTAATCCCAATAGATTGATAAGGCTATTGGTTTAGCTAGTATAACAAGCATACTACCCTATGAGTCACCAATTTGTTGACCAAATTTGACCCTATAGGTCAAATTGGGACCCTTATAGGTAAAATATTATTTTTAAGGTGTTTTAGGGGTCTAATATTATGTAATAGGGGGTATTATATGTCTTTTTATGTTATTCCATATCACCTTATCCTTGGTCATTAGTATTTTAGTCCTTATATCATTTTGAGTCATTTTGAGGTCAAAATAGGGCATTAAATGAATTATAAGGCCTCATATAGAAGTGTGAAGGTGTAATAATGGTGATGTCACATAAAATGTGTATTATTATGCCTTAATTAGTTGTTAATAACTAAAATTGATAGGTTATTCAAAAGAAAGAGTAATTTTCTTGTGAAAAGAGAAGATTTTGGCACTTGTATGGCCCATGAGAGAGTTTTACATGTGTGATAAGGTCATGGGATGTATATTTAGCTTCCTAAGATCCATTTAAATTCTTTAAGTACTCTGTAAGTGTCAAATTTGGGCTAAAACTATTCTACTCCTTTTTCACCCCTTTAAGCACACCAAACCAGTCAATAGGTTTATACTTGGTACAAAAAGTTGGAGAAATTCTAGGTAAAAAAACTTTGGGAGGCGAAATTAAACTTAGATATATTAATTTACATAACAATATTTTGAATAATAGTGGTCTATGCTTTATGAACCATCCTCATGAAGTTGACTATGTTTTTCTAATTGCTAATTTGTGCACCTAAAAATTTTTCTCTATTTTGGTCATTTTTGTTCAAACCAATTGGTGATGTTGACTAAAAATGATGTTGTATATCTTATAAGATTATATAAATTTTTAGTTTCATGTTCCATGATGTTTTGATATGTAAATAATCTCATATTGCAAAAGGGTGCCATCATGTGAAGTCTTAGTCAGATTGCCTTGTTTACATATGTTTGGTTATATGAAAGGGTATCATGTGAGTAAGATATGGGGTTTAACATGTCTCCATTTCATATTGATAATATCACTTCAAGTTTAAGTCTCATAACATCGGTCTTGGATCCAACTTTCAGTCTTTGTCATGCTCACAATCAACTCCTTGCCCTTTCTCACTTTTAGTCATGTCTATGAAGCTATCTATCATTATCAAGTAGGTATAGTAAAGTTATCAAGATATTTAATATGTTTTTATAAGTGGGATAAAACAATTTATATCCTCCAAATAGTGTAAAAAGAAAACTGTTGTAGTCATGTGCAACATATGTTCATAATCACCATGAACATGATTATATACAGGTGTTCTCATGAAGAAAATCATGTTGAAATAAAGGTTTTAAGACTTGTTTCAACACATTGATAGTAATAACATAAATTTTAAGAATTGGTGAAGAGCTCAAGCCTATTCTTGAGACCATTCAATATACACATGATTCCAATTATGCTCACTACCTACCTGTAACTCACGTGCACCTACAGGAAGATGAAATATGGAAAAGGATATAATTGAATGGTTTTTATCTCCTAAAGGTTTTAAACATATATTTAAAATGTTATGATGAGGATATGAATGATAAAATGGCTGAGAACCATACATAATATTCATAAAACCACCCACTGACTAGACATCAAAATGCCCTCCTATAGGCAGCCTTACTAAAGAGCTGAGGAGTTATATTGGAGCATGGAAATAAGTGATGGAAACTTATTTGAAGTCATAAAATGTGGTTTTGATCATGATAGACCCTTATTCAAGGTTAGGTGGACAATTTAGAATGAGAAACCGTGATCATGAGCTGACTGTGTATTTAGAGACAATCCCCAAAAAGTGAAAATAGAGGTCCAAGGGCATTTTGTGAATAGCATATGACATGGTTAAGAGAGATTCTGATGCATCCTAATGTGATCATATTATATCCTCTAACAAGGATAATGAATCCAAAATATATTGAGGGAAAATCACTAATTCAATTTGGAATTTTGAAGGCTCAATGTTGCCTACAAAAACACTAAATTCCTTCGATATCATTTATAGGATTTTGAGTTTTGATCAACCTTTATTTTAAAAGTTGGTACTAGACCATGCCATAAAAGTAAAATAGTTCCAAATAGTGAAAATTTAATTCATGATCAAAATGACTATTAGTAGAGGTGGATATGAATTGTTTGGGATCCTAATCTACACCTATAGGTGTCCTTTCCTCTCATAAATGTGTACTTACAGTAGACCTCAACTCTTACATCATATTTAGTAAGGGATTAGACATGTAATAATCAATTTTGGTTTATGGGAGATAACTTAAAATTCTTAATGAGACCCAAAAGTGATATGTAGCCTATCAAATAGAGAATCCCCACCTACAGGATCCTTTTGGCTCTAAAATAGGTGACTGCATTTGACTGTGATGAATAGTCATTAGTTTTAGAAACTATGAGTGTAAAAGGTGCGTAAGGATGAGATAAATTTTTTAAAAACAATAAAAAATGATGTTAGGAGATTATAATATACCTCTAGACATTATCTCTAAGTTTGAATCATGTGTGACCACTTATAAGTACCCTCTAAAACAACAAACACAGTCACAATCATATGGTACTCAATTTGACCAGGTAGAGAGTATGAGGAATATTTGGAAGTTTAGAGGGATGGTTAAAGACTATAATCCATGAAATATAATAATAATATAATAATGAAACTCTCATAGTTGAGACTAAATAGAGAGAGCTCAAACAAGCAACACATTACACATAATAAAAGCTTGTACACAGTCTTTGCCTAGCAGTCTACCTTAATTTTTAATGTTTTTGGAAGGTCATAGGAGATGACCAAGGGATGATTTTTTTTAAAGAATATGATTAAAACCTATATAATCTCCTACAATGATAAATATTATTTTAGGAAATAGGGGAGTGCCCTCTATTTTGTCTGAGACAAAGGGCACTCCCTTTATGAGCAAAACCCTACAATCTTAGAAAGAATAGTGAAAAGGATGGACTAGAGGGTATAGGTAATTTTAAGGAAGGCATGGGAAGTTGAAAATAATAACATGAAAGGGTGAAAATAAATAGGAAGGTATAACTCATCAAGGGTTTCAATCAGGCCTATTAGGCATGTTTAGGCCTAAGACCAAATGAGAGATCAATGCCACTTCTAGCTCTAAGAGTGGATTAAAATAGACCAAGACATGTTTATGGGGGAATAATAGATGTGTATGAGCTATTTGTATGTATAATAAATCATGAGAAAGCCATTTTGGGTCTTAAAACAACTTAGGCATGTTAAATAAGGTTTAGGCCTAGTGTCCAAATGAGGAGTCATTCACACTTCTAGCATTATATATTAATTATAAATTATCAAATCATGTTCATAAGATCATTATAGGTGTGTTTCATCTTCCATATTGTAGAGAAAGCATCAATAATCCTTTTTTGTGCTCTGAGACAACATTAGGCCTATAAATATGAGGAATCAAGCTCGATAAGATAATTTTAGATGATCACATCTCCCTTGAGGATGTGTATGAGAATCTAATAAGTTTGGAGATGTTGATTAAGGTATTTAAAGATGCATTTGTGGAATTAGTTTTAAAATCCAATGTCCAACCTTCATGAACAAACCTTAAGAGTGGAAACATGCCTAAAACCCTTACTAAACCCTTGGAAGGACCTGATTGGAAAGATGAGGATGGTGATATACCAAAATGAAATATTTTGACCATAATGATGATTGGAGGTTGTAGAGGACTCCTTTAGGATACTTCCCATCCTTTTGAGTTGTATAGAACTATACGAATGGAGTACAAAACATGGTTTTCTTTACTATTTTATGCATTGTGTAGGTTATAGGAGGTTTCAAGAGATGAAATAAAGTTTGGGGGGAATATTAAGACTTATGATAACTTACTATGGATATATAATGCTTTGAAAAAATTATAAGTTTCAAATAATATCTCTTATCTTAGCCAATCAAAATTGGCATAGTGAACACAATGGTGAGAAGTGTGAATACTCTAAGTGGAAGTGATTTTAAGGTGTGCCTGATGTTTCTAAGGCCATGGAGGGTCTTAAAACATGTAATTAACTCTTTTCCATGGATTTTCATGTAAATATGATGCCCTTTTGGAGGCCAAGTGTGTAGGGTGTATGAAAGAAGTGTTATTTGGACTGTAGATGATGATCACTCATTTTGGGAAGATTTTAGATTACTAGGACTAAAACCAATGAATGAAGAGGCATGTATAAAATCCTTCCCTCTCATTCTAATAATTAGACGTATCCATAGTAAATTTTGTGATGTTCAAATAGGTGTGGATGATGAAGGCAATTTTTTGAGCTAACATAAGGAGTTTCATGCCACTTTTTATGAGTTTCATGACTTTGATGGACACTTGTACTTCCTTACCTTGCATGGTTCATCCCAATATCTCACCCCATACACAGGTAACTCATTTTATTAGCTTGAAAACTATCCTTGTGACCTTTGGTCTTCTCTCTTCTTCTCTCTCTCTCAAGTTCTATAAGAACTAACCATTTTGGCCTTTGTAATCTATGCTCCACCTAAGTATGGTGAAACCCTACTCATTTTCATAACATTTGATCAATAAGACTACTAATTTTTACCTCTTTCATAACTATTCATAGTGTGTTTACATGGATGATTGATTTTGCTTAGTGATAACTCTTGTTTTCTTATCATGTTGTTTCATTCTCTCACCTATTTGTAGTTGGAAAGCTTCTTCTTATAAGGCATGTGAAGTGTTATAGGACATGTAAAGGTTGAGTGAGTTAGTATATTCAATAGTTCTATTTAAGGCCTCTTGTCAAGTCTTCTAGCCTAAACATTCATCCATAACCTCATAATGTAACATTGATGTGAGAAGATGCAGCTTGGAAAAGTGTATGTTTTGTTAGTCCTTTGTTCTTATGTGTAACATGCAACTGGTTTGAAGTCATAAACTTATTTGGTGTATCACCTCCTTCAGGATAGTTTGCTTTTAGTTTTCTCTTTCCCTTTTCCTTCATAAAGTTTAGGTGTAGTAGTGATCTAAATTGGTATGTTAAGGGAGTTAGCCATATCTAGAGATTCACCTCATTCTTAGGCTCACCCACAACCTAAATGAATTTCAATTATGCCACTTGGATGAGAAATGTTGAGACATCTCCTTAAAAGGTACAAATCCAAGTGACAATAGTAACCTAGAAGTAAACAAGTATTATGCATCATAATACTAAAGTGCTGAAAATATATGTATTTAATTGATTTTTTATTTAGTTTCCTATGTGCTTTTGGCCCTTCAAGTTGTACGAAGGAGTTTATGGTTTTGTCACTCAAAAGACTAGAGGCTATTGAGTGTGTAGATATGTATTTTGATTACAGGATGTGGTTATTTGATCATGGGTATGTATTAATCCCATAAGGAGGCTATGATGCCCTTAGTTATGTTTCATAACTATGTGATAATTATTTGATATTTGGATTGAATTTTGGCATCCATGAGGATGTCATGATACTCATATATATATATATATATATAATGTCCATGAGGATGTCTTTTGTGATTTCAACTATATTATGGTTGTGGGAACTATGATTCCTTGTTGATGATATAATATTCACCCAGAGCCTTGGCTAAGTGCATCCTTTTACCAAGATTATGTTGCATTAAAGAAAAAATTACTAGTTAACCTTTAACTTTTTGACATGAGTCAATTAGGAGGATAGTGATAGAGTTTGTTGTTAGACTCATAAAACCATACTCGATGATCATAGGTGTCTTATATGGGTGGGCCATTTTATGATGATTGAGGTATAATAATCCAGGGAGGTCGAAGGATGTAGCTTAATCTTGGAGGGCCTAGAGGGTAAATGTGGTTTTCTTGCTTGGGCAAGTAAGGGGGTCTTGGGGAGCTCTTTTTACTAATATATAGTGTGAGCCATCTAATTGATGAGACATGAACTTGGTAGGTAACCTTATAAAATTCTTGGATGTTCATTTATGGGCTATGTTGGAACACACCCTTCCTTAAAGGAAGTTGTTGATATATTTGAGATCCCTAAAACTGAGCACGATGTAACATGTTAGCTATTTTATGTCATCTTGGATGACATTTGGACATCAGATAGACTGATGTGGACCATGGACCCTTATAATTCACTTTTTGATGTGTTTAAGTGTTGTTATATAAAATACCTTTGAATAATCCACTAACCTATTGGACCTCATGTGTATCATTAAATTGTATTTACCTTTAGTGCATGTAAATTGTTGTTTGATGTGTAAGTATTTTTACATCTTGTTGTTTATGTTAACCATGTAAACTTGTAACTTCTTGTTTTGAATGAATATATTTGGTTTGTAAAACCTTTATTATCTTGAAGATTTGTATTGTCTATGAATATGATTGGGTGTTGTGATGAGATCATGTACCTTCTTATGATGTATTTTTTCTTTCTAAATCAACCTATTTTATTGAAAATCTGCCAAGGTATAGTGATTGTGTTATTTAATATGATCCTACATCACTACTCCAAAATTGAGATTTGATGCAAGTAAGAGGTTTAAGGTGAAGAAAACACTATATCCAAGATGAATATATTAGGTTTAGGCTAGGGAGTGGAGTCTCATGTAGGTTGAAAACCCACTTCTTCCCTTTGCATGAAGTAGTTGCCTAATTCCTTTGGGTTGTACACCATGAGTGCCACAAGATAGCCATAGGATCTTCATGAATAATGGTCACCTCTTGGATTGAGTGTTTATTCAACTACATTTTTGAGGTTGTTGTATAAACAACCTTGTGACATTTTTCTATATAGCCTTGTAAAATCACTATTTGGTCCTAGAATTTGAACTTTTATGAAAAATCAACAAGACTAAACTTGATGAAATACAAGTATTTGTTGTCTTGTAAGCTCAAGCATGATATTATTGAGGTAATGGTTGAATTACCTATAAATAATGTTCTGGTATAAAGATTCTAAGTTTTCTAACATTTTTTGACTAGTAAGTGCAACCATGTTGTGTATAAGGTATTGTTGTATATACCTGACATTATTTTTAGAAATATATATTCTTAATTGTTAAGCATGGCTGAAATGTATGCTGATTTTATGCTCGAATGAAACAATGTTAAGTCCTAATTAGATGGATTTTATTAATTTTATGTATTTTTTATGTTGCCATGAGGTAAGTGCAGTGTGATGGTGGGATTGTAATCCCTGTAACTATCATGTGAGCTCACAAATTTATGAAGAACATGCTGAAAACCTTAGGGTTACATGTGAATGCCTATTATGGCTTCTTTGATGTTTGGGGTGGTTTGTGTGGAACAATGCACTAACTCACGAAAAGTAAATGGTGAAAGATAGGTAACCATGATTTGATGGATCTTTATTCTTGATGACATTCTGTGATGAATGTGCCAAGAAGGTATGCTTGCACAACAGGTGTTATGGGAACCATAATAGTATGGTTGTTGATGTTGACTTTCATTCTGAAAGGAATGAAGTATGTATGTGTGAGGCATACTAGAGGTGGTGGTAATGCCACATGTTTGTATGACTGATATGTTGCTTAAAAGTTTGTACAATGATGTAAAATGTTTGTATAATGATGTAAAATTTTGAGTATACATACATACATACATACATACATAATATATATATATATATATATATATATATATATATATATATATATATATATATATTATGAGGAATTATTATCACAAAATTAGTAACTTCAACAATAGTTACCCAAAATCAATTCAACAAATTTTCATGAATCCTTATATTTGTGATGACATCCCATAACATTTAAGTTATATATATATATATATAAAACTTAAATGTTATGGGATGTCATCACAAATACAAGGATTCATGAAAATTTGTTGAATTGATTTTGGGTAACTATTGTTGAAGTTACTAATTTTGTGATAATAATTCCTCATAGTGAGGAAGATTCTACTTTAAAAAAACTATTTTTCTATTATAATTCTAGTCATGTGCTCCTGACCATGATAAAACTCTAGAATATGTATTTGTTTTGTTTTGGAAAATAGCTATGAATTAGTGGATTAAATAGTAATGAAAAACTCTTCTTTTGTTAAATATTGAATTATATTTGTTAGTTGTAGCCTAAGATGCATGTTATTGCATGTGTTGATATATTGTATAGCCAAATAAGTGGCTACAAATCAGGGAAAATTTAATGGTACTGCATTAAGAACAACATTTTTATGACAAGCTTGCCAAGGCAAGGACAAGATTAAGCTAGAGAAAAGCTTATTGTTTTAAGTGTTAATGATCCTAAGTGAAACTGTGGCCTTGTGAGGCACCAAATTTATAGATTTATATGTTATCCTAGTTTCTTTTTATAGAGTTTCATGGTTGGAAAAGGGTGTGTGAAACACTTCATCTTATTCACCTTGGCCTTATAAAGGAAACCAAGCCAAGTTGGAAGGATGGTTTTCTAGCCTGGTTAACTAAGGGCATGGTTGTCCTAGTAGTAACATATGGATTTCAACAAGGTAAGGATATATATTTAATCACGTGGTGAGTTTTTAAAATATTTTGGTTATACCAAGAAGGTAATCATATGACAATATTTTTTATTTTGGTTATAGATTCACATGTATGTTGTATGAATGATTGTTATGTTGATAATGATTGTTAACATTTATCAATCTGGTTGTTTCTCTTATTGAGCTATTTTTTGATTCTTTTAATGTGTATGCAATTTTGAAGAGTTATAAGTATCTTTAAACATAGTATGGATCTTGTTTATGGATTTATTACTGGGATAGATCCTCTTCATGGAGGGGATGATGTCATGACCTCGCTAATAGGCACCATTCTATAAATGAGTGGTCACGGTCCTATCATTTGGTTAGTTGGATTGTGGTTGAGATTATACCAAATCATTTCTATTTTTGAATCTAATGATTACCTACACACACACACACACATATGTTTAACTCTGAGGTGATCTCTTCACTTTTTATATACATATACATATATATGCATATACATATAGGAGTGTTTATATACTCGAATGGGTGTATTTCTTATTACTTTAGAAGCTCGTGAGCTTCTGCTTAAGGCAACATTGGCATGTGAAGTTTTGAGGGATGTTGCATGGTTTAAGCTTAATGCTTGGCATAAAGGAATCAATGTGATGTATGTGGCATGAATAATTATTTAATGAAAAAATAATTTTAATTATTAAATTTTATATTGTTCTAAGCTCTGCATGGTAAAAAGGTCTTGGAGGGACGTATTGTTTGGTTGTAAATGGGATCCATTTGCTTGTGTATTGAAAGGACCCCTGATATTTTACTATGTGGAATTTGGAATTTGGAGTGGCATATCATTAATAAAGGCTTTATTTTTATTTATTTGGTATTTAAATTTAGTGTAAGGGTGGAGATGTATGTTGAATGCCTGTGTGGCAAAGGCGAGTGTAGATAATTAAAACTAATGAAACCTTATACCTCCCCCTAACCACCAATCTATGTAGATCTCACCCTTTACATGGGGTTAGAAGGAAATACAAAATGTTTATGGGAGCCCATGCTCATTCCTTAAGGTGAACGATTGCTGAATGGAACTTAATTTTGTTTAGCCATAGATTTTAATTTGGAATATATTTTATTTTTAGTGTATTGCTTAGGGTTTTCTTTCCTTTTTGATAACATTTGGGGACCACTGAATGCAAAGGAATATAGGTAGGGTGGAGATGCAGAAATGAAGGGAATAATAGAGTTGTAGGGTTTAGTTTTGTTCAGGCCACCACCATAGAGGATGAGCAAAGGAGACCTTGGAGAGTATGCAAGATTTTCAAGCCATGTTTTGAGAAGTCATGAGGAGAAGGGAAAATTGAGGAAAATGATATTGTTGATGATATGGTTCCATGGGAGGCCATATTTATAGCTAAAACCCTACATTTATACTTTCCTAGGCATGTGAATTTATTTTCTCATCCACATTCTGTTAAATGAATTTTATTTTAGTTTTATTAAGATCCTTTAAGAAGCATACTGGGGCGTACATACATGTTGGTATGAATTATCATACCCACACAGATCTATGCTACGGCTATCTAAAGGAAGGCTTGTATGGGTGAATTGCATGAAAAACCTCTTCTTGTGTTTTAGGTTTCCTAAATAAGTTGGTTGGTTGCTCAAATTAATTAAGCCAAGCTGACTATATGGTTGTAGTTTTAATGATGTCCAGGTTGTATTATACTGGAGAAATTTTAATTATTGCATAATTAAAGATGAGGGTTGAAATGTAAATTTTGTATGCTTTTTTGTATATGTTACTAGTATGGAAAACCCCCTCAAATATTAACATTACCACTTGAAAGTAAAACTACTTTGGCTAATTAGAAAATTGATGATATACACTCCCATGTCGGATATTCTTCTTGAACCTAGAATTCAACAGGTATAATTTCATTTGGTTATCTTGCATTCTTGATAATATCTCTATTTTATCCCTCCTTAATGAATGAGACCTCATCATATGAATCCCCATGTATTACTATAACCCTTTTGGCATAGACCCCCCTTATTAAAATAATGTTATTCATACATATCTTGTCAAGTTGTGTTATTCTTTGTATGATAGGATTGTGGCTTTAATTTCCAAATATGGAAGCTAATGCCATAAATTGAAATACAGGTTAATGTAATTGTTATGCATCTAGAACATGATTATGTGGTCTTAGTACATGTTGCTTGCCTATTTATATGGGTACTTGTTGAATTTACTATTATTATGCTTTATATGGTTGGATATGTAAGATGGAAAAGAGGAAAAGTTGTGTGTATCCATTTAGTTGTGCTTGTGTATGGTATGACATAACTGATGTTATGTAGATATGTTGAAATTGCTTTTATTGTATTCTTGGTATTATTTCTTAGATTCTGATTTAAATTTTTTGAAAGGATGGTTGTGAGAAGTTATTCATGAAATAAGAAGTGGTAACATTGATATTTACCTTTCTCACATGGTTTACCTTTGACATTATTTTTCCTTTATTAGTGGCTGAAAATGCTCAAGATTGTATATTAGGCAAGAGGAAATAAGTTACCATTTACTTTTAGTTATGTTATTATATACATTAGATGGTTTCACTTGTATGAGAAAAGAAAAGAAATGTTGAAATTATCAGTCTAGTTATGATTGAGATAAAAATGGCAACTTTTTGGTTGGTGTAGCCATTCATATGCTTGTTATATGCATGGTTATTCTTGTCTTACAAAAGCTACTTTATTGTCCATTATTTTTGCTTGTTTGAAAGTGTGATATGTTGTTGCATTGATGAATATTCCTTAAAAATAAAAATAGTATAATAGTAACTTTATAGGCTACCCATGATTGATCAATGAGGAATTAGGCTCATTATTGTTTTCCCTCTTGTTGGGCTTATATCTTTAAAGTAGAATTTATTTTCTAGAATGTTGATGGGAAGGATATTCACATTGTCAATTTCATGCTAACACCTCATTTACCCCCTTTCAGTACAAGATTTTTTTTTGATTGGCCATCACTTGTTATTGGGTTTCTTGATTTAGTTGTTACATGTTGAAGGTCATATACATATTTATTAACTGTGGAGGGTTTTGGGGTGATACATTTTTTAGTTGAGCTTGATGTAGTGCTATATCATTGTAGTTGGCATATATTTTATTGAATTCTTATTTACAAAAATTGTACTTGTATGAAAGCACAATGGGTTCCTTATGCTTATGCCTTTGGGATTGTAACTATATTCTTATACAAAGCTATCAAATTTTGTATTCTATAGTGTTTTGTTATACTATGATCAACATCCTTATTTAAGGATTGATTATATTGTATTGCAACTATGTATTTGAGTACCTCAACCTTAAACTTGATTAATATAGGTTATTGGAATTTCCTAGGTTTGGGAAGAGTTACGCATATAATTTGGCTAGTAAGGTTATAATAATCATTGTAGAATAATTATATATATGTTAATGTTACTTGGTTAACTTCAAATATTTATTTATGTATGCAAAATGGTTATGCTATTCACTTCCTGTTGAGTAACTGAGGGATGATTGGATTATTTTGATCATATATAAATAATAACAATCTAATCTTAGGGAAACTTATTGATTAAGAAATTAAGTGTATATATTCTTTTGTATATGTATAAATTCACATTATTAATAAGATCACATCATGCTTAAAGTGCTGAAAACTATTTTGAAAATGTACTACATTGTGACCTTGTGAGACTTACGTTATAATGTTATTTTTAGCAGTTTATACCCCCTCTTTAACCTGTGGCTCTTGATTAATGGATGCATATTAGCTCATGATACTACCATTGATATTATTGAATGATTCAAACATATTTTATTATTAGTGTAACCATGAAGCCATAGTTAATTGGCAGGTTAATCATATGGGTTATTTTGAGTTTGGGATTTAATGAATTCAACCCTATTAAATGATTGTTATCTAGAATTACTAGTTGATGCTCCTTGTTCAAGATATTCTAATTTGGTAGATTGATTTTGGCATGCCTAGTTGGCCACGTGCAAGCAATGTTTTATGGTGGCTGGTTATCCATTATTATAGCCAAAGCTGGTCTAGATTTTTGATAGAGTAATTATCCTAATGTCAGAAATTGACATTCCATCAAGTCATTGCACTTTTGGTTAAATCATTCTTTGTTCCTAAGTTATGGAGTTGGAATCAAATACTAAGTGTAAGGACCCTTGGTTGGGAATTATTTAACATAATTCTGATTGGGTATCACAATTAATGTTGGTATGCCTTATCAACTAATGTTCATCTTGTACGAATTAAAAAACTTATTGGGTTGTGTTCGTGCTTGCATAGTGAGAATCTTAGGGATGCTATGAACTCCTAATTCCTATGCACTATGGATTGGTGGACATTAAGCATTTATGTTGGCATTTATGAATTTGGAATATCTCATGCCACGATAATTATTTTCCACCTATTAGGCCATATGTGGTGGGATGCCATTCATGAAGTGATGGTACATGGGTATAATAACCCCTAAGATTATTGATTCAAAGGACATTTTTGAACATCCATAAATCTTTCTTAAACCAACACCATTTCATAGGTCTCATTGAGATCTTTTTGATGATATGCATAACTCAATAAATAGAGCTCATTTTCTCCTATTATGACTAGTCAAAGTTATAGTCAAAGTTGGTTAATTGATGACATGGAAAGTTTTGAGCACATGGCGAAAAAATGGGGTTGCACACCTCTGGTCTTAAATGGTTGAAAAAGTGTTGGGTACAGGGATATTAGCTAATGGAGACTAATTTTGTGATGGAAGGGGACTCTGGCACCATGATATATTAATATAATTTTAATATTTTCAATTAAACTATAGTTTTATATCATATTATCTTATGTTGATAAGTGGCAGGTGAAGAAGCTATCCATATGGGAATTATCAAGAGGTCCACATGGTGGGACCTCAAGCCACTACATGTCCTACCACCATTCACATTCTCAAGTCACAATGTTCAACCCAACTCAACAGTGCAACCTAACTTGGAAATACAACCCAACTCAAATCCTATCTCGAGCCAACTCACATCCATCTAAAGGTTCCCATCAACCAAATCCTAAGTTTTGGGTGTATTAAAAAGGGTTAAAACATGGTAGAAACCACATCAATATTAGTGGCTTAAAGCTATAAAAAGCCTTTTCAAGCCTTATCCCCATGAAATGTGGGATTTAAAACTCAACACCTATCGATAAAAGTTAAGATGGTTGGGGAGGATTGAACCCCTAACATCTCAAACTCCATTCTAAGCCTTTGACATTCCACCAAAGGTGGATGGTTGGAACGTAAATGGAGGTTATTCCATTTATATAAGGATTTGGTGGATTTTTGGAGATATAAAGGGATTCAACCCCATACCTCTGTGTAAAATGATAAGTATCCTTGCCGATATGCACAAAGGTGAAATGGGTATATAAAGGCATGAATTTAGTTTTGTACAATAGACAACTTTGGATTCTCTATGCATTGTAAGGCTTTTAAAGCCAAGTTTGATAGTGTTTTTTATAAGCCTATGGATATTTTTCAAAGGGCTTATAAGACATTCTTGGAGGTCTTTTGGAGGACTATATCAGAGATGTAATTAATTTATTTTGAATTATAAAGGAGTCGATCCATTGTACAGGCAAAATTCCTGCAAAAGACTTCATGTGATATATATTATATCAAAGTTTTTATAATCTAATTTTAAATGAGGTTATTTTTTGTTATAAGGGCAAATGCCTACAAAACCCTCAGATAATATTTTATTGGAGTAGCCCATCACTATTACGGAGTTGAGTCACATTCCTTGATGACGATATATTGACCCATTTTAGAAAGTTGTTTTACTCTTACATGGAGAATTATGCCTAGATTTTGGAGATGATGTATAGGTGCTATAGATGAAGGGGAGATGAGTTCTTGATCAGATCAGAGTCTTCATGTAGTCTAATTTTATTACTATTGTAGATTATTGATCCATAGATGTAAGTTTTGTAAAATTTTACTTTCATCTATTATGAATGGATTAGTTTATGGTTGTAGTGAACCCAAAGACATAATCCTTACAAGGTGAACTCCATTATCACTTTGGTGTCAATGTGTCACTATTTTCCATTCTACTTTTAGTTTTACTTGAATCATTGAAAGATGAATGTTTACAATGTGGAATTAGTTAAAATAGGGTTTTATATTCACTCTATATTGATTTCATAATCTAATTATCTATTTAATTATGGGGGGATAATTGAGATTGATATCTATTTAAAAACTGTTTGATTAAATAAGGGGGTCCCTATTGGTTTACTGATCAAATTTTAGTATCAGAGCAAGTTGATTATTATCATTTTTATACTTTTATTCTTTTTGTTCTTCTATTTGATTTGACCATGTAAGATTGGCTATTACAATGGAGAATTGGAAGATGTTCCAATCTACTGGAAGAAGACAAGATTCTAACAGTCAAGAGTCCAAAATCATTAGTCCTACAGAGATTAGTCTATAAGAGGAGAAAACACACCATCACTAGAGGATGATGAGAGTGTGTTATAGATGATGTTGTAAAGGGATCATTATTTATTTCTTGGGAATCATCCAGATAAAATTCTAGGCATTTTCAGTGGTGTACATCCAAGAACAATGAGTATGATCTTGTTATCATACTAGGATGGTTTGAGGTAAAAATGGTTTTTTATTTGGGTGAAGTAGAATTTTTGGACTTGTATATTGTTCTATAGTTGTGTACAAGTTATTTGCAAGATAAACCATAGGTAAATCCTCATAATCTATGCCAATGAGAGATTAGTAGATTGCTCTCATGAAACTTTTGTTATAGGGTGATGAAGGTATGGAGACAGATCTAGTTAGTATTGGTATTTGACACAATGTTTTGATAATCATGTTGTGTAACCTTTATTTTTGGTGAAGTAACTATATTTTTAAAACCTATGTCTTTTGAAATAGTAAGCAAGTGAAAAGACCACTTTCCATGGTAAGATGTGGATAATGGAAATATGGCATTGTTCATAAAGTTGAACAAGTTTTGGCACTTTAGTTTGGGTATTAATTGGTTGTTTAAATTTTGATCTTTGCTCAATGAAGTGTGTAGTTCACAATTTTGAATGAAGGTAAAACTATTCCAATGATTCTTATCTATAAGAAAATGGCTATTTACATAATAAATTGGTTGATATCCATGTTTGATTAGATAACCTTGTGTGGCTTGTTGGAAATATAATGTATCTTGTTTCAGAACTTATCAAATAACAAGATATTTCATCGTTACCTCATACTAAATGAGGTTTGATGTGGTATAACATTATATTCAAGTTGTGGAACCATGAAATGGGATAACCCTTGATTTGGTTAAAATGGTTGCTTGGATAATTTTATTTTGCATTACTACAAGTTTGATAAGCATGCTATTTTTTTCATCAACACTTTTTTGGGATTCCTTATTTATCATATAGAGTAATTTTAAATAATGTTGAAGGAAAATTTATACCATTTGTTAAAGTGGATTTGGAACAATCAATTAGTGGGATGAACTTTGAGATAGGTTTATCATTCTTAGTTTGTCTTCTCATGTTTATGATATTTGCTTACTGATTGCTTGTAGTAGATGGTGAGTTTGGTAAAGAATCTCTATTCAAAAATTATCTAAGTTTAAATCTTGGAGTTTGAAATGGATTTCATTTTCCCTCTTCACATAAGTTTATAAAATTTAGTTGGTGATAGCCTTTAAGATAGAAACTGGTGTGGGTAAACTTGTGTTGTTTTGCCTCACTGTTGAGAGATTACCCCGGTTTGGGAGATAAACCCCTTGTAGAGAAACTATACCTCATTTTTATAGAGAATTTAAATTTTTAAAAATGGAGTTACCTATAGTAGGAAATACTGCATGATAAGTTTATTATGCGTAGTATTTCTTCCTATGTTTTTGGTTTTCAAGCTCTATTGTGAAATTCTCCAATATGGATTTGGAGTTTTGACAACATTTTATGATAGTTTTTGATAATTGGAGTTTCATATCATATTGACTTCAAGTTTTTTATATTATATTTGCTCTTGTATATATATTGATGCATGAAGGAAGATGTAGATAGAAGAGGTGCATTGTCCTTAATAAAGAGTTGGACCCGATTGGGAGATTTTTAACCCTATGTGGAGAAGTACCTTCAGTTGTTGATGGTTCCTATATGTTTTTATCTATACAATAAGATGGATTTTGAAATGAAGAGAGTTCATGGAGGAGGTGTACCTTCATTTTTAGATAATTAAGAGATTGTGCCTTTTAGAGGCCAAAAAGACTTTATGGGGAGGTTTGATCCAAAAGACATTTTTAAACATCCCTAAATCCTTCTTGAACCAAGCACCATTGCATATTGCTCATTAAGAGATTTATGAAAATATGTAGAACTTGAGAAATGGAACTTGTTTGCTCTAGTTATGACTGGTCAAAGTTGGTCAACTAGTGGTCAATTGATGATGTGACAAGTTTTGAGCACATGGAAAAGAATGGGTTTGCACTGCTTTGATCTTTTATAGTCAAAAAAAGCTTGGCTATGGGGACCATAGCTAGTGGACCCTGATTTTATGATAGAAGGGAACTCTGTCACCATGATATATTAGTGTAATTTTAATATTTTCAATTATACTACAATTTTATATCATATTATATTATGTTGACAAATGGAAGGTGAAGAAGTAGTCCACATGGAAATTATCAAGAGGTCCATGTGGTGGGACCTTATTCCACCATGTGGCTTACCATCATTCACATTCTCAAGTCATAATGTTTAACCCAACTCGATAGTATAACCCAACTTGGCATGTCACCCCAACTCAATAGTACAACCCAAATCGGTAGTGCAACCCAACTCGAAAGTGTAACCTAACTTGAATGCTAGCTCAAACTGACTCACATCCATTTGAAGGTTCCCAACAACCAAAGTTTGAGTTTTAGGCATAATAAAATGGGTTACAATGTGGTCAAAGCCACATCAATATTGGTGGCTTAAGGTTATAAAAAGCCTTTTCAAGTCTTATCCCCATGGAATGTGGGATTTAAAACTTAGAACTTATTGATAAAAGGTAAGATGGTTGGGGAGGATCAAACCCCCAACATCTCAATCTTCATTCTAAGCCTTCGTTGTTCCACTAAAGGTGGATGGTTGGAACATAAATGGAGGTTATTCTATTTAAACAAAAATTTGGTGGATTTTTAGAGATATAGAGGGATTTAAACCTATAACCTCTCTGTAAAATGATAAGTGTCCTTGTTGCTATGCCCAAAGGTGAAATGGATATATAAAGGCATGAATTTAGTTTTGTACAATAGACAGCTTTGGATTCTCTATGAATTGTATGGCTTTTTAAGCCAAGTTTGTTAGTGTTTTTTTATAAGCCTATGGATATTTTGTAAAGGGATTATAAGACATTCTTAGAGGATTTTTAGAGGATTATTTCAAAGATGTAATTAATTTATTCTGAATTATAAAGGAGTCATTCTGTTATAAAGGCAAAATTCCTATGAAAGACTTCATGTGATACATATTATATTGGAGTTTTTATAATCTGATTGTAAATGATGTTATTTTCTATTGTAAAGGCAAACACCTATATAACCCTCAGATATTATTTTATCAGAGTAACCCATCACTATTAAAGAGTTGAGTTGCAATCCTTGGTGATAAGATATTGACCTGATTTAGAGAGTTATTTTACTTTTGCATAGAGAATTATGCCTAGATTCTAGAGATGATGCGTAGGTGCTACGGATGAAGAGGAGATGAGTTCCTAATAAGATCAAAGTCTTCATGTAGTTTAATTTTAGTACTATTGTAGATTATTGATCCATGGATGTAAGTTTTGTAAAATTTTACTTTCATGTATTATGATTGGATCAGTTTATGGTTGTAGTAAACTTGAAGATGTATCCCTTAAAAGGTGAACTCCATTTTCACTTTAGTATCAATGTGTTACTATTTTCCATTCTACTTCCAGTTTTACTTATAGTATTGAAATATGAATGTTTAAAATGCATAATTAGTTTAAATAGGGTTTTCTATTCACTCTATATTGATTTTAGAAGCTAATTATCTATTTAAGTATGGGGGGATAATTGAGGTTAATATCCATTTAAAAACTATTTGATTAAATAGGGAGGTCCCTATCAGTTTACATATCAATTATGAATCATGACAACATGGTTTTTGGTTAGAAAACTTATCCAATCCTCAGTTATGAGAACTTAAGGTTCTATGTTCATAATTTTTTTGTTGAGTCACCTTAGTAGTACGTTAAGGCTGGCTACTCATTTACCCCTACATATTGTAAGGTTGGGATAACCCAAAGCTTGGATTTTTATTGCCTTGGTCACCCTTTTTGAGCTTGTGGTAATGATTATGGTACCTCCTTATTACCAAGGCTATTTATTTATTTATAGCCAATGAGACAACCCACTATTATGTTAAATCTCACCCTATGCCATTACCCTTGTTAAGGATACCCATGTGCCTGAGTGAATCTTCTTGCCTAATGAGTTATCAAATCATAACTATATAGGGCTATAATATGCTTATATTGGGCTGAGGATTTCTAGGTGGTTCGATGGGGAAAATGATTGACTTCTAAGTTTTGAAGGTTATTAATGTGGGATCACTCATTAATACCCCTTGAATTGTGTTTCACACTTAGGCAACCCTTTTCTCAATGGAATCCTCTGGTAATGGTCATACTGGCATAAGTATCTCATTGATCTATTCCATTATAGGTAGCCTATTCTTCTAGTGTAAGATTATGTTGATGCATCATGCATGGTAGAGTGGTGAGTGGGTCCTACACACAGTTCTATTGTGTACTTTATTAGTAATTCTCAAATTTGTTTTTTGGGGTTGTTTCCCCTACCCTAATTTCCTTATTTTCCCATAGAGAAAAAATTGATTAGTAAAGGACAATAGTTCCAGTCAATGTTATCCCCTTTCCAATGATATTGAACCTCATCATTTATAGTTAGAATTCTTGTGGCACTTATAGAATCCATTTCTATTGATTAATTCTATCCACTATTCAATTTGACATAATCAGATCACATACAATAAATAATTAAGTCTTTTATATTATTCATATTTAGTCTTCTTTCATTCAATTATGTTGTGTTAATTTTGGTACTTTTCTTTCATTTTATTGTCACAAGTTGCTTTACAACATTTATTTTTCTCAAATCAATTTATCTTATTTAGGGTTAATGCACCTATAAATTCTAAAATTTGATAAATTTGATGCAAAAATCATAGTTAATGTTATTTCTCAACCTTATAACAAGTTAGTTTTATTAGATCAACCCAAGAAGAAAATTCTCTAGATTACCAAAATCGCCTCATAAATTGCTAAAAGGAATACTTGAGTGCAATCTTATTACTCTACCTCCACCACTATAAATTGATATGACTAAACCTCAAAGTAAATATATAGATACCAATTCATATTGTGATTACCATAGATGCAATGATCATTATACTAAGATGTTCCAAGATTAAACAACTTACTCAAAATATAATCAACAACAATGTCATTGAGCTAGGTACTCTTATAGAGGAAATTTAGCCTCATTAGAATGAAAATGCTAATTTAAATATTTTTAGTGAACCATTTTCAAATCATGATACAAACAAGGTAAATTTAATAGTGCATCACACTTATAATGCATATCCACCCATCGAGTCATATGATCATCCATTAAATGGAATTATTAGTACAATTATTCAAAATGTTCAACCACATCTTATGATTACTTTTGATGATAATGAGATAGTGGATGATGATTTTGATTTTCATGCATTATGTATATATTTATATATTGATCAATAGTCATTTCATAGTGTACTAGTTGATAATGGATCAAACTAAAATTCATGTAAAATGACAATAATCCATCCATTATGTTACACACAACATGACATAAAAGTAACATGTAAAAGTGTCAAGACATTTAATGGGAAACAACAAACCTATTTAGGGCACATCGTGTTGCCTCTTCAAGTGGTCCTTATTATACTATCTAATCCTTTTCTAGTTCTACCATATAATGGAATATTTGAAATGATATTAGGACATCCATAGTTATAAAAGTTCCATGATATACCTTCCATAGTACATAGATGTCTAAAGTACAATCATTACAATCAAGTGGTCATTGTTTCAAGAATCAGATATGAGTACCCTCTATAATATATGCTACCTTCTCCTCCCCATCCACTACTATAGTTAATTAGTACATATATGTAAGAACAAAACACATTTACAATTTTTTCACCCATGCAAAATATTTATGGATTCAACTAATTCAAAAAAAGTCTAAAAGTCTCAAAAGCAAGTAGTGTAAAAGCAAGCATACAGGAAAAAGGTTTCAAGTTCACAAAAAATATTATAGCATATAATATCTTCTACATTGGTGATATATATAGGTCAACATATTTCTTAAAGAACACTACATTAGGCACAATATCTTACTAGTCCTTATTGGATTTCAAACTATTATACATTGTTAGGAATAGCCTAACATTAGTTCTCACAATATAATTATTTGTATTATTATTAATAATATGAGTTGTCAACACATTTAAAAGTAATATAAGTAGAATAATATATTATAATGTGAGTGAGTTGTATTCATAACTCACATAGCCATTCTAGGTGTGTGAGAAAGAATATGTTTGAGGGAGAGATATTAGTAGATAGTTTTGAGAGATTGTTGGGATTGAGTGATAACCTTGACTCTTTGTTTTTAGGGGCTCATTAAGCTACATATTTATATCTATCTCTATTGTATGTATCTTTAATAGAATAGCATATTTAAGTTTATTACTTTCTATGTGAAAAATTATTTTTGTGTTCAATTTATGTAGATCTGAATTGGACTTATTATCTAGAATTAGTGTAGTTCATGATCTTTCTCATACTGAAATCATATTGATTTTTATAAGGGGATGGTGGGGTTATTCTTCATCCCCATGAATGAGAGAATATTATATGAAAAACTTTGTAACATATGTTTATTCTCATATAAGTTTACAATGTTTAGCTAGGTTAAGATATTGAATTCATCCAATACATAATTGTCATTTGTAAAAGCCATGTAGATATTCATTGGGTTTTTTTACATTGAAATCTTCGACTCCCTATGAATTTTAAGCTTCACTTTGGATTCCATATAAATCTGCTTAGAATTTATTTAGCTTGCTAGTCTAATAAATCATCATCAAGCATAGATGGATATAAGACTATAGGGAATGACTTCACTTTTGTACTACATTCTACATTTCTACCAATCTTTGGACTATTCACAAGCTTTGTATAGATTCGTATACAAAGCAATTTTTTTCATTTAAGCATGGACTATGAAAGATATATGATTTTGGGATTTAGTATAACAATCCTAAATTATGTCTTGCTACATCCAACTCTAAAAAGTCTACTAGATACGTTGAGTACTATCCTTTTTGTGTTGCAATAATTTATATCTTTCATCCACGACCTCATCATCTTGCACATCTGTGTATAGATTTAGCCTAATAAAACATTGAATGTGGTAAGGAGGGACATTATGCTCTTGAGAATGATTTTATCATATATGAATCTGATGATTTTATTTCTACTAATTATTCTTATCAATGAAACTATTGTCCTCAATACTATGGAAATTTGATCGTCTCAACTCACATGGATGTGTCTTACTCCTACCATTCCAGTATGCAATTTGAATATTTGTTGAAATTTCTTATCATTCTAATTTTGTGGTGTAATTATTTTAGTGAGTCATGTTTTTCAACATTTAGTCAAAAATATTTGTTTATTATTCCAATTTTATGATTATATGTTTGGTTGCAAACAAATATATCAAAATAGTTTTTATAAGTTTTGAGTTATATTGTCAGTGATGAGGCAATTGTCTTTATTTTTATATTTTTTTCAAAAAGTTTAAACTTTATTTATGTTTCATTAAGTCTCTAGTTTGTTTTATGGTGTACGGTTATGATTGTAAAATAGGTTTTAGTCTATTCGTTTGGTCATTATTTTTTAGCTGTCAAAATCAATAAGTCATTGATTTAGTATTTCTTTTTATTATTAGACTTAGTGTCTCATAAATTCTTATAGAGATAGTTTAGGTCAAAAATTATTTGTCATCAATTATCCATAATCATCAAAAATATCAAAAGTATTAAAGTCTAGAGTTAGAGTCATTTTTTATGTCAATAAAGACATTTATGTCAAAAAATCATAAGTGTCGACAATTGAATCATTTTTTCAAGAATCATATTTTTACGTTAGAGTCTATAGTCAAAGTATTTTTTTGGTTGTCATTTTCATAAATTATTAAAAAATTTGCCCCACAAATGCATTTTTGCTTGTGCGTGATGTCCAAATTTTGTGGGGGGGGAGTCTTGTCATAAAAAATGACATGAGCTTCATTGACATATCAGATAAGTAATTAGAAGGAATTAGAGGATGGAAGAAATAAATGATGGAGATTTTAGATCCTCTTATCAGTCACCAATGATGAGGCCTCAAATGATTTGGTGACATTTTTTGTGTGGTGTGATTTAAAATAAGAATAGAAGTACATTCCTGTTTAGGTATTGAAAACAAGTGATCTTCCATATTTGTATTTCTCCTTGAGGTAAAAAAAGTGATGATGACTAAAAGAGTACTACAACATTATGTCAATTGTTGGTTGTCCTGTAAAACCTTCTGGATGTTTTGGTTGGTGGTTAACCAAATGTAAAACCATCTTATTTGTTTTTAGTTTGGTGGTAAATTGAGTGTAAAACCATCTATTTTTTTAGGTTGGTGGTAAACGGAGTGTAAAATCATTCGATGTTTGTAGGTTGGTAGTTAGCTGAGTGAAAAACCATCATTTGAGTTTGGTAGTAGTTGCAATGCATAATAACATTTTCCTCATGTTCGCACTAAGGAGGAATGTTAGGAATAACCTAAAGTTAGTGCTTACATTATATTTATTTGTATTATTATTATTAATATGAGTTGTCAACTCATTTAATAATAATATAGGTAGAATAATATATTATTATGTGAGTGAGTTGTAGTCACAACTCATGTAGCTATTCTAGGTGTGTGAGAAAGAATAGGTTTGAGGGAGAGATATTAGGAGATAGATTTAAGAAATTTTTGGGATTTAGTGATATCCTCAAATCCTAATTTTTAAGGGCTCATTTAGATATATATTTGTATCTATCTCTATTGTACGTATCCCAAATAGAATATCAGATTGAAGTTTATTATTTTCTATGTGAAGAATTATTTCTATGTTTAATTTATGTAGATCTAAACCAAACTTATTATACATCTCCTAGAGTTGTTACTCCCATGTAATATTACATGAGTAGTGATATAAATAGTTTCATTAAAACACATGATGCATTTATTGATTATGATTCATGCACATCTAGCACATTTTATTCACAAAGTGAGATCTTTCTACCAATTAGTACATATTTTTATCAATCTCATCTCAATGGTATTATTGGTTAACACATTGCATTTTAAAAGATTTTAAAAATTGAAAAAACTTTCAAATAATTGAAAATTTTAAAAAAATTTATTGTACATAGCTTGATTGTTTCATCATGTTATTCTTCTACTTCTTGAATATGTGATCAATTTTTTATTTTAGCCCTTGGTTCTTATTGAATTTTTGGCCTCTTGGCTCTTTTTATTTTATTTTTTAGATATAAAAAAACCAACACATTCTTATATATTTCCATATGTTTCTAGTTACCTTAGTATTATCATAGTCTAAACTAAAAAAATCATATTTTTATCAAGGATAATCTCAACTAGTATTGGTTATAATCAACTACCAGTACTGTTTTGAGTTATCAATCATGTCATGTACCATTTTTTTCATAATAAGCACATAGAGCCTTAATATATATGATTTTTTATATTTCAGTTATTTCTAGTATAACAACAATATTTTTTGATGCAAAATCTTTATTTTCATGTGTTATATTGCTCTTACATATGTGTTACATACTTTGAAAAAATATGCATTTTATGAGACAAGGATGTACAATTATTCCTCTGCACATCTCTTATTTTTTCACATGTTTTCAGTTAAAATTCACATATATAGTGGGGGCATATTTCTCATACATGGAGATGCCATCATTTTCAGTGTATACATTATGTTACCACATATTGTGAATTGTTCATATCCATATCCTTTATTATAAATTTTAACCCTTGGTTATCACCAGTTTATTTGATTCTAATTTCAAAATGAAAAAAAAAAATACAAAATATATCAAATATTTAAAAAATACAAAAACATTCAAAATATTATACAAATAAAAAATCAAGCTTGAGCATGATTATACATCTAGTTTACATCATTGTCATTTATTATTTATCTCATGATTGATAGATAGCATACTCTTTTTCTATCACACATTAATTTTATTGGTATTCATAAGTGTCATGTAGGACATATAGATTTTACATGGACTCAGATGTTGGACTTACCTCTACTTAGTGGCCTTGCTAAATTAGGGGAATCTTATGCACAAGTTATAATATTTAAAAATGTTATCACTTTATGACTTGTATATTATTGATCCATATACTTTTTGGGTAAGTGCATAAAATTCAAGGACAAAAAGGGGCCTAGCCATGGACATGATTTTCCTAAAATTTCAAAAATATGAACTTCTATAGATAATTAGAGATGGCTACCCTCAAACTTTGAAGATGGTATGAGAACATGAATTGTAGAATTTTAGGACTAGCTTCCATAACACTTTTTTTTAAATGGTTAAGTATAATTATGTCAAACATCTAAAATTTGAAGAGGAACTCCTATTTTTAAAATAAAATAGAGTAAATAGATGACCGTGTGGCCTACCATTTTTTAACATCATTTAATATTGCTTAAAACCTTTGGTGAATATTTAGATAAGATCTTCTAGTTTGTGATCTATATTTTTTTAATGAATATTTTTTTATAGTAATTTTTTAAGTAAATAGATCTTGAAAAATAAAAGAAATGGATAACTAACCATGTGGTCCCCCCTATGTACCTAAAAAAAATGAAAATTGGTTTTGTTTTGAATGTGTGTAGAATTAGGCCTAGTTTGTGACCATATAAGTTTTTTACACTTGTATCAGCAAAAGATAAATTACATAAACATGAATAGGCATGTATATTTGTGGCATGTAGTGGCCTAAAAAAGGTATAGCTAGAAATCAACATATTTTGAACCCTTAAAATAATCCAAAAATTATAAAAATCATATATTTAGAAAGAGAAGAGGGTGCTCATTTTCATGGTAATAATCTTTTGAATTTTGTTGTTAAAATCAATAGTGTACTTGGATATGGAAGTTAAAATTTGTTGTTCTCTATCAAAACTCCTGGACTCGACTGTATATTAACATGTCCAATACTTTAGCTCAGGAATCCAAGCCAATTCTAATCCAAAAGGCTTGATTTTTTGAATTCAAATTTTAATAACATGTACGTGCTACAATGCATTTGCATTTTATTTCATATGCATGAATAATAACACATGCATTATTATTAATGCATACGTGTCATGAGGAACATGTACACATTCCTATTATTTTTCACCCAAAAGCACAACAATGTGTACATGAAGGTAATATTTACTTGAAGATGATATTTACTAAAATAAATGTTAAGTAAAAGGTATTCCTCATACTTTAAATTTTTTTAGTAAACATAATAAATTAGGGTCACTCTATATTTTATAGAGTTGGTCTCATAGATGCATGCCTTATGACATGGAATTTTCTTAATATAATATGGTTAGTACTTAGGTATTGTTAGGGTATTAGTATAGAACCTATGGATTTTAGATCATAAAGTTTTCAATTGATGTCCATTTTTAGTAAACATATAGTCAATTTTTGGTTTTTGTGCCTTCTAAATTACTTTATAGCATTTCTAAGAGTCCTAGGTTTATAAAAATTAAAGTTTGAAAACAACTCAGATTTAACTTGATCCAAAGTGGTGTAATTGAGGTAGTATAGGCCACAATGATAAACTGCACACATCAAACAACCACTTTGTGTTAATTTCACTTACTTATCATCCCTCCCTTATCCCTGATCACTTTGTAATCATCGGTCAACACCCCTAATAACTCTCTCATCATTTCTCATTGTCTCTAATCACTCCCTCATTGTCTATAGTCATTTATAATAAATACTTTATCATCCTTAATCTTTCTTGCATTGACCCTCACTATACCTCACCATCCCTAATTATTCCCTCCTCATCCCTCATCATTACAAATCACTATTTCCTCATCCCTCATCATCCATAATCTCTTTCTCCTCATCCATAATCATCCCTAATCAATCCCTCATCATTCTTAATCACTCAATCATTGATCTTCATTGTCCATCATATCTAATCACTCCCTTATCATCCCTAATCATTCCTTTATTAACCATCACTATCCTTCATCATCCTTAATCACTACCTCCTCATCCCTCATAATCCTTTATCATTTTTTACTCATCCTTTATCTTCCCTAATCACTCCTTCATTAACCCTCACCATATATAATCACTTTTTCATTGACCCTCACTATCCCTCATTATCATTAATCACTCTCTCATCATCTGATGTAAGATTATACTCTAAATTTATCATTCATTCCAATCACATGTTTTTTAATATATTATAATTTAAATTAACTCTTTTCTAGGACTTGGTGTGTTTGCAATACCCATTTATGATAGTCAAATTTCATATTGAATGAATTGAATGATCTTCCAAATTTATTGTCAAATAACACAAGTACTAACACAAAATAGAATCTAAATTTTAGTTTAATGAATTATCTTTATTATTTAGATAACTATATGAAACTTTATTTGGTTCCATATTTGGTAGCTTAGATCAAAGATAAAACTTAAAACACAAATCTATTGTAAAATTCTCTAATTCTAAGAAGATTTGAATCTATGCAAAGTTATTTGGTGTTTCCCATTCATGTATGGCTTGAATCTTGGTCAGGTTCACACATACACTCCTTTTCTGTGTAATTTATCCCAAATATTTTATATCTTACATGTAAAATTGACATTTATTCATGTTATCATAAAAATTTGTTTCTGCAAAATGTGAAACACTAGTTCAGCATAGTGTAGATGTTCATCCCCTGTTTTCTAAACATTAGGATGCCATCAAGGTAGATTAAAAAAATGACATGGTTAAAGGGCTTGAGGAAGTTGTTCATAATATCAATTAATGAATTCAATATATGAGTTAACCTAAAATGCATAACTAACTACTCAAGCAATTCTTCATTTATTTTTAAGATTATATTCCAACTGTCTATAGGTTCAACATGAATATGATGATACCCAAACTTAATATCAATTTTGGAAAATAATTCTAAACCATGGATATGGTAGAAAAATGCGTTAATATTTTTTTAATTGATTGACAACCTCATGTCCCATTTTTGTTTGGCAAAACCACCTACAAGGTAATGATTTGGGCATGATGTGTTCAATATCCATGATTTCATGGATCTAACACTTATTCTATTCATTCTCTAAAAATGATATGTTGTATAAAGAGTCTTGAGGTAGAGGTAGTTAAGGGATCAAATAAATAGTATTGTTTAGTGTACAATATGTAGGAACTTATTTAGGTGACTAAAAGATATACTAATAATCATCTAGTTTATGGTTTAATTATTTTGTCTTTATTATTTTTGGATAAAACACGCTATGAAATGGTGCCAAAATAATGTTCTTACATTTAATTCTTACCATGAATAGTATAATTCATATTGGAACTGATAAGTTTCTTGCAGTTTTTGGCACTAATGACTGAAAACTTATGAACTAAATATGATATATGGTAGTTAAAATCATGACAATCTATCATAACATTCAAGGATTTAATTAATAGACTACATGTCAATGGTAAATATATGTGTGACCACATGTAAAATATCACATACCTATAGTGGTGAGATGTCACAAAAGATTGCACCTTTTAAAGGTTTGATTTTGTACACTAATTAACATTACTAGGAAATCCATTTTCAAGGCCTACACTGGACCATACGTTAGTGTATGGTTATGGATGATGCATCAATTTCAAGTTTAATTTTTTGAAATATGATTTAAGATAAATTAAATTCTTCTAACTTCCATTGGAAATGATGAAGTGTATTTGTTAACCATTGATCTACATTTATTAATGAAACAATCCTTTTAATTCATATAATTTATTGTTCAGGGAAGTAGAGATATTTTTAGTATCGACCACATCATTGGGTTCATAATCTATTATCTACTCACCTTTTTATAGTTATATATAACTTGTGCCCACTTCCTTTAGTTGTGCAAGTAGATATCTCATAGTGTGACACTCTTTATTGGATTGACTATTGAAGTCATGAATTGAGCACCAATTTCCAATCTTGGACTACATATTTTAATCATTTGAAAAATATTTTACACACTCTGGTATGATGAATCAATAAATATACATATGAATAAAAGGCCTTAAATGTAATTATTTAGATCATAAAATATCCTCATATGGAAATCAATTAATTGGTTTCATGAAATTACGTATCTTGGTGATCCTCATATTTACTACCCATTTTTGGTGTTATGGTGGTTTCACTTGCTTCTCTTTTTCTGGTGGATCTTCAATTGTGAATTACATCATTTCTAACAGTCCCATAATTTTTCATAGGTGTTGGATATTTATGTTTCAAATTTGCCTCCACATCATTTTGATCACTATGTCTTATATTTTATGCTAGCACTCAACTCTCCACTTATATCTCATAGCATTGTTAAACCCTAAAAAAAACCACTATCCATTTTGACCACCAATTTATTGAAAAATATACTAATGTCCTAAAAATTAGACTCATTTTAACTTATGCTATACATAACCTAGTACATCGTGTTAGTTTATTCAAACTAGCCATTTTTAATTCATATTTATAGGATTTTCCCCATTCAATGCATATACTTTGTAACCTAGCATTTCCCATTGCTTTTATAATGCTTTTTTCAACTCCAATTATAAGGATATCCATAGGATAAAAAAGTATATTATGAGAAAGGACCCAAAAAAATCCAAATAAATGAAAATAATATATAGGTGATATTTAGAATTACAAAAATTACCTATCTAAAAATAAGTGTGTAGACATTATCCATCAAATTAAATTGACTCCCAATATTTTTCATAGGGTCTTTATACCTAAGAATCAAAATTTTGTTTTATCACTTACTTTTAATTTTTTTTAATAGGTATTTATATTTTATAGTGTGAGGTAACTAACCTTGCATAAATTTTGTGATAGATGTTGGACTGTTTGCTATGATAATTTGATAAGCATCATTAAAGGAGTTAAATATGATCATTTGATAGACATAATTAAAGGATTTAAATAGTGTGGTTTGCCCAAAAATAACAAAGAGAAAATAATTGAGCCATGCCCAAATCATTACCTTCCTTTCTTGTTTCATGCCACATATTTAACTCCTTATACTAACACAAGGTTATTGTACTTTGAATTTTATTACTCACTCAATAAAAATGGTTTATTATTTTGAAGTACATGTGTCTATTATATATATATATATATATATATATATATATATATATATATATATATATATTTCATAACCTTTGAAACTTCACTTCATTCTATTACAAGTTTTTAATTATACAAGGTCAAGAACAATAGTGCTAAAGCCTTAACAACCATGCCACTAACAATCTAGGCAATTCTCACCCAAAAATCTTATAAATATTTCCATATATGTGGGTGATAATATTTTCTTATGCATGAAATCCTATTATAATAAATGTTTCATCTATGAACTTGTGTATCCTATCTTCCAACAATATTTCAATATCTCTTTCACCTAACAACCCTCTTAAAACCTTGCATGCCCTAGTAAATGAACCATTGTTAGAAGTGGTCCCTAGAAATCCTCATCAGGATATTCTATTATTTTAGTCTATAAGTTAATATGAAACTCATAAGATAGGGAATGATGTATACATGATAATTTGATGGTTGAAATTATTGTAAATTCTATTTATTCCAATTATATATCTAAAAAGAAGTGATTAAATTTTAGAATTTAAAAAAAAAGAATAATTTCAAAGAGATCCATGTATAACTTAGAAAATAAAATAATTCTTATTCATACAATTAGTTATATCAAAGTGTTATGGCTAAGGATAATTATTTTTATAAGAGACATTGATTCCCAAAATTTAGTACATCAAAATAACCAAAATAATTACTAACTTATCTTCCTATGAGTGTTATATTCTTGTATATGTAACATGAAGCTTAGGCTTCTCATATCTTCGATTCTCTTCCCAATTCATCATAATAAACCTTTCAACCTTCTATTTTTATTTTCTAGTTACATGAATGTTTACAAAATATAAAATATTTATGTCTTGCATTTATAACATCTAAAAAAAACTTATAAAATAGAATTTGTAACCCCTGACTAATATTAAGTCTTTCTATTAGGAAGAGTGATACCTTTAATAATACCTTGCTCAAATTTGTCAACTAAAAAATACCCAAAGGCCTCAGTAGTAATAACATATTAAGAAGAATCATTAAGCAACAAAATACTATACCCACCATCAATTTATTGGATGGAGTGATTAATTATGAGGATGATGAGGAGGGATTGAGTAGAGATGATGAGGGAGTCAATAGGGATGATGAAGTATGGTGAGGGTCAATGAGGGAGTCATTAGGGAGGATGAGGGATTGATTAAGGATGATGAGGGATGATGAGTGTTAATAAGAGAGTAATTAGGGGTGATGAGGGATGAGGAAGAAGTGATTATAGATGATAAAGGATAATGAATCAATGTTTATGGATGATAAGGGATGTTGAGGGTCAATGAGGGAGTTATTAGGGATGATGAGGGAATAATTTTAAATGATATGGAATGGTGAGGGTCAATAAGGGAGTGACTTAGTATGAGTAAGGAGTGATTAGGGTTTAATAAGGATGATGAAAAGGTGATTAGGTATGATGAGGGAGTGATTAGGGATGGTGAGAGATGGTGAGAATCAATGAGGGAGTGATTAGGGATAATGAGAGAGTGATTATCTATGATGAGGGATGGTGAGGGTCAATGTGGGAGTGATTAGAGATGAAGAGGGAGTGATAATGGATGATGAAGGATAGTGAGGGTTAATGAGTGTTAATATGGGAGTAATTAGGGATGATGAGGGAGTGATTAGAGATGACTAAGGATAGTGAAGGTCAATGAGAGAGTGATTAGGGGTGATGAGTGATGAATATGAAGTGATCAGGGATGGGGGTGGGATGATGAGTAAGTGACATTAATACAAAGTGTTCATTTGATGTGTGTAGGCCATTAATGTGACTTATGCTACCCCAATCACACCACTTTAGATCAATTTAAAAGTGATTGGTTTAAAAAATTCAAATTTGAGAAACCTAGGAATCCTATAAATTCTAGGAAGTAATTTATAAGGCACAAAAACCTAAAAAATGATTAAATGTTTATAAAAAATGGACATCAATTGAAAATTTTATGCCCTAAAATCCATAGGTTCAATACTGAGACCCTAAAAATGCCTAAGTACTCACCAATTAGATTTTGATAAAATACTTTCCACATCATAAGGTGTGTAACTGCGAGACCAAATCTATTCAATATAGAGTGACCCTAATTTATTATATTTACCAAAACAAATTTTATGTATAAGGATTCCTTATATTTAACATTTATTTTAGTAAATATTAGCTTCAAGTAAATATTACATTCATGTACATGTTCTTGTGATTTTGGGTACAAAATAATAAGAATGCATATGCATTTTCATAACACATATGTGTTACTCATAATGTGTACTCATTCCTCATAATGTGTATGTGTTCCTCATAACACATATGCATTCTTCATAATTCATACACATTCCTAGGTTTGGTAGTTCTAAACTTGAATTAAAATAACACATATGTGTTAAAACCATAATGTGTATGCATTACCAGAAATTTCCATAGAATTGTCCCCCAAATCCATGCACATACCCTATTACAAATGTATTTATAACATCTCTATCTTATATTGTGAAGATGAATATTATATTTTCTAAGATACAATCACATTATACATACATGGTGAAGATTGTCTTTCAATTTATATGAACCATTAATGTTATTAATTGTACATAGTAAATTAGAATTTTATTTGTCTATTATGTATGGACCTTGGCCCTAGGTCCTTGTGTGAAAATTTATTGAATATCTCTATGTGATTTGTTTTTAGTATGTGCGACATTTAAACATGTTCATTGATTTGATCATTTGGCCCTTTATTTTGTGTGACATTTTTACATGTTCCTTATTTGTGACATTATTCATATCCTTTGCATGTGCAATATTTACTTATGTGAAAAGTGAACATTTCCATTATGTGTGGCCATGGAACTTATTGTATGGATTTTCCATTGTTGTGTTTGTGTGCTTAGTGAGCTTGTTACATTTGATGATAATGATGAGTGACATGATCCATATCATGCAATACCTATTATGTATGATTATATTAAAATATAATACTATGTGATTCATTGATACATTTTTATGGGTTTTGCCTCATATGTTACATACATGATTCAAATAGTACATATCTTACTATGTTTAGATAATTTTCACATATGCTACAATATTCAATTATTTCATCTTACTACACATGATATAGTTAACATTTTTTTTGGGATGAGTGACTTTCAGGATACACATTCCCTCACCTCAAAGGGGGGAATTTTAGTGGGATTTTCATACTTGAGATAATCTTACTTCAAAAAAAATTTCGAAGAATTTAGAATGGTTCAAAATCCAATCATTGATATAAATTATGGTGTCATATACCATGCATATGCACTCACAGTATAGGAATAAAAGTTAAAATTCATATAATTTTGGGTGCATGATACAAATTCATACAAAAGCTTCAAACACATTTTAAAAATTTTCATTTACATTCAAATATATATTTTAAAATTATCATAATGGGGGTATGATACAAATTCATGCACACTTTACTATTTTTCAAATTTATGGGGCATGAGATAGATTTATGTCATATTTTCAATACTACTTGCTTTTGCAGACATGGTAGGAGTATTAATGTTCTCTATTTTATTTTGATCATGTATTTAGGAATTAATGGAAAAAGTGGAAATTGAATATACAAGTCATCTATATTGGTTGATTAAGTTAAAGTGCATAATGCATATCTTAGGTATTTATTTCCCTCTAGCATTAATACATGTGAATCCATTGTTGATTCCAACCCATTTTTGTCTTGGGGTTACAAATACAAAAAACACAAATTAAGGTTTATGTGTCCCTAAATGTGTTGTAGTATATATTCATGTTCAATTCAAATTGGGTCTTGATCACCCTCAATTCATCATTATTTCAAATAGGGAACACATTATCTCTTAGTGCTTCATGAGAATCACTAATTCTCTACTGCTCTAAGAAAAGTTACAAGAACATCATTGGTTTCACACATACACATGTACTTATTTCTTTTTATTTTTCAAAAAAACTCAAATTCAATGTATATTTCAATTTTAAATTTCACATATTGACATTAACTACTTTTACATCATAATAGGATTCATCATAAAACACTTTGAATGATTGAAGTTTTTTCACAAAGATAAAGTGTGTTATACACACTCAAGTATATCTTTCATTTTACTTTATTAATTTAATTTTTAGAATAAATGGGGGAATTATAGTCACTCAAATTTGGTCCTAAATACTTGATAATGTTATTTTTGACTAGATTTTACTTTAATTGACTTAAGCACTTAATCTGAGCCTATTTCACCACCTCACTTTATCCTAAGCACCCATATAGACCTATCTCTTTTTAAGTTATTAAATTACATCTATATAGATATTGATAATCACTAAAAACCCTTATAACCATATGTACATGCATCCTAGATCCTAAAATTCACATGATTCTCTTTGGGATTAGATCAACTTGTATGGGTTAATAGTGGCAGTCAGTTTTGACCCCTATGGGTCAATCTTGACTTTCACCTTAGCAATGATTACTTTTAAATTTAGATCCTCCCTCAAAAGTTGGTATGTATTTTTGGGATAGGTAGCATGAGGTTTCCCATTTTATATTTATATAAAGTCACATATAATCCATATATTCTATCACTTGGAAATTTCAATATTGAGGCACACTTATACTATTTCACACTAAGCAAAAATTTAGTGTTATTTGAAAATATGATTTTAATCATTTGAAGAAGTCATTATCCAAGTAAATATCCTATTTTATCTTACTAAAAAAAAATATAAAGTATTTAATCCATTTCTAGATGCATTCATGAAGCAAATGGAACATAATATAAAAAAATAATATAAGTGGGAGAACTACGTAGGCTTAATTTCCCTCCTTAGAGGATTGGACACGTAGGCAAGAGCAGTCTTCATAGGGGTGATTTGGGTCAGCTCAAACTATCACACCCCCTTTTCTATTTACATATTTTTAATTATGAAAATCCCTATTAGGGTTTAAGCTTTGAATAAGTGATTTGAAAGTAATCCATGCACATGTGAAGTGTTTTAAACAACCACAATCATGCCTTGATTTCCATGTTTTATCATAGAGGACAAAATTGACCAATAGAGGACAATAGTGTTAGTCAATAATGTTTTCTTTCTAAAAATATTGACCCTCATCAGATACATTTATAGTTCATATGGCACAACAAAATCAATCTTTGTTGATCTTTTTAACTAATGTTTAGTTTCACATAATTAGATAATAGATAGTAAACAACTAAGTATTTTGTATTGTTCATAATCTATTTACTATTATCATGCTTTATAAATTTTTACATCACTTGATTTATTTTAAATAAATTTATTTAATTATATTTAATGCACCTATTAATTCTAAATTCTGATACAACATAGTATACTTCAAAGAACATAGATAAATTATGATCACCTATTGACTCTAGTTAATGGGGTTTTAGGAGGGTATGAGAAGGATAAATACAAGTTTTATATTTAAATATTCTACAATCCAAATTTTGGTATGAAACCTACACTCATATAAAATTAATAGGAGAGGAAGATATGTGAATAATTTATTCCAAGATTGTCATTAAATAACATTGAAAATAAATAAATGAAGCATAAATGTTAAGCAATATTACTTAACAAAGGTGTGAGCCAAAAAATGTGAGACATGAGTTTTGAAGTGGAAAATTGAACTAATTAGAAAAACTATTAAGAAGGCTTGTCAACAAATATCTTCACAATACACTATTATAAGCAAGAAGAATAGATAAGAGGAGAGAGCTTCAAGAGACAATAAAAGTCAACAAGAGAGGAGGAGGTTACTCTTTAAATAAAGCAAGAGGAAGGAAGAGGAAGTTACAATAATGCCATCATGGACTTACAATACATCCTTAGTGTGTGTCAAATATAATATTCCCTAAAATGTGAAGATAAGTTTGTGATATGTGGGGAAAAAGTTACTTGTGCAAGTAACTCACAAAATCCTACAAAAAGACAAAAGAGGTGAGAGACACCTCATAAATTTAGGATAAAGTGTTTTTATTATAATAATAAATGACACCTAAAATATAGACTTAGTATAAGATAAACTAGCCTAAAGTGAACCCAAATAAGGTTAATATCCAACAATATGTCATAAGATCAACATCTTCAACTCATTCAGTCCCATCTCAATCACTGAGTAGAATGTTACTGTATATCATGACATACAGTTTTGTATACTCTAAGATGCATTTATACTAGTACACTTTATAGATAAATAAATATATGTGTTCACATGAATATCTATAACTTATTTATAATTTATTTATAAATAATAATATCTTTAGTAATTATCCCCAAAATAGGGTTTGTCATTTTTGAATTAATGACCCTAAAGATAAAAAATCTTCCTAACTTAAACCTTGATACTTATTAATTTAAAAATATGGAAGGCATATATGAAATTAATATCTTAAATTTTATTTTATATTGTATTATTAATTTGAGAAGGGCCTTTTACCCTCTTGCATATATGAATTTAATATATCGGTAGTCATTCTACCTTGATCATATTTGTTTCATGTATATGTACATGTAATCGTAGGTGATAGTTTTGAGGTTTCTTATTCAAATATCATGGAATTTATACCAAATCAAACATATCATGTGATCTTACCACAATATATTATGGTATCATAGATTTCCAACTTAGCTTCACTTTGTTGCATGATAATTATTTTCATCTTTGGTAATCATCTCCTCCTTAGTTTTGTGGTTTCCCTATTAAAGTTGTATAAAATGGACCTTACTAGTTTCACAACTTTCATATCTTCTTGGAGAGTCTTCATCAATTCCATTGCATTTATAATTTCTAATAAATCTTTCAAATTTAATTTCATAAAAAATAGAGATATGGTTCTCAAATAATGAAGGTTTGAAAAATAGGATGAGTATAGGCTTATTACATGTTTCCCTTTCTAAATTTATTTATTTTGGCATGTTTTTGAAAATTTATATTTTTTAAATAAAAAATCATAAAAATATAATGTTTTGAAAATTAAAAAATTATCACAAAAATTCCTAAAAATAGAAGCATTCAATCTAGTTTGAAGTTGCAACACATTTCCCCCTAGTTTAGACCTTTATTTTTATAGTTTTGGACATTTTTTTGCAAATGACCCCTTAAGGTTTTGCTCTATTTCTAGCACCCTTGATTTTGATAGGGTGTATCTTTGTCATAGTGTTTTTTTTTCACCATGCATATATTTTTGAGAGATTCATAGTGGTATATATAGTTTATATATATATTTGCTTAATGTTCACAATATTTAAATTTTTTAGATGCCACCTAGATTGTCCATGCTTCAAATTATGATAATTTTTACATACAGAGTAATTTCTTTATGATTTTTTTGTAATTACATATTTTTTTGAGAGGAATGAAATGGTGTAATCATATTTATGATTTGTCAACTCAAATATATTTCACTATTGTATTTTATTTTTTAACTTAGTAATTATTTAATAATCATTTTGTGATACCTCACCTATAAATGGGTACCCATCATGTCATTATCCAAGATTTATTTTGAGGATAGTTTGTTATTGAGCCACATGTGCTTCTTGAAAATGTGGATATTACTTACTTGGATCCTTGTTTAGTGGATTCATTTTAATTATGCCTTGATTACACAAGATATAATTTTCATGGATTAAATGTATCCCATCATTTGTATTTTTGACATCTTTTATAGTGACACCTTCTTGTGGGATTGAGCATTGCCCTCTCAACATTGTCGATTTTTTGGTGTTTAAGAGGTGGGTCATACCCACCCATGTAGTTATTTATATGAGGGAGATTTATAACATATGGGAAATAAATTTTGTGTTCTGCTTATTCAGTTTAATATAAATCTTATTATTCAACATATTTTCCTTTACTTGATTTGTATAGTGGCTTGAACCCCATGTATTCCATCAAAATGGGATGGCATCCATAAGGACCTTGATATTGTTTAGTATTTTTAGAAATTTAGTCAATGGGACTTGTGGCCCATTGAAATACACTTGCACATCATATTGGAGTTTTTGGAAGTAAATTATCATTTTACAAGAAAGCTTTAACATCATCTTTGACACAATAAACTACCTATTAGGAGTTATGCACCTTATTGGAGCACATCTCATGGTAATATTCTTTGATGTCCTTGATTATTATGTAGTAATTTTTGGTGTCTAATTAAGTGGTGAAGACACAAGGAGAGGTGGAATAATTAAGGTTTTACTTTGTCTCCCATGTTGCATGGGTTTCAACATCTATGGACACACATGCACATTTTGTCAAATATTTAATTGTCATATAACATAGACTATATTAATGCATTTCACACAAGGGATTAAAAATCATACTCTCAAACACACATTCACACTCACACATGCCTCTACAATCTTATTTCAATATATTAAATAATTATAGGCTCTCATATAGTCTTTTCTGAACCGATACAACTCTCTATTATGCTTTTTTACCAACTTGTCACTTTCCACTCCAAAAATCTCCAAAAAACCCTCCTTTATTTATATATTGTATCAATATTAACATAATTAAATTCATGGGGCATCTCTTAAACTTACATAACCTACACATAATGTAAAAGAGTAAGTGAAATTCAATTTTTAATATTGACACCTAACTATTATTAGCTGTCAATAATTGTTAGGTGACATTTCAAGTTGAATGACAGTTAGAAAAATTATCATAAATTCACCACCCTTAATCCAATTGATATGAAATTTAAAAAAAAATCATGGAACACATTTTACATCACCCATCTAAATTTCATCATCTAAATCTTAACACATGTTACCTTAGGTTACTACAAGTAAAGAACAACCTTGCCAATTGACACATATTACAAATGACATTTCCAAGAAAAATGGCAATTAATAAAACTTATAAAAATTTAACTCTGTGCATCAAAGTGATATAAAATTTGAAAAATATAAATATGAATACATTTATTATAACTGCACTAAATTTTCTAACCTAATTATTACTTTAGATCTACTATAAGGTAATGAATCATCAGGTTACATAGATGCATTTTCTAGTTGAGTGATAGTTATAAAAACTGTCATAACTTTGTCTCCACTTATCAAATTGAACTAAAATTTGGAACACACCTAATAAAATAAATTTAATTTTATGAATCCAAATTTGGTAACTGAAATATTATTGCATATATTTTTCACAATCATGAACCTTTTGTAGACTGGACAAATGCATCTTCTAGCTAAATTACAGTAACAAAAACTATAATAAATTTTGCCTCACTTATCCAATTAAAATAAATTTTGAAACACTAATTTTAGACTACATTTTATGACATCAATAAAAATTTAGTGATCTAATTCTTGTCGTAGCTATACCATAATATCATTAACCTTATATTAATTAATGCAAGCATAGATTAAAATAAATAACCACAACTTTCATGTGGTATCTCCAAATATTCTAAAATTTATTAAAGATATTTTAGGTGTCATATTATATGATCCCAAAAAATTTAATCATCTAATTCCTTTCGTATCATTACTAAAATTAAGGAGACTTCTTGTCAGTGTAATTATTGGTACACCTCTGTGGTGACTCCAAATGATCTAAATTTTTGTGCAGATGCTGTAAGTGTTAGGTGTTAGAGTAGAGGTTTTATGTTTTACCATATTTATTTATTATGGGATTTTTTAGCTCACTTAGATTTTTCCTATTTTCATGGATAAGCTTGCTTAGGTGTACTTGGAGTTACATTTTGATTGGATAAATAGGAAGTAATTCCCTTGAATAACTATTTTAGGTATGGGATTTGATCTTTCAATATTAGATCTTTGACTACCTTTATTGGGGGAGTTACTCATGCACTCCTATTTTTAGATAGCTCTTGGTGAGCTATTTTTTTTTGGAAGATCGGTTTTGGCTCTTATTTTGTCTGTGCAATATTCTCTTGCATGTGATTTAATTTTCTTGTAACTATTCTTTTGTGTGCATGATTGAATCATGCCTATCACAAACTTGTGCATTTTCTTGATCCAAAGATCTTGGCATCCACTCTGATATGGTATCAAAGCCACTCTAGTATTTGATTGTTTGGTTTTTTTATTGTTGTGAGTTTCATTTGAAATCATGAGATTTATTATTTGCAAATTAAATTTAGTTTTCACAATCCATTTGTGGAAGTTTTTCATCTTTGGTGGAGTCATGTTTTTTTATAGAACTGGTTCATTGGAAACCGTTACCATATTTTTTTTGGTTTCTTTATGACTGTGTGTTTTGTGTGCATTGGTGCATTTTTCTACAAAAAACCTACATGCCACCTAAAACCTTGAGTCTGGTCTCCTCTATTCAGTATTGAGATATGATTGGCCTTAATTGATTCTACGGGTTTGACCCTAGTTTTGTATTTCTTCTAGATGGTCCTCAGCTACAACATTTTCACCTATTGAGACTACTCTCATTGCGTGATTTAGTCAAGAATCAACACAAAACACTCCTATAGTTTCAGACTCTTGAAATTTTCTTAAAAAATAAGCTAAGTCTATTCAAGTTTACCCTAATGTTTTTATGATATTAATTTTTTGCAATAGCTTGATTAAAAACAAGGTCAAATAAACTACTTTTCTTTTAATGCACAAGTAATACATAATAGGATTGGTTAGGTTTATAATTTTTAGTTGATATTTTTTATTATAAAATAATATACTATGGGAAACATTTAGAAGGAAAGTGTTATTAATTTTTTCACTTGCTCACATTATACTTGATTCCTTAAATGCATTATATACTGAGTTAGATATCCTCTTTTGTTTATAAAATCTTGTCTTTTGACTCATTTCACTGATTTCTCAAGATGCACTATTGGCTGAGTCTAACATCTTTTGACTATGCACTTGCAACATTTGGGAAGGTTTATCATTTCATAGTTTAGGGGGGTGTATTGTGTTTTTTGGGGTCACTCTTTGAATTCTACTTTCAATTTCATTTTTCAACAACTTCAATTTGCACTACTATTATTACTCATTTCTACACTGATGGATTCAAGTTCAATCAACCCACTAACTCCCTTTAGCTATCACGAATTGAAAATCAAGATGAAAATAATTATAAGGAATAAGGGTTTGTATAGGATAACCATGAGTTATGAAATTGAACCTAGCATAGATGAAAATATAATTAAGTGGTATAACTATAATGATGAAGCCTATGGGCTATTATGTCTTTCTATAACACCTGATGTATTATTTCACTTAGAGCCTACCAAATCACCTCATGATGTATGGACCATTATAGGTAAATTATTTGTTGAGTAATATGTGATGAGAGGTCATGAGCTTGAGAATGAACTCGTTAGCCTAAGTCTTTTCAATTTTGACACCCTTCAGGGTTTCTTCATTAAGTTCAAGTCTTTGAGATTGTAGTTGAAAGAATGTGGGATAAATAAATAAGATGACCAACTTATTCTTTCTATACTATCTAAACTAGGTCTTGAATATTTAGTCTTTGTATCTAATTTCCATGCCACTAAAAGTGCTTTGGGAACTACATGGAAAATTCCCCTTTTAGATGCTTTCATTATCAACTTAACCAGAGAGCAAGACAAGTTCATCTAGATGGGAACATTGAAGTCCACAAAACCTCAAGCCCTAATTACTAGGAATGGGAAAGCAAAGAATTAAAACAAATAGAAGAATAATAATAACAAGGATTAATAGGAGAAGAAAGAATCAACCTCTATCAAAACCAACACTAAAGCCTCCTCTTCTAATGGAAAACTTAAGAAAGAGAAGGTTAAGTGTGCCCCTTGTAAGAAAAATGGGCATGATGAAATCAAGTGCATGAAAAAGAAAATAGATCACCTAACTCATCTCATTGAGAATAAAAACATAGGTGTTATTGAGTTCATCAAGCATAATTCATCTAGCCAAGATTATACTAAGGCAAAGGGTAAGGGGAAAGAGAAAGAAAAGAGCAAGGATCTAGTAGAAGTTATAGATTCAACATATTAATGGGTTATTGACTTGGGTACTTCTCACTACATGGGATATTCAATAGTTGAATTTTATTCTTTAGAGCCTTTATCATGTTTTCTATCAGTTTGGGTGATGACACTTCTATACCAGTTACAGGGAGAGGGTATGTTGAAATGGAAGGAGCAACATTAAATAATATTCTAAGTGTCCCTTTCTTTTCAACCAATATCTTATTAGTGTATCAAATCACTCATATCAACAAAGGTATGAGGGTTGAGTTTTTACCAGATTTAATTATCATCATGGAGTTGTATAGTGATTTTATAGTGGTAGTGGGTAGGGAAGATGACCAAGCTAGGTTATACAACTTCTCACATTTTCACCTGATTCTTCTCTGAATTCATTACTGACTCATTCAAATGGAGTTACAAAATTATGTCATGAGTGATTTTTCCACATTAACTATAGCTACCTTGAACAACTTATCAAAAATGACATGGTCATAGGCTTGCCTCAAGTTAATTCTCTAAGGGACTATAAGGTTTGCTCTCTCAAATATCATCCTAAAGTAAAATTTGACAAAGGCAAATCTTGGACGGATTCACAAGCATTGGAGTTAGTACACATTGATGTATCTAGGCATTTTTCAAGTCTATATTTTATAAGGGCTAAGTACATTCTCACTTTCATTGATGATTTATTGAGATATACATGAGTCTACTTTATTAAGAAAAAGTATGAAGTGTTTGAATATTTTCAAGACTTCAAGGCACTTATTGAGAAACAATTTGAGAAATCCATCAAGGTTCTTTAAATAGATAATGGAGGTGAATATGTCAGTAACTAATTTGAGTAGTTTTGCACCACAGAGGGGATTGATCTGAAATGGATAATTACTAGCAATCCTTTACATAACAGAGTTATAGAATGAAAGAAAATGTCCTTGAAAGAGATGGTTACTTATATGATTCACTCTAATTCCTTGGCACATTAGTATTGGGCCAAAGTCACTAATTGTGCTTGTTATATTGATAATAAGGTTCTTCACAAAGATTTAAAAGGAATAACACCCTTTGAAGATTGGCATGGAGGGAAACCTAATGTTAAGTACCTTAAGGTTTTTAGATCTCCATCTATGGCATGGATACCAAATAAGATACACAAAACTATAAAACCTCACTCCAAGCCTTGCATCTTTTTAGGTTATCCATATGGTGTCAAAGGGTACCAAATTATACATCCAACCACACATGAGTTGTTTATAGAGAAAAGTATTCACTTTCAAGAGAGTCTCAAAGACTTAGCACTTGACACTTCTCTTTCATCTGATTCATTTAGGCTTGATGATTCTTATTTTGACTTAGATCATCCATAACATGTTCCTAATATAGTGTCTTCTTATTATTCTTCTAGTTTTTTCATCGAGGGTAGTGATGGGGAGTCTTCTACATCCACATCTAGTCATGTTTCATAAGATGAGGAGTCAACACTTGACTCATCCACATGCAGGCCCCTTTAGTCTAGTTAGACACTTCAGAGTGTAGACACTTGGGTAAGGGATCTATTAGATGAAAAATGTACTCAGGTAGATTATCATAATGGTCCACATGATTTATTTTCTTTGGTTTCATATCCATAAATTTTTTGAGAGGCTTCAAGTATACTTGAGTGGGATAGTGTTATTTAGGAATAATATTATTCCTTAATCAAAAATCACACTTAGGATTTGACTTCAATTCCTAAGGGAAGGAAGATGGTTTGATGTAGGTGGATATATCAGACCAATTTTATATCAAATGGGTCAATCAATAGTATAAGGCATGATTTGTCACTAAGGGTTTTTCATAGGTAGTCAACATTGACTACTCAAAGACCTTTGCACCTATTAAAAATATGACTTTGATCTAAATCACATTATCTATAGCCACATAACATGGTTGGGATATACATTAGATGGATGTGAAGACTACCTTTTTTCATAAATACCTTGAGGAAGAGATCCACACAGAGTAACCACCTAGGTTTATTCAAGATTCACCCTTAGTTTGTGGACTTATGAAATCAATCTATGGCCTTGAATAGGGACCTTGGGCTTGGTATGCTAAGATGGATTCTTTCCTCATTACTTCAAGTTTCACCATGTGCCATTCAGACCCTAATGTATACTTCTTATAGTAGGATGATTCTTTACTGATACTGGTCTTTTATGTTGATGATCTTTTGATCACTGGGAGTTCATCATCTATTGTGGTGGTGAAGATAGATCTATAAGATAGATTTGACATGACTAACTTGGGTCTTCTACATTAATGCCTTGATATTGAGATTTCATAATCTAATTTAGGGATTTCACTTGCATAGCCCAAGTATGTTCTCGATATTTTGGCTCGATTTCACATGGATAATTGTAATCCATATTTGGCTCCATTTTTATTAGGAGTTAAACTTGAGGCTAACTATTATAAACCTTTGGTTGATATCAATTGATATATATAACTTGTCAATAGCCTCATTTATCTGATTCATACTAGGCTTAAAATTCATATTTAGTAGGTATTATTTCATAACTTATGCAAGAACCCCATGAGCTGCATTGAAAATTAGCCAAGTGGATACTCAACTACATTTAGGGATATTATAGATTTTGCATAAAGGTTGACTTGGTTAGTTTTTTAGATTTAGATTGGGTTGGTGATACTCAAAATTGTAAGTTCACTTCAAGTTATAGTTTTTATTTGGGTCTCTAACAAGAAGAAAAATACTATTGTTATATCATCCACAAAGGTAGAGTATAGGGGATTTGTTAATGCAGCTATTGAGTCTATTTGTCTTCAAGGAATTCTATTTGAGTTTAGAATTATTTTTAGGTAGCCCACTATCATCTATTGTGACAACCAAATTACTATACAAACATGCAATAATCTTGTTCAACACTAGTGGACCAACACATTGAGATTCATATGCATTTTATCTAGGAGCTTAATCATGGTCAGTTCATCAACTCTAGGGGAAAGTGCACAAAGTTTGGGGAAAAAAAGTGGCCTACCCATGGACATGATTTTCCTAAAATTTTAGAAATCTAAACTTCTATAGATAATTTGAGATATCTAGACTCCAAATTTGAAGATGGTGTAAGAACATGAAATGTATCATTTTGATTCTAGTTTCCAAAACACTATTTTAAAAAAAACTGGTTAAGTATAACTAGGTCAAACATCTAAAATATAAATAGGAAGTCTTATTTTTTGAAAAAAAAAAATTAGATAGATGGTCGTGTGGTGCACCATTTTTTGAGCAACGTTTAATATTATTTGAAACCCTTTGGGGAAATTTAGATAAGATCTTCTAGTTTTTGACCTATATTTTTTTATATTTTTTTGATCAATACTTTTTTTAATGATTTTTTCAAGTAAATAAATCCTCAAAATTGACAAAAAATAGATACTCATCTTTGTGAGATGCCTAACTACCTCAAAAAAAATGAAAATTAGTATTTTTTGAATGTGTGTAGAATAGGCCTAGTTTGTGACCATATAACTCATTTTTCACTTGGATCAATGAAATACAAATTACATGAACATGTATAGGCATGTATATTTGTGGCATGTAGTGACCTAAAAAAGGTATAGTTAGAAATCAACATAGTTTAAAACCTTGAATTAGTCCAAAAATTATAAAAATCATATTTTTGGATAGAGGAGAGCATGTTCATCATGATGGTATTAAGTTTTTGAATTTTTACATTAAAATTCATAGTGTATTTGGTGATCAAAGTTGAATTTTGTTATTTTTATCATAACTCTTAGATTCTACTATATATTGACAGGTCCAAGCCTTAGGCTCAGGAATCCAAGCCATTCCTAAGCCAAAAGGTGCGGGATTTGAATTCAAATTCAAATAACATGATCATGTTAATGTATAATGTGATGACATTAATAGATAATGTGATCACATTATTTTAAAAGTAATAATATGATCATTTTATTATTATTTTTCCCATTAATGTACTGAATATGTGGATGGAGTGAACCTTGGGTAATAGGTAATGTGATCATGTTATCAATAATGTGATGGCATTATCAATAACATAATCATTACATTTATTTCCTTATACTTTAAATTTATTTTAGTAAATACAAGAAATTATGGTCACTCTGCATCTAATAGAGTTGGTATCATAACTACACATCTTATGATGTGCAAAATAATTTTTGAAAATACAATTTGGTCAATACTTAGGCATTTTTACGGTCTTGGTATTAAACCTAGGGATTTAAATACATAACTTTTTAAATTGATATCCATTTTTCATAAACATATTGTAGTTTTTTAGGTTTTTATGACTTTTAAATTGATTCTTAGCATTTATAGGAGTCTTAGGTTTGCTAAAATTGAATTTTGAAAACTAATCACTTTTAACTTGATCAAAAGTGGTGTGATTGAGGTAGTGTAAGTCATATTGATTACATACACACATCAAATGACCACTTTGTGTTAATTTCACTTATTCATCATCCCTCCTTCATCCTTGATCACTTCCTACTCATCCCTCGTTACACCTAATCACTCTCTTATAATTACTCATTATTCCCAATCACTCCCTCATTGACCCTCACTATCCCTAGTCATCTCTAATCACTCCTTTATCATCCATAATCACTTATCCATTGACCCTCACTATCCCTAATCATCCTTAATCACTCCCTTCTCATCCTTCATCATACCTAATCAATATTTTCTCATCCCTATTCATTCCCTCCTCATCCCTAATCACTCCATCATTGACCTTCATTATCTCTCATCATCTCTAATCACTTAGGTTTATCATCCCTAATCACTCCTTTATTAACTATCACCATCCCTCATCATCCCTAATCACTTCCTCATCATCCCTCATAATACCTAATCAATATTTCCTCATCCCTCATCATCATTAATCACTCCCTCATTGACCCTCACCATCCCTCATCACTCCATCATTGACTCTCACCATCCCTCACCATCCCTAATCTCCCCCTTATCATCTAACATAATTATATTATATAAAAATATCTTTGATTCCAATCATATGTTATTTAATCCATTATAATATAAATTAACTTTTTTTATATTTTTTATATTGTCAATACCCATTTGTGATAGTCAATTTTATTACTGATTGAATTAGATGATCTTCTAAATTTATAGTCAAGTAACATAATTACTAACACAAAATAGAGTTTAAATTTTAGTTCATTAAATTATCTTTTTTGTGAAGCTGACTAGATGAAAATTTATTTGGATTTGCCTTTGGTAGGTTGGTTCAAAAGATAAAAATTAAACACAAATCTCTTGTATAATTTTCTAATTCTGATAAGATTTGAATTAGATGGAAAGTTATTTAGTGTTTCCCATTCCTATATGACTTCAATATAGGTTAGGTTCACACATGCACTCCTTGTGTGTGTAATGTATCCCAAATATTTTATCTCTTGCATGAAAAATGATTATTTATTCACGTTATCATAAATATATGTTTCTGTAAAATGTGAAATACTAGTTCAGCATGGTTTAGATGTTCATCCCATGTTTTCTAACAATTAAGATGTCATCAAGGTAGATTTAAAAAATGACATAGGTAAATGGCATGAGGATGTCGTTCAACATCTCAATGAATGAATTTGATACATGAGTTAACCTAAAAGGCATAATCTACTTGTCAATCAATCCTTCCTTTTTTTTTAAGAGTATATTCCAAATGTCTATAGGTTTAACATGAATATGATGATACCCAAACTTAAGATAAATTTTGGAAGACTTCTACACTATGGATATAGAATAAAAATGCCTTAATATTTATATGAGGATAATACTTCTTCACTTTAATCTTGTTAATATTTTTTTAATTGTTTTAAAACTTTGGGACAAGCATAATTAGGATTTTAAAAGGTAATGATTTGAGCATGATGTGTCCATTATCCATGATTTCATGGATCTACCACTTGATCTATTCATTATCTAGAAATGATATGTTGTATAAAGAGGTTTAAGGTAGAGGTCATTAAGGGATCAAATCAATATCATTATTTAGTGTATAGTATGCAGGAACTTATTTAGGTGACTGAAAGATATCCTTATATTCATCTAGTTTATGGCTTAATTATTTTATCTTTGTTATTGTTGGTTAAACTAGACTATGATATGGTGACATAAGGATGTTATTACATTTTCTTATTACCATCAAGAGTATACTTATTACTATAACTGATAACATCCTTGTTCTTCCTAGCACTAATGACTGAAGGCTTACAAACTAATTATAAAATATGGTATTTTAGATCATGACAATCTATCACAAAATTTCAAGGATTTAATTCATAGACTACATGTCAATGGTAAATATATGGTTGATCACATGTAAAAAATCACACAACTCAAATGGTGAGATGTCACAAAGGATTGCATCTTTGAAAAGTTTAATTTGTTACACTAAGTTACACTACTAGGTGATCCATTTCTCAATGCCTACACTAGACCATACACTAACATATGGTTATGGATTATGTATAAATTTTGAGTTTAATTTTTGAAAATATGATATAGGATAAATTAAATTCTTCTAACTTCCATTGAAAATGATGAAGTGTATTAGCTCACCATTTATCTCAATATTTTTAATTCATATAATTTTTTGTTGTGGGAAGTAGAGATATTATTAGTACTAACCATATCATTAGGTTCATAATTTATTATCTACTTACCTTTTTATAGTGATATATAAATTGTACCCACTTATCAAGATGTGAAAGTAGAGAGCTCATAGTGTGACACTCTTCATTGGATTAAAAATTGAAGTTATGAATTAATCACCACTTCCCAATCTTGGACTACTTGTTCTAATCATTTGAAAATTATTTTCCACTCTCTGGTATGATGACTCAATCAATAGACATACAAATAAAAGGGATTCAATGTAATTATTTAGATCATAAAATGTCCTCATAGGAAAAGCAATTGATTGGTTTTAGGAAATCACATAGCTTGGTGATCCTCATGTATTTACTACCCATTTTTGGTGTTATGGTGGTTTTACTTGCTTCTCTTTTTTTGGTAGATTTTTAATTGTGAATTACATCATTTATAATACACCCATATATTTTCATAGGTGTTAAATTTTTATGATTCAAATTTTCCTTCACATCATTTTGGTCACTATGTATTATATTTTATTCTATAACTCAACTCTCAACTTGTGCCTCCTAGAATTTTTAAACCCCAACAAAATACCACCATTAAGGTATTGGATGAGTGATTAAGGATGAGGAGGGACAAGGAGGAATTGAGTAGAGGTGATGAGGGAGTCAATAGGGATGATGAGGGATGGTGAGGGTTAATGAGGGAGTGATTAGGGATGATGTGGGATGGTGAGGGTTAATGAGTGAGTGATTAAGGGTGATGAGGGATGAGGAATGAGTGATCAAAGATGATAAGGTATGATGAAGCAGTGATTAGGGATGATGAGGGATGGTGAGGGTCAATAAGGGAGTGATTAAGGATGATGAGGGAGTGATTATAAATTATGAGTAATGGTGATGATCAAGAAGGGAGTGATTAGGGATGATGAGGTACAAAGAGGGAGTGATTATGAATGATGAAGCAATGATTAGAGATGATGAGAGAGTGATGGTGAGATATAATGAGGGAGTCTAGGGGGTGATTACAGATGATAAGGGATGGTGAGGGTCAATGAGGGATGATGAGGGATGAGGAGTGAGTGATTAAGGTTGATGATGGATAGTGAGGGTTAATGAGGGAGTAATCAAGGATGATGAGGGAGTGATTAGAGATGACTAGGGATAGTGAGTGTCAATAAGGGAGTGATTATAGATAATAAATAATGATTAAAGAGTGATTAGTGGTGATAAGGGATGAGTAAGAAGTGATTAGGGATGAGGGAGGGATGATGAACAAGTGAAATTAAGACAAAGTGGTCATTTGATGTGTGTAGGTCATCAATGTGACCTATACTACTCCAATCACATAACTTTGCATCAATTTCAAAGTGTGTAGTTTGAAAACTTCAAACTTGACAAACCTAGGACTCATAAAAATTCCAAGAATCAATTCAAAAGGCACAAAAACTAAAAAAAATGACTATATGTTTACTAAAAATGGACATCAATTATAAAAATTGTCCTAAAATCCCTAGGTTTAATACTTAGACCTTTAAAATGCCTAAGAACTGAAAAGATTGGATTTTGAAAAAATATTTTCCACATCATAAGGTGTGAAAATTTGAAACCAACTCTATCAGATATAGAGTGACCCTAATTTCTTATATTTACTAAAATAAATTTAAAGTATAAGGAAATAAATGTAACAATACTTTAAATTTAGACTAGTAAATATAAGCTTCTGGCTCAAGTTGAGATCATGTGCAACTCCACATGCTTTTATGTGAAAAATAATAGGAATGTGATTGCATTATTAATAATTTTATCACATTACCTATTACCCAAGGTTCACTCCATCTAAATGTTTACTAGTTTAATTTACAAAATGACATTAACGTGACTGTGTTATTATTTTTACACTAACATGATTGTGTTATATGTTAATGTAATAACATTATAAATTAATGTGATCATGTTATGGATTGATAATTTTTGATCTATAATTTAAATAACATGATTGTGTTATGTCAATAACTTGATCACATTATTTAATAAAATAGTAGCGTTACTAAAAATGTCCAAAAAATTGTCCCCCAACTCCATGCACTTACCCTAAGATTTTGTTAGTCTTCAGAGTAGGTTACATATATCTTTACCAAACCCTTCACTAAGATCAAGTTAATTCATCTGTGGGCTCTTCTTGGGGTGTAGTCTACATCAACAACAACATCATCTTTGGGGGTGGCTTCTAGCCTCTTGTTTTATTCCCTGTCTTTCTCTTTGTTTTTTTTTGGTGGGGGGGGGGGGAAGGGTTCTTACATGTTTTCTCCTTTTCTCTATTTTATGGGAGATTTCTTTTTATTGGATACTTCATCAAGCCTAGTTATAGGACCCATTTTTTTACACTAACCACATAAGCCATTCTTATGGGGAGTGTTAAATTAGGGGTTTTATTTTTTCCCATATATATTTATTATGGGTTTTTCCCCTCACTTTGAGTTTTCCTACTTTCATAGATAAGATTGCTTAGGTATACTTGGAGTTACATTTTGACTGGATAAATAAGAAGTAACTCCCTTTATCAAATATTTGGGTATGGGAGTTACTCTTCTATTATTACCTCTCTAACCACCTTTCTTGGTAGAGTTATTCATGCACTTCTATTTTTACATCTCTCTTAGTGAGCTATTATTCTATGGAATATTGGTTTTGGCTCTTATCTTACTTATGCAATATTCTCATGTATGTGATTTCATTTTCTTGTAACTATTATTTTGTGTACATGCTTGAATCAACATGCCTATCATAAACATGTGTATTCTCTTGATCCATATATCTTGGCATCCACTCTGATATTAGGTTCTATGATCCCACCAAGTTTTAGCATCCAATTCCTTTTGGATCATTATTGAAAGTAAGTAAACTTATTTCTAGTGTTATAATTGATATGTTTTTGCAGTGGCTCCAAATGGCCTAAAAATTAGTACATGTTGTGTCATATTATATGACCTCACAAAATTTCATCTACTAATTCATACCATAGTTGAAGAACCATTTCCAACAAGTTTTTTTGGCTTAACAATGTCTATAGATTGATAGAAATAGTTAAAAGCTCTCTACACTTTTCATAGTAAATGAATACTTTTGAAACATATTTTAAAGAGGTAAATAAGCTCATACAAATAATGCCACAACTCAAAAACCAAATAAATTACATCTCACCCTATTTATGATTCATCTAAGATTGTACAAACCCTAGGATGCTCTTGCATCAAATACTTGAGGTTTATAAAATTTGAGCTCCAACTCACATGGACGAGATAAGTAACAAAGCTACTCTTTTGGTCATGAGGTAAAGTGACCATGGAATCCACTTCTAACATACTAATTAAATTAGTTAGTTTTTCTTATTCTTCCTATTCCATTTTTAGCTCCTACATGTTGGTTTCAATCCTATTATCTTCTCATTTATACTCTCTCTCCTTATGCTTATGGTATTTGACTCACCACAATCTTTCTCTTTTGTGGGATTTGACCCACCATAGACTGTCATCCTATACAAAAGGCATAACCATATCTCAATTAGTTCACATGTGGGCTAAAACCCACTCTCATCCATCCAAAACCATCAAGATGATATTTCATGCATCTCATTCTCCCATATGGGCTCAAACCCACCATAGTTTGACCACTTCTCCTAAATCCCTCTTGTCTTTGTTCACATCTTGTCCAATTGACTACAAGATCACTCTTAAAATCACATATCCCTATTTTTAGCTACTAATTCATGGCTACAATCTTATATATCATCCCTAATCTCAAAAAAATTAAATCAACATACAGTAGGGCATCTAAATGATATCCCATAACATCAAGAATAATATCAAGGATAGTTCTTACCTTCACTTCTTTTACTATCTGCATTGATTCTACAATTAATCTCTCTATCTCATCTACAACATCAGATTTCTCTTCACATATTATGGAATACATACTCATTAATAACTCCTACTTACAATTGGTGAGCTCAAAAAAATTACTCTCCATACATGTAACATCAAGTTTCTCCACACATACTATGGCTGATATCAAACTTAGTTTTACTCTCTCATCCATCACCATGTTATAATATTGATCTATGTCAAGCTTTAGCTTCTCAAATCCTTCACCATCATTCAATTGTTCATGTGACAACTCTCTTTCCACATACTATTGTAAATAAACATTCACTTGCACATCATATTGAAAACAATCATTCTTCCATGCTCTAACACTCTCTTTTGTCTCCATATCAAATTAAAGACACTCACCCAAGGCTATAATATCATCACCAAATAACTCTCCAATCATCATTTCCATATCAATATCTTATATATTTTATTTAATTTGCTTGTCATACAAATGAGCATGTTGGATTACACCACACTTATTCCTTTTCTTAAATACTTTCTTCATAGTTGGACCTACACATTGCACAAACACATTATGGGAAACAAAATATACTTCATGAAACTCATTCATCACTCTGGCATGGCCCAAGGACATGTTATCTAACTCCTCTTTAATGCTAGCATACTTCTCAAGATTTTCACTCTCATAATGAATTGCTAATGGGCCATTTTCAACAACACTCATGGTTGTTTTTTTCTCCTCAACATATTTAACTTTAGCCCTTTCACATGACTAATCCTTCACAATCATCTCTTTGTGTCCACTTTTTTGCACAACTTCTACATCCAATGCTTCCACTATGGAAACCTACAAATATTTTTGACTACACTCTTCAATTTACAACTCTACATGGTTTTAATCCTCATCCATCTCTAATTATACATGGATATAATATTTAATCACCTAAAACTATACATGTCTAAAATGTTCATTAAATTATATCATTCTTTGGTTGTCCTCAACCCTTCTACCATCCAAAATAGAATTTGCAAGCTCATCTTCATCATGAACTAATGACAAATCAGCATTTTTTTCACTCATGGGACTTCGTAATCTCTTGCTCTTCATCACACAATGGGCCTCCATCTTTTGCTTAAACTAATATCACCTCTAAATCATCCATCAAAAGTATTTATTTATATATGAGTTGTTCATAGCTTATATCCACAATGTTATTCTAAAAATCATAATTACGCTTTATATATAGAAACCTTACCTTGTTTCCCTCTAAGATAACTTGCTCTTTAATGCACCTATGTTTCTCAAAGTAGTATTTGATTGCTTACATGATAACTCCCAATTATTATTACCTCTCTTAGAAATATGTTTCTCACCAAAACCCTCAAGCCTCTTCACATGATTGTAATTTTAGGTGAAAAAATTGATCAAACATCTTAGAAATTGTATGTTCCCACTCACAAACCTTTCTCTTACCTTTCCTTTGTCTCTTCACTTATAGATATTTCCAATGTTACAACTCCACACAACTATTTTTATTCATCCTTCACCCTCATGGGGTTAAAAAAATTCATGTCCACCAAAGATAACACAAGATCAACTATCTAATTCATGGTCTATTTTGGACTTTTTTTCCCACAAAATAAACAAATATCACAAAGAGATTTACCATTTATTCCACCATAACCTTGGGTGGTCTCTTCCGTTTGCTAACATATTTTCTTCCAATTGCTTGGACTATTTCCAAAGCATATATCTAAACTTATAGGGACAAAAATGCCATTGTAAACTATTTATCATCACCATCACATGTAATTAAACCATCATCACCATGTGCAGTCTTTCCCATCACATTCAATCACTCTTGGAAAACTTTCAACATCTCTATCAACTCAGCCATCTCACTTTCTATTCTATTGTGTGTCATTTTTTACCATGAATTAGTAGGATCCTCTTTCGTAACCTATAAAAAAATCCAAATTGAAGCTCTCACAAAATCCTTCACATACATTCAACCACCTATGTAATCTTCTCAACAACTTGAAATCTCTATGTAGACTTCTCTCTCATAGCCAACAACACATAATGAGAAGTTTATCACAACTATAATGAAACTAGCTTATTTTGATATTTATTGGTGTAGACATAAGGATAGGGGGACAAATTAATATATACCTTTATCTCTCATGTTTTAAGGGTTTCAACATCTATGGACACACATGCACATTTTGCCAAGCAATTGATTGTCACATAGCAAAAAATTTATTAATGCATTTCACATAGTGGAATACAAATCATACTCTCAAACCCACAGTCCCACTCACACATGCCTCTACAAGATTATTTAAATATATGAAAGAGTTATAAAATCTCATACAGTCCTTTCTGAACCAATACAACTATTTGTTCTACTCTTGGAGATTTTCTCTCCTTCACTAGCTTGTCTCTCTCCCCTCCAAAAATCTCCCCAAAAGCCTCCTTTATTTCTATATTGTATTCCTCTTAACATCCCAAACTTTATGTGATGTTTCTTTAACTTAAGTATCCTCCACATAATGTAGAATAATCAGGCAAAATTTAATTTTCAATATCAACACCTAACTAATAATATCTATTATTAATTATTGGGTGACATTTCAAGTTGAATGATAGATAGAAAAATTGCCATAACTTCACCACATTTAATATAATTGGCATCTAATTTGAACCAAAAATCATATACTAAATATTAAATCACATTAAAAAAAATTAATCATTTAAAACTAACACATGTTATCATAGGTTACCACAAGTAAAGAACAACCTTGTTAATTGATTTTAAGTGTGGAAGAAGTATATTGATTTTAAGTAGTATATGCTCAAGAAGAGGTATATTTTTGGATTTTAAGTGTGGAAGAAGTCTGACATTTTTCACATCCTTTCCTTTATTGGTGAGCCATACCATAGTCATTCTAAATACTCATTGAGTTTGAGTCTCCAATGATGTTACCTCCCCTTAACTACAGTCAATCCTAGGAAGAGGTGTAGGCTTGATGCCTTGTGATAATTAATTTACATCCACCACTTCACCATCATATTTAATATTTAAATCATCAAGAATATCCACAATATTGAACTTGGTTACTTGGTCTAGTGTGAAGCAGGTGTAGTCAAGGAGTTTTACCTCCCTTTCATCATCAAAATTGATCAAAAAATCCTCATAATATGGGATGTGTTTAAAATACCCACTCAAAGTGTGATATATTAGTCCCATCATATCAAATGAAGGAGGCTATGAAATGATTAGAGAGTGACCCATGCCATGTTTATTTCTACTAATTTAGCCTTATGTAGTGTGACATAGGAGTATTTATCAATAGTCATTAGAAAATGAATGCTAACATATTTATGTTTAAAAACTAAAAGCTTATGTGTATCCATTAGTTGTCACACTAGTTTCATGAGCGTCCATCTATCATATATATACCTTGGAATCATATAAAGTAAAAAATCACATTTGCATACCCTAATGTAGGAAAAGGTAGAGAGCTCTATAAATTAACCACCCCATCTCAAAATATCTATAGAATAAACAATGGAGAATAACTGATTATAAGGATATGCGTCAAACATTTGAATGACAAAGTGAATAAAAGTATTGTTGACATGACAAAAATGTTTATAACTTTCACTTATTGTCAGTTGAGGATATTATTCATATATTTGAGAGGCAGACATTAGACCCACTATGGACAAGTTGTAGAATTTTCTCTGTGTAATAACTTAGATGAGATATGATGTAATATAAAACTTATGGATGGTAATTACCTCACACAACTATTTGTGAATTGAGTCACAAATCAATTTGGCCCAATTGATGTACTACTTGTTGGCATGAATAATATGGATATATTGAAACATCCATTCATTATAATCATGTACCATGGGACTTCCAACCACCCTTTTTATAAGAGTAACAATATCATTGATTCCAAGCTTGAAATCCTATTGGGAATCACCTTGGGAACTGTAAACACCAAGGGTTTAGGTTTATCAAGCCAACATTTATTTAAAGATTTGAGAAAATTATTTTTATTACCATCATGAAATTATTGAGTTATTTTTAGAGTGATTTCCACAAAAACCTTATGGTTTGATATCTTCAACATATCTTAAATGTATTCAGGACTAAGTCTCAGGATAATTAATTCCTAGTTTTGGGCACCACACAAAGATCAAAATAAAAATAATTGAGGAAGCCACTGTCATATATGATTTGTGTCTAATAGTTCTTGAAAAGGGAATTTAATGTTCTCTATAAATCCTCCATATTAATTTGTCCCAAGTTCATGTCAGTGACTTGGAAGATGTTAGAATCAATGTTGGAGGGGCGTTGACCCCTTAAAATTAGTACTTCATCTCTCTAACTTTCTTCTTTTCAATCTTCTTAGGTGTTCTAGACATTTGATAACTGTAATAGTGATAAGAGAGAATGAATTAGGGAAGTAGAGTACTAATGGGAATGAGAAAATGGTAAAAAAAGGGCAGGAGGAGGGGAGGCATAAGTAGGAGGTTGAAATGTAGTTGTGAAGTTTTGATGTAGAGTAAGCAGGGAAGTTTGATGTTAGGATTTCAAGGGTTCATAGCAGTAAAAAAACCTAATGCAAGGTAAGAAAAAAACTCTAACATTGGGGTTTTAGGGATGCATAAGGGTGTAAATATTTGATGCATAGGAAGTGAAAAATTTGGATTCTAGAAAGGTGAAGATGCCAAAAATTCCCAAGTATTTTAGTGAGAAACTGACGATGCAAGAGATATCAATGGAACAACAAGTCAATGTAAATCAATGAAAGGAGGAAGCACTACCTACAAGGAAAAAATTCAAAGAAACTAAATCAAAACCCTAGTCATTTATACCATGGATAAAATTAGAGGAAACCTTGATATTAATGCTTTTTCAAATGACTATAAATGACAAAATATCTTTGAGAATGAAGAAACATGATCGTAAAACTCAAAATATTATTTTTTGAGTGATTGAAAATGATAGAAATGACTTATTAAATATCATTGGTAAAAGGCCCCCACATTTGTAGGACTCAACCCTCATTAATGAGGGTTGTTTTAGGGGTTGTTGGTTGCATTTTAGTCATTGAGGTCTAATGACTGCATTGTAATCTTGGAACCCTAACCTAGGAGAAACAAAAATTGTTTATCTTTTTCAAAACACTATTCTTTTAATTACCTAAGATTTTTAGGGAGTTTTAAAGGGGTACCCAAAATATCATAACTAGAGAAATTTTGGGGAAACAATTGGCTCTGATTGGGGACTTGTATTTGATGAATGCAAGGATGAAATCCAAAATTTAAGGTATTTGTAGGCTTGGCTTGCATGATCATTAAGTTGGGATACAAAGACATTCTGAATAGAAAACTTCACAAGATCAAAAAATGAAAATAAAAAAAGAATAAAAATAAAAACAAGAAAAAGAACAAAGGATGGGAAAGAAAATAACCAAAAAACAAACACAACCAAAATCCTAAAACTAAACTAGATTCTGATGGAACTAGTCTAAATTACTTGAAATTTTTTAGATACTTCCCACTATAAGGAAGGAGATGTGTGACATCCATGTAAGGCAAATAGTATGTGGTATCTCTATAAAAGTGATGAATCTTAAACATATCTTTCCATAAAGAATCAAACTTCCTATAACTACCCTTTGGTTCATGCCTTTTATCCCATAAAAGAGAAAAATCAACAATCTAAAAATCTCTCTAATGGGCCTTCTTGTCAAAAAGTGTTTTCACCTTCTATTGATGATCTATAATCTTGTCAATTACTATGAATCTTTCTTCTTCTAATTTTTTCAAGTACAAAATCCTTTTATCCAATGAATCCTTAAAGCTTTGATCTTCAACTACCTTAGTATTGACGTCAACATAACTGCATTTCTAAAAATTGAGACCCTTGAGACACTTTGAAATTTAACACTAAAACCATGACTTGCTTTGAACATTATTAGAATTTGAAAATCATGCACTTTGATAAAGTTGGCCTATTGGTTCATGGTTTTAATTTAAGGTTATCTAATGTTGCTAATATTTTCCCTTCATGTGATAAGTTACAGGTTTCATGAAGCTCTTGTTAATGGATCATGCTTAAAATTTATAGATTGACTCCATTCAGGCCTTCACTAGTCTTTAGTTTGTGAAAAGTTTGGGCCTAGATTCATTTTCAAAAACCCTAGCATAAACCCTTGGTTTAAATTTGTATTTGGTAGGAATGCATTTGGTGGGAATATTTTGAATTTTGACTTAAGCTTAATTTTTATGTTAAGGCTTAGTTGTGTTTATTAACATGACCAAACCTTAACCTAAAAGTCTTGCTTGGTCCCTTTTATTTTTGCCCTTTATTTCTTGTATTTTTAACCAATTCTAATGATCATGTTGGTAGGGTCACTTTTATTTTCCTAAGCGTGGCCCCTTTTGTTACCTATTTTAACCTAAATTCTTAATTCTAAAGCCCCATTCATGTTTATCAACATGAATGAGACCTTAGCCTTAACACTTTAACATAAGTTTTTATTTTCAACTAGGTCCTAACTTAAAAACCTTGCTTCTTCATAGATCTGATGAGCTTTGCCTCATCACTCCTCTTGATTAGATGGCATGAAGGAAGCCCAAGGATCCTAAAGCCTTCACCCTTTAGAAAAATCCCATGGCATCACAAAGATCATGATCGATGGCCCATGCTTAAGTAGAGCCGAAGATAAGATGGTCTGAGAACAATTAAGCTTGAGTGGGTGCCATTATTAAACATAAGACTTAATATTAAGTTTTATCATAAGGCCTTATTATATTTTTCAATACAAAAAGATAGTTTAAAACTTAGGTTTTCAACTTTAATTATTCAAAGGAACCAATCATGTGTAAGCATCTTAGATCATGATCAATGGCTCATGGATGCTTGTATAGATGATGATTAAACAAAGCATGGATAACATTGAAAATTCAAAAGGCCCAAGAAGCCCCATGGAGCCACCATGTGGTGATATCACATACAGTAAATTTATGAGCTTAAAATTGACATTTTTACAATCATCATTTGACATTCATGAGGCCGTCATTGACATCTATGAGGCTATCAAATTCAAGCTTGTATAACATTTCTACTTAAATAAAGAGGCATGTTTTATACCATTCTATGGGTCATTTAATATTATGTTTAGCATAAAATGCTTTAACCTAAGTATGTGGCATGTTCATTAATATGAAATAGACTTAGCTAAAAGCATTTTAACCTAAGTCATTTATTATAGCTAGGTACTAATTAAAGTCCTTACATCTCACAGGATCAATGGCTCATGCTTCATCGAGCCTTGATGATCTAATAATGCAAAAGTACCAACTATTTAATGGTTCTATGAGAGCTCACGGGCTTGACATGTGGTGAATGTTCCCTTGATATGTGACGTGTGAAGAGGACAAAGCTAAAAAATCCTATAGAAATGCCAAGTGGCACAACTATGAGTATCAATGCATAAAATGACCTACTTCATGTTTGGATTGATCATAGTTAATCTAAAAGGAGTTTAATTATGATTTGAGTGAGAAGAATTAACCCAAATACCTTTTGTAACACAACAGTAAATAATGTGCTAACTTGAAAGCCATGGCATGTCAGAGGCAATAATACATGGATGAGATAGAGTTGTATCTATATACATTCATGAAGAATGAGGATGTTCAAATAGTTGAGATCTTTGAACTGTAAATAATGAAATGATCTCATAGTTTAAATTTATGCAGAGATGAATTTAGTCTAAGTCTATATCCTCAGGTCCCCTTTGCATTTGTTTGAATGTCATGAACCTTAGGCTAAAGACTTATACTAAGTCTTACTTTGAAGGGGTCCTTGTGACATAAAACTTAGCCCAAACACTTTTAACTGAAGGTTTTATCATGTTTATTAATACGATGAAATCCTAGGTCAAAAAATAACAATTGGTCCTTTTATCATTTGGCTCCTTCAGACATGTCCTAAGAACTTAGTATAAATATTTTAGCCTAAAGTATATGTTATGTTTATTAATGCAACATAAACCTTAGCCTAATACATTCAACCACATTCAACCTAGGTCTCCTTTATATATAGTCTAAAAACATAGGTTAAAATACTTCAGCCTAAAGTTTATAACATGTTTATTAAACATGAAATAAACCTTAGCCTAAAGTATTTGAGCCTAAGTCCCTTCCTATATCATGACACTGATTAAAGTCCTCACTCTTTTGTAGGATCAATAGCCTATGCTTCATCATGGAGATGAATCGGAAAGAGTACAACTACCAAATAATTTTAAGTGAAACCTAGGATGCCTATGGGATTAACACATGGCAAGCACATGTTCATTACATAAAAAAAAAAATCCCAGAAGGCCCATGAAAGTGTCAAGTGTCATAACCATAGATACTAACATAAATCAACTCTTTGGCATCATGTTGGCCAATCCTAAGAAGTCTACATCCCTGGGCATAAACATAGGGTCACTCTAGTAATGCAAGGAGTGTGGAATAAAAGCCAAGGCCATTCTAGGGTGGACAATGGTAGGATCCTGGACATGATCTTCAATGCAGGTGAAGGGATTATTGAGGCCAAAAGCATCAAAGAAGCCATGAATAGAAATGATATAGAGTTGATTGATCTAGCTGATAAGGAATAAGAGTGTCTCTTAAGGCTAACTATGTTATTTGGGAATTATTAATGAAGAACATCAAAAGGCTATCAATATCCTTTAGTAGTAATAAGCAAGTTCTCAGGTGTAGGGCCCACCAGCCAGTTAGTTAATATTCCACTTTTGTGAAGCATTTTAACATTTTGAAAATGGAATATTCTATTTTACAGGCATATACTAGTTTGTTAGCATATTTTCCTCTAGGTTAGTTTATTTTGGAAAATCAAGTGTATTCTAGAACTTGGTAGAAAAAGGATAGTTGTCCTTGTACATTTATATCTTGCAATTTACTAATATACTACCTTGTCCTTATATAAAAGGCATTACTACCATTTAAAAAAAAAGGGGGGGGGGAGTTATAAGAGCTAAAATTAATTTGTAAACTTGGAGAAAACAATACAAACAAGGAATTTTATGAAGATTGTCTAATATTTGTCTATGTGTTTGATATCATGGCTTTTCTCTCATTTACTTATTCTAATTTCTCAATTTTAATGGTTCTTATGGATTTCTAGTGTGTAACTTTGATTTTAGATTTGTTAACTTGTGCCAATGCTAGGCTAACTAAAATTTCTTAAGTTCATTTTGTTTTCTTGCTCTTCTTGCATTTGGGCCAATGTTGTTTTCTTGTAGGAGTAAATGTTTAAAGTCTATCTAGTTCTTATCTGCATCTTTTCATATCTTCCTTAGAAGTTTGCCTAATGTGTAATATGATTTGGGATAAATTATTTCACTTCACATGTTGGTTTTAAGTTCATTCTTGTATGAAATTTGAACTTTATCATGATGTTTGGAATGAAAATCAATAATATATCTTTTTGCCCTACCCTTCCTTTTACTATTTTTGACTTGGATCATCTTAATTTAGATTGTCATTATAAATATCCATCTTAAATTAATTATTAATTTAGTTATTGATCATAATTAATTACTCTTTGCATAGTTACTACATAGATATATTATTTGTCTATGGTGGCTCCCATATAAATATTGTGAAACAATCACTTGTTATGCCTCTATTCCACCAACAGGTAACAAGATTACTGCAACTTGCAACTAATGTATTGGATTATTATGAATTCAAAAATAAGAAGTGTTTCTTAACACTCTAATCACCTATGGTACATATTTGGGAATCAACAAGGAGCTTCAATAGTGCTAGAATGAGGGCATGAAGAAAGGCCTTCAAATTTGAGCCTCATTGGTGCTAGAAGGAGGGCCCTTAACAAATCTTTATGAATTTGTAGGATCTTTGTTGGTTTTGGTGTATTTTGATCAAATATCACTCTATTCATTACATATTTGTGTTTATTTGATCATAATTGTGTAAAGGTGGGTGATCTTCATGGTTTTAGACCAGTCTTTGGGCTTATTGAGACAAAGATTGATATTCTTTGAATACATATGCTTAGTTTGGTAAAGATAGCTTTAGATATATGAATCCAACCAGTTTGAGGTTAGTAGTAGCTATTTTGATCAAATATTCTTAAATACTTTGAAAATTTGAGTTTATTTGGACTTAAACATATAAATATCATTCATACTAGCATATTTGGACACTTATTTGAGCTAACTTAGTTAAAGTGTGATGTCATTTATTGTTATTTATATGAATATTTGAAATTTTTTATTAATGTGAAAATATAATCATTATTATTTATAAATATTTATTTGATACATCATATTTTAAATAGGTTTGAAGGTCACAAGCTAGAATTACCTAAGGCAAGGCTTAGGTGAGCAAAATTCCCAAAGTCTCAAACACTTCACCAGTTTAAGGTACTCATGTGTTCAAGGTATATATTCGTTAGGTGGTTCTTCAATCAACATGCCAAGTATAGTACATGGTCTTCCTCATAATCTTAAAAGATATTTGCCTTCGTATAGTCCTAATAATGTTGTCACAATTGAAGAGCATGTTAAAAGTTTCAGTACTGCTCTGAGATTACTGAATGTGATTCATGAAGATGTACCCTATAGGTTATTTCCTTTCACTTTTAAAGATATCACCTATGAATGGTTTCTTAACCTTCTAGAGGATTACATTACTAGTTGGAATGACTTGAATGATATCTTCATTGATCAATTTGGAAAAATTATTAGTCCCTATATCTTGTATTAGTAGTTTACCATAATTAAAAAGGATGTTAATGAAACCATCATAGCCTTTAATGCTCAATTCCAAAAAATTTCAGTAAATCTATAGCCCCTTATAGACCTAATGAGGCTTTAGACTTAGAGATTTATAAGGATGCTATAGATCCCTTGACCTTTATGTTCCTAAAAAGATATCTTTTAGTCATAAACACATTAACCTAGGCCTATTTTGAAGTTGTATTCATTAATGATTAAATACAACCCTAGGGTTAGATGGTGTATTCCATGCCTAATGTCAATTTGAATTGTCCCATCTAGAATTTCATTCCTAGTATGCCTACTTTAACACTAGTTCAGAACCATTTTCCCTTAAGTCATACATATCCTAGCCAAGACCTAAAGTTCTCAAATAACATTGCTAGTGGATTTCATCTACAAAATCATAGAACTCTAGTTCCCATAGCTAGTAGTAATGATCCAATTCATGAGCCTGAGACACCAAAAATTTTAAATGAATTGATATTATAAATGATCCAGAAAATGAGCACTAATTTTATTCAATTGCAAAAATAAGTGAAAAATACTAGGGAAGGATTTGATAGAAACCACTCTTCTCAAAGACTCAATAGACCTCCAAATGGGTTTCATGATAGCAATAGTAACATATCATCTAAAAACATACACATGAGTTTCTGTGATATTGTTATGGTTGATCATTGCAATATTTTTGAAACCTTTGAAATTGTGCTTAATCAAGACTTTGTTGCACGGACATCTAGATTTGTAGGAGCATCTCAAGGTTTCATGCAAGCCTTTGATTTATCATTTGAAGATGAAGATGAAGATGAATATGAACCAATTGAAGAAGTTACATGTAAGGTAACTTATATTCTTGAAGATATAAAAGAGATTACAATTGAATATCAACAAGATGTCATCATTGGTACACCTATAGATGGAGAGAAAGAATTGCTGAAAGTAGATATGGATCAAGTACATGATGATATTTCTTCAAAAGGTATCCAAAAAGATAGATCACTCATGTTTATTTCTAAAATAGAGAATATCCTTAAAGAATATGATCACTAGTAGAGGTCATTCCATGATTTCTTAAATGGAATCAAAGCATTGGAGATGGTAGATTGTGAAATAAGACAACACATGGATGCTTCATCTGAGGATTTCACCAATGATTTGGACTTCCCAAAAGATGATATTATTTTGGAGGCCCAAAACCAAGATAAATTAGAGCTTGATTAGATATAAGAGTTTCCTCCCTTCATTGAAAATGAAGATGGAGTGAGTGAATTAGATCAAGAATTCTCATGTGACTTAATCAAGAGGTCAGCAGTATGGGACCAACATGTTTCTAATGATGAGATTCTAGATGGACATAATTCATTTGATTAGGATGAAGAATCCTTTTGGGTTGAATTGGAGGATTTTTATGCAAAGATTTGTAGTCCAATTCCACCTCAAAAATAACTGAATGAAGACATCACTCTAAAGATACTAGCTGAAATACCATTATTGGGTGAAGATGATATAATCCAATACCTATCTATGGATGAAACATAACTAGCACTCCTACAAAGTAGGATAATTTGGGAATAAGATGAAATTTGGGTCTTAGAGTCATATTTTTGATCCATGTACTTGAGAATGGATATGAGAGCCCAAGTCACACCATTCAGAAGACTTAAGCATCCAAATGCCCCCATCTATAGGAAGATGCCATCAAAAAACACTCAGGTTTCAAGGTTCTACAATAGACTAAGTAATTTTTCATTTGATCCTAGAGGTAAGTATTTTATGAAATTAGTATAAGGCTTAGATTAGTTTCTTTCTTGTTCTTTCTTTCTTATTTTTTCCTTCATGTCCCTTGTTTGTATATTACACCTGCACATATTTGTTTGCCTTTTGTGCTTTATCCCTAAATTTTTAATAAGTCCTTTTGGAAAACCCATGCTCAAAGATCATTTAGTTTTCCTAAAACTCCTAAAGTTCATAAATGTAGATGTGCACCTCATACACATGTTGAACATGGATTTGAAATATGAGCTTGATGTTTTGATTTAGAAGAAATAGAAAGGACTAGTGAATAGGTTAACTATTTTATGAGAAATAGAGCATTATTTTGATCTAAACTTGATCTTAAGAGGAGTTACACATGTGGAATTAAATCTTGAGTTCTTAGGGCACAATCATGCTTATAGCTAACAAAACATCCTTGCCTAGGATAAAGTTTGCAGCCATAGGTGATTACCTAAAGATCAAACACTTGACCAAATCCTTCAACCTAGATACCCTAGTTCTCAACCTTGTTGAAAGCATAAAAGATCTAAAAAATACAAAAAATAGAATTCAATGCAAAATCAAAAGATTTTCAAGCATAAGTGATTCTGGTAATCTCCATTGGAGCTATGGATACCTAGTTGGTAGTGAAGCAAGATCATGAGTGGAACCAAAGGCATCTCTATTGGGGATATAAACACTTGGATGGTAGTAGAGCAATGCCTAAGCCTTCCTTGAACTAGAATCATAGTCCTTAATGGATATCCAAATATGCTCTAAGTTAATGTTAATGATTAAAGGCATAAAACTTGGAAATTGTCCCCTGAATCCCATAGAAAATAGTAATTGGAATTAAATCACACACATATCATGTCTTTGTCTTAATATTTGACCCTAATTCTACATGTGAAAATATTTTTTGAACCATGAAATGATATTGGTGATGGCATAAATAAAGGAAAATAGGTAGCCTAGTCACTTGTCTAAACTAGAGCCTTTGAGTTCTAACATATTATGTTTCCCCTAGAATTTTCCATTTGTTGAGGTCAACATACCCCCATTTTAAAAAAGGACCCTTGAGACACTTTGAACATTAAAAATAAAATCATGGCTTTCTTTGAACATTATTAGAATTTAAAGATCATCCACTTTGATAAAGTTGGCCTACTAGTTCATGGTTTTACTTTAAGGTTATCTAGCGTTGCTAATAGTTTCCCTTCATGTGATAAGTTACAAGTTTCATGGAGCTCTTGCTAATGGATCTTGCTTAGAATTTATAGATTTGTTGGAAATATTTTCATTGATGTCAAAGGTCTAGCATTATTGTGATAAAGGCCCCATTGCATTTAATGTTATTTGTAATAGATATATCTTGGCTAATGTGAGTTAATATTTATTTAATATTAATGAATATATTTTTGGTTGCATATGAGACAAAAGAAGGGCCCATGAAGAATTCAAAGAGTCATGGGGTAAAGAAAAAAGAAGGATGGGACACATTTTCCCATGAAGAGTCATCTTAGGGAATTCCAAGAGTCACCAAGTGAAGAAAAAAGAGGAAGGGTGCAATTTCTCATGAAGGGACACCTTGAGGAATATGAAGAGTCACAAAGATAAGGACAAAAGATGGAAGGACATTTTTGGTCATGAAGGATCACCACATGACTTTTCAAAGGCAAGGATATGAAGGGTCACACAAGTTTGGCGCCATTTTCCATGAGGATTGAAGGGTCACAAAGGGGGAAGGCCAAAGGTCATTTGGAAAGCTATAAATAAAGGCTTGAGAAGCCATTTGTAATATAGAAGTGAGAGGTTGATTTGATATTGTAATATTTAGCTTAGAAGAGCAATTGTGAGAGCTGAATATGATTTATATTTGTTATATCTAGCTTAGAAGAGCAAAGGTGAGAGAGAGGAAAGAGATGTTGTATTAAACTATCATTTGTTGAGATAGCAACATTGAGAGATAGGTGTGTGGTATACACAAAGGGGTTGGTGCTCCTGTGGGTTGGTGCCCCTGTGGTTTGGTGCTCATGAATTATTACTGGGTTGGTGCTCGATAAAGGGGTTCGTGCTCTTGTGGGTTGGTGCTCGATAAAGGGGTATGGTGCTCCTGTGGGTTGGTTCTCATGAATATACTTGAGATTGTTCTCTATGGTTTTTCCCACATTGGGTTTCCATGTTATATCTAGTTTCTTTCTCTATCTTGTGTGATGTTTATTGTTTGAGTTTTATTGCATATCTTGAATGTTTGATTAAGTGGAATTTGATAAAGAGAAAGTTTTATAAGATATATGATATACTGATTCACCCCCCCTCTCAGTATATCCCATGCTTAACAATTGGTATTAGAGTAGGTTCCTTTTTGAAAAGTTTTACAGCTTGAAGGTAGATCAAGAAAGCACGATGGCTGGGTCACTCAAAGGATTTTATACAAATAAGGCACCTTTGTTTGATGGGATGAATTATGCTTTTTGGAGCATGAGAATGAAGGTTTATTTGATGGCCCTTGGATTCGACATATGAAAAGCAGTGGTGGAGGAATATGAAGAACTACAGACATTTGAAATTACTCCAACATAAAAGAAGGCAAGTGAATGTAATGCTAAAGCTTTAAATGCTATTTTATGTGGTTTATGTGAATCTGAATTTGTTAAAGTTATGCAATGTAAATTTGCTCATGAAACTTGGGTAAAACTTGAGAATATTTACAAAGGTGATGGAAAGGTTCAGGAAGCTAAGCTTCAGACTTTTAAAAGGTAGTTTGAAAGTTTGAAGATGGATGAAGAAGAAGATATATCAAGTTATCTCTTGCGAGTTGATCAGATAGTAAATTAGATTCAAGGTCTTAGAGAAACATTGGAAGAGTCAATGGTGGTGAAAAACGTTTTGAGATATCTACCAATGAGATATGATGTAAAGGTTTTAGCAATCGAGGAGATGAAGAATTTAGCCAAGCTAAAGATGGATAAGCTTCATGGTATTCTCATGGTATACGAGATGCAGACAGAATAAGATAAAACCTTAAATAGAGAAGTAGCTTTCAAGACATAAAAGAAGGAGAAATCTAAGATTCAAGAATCAAGTGATAGTTTCAGTGATGATGAAGATGACAATGAAGCACTTTTCATTCGTAGGCCAAAAAGAGGAACAGGTAAATATCAAGGAAAATTACCTTTTAAATGTTTTAATTATGGAAAGATTAGAATTTTTTTAGCTAGATGCCCAGATAAGGTTAATGATGATGAAGAAGAAAATCCTACATACAAGAATAATTTCAAAGGCAAATCCAAGAAGGGATTCGAGAAGAAGAGCCTGTATTCTAAGGATCCTAGCTTAATTGAATATAGTGGAGTCAGCGATTTAGAAGAAGAAGAGATTCTATTCATGGCCATACATGATGATGATTAAGAAGAAGAAGAGGAGGAAGATAAAGTAGATATGGAAGGAGAAATCAATTGTGCCCTAGAAGAGTTAAAAGCTGTTGAGAAGAAGAATCGAAGATTAAAGCACCAAATTGAGAAAAATGAATAGGAGCCAAAGGAAATGATTGAAGATCTACAAGCACACTTTGAAGAAGCTAAGAAGAATGAAGAAGATCTCATAACACAGTTGGAAATAGAAAGAAAATAATGTGAAAGGTATGTTATTGAAATTGCCTCTTTAAAAGAAGATATTAAGAAAGCAGTCAATGATAAAGTAGTGAGTGATTCAAAATTTGAGGATAGCACTAATATGCTGAATAAGATTTGGAAAGTCTAAAAGCAAATTCAAATAACACAGGGATCATATTTGAAAAGAAAAATAGCTATGCTGAAGCTCTTACAAAAGAGGAAACAAAAAGGGGAGATGATAAAAATATAGAGGACATTCCAAACAGAGAAGGCTGGAGAGAACAAAGCTACAAAAGGCAATTAGGTCAGAGATATATAGACAGGTCTTATTTTTATGGCTATTGTTTTTATTGTAATGGATATGGTCATAAAAAACTAGAATGTAGAAAAAGAGATAACAATTTCAAAAATAAGGAGAAGGAAAGTCAAGTAGAGTCAAGTAGAAGCCACAACTCTTTTGCTCCTCTATCAAGCTTTGATGAAGACACCATAGTATGCTACAAGTGAAACAACTTCAAACACATAGCCCAATATTATAGAAGCATGTTCAAGTTAGTCAAGAAGGATCAGATTTTCAAAGCTCCATTCATCAAGAAGAAGGATATGAGTTTCAAAGCTCCATTCATCAAGAAAAAGGTTCAGACATGTTCATGGCAGAAGAAACAACCTGAAGATTCTATGTTGGTGCAAACAACTTTGCATGTAAGAAGTAAGGATCAACCATGTTTAATTGATAGTGGATGTTCGAGGCATATGATAGGAGATAAAAGTATGTTCATATCTCTAAAGAAGATCAATGGTGGCATAGTGAGATTCAGAGATAAAACCACTGCCAGGATAGCCGAAAAAGGTACTTTGAGTTTGGATTATGGTAGAACTAAGACTAAGAATGTTTTGTATGTAAAAGGTCTTAAGCATAATCTATTGAGTGTTAGTCAAATATGTGATCAAGGATACACATTAAAGTTTCATGCTGAAGGTTGTGAGATTAGAAGAAAAGATTCAAATGAGTTGATTACAGATGCTCAAAGGACATGGAACAATGTGTATGTATTGTCAGACATCTTCTCAAAGGCATGATCAAAGGATACATTTAAAGATCTACAAGAGGAGTTGGGAGTAATTTTTATTACTTCCTACCATTGATGTTTAGCATCAGTTAAGGGGAAGCTAAGTGTTAGCTCCAGGTAGGCCCTTTGCCATTGATGTCAAAGGGGGAGAATAACAGGTGTAGAAATAAGTACAGGGAATAAGTACATGTTACTACAATAAGGGGGAGTTACTGTATGTTTTCAGATGACAGGATGTGCATGTGATAGGATGTGGCAGTTTTAGGATTGAGGTTGTCATCAATGACAAAGGGGGAGATTGTTGGAAATATTGTCATTGATGTCAAAGGTCTAGCATTATTGGTGATAAAGGCCCCATTGCATTTAATGTTATTTGTAATAGATATATCTTGGCTAATGTGAGTTAATATTTTTTTAATATCAATGAATATATTTTTGGTTGCATATGAGACAAAAGAAGGGCCCATGAAGAAGTCAAAGAGCCACGGGTTAAAGACAAAATAAGGATGGGATGCATTTTCCCATGAAGAGTCATCTTGGGGAATTCCAAGAGTCACCAAGTGAAGACAAAAGAGGAAGGGCACAATTTCTCATGAAGGGACACCTTGAGGAATATGAAGAGTTACCAAGATAAGAACAAAAGATGGAAGGACATTTTTGGTCATGAAGGGTGACCACATGACTTTTCAAAGGCAAGGATATGAAGGGTCACAAAGGGGGAAGGCCAAAGGTCATTTGGAAAGCTATAAATAAAAGTTTGATAAGCCATTTGTAATATGGAAGTGAGAGGTTGATTTGATATTGTAATTCTAGCTTAGAAGAGAAATTGTGAGAGATGAATATGATTTGTATTTGTTATATCTAGCTTAGAAGAGCAAAGGTGAGAGAGAGGAAAGAGATGTTGTATTGAATTATCATTTGTTGAGATAACAACATTGAGAGATAGGTGTGTGGTATACACAAAGGGGTTGGTGCTCATGAATTGTTGCTAGGTTGGTGCTAAATTATTGCTAGGTTGGTGCTCGGCAAAGGGGTTGGTGATCATGTGGGTTGGTGCTCATGAATTGTAGCTGGGTTGGTGCTCGGCAAAGGGGTATGGTGCTCCTGTGGGTTGGTTCTCATGAATATACTTTAGATTGTTCTCCGTGGTTTTTCCCACATTGGGTTTCCACATTATATATGGTGTCTCTCTCTATCTTGTGTGATGTTTATTGTTTGAGTTTTATTACATATCTTGAATGTTTGATTAAGTGGAATTTGATAAAGGGAAAGTTTTATAAGATATATGATATACTAATTCACCCCCCTCTCAGTATATCTCGTGCTTAACAAGATTGACTCCATTCAGGATTTCACTAGTCTTTCGTTTGTGAAAATTTTGGGCCTGGATTTATGTTCAAAAACCCTAGCATAAACCCTTTGTTCAAATTTATATTTGGTGGGAATATTTTGAATTTTGACTTAATTTTAATTTTCATGTTAAGGCTTAGTCATGTTTTTTAACATGACCAAACCTTAACTTGATAGTCCTAATTGGTCCCTTTTATTTTTCCCCTTTGTTTCCTATATTTCTAACTGAGTCTAATGATTGTGTTGGTAGGGTCACTTTTATTTTCCTAAGCATGGTTCCCTTTGTTACCTATTTTAACCTAAATTCTTAATTATAAAACCCTATACATGTTTATCAACATGAATGAGACCTTAACCTTAACGCTTTAGCCTAAGTTTTTATTTTCAATTGGGTCTTGACTTAAAAACCTTGCTTCTTCATAGATCCAATGGTCCATGCATCATCGCTCCTCTTAATTGGATGATGCTAAAGAAGCATGAGGATCTTAAATGCTTCACCCTTCAAACCAATCCTATGGCATCATGAAGATCATGATCAACATCTTATGCTTAAGTAAAGTCAAAGATCAGACTATGTGAGAATAATTAATATTGAGTGGGTCTTATTATTAAACATAATACTTAAACCTAAGTTTTATCATAAGGCCTTGTTGTATTTTTCAATAAAATGAGACCTTAGTTTAAAACTTAGGTTTTTGACTTTAATTATTCAAAGGAACCAATCTTGTGCAAGCATCCCATATCATGATCAATGGCCCATAGGTGATCATACAGATGATAATCGAATGAAGCAAGGACAAAATTGAAAAGTCAAAAATCCCAAGAAGCCTCATAAAATAGTCATATGTCACTCTTGCATACATGAACTTCATGAGCTTAAAATTGACATTCTTGTGACCATTATTTGATGTCCACAAGGCCATCATTGATATCCATGAGGACATGAAATTCAAGCTCATCTAACATTTTTACCTAGACAAAGGGCCATATTTTATACCATTCGATAGGTTATTTAATATTATGCTTAGAATAAAATGCTTTAACCTAAGTATGTGGTGTGTTCATTAATATGAAATAGACTTAGCTAAAAACATTTTAACTTAAGTTCTTTATTATAGCCAAGAACTGATTAAATTCCTTACATATCATAGGATCAATGGATCACGCTTCATCAGTCCTAGATTATCTAATGGCATAAAATCATTGATGACTATGCAATGGTTCTATGAGAGCCTATAGGCTTGACACGTGATAAATACTCATTTTATATGCGACTGGTGAAGAAGATAAAACTCAAAAATCCTATAGAAATCAAATGGCACAACCATGAGGCTCAATGAATAAAAGGACGTAATTCAGGCTTAGATTGATCATAGTCAAGTTGTAAGGAGTTCAATTATAATTTGAGTGAGAATAATTAACCTGGTGACCATTTGCAACATAGTAGTAAACAATGTGCTAGCTTGAAATCCATGGTAGCTCAGAGGCAAAAATACAGGGATGAGATAGAGTTGTATCTATCTACATTCATGAAGGACAAAGATGTTCAAACACTTGAGATCTTTGAAATGTAAATAATAAAATGATCTCATAGTCTAATTTTATGAAGAGATGAATTTAGTCTAAGTCTATATCCTAAGGTCCCCATTACATTTGTTTCAATATTGTGAACCTTAATCTAGAGACTTATACTAAGTCTTATTTTAAAAAAGGCCTTGTGACACAAAACTTGGCCCAAACACTTTTGACCTAAGGTTTTATCATGTTTATTAATACGATGAAATCCTATATCAAAACCTGATAGTTGGTCCTTTTATCATTTGGCTCCTTCGAACATGTCCTAATAACTTAGTATAAATATTTTAGCCTAAAATATATGTTGTGTTTATTAATTCAATATAAACCTTAACCTAATACATTTAGCCTAGGTCCGCTTTATATATATTCTAAAAACTTAGGCTAAAATACTTTAGCCTAAAGTTTATAATGTGTTTGTTAAACATGAAATAAACCTTAGCCTAATATATTTGAGTCTAAGTCCTTTCCTTTATCATGACATTGATTAAAGTCCTTGCTCTTTTGCAAGATCAACAACCCATGTTTCATCCAGAGATGGATCAGATGGAGCATAGCTGTCGAAGACTTTTTAACAAAATTGAGGATGCCCACAAGATCGACACATGGTGAGTATGTGTTCACTACATAAAACAAAAAATCTAGAAGTCCTGAAAAGGTGCCAAGTGTCATAACCATAGAGCTTGACATAAAGAAACTCTTTGGCACCATGTTATCCAATCTTACAAAGTCTACAAACATGGGCATAAGCATAGGGTCACTCTAGTAATGAAGGGAGTGTGGAGTAAAATCCAAGATCAATTTGGGGTAAACAATGGTAGGATCTTGGGTATGATATTTAATATAGGTGAAGAGATCATTAAAGCCAAAAAAATCAAAGAAGCCATGGCTAGAAATGACAAAGAGTTGAATTATCTAGTTGATAAGGAAGAAGAGTGTCTCTTAAGGCTAGCTGTGGATTTTAGAATTGTTAATGAGGAGCATCAAAAGGATATGAATATTCTTTAGCAGCAACAAACAAGTTCTCAGGTGTAGGGCCCAGTAGCCAGTTAGTTAATATTCCATTTTTATGAAGCATAGTAACATTTTTAAAATGGAATATTATTTTGTATAGGTATATGCTAGTTTGTTAGAATATTTACCTCTAGGTCAGTTTATTTTGAAAACTTGGTAGAAAAAGGATAGTAGTCCTTCTTGTACATTTGTATCTTACAAGTGACTAGTATACTACCTTGTCCTTCTAAATAAGGTAGTAATACCATTTTGTAAAAAAGTGGGGGGGGGAGAGTTTTGAGAGCCAAAAAATACTTTGTAAACTTGAAGTAAATAATACAAGCAAGGAATTATATGAAGATTGTCTAGTACTTGTATGTGTGCTTTCTATCATGGCCTCTCTCTCATTTTCTTGTTCTAATTTCTAGATTTAAATGGTTCTTATAGATTACTAGTGTGAACCTTTGATGATAGAGTTTTTAACTTGTGCCAATGATAGGTTGACTAAAAGTTCTTAGGTTCATTTTATTTTCTTGATCTTCTTGTATTTGGGCCAATGCTATTTGCTTACAAGAGTAAATGTTTAAAGTGTGTCTAGTTCTTATCTTCATCTTTTCATATCTTCTTTAGAAGTTTGCCTAATGTGTAATGTTATTTAGGCTAAGCTATTTCACTTCACATGTTGGTTTTAAGTGCATGCTTGGATGAAATTCAAACTTTATCATGATGTTTGGAATGAAGATTAGTAATATCTCTTTTTTCCCTACCCTTCCTTTTGCTCTTTTTGACCTAGATCACCTTATTTTAGCTTGTCATTGTAAATGTTCATCTTAAATTAATTCTTAATTTAGTTATTGATCATAATTCACTACTCTTTACATAGTTACTACATATTTGACATAGATATATTGTTTGGCCATGGTGGATCCCAACCACCAACTAATATAAATATTGTGAAATAGTCACTTGTTCTGCCTCTATTCCACCAATATGTAATAGGATTACTACAACTTGAAACTCATGCATTGGATTATTAGGAATTCATAAATGAGAAGTGTTTCTTAACATTGTAAGCACCTATGGTACACATTTAGGCATCAACACTTAGCAAATTAAAGTGTTGGAAATTATAATGTGATAATAAAGGTGGCATCAATGCCATATATTAACTGAAAATATGACATGACAATATCACTCTTTATTGGAATAAAAACCACTAATGGGGGGTGAATTAGTGTGCAAAAATTTCACTTAATTTCATATATTCATTCATTAACCATTCAAGCTAACATATAGATATAACAATGTAAAATCAACCATGAAAAAAAGTATTAAGGAGAACAATAACAGATAAACACAATATCTATGTGGTAAACCCTCATGGGGGATAAAACCCACTATCACACCATTCAAAATACTGTCTTATAAGCACCAACCCAATTAGTCCTTTAGTAAGCTCCAAATTGTAAGGAGGATCCAACCCCATAATTGACTTGGCACCAAACCAGCCACTTCAAGGACACTTATAAAATATATAACCTTCAAGGTATCTCTAATTCCCTTCTTTACCAAGAACCAACCCAACCAAGGTAAGCTTAATCACATTAAGAAAGCTTATTGCTCTCTCAACTGATGGTTATCTCTTCTTCAGATCTCTCTCTTATATATCCTATAATCCACTCACTTTAATATACCTATAACACACATTTTATGAATCTAATAATTTTCTCTCACATCATTCATCTCACTTCAGCCTTCTACCCTTCTCAAACAACCTCTTAGGCTTCATCGCTCAACATGCCTCTTCTAGGCTCATTACATAAAATAACCTTATCATCCACATAAAAAATATATGTTAGATGCTAATGATGATTTATTTACTCCTTTTATGTTCCTCAATTACCTAATACTTCTTCAATAATCCCTTTTTTAATTCTTAGTTTTCAAATCTTTAACTAGCTCAAATAGGCCGATTAGGCCTTACTTATATACTCAACACTTGGTCTTACCCCATACTGGTTGGCCAAGGACCTTAACACACTTTGATAAATATTTATATAGGTCATAATAAGCATTTAATATAATAAAAAATCATTTCATAGGTTGGTAATACCCTTTAAGGGCCAAAACCTCCATTAGGCCTAATAAAGACCTGATGCAATTAGATTTGTCTTAAGCACACATTACATTGGAGTCATCTTAGAAAAACATTAGCCTCAAAAAATTCCTAAAAAACTTTAAAAAATTATTAAATATACTGTTTATAACATCCTCATATTTCCATGCCACCTTTAATTTCAAATCACCATTTGAACCATGTAATTAGGCCTACTCGCCATTAGTCCTTTACACACAGGAAAAATGTGTCTTATAAAATATGAAGTATAAAATAAATTTTATAAAATAAAAATATGATAAAATAACATAAAAATAGTATTAATTAACTCATGGTCACCATAAAATCCATTAGACACCCTTAATTAATATCCAAGCACACAAAAACACTTATGTAACAGGGTCAATCTATTCTGCCAGAAACTACCAAAACACAATCAAGAACTTTTGGATATTAAAAACTATAAAATAAATTATAATTAATATAAATACATTAAAATTAACCTTTTATACTTATATTAAATTATCATATTCAATATATTCTTCAAATATGAGAGAAACACCTCAAACTCATCCTTACAAGATGACTACACAAAACTGCTTGTACCCCCAAAAACATAGTCATGTAGAAGTTTGTATTTAGAAATATTAATGTCACTTTAAATAATTATAATTCATATGAATATTTTATATTATACCTATATATAAACCTCTAATATATATATATATACCAATATCTAGTGTCAACTATTGGTCTTACAAACCAATTTCTCAAGCTTCTCTTACATAGTGCATACTCAGCCAGATAGGTCATTTTGGATTTCACATATCAACACCTTAAAGATATATCTACATATTATAAAAAGTATTTATAGGTAATTTATGTATTAAATAACAATAATATATTAATTATATTCGTCAAATCCTAGCATAGAGACTAAAAAACTTCATTTTACCTAGCACACTTGGAACTGTCATTTTGGCTCAAGAACCAATCATGGTGGACATGAATCTTGACACTTTTAGGATAAATTAATTGAACTTAAAATGAATATTTATAATCCTAAAACATAATAATATCAACTTAAAACATAAATCTATAGATATATAATGTCACATATGGAACATATAGTCATTTATTAAAACATGTTCTTTCATTATCCATCTCCACTCAAACAAACCATCTTGACAACATTATTTTCACCATTTTCAATAAAATACAAATAATATAACAAAAATTTATATTAATAATATTTATTTTAAAACAAACCCAAATATTTTAATCCATTCCTAATCATCTGAAACACATCCCTAAACTGATTCTCACTTTGATTGCTTCTCTTTACTATCTTCACTCTTAGCCAGTTTAGTGATTGGTCAACTTGGGTGAGAAAATTATTTGATATAAAGGATATATCCTATAAAAAAACAACATGGACATAAATAAAAATTATTATCTTCAACCTCTATCCGCTTTCATGCATTGACCTAGTCAACCCTTCCTATAACATCAAATGTTTCAGAAATAAGTATATTTTTGTAGCTTCCACTCACTACCTTGACACACCACTAACACCTGGAGATGCCTGGAGGAGTCCCATACCACATATAATAATAAAAATATCTTAAACAAACCATTATAATCACTTTCTATAAATATCTCTCCAATCAGGTCATTAAGAGGTTTTTCAGAAGGTATTTTACCAGTTTACCTTCTTAGCATTTATTCATATTGTATTGCCCCTCAAATGCCAAAATAATGATTGGAAAAATTATCCAAGAAAAGTTTAAATTTATTTAAAAAGTCTCAAGATACCATTCAAATTTTACACGTGCCAATGATCATATAAACTTCCTTCTCAAGTCTACAACTCTTCAATCTTCATATACAAAAGACTTCAAAATGTGTTTTCTTGATTTCTCCTTCAATCCATGACCTCAAAATTGGTCAACATCCTTAAAATAAAATTTCAAACATAAATACATGATAACATGTTATTAAACAACTTGTAAACTCATCTTTACCCTTCATTAGGCCACACTAGGTATCCATGCACATTAGGTCTTGAACTAACAGTCATACTTTAGAACTTGAATATTCCTTGAAACCTATTTCATTATTATAAATACTTCATATTTATTTCATATCATCTCATACCTTTTTCATAATATTCAAACGTTATTAATACAAGCTTAAAAGCCACCAAGCTTCATCATGAAGCCTCATTATGTTCTCTAGGGTCTTAAGACAAAGTGTATGAGAAGACCTCCAATGAAGGACTTACTCCTTTAGGTTACTCTGAGAGCCATGTGACTGACTCAACACCTATCTCACATAATATTAACACTTCATTTCATTTCTTACAGATTATATACATCCATGTTATCATCACCATGCCACTACAAGCCATTTCAATTCTTGGGAACTAGGCCATCAACCAGACCTACTAGGTACCACATCTCTTTGAGACCTTGCTACTGTAGATGCACTTTGAAACTTATTATCATGTCAAACCACATTCATACTATGATCAAATACTGATTCACATATTATCACAAGCTTTTCACACTACAACATAGAGCCAAGATCTTATGTAGAACTTTAAGAATCTACTAGACTATGCTTGAGTCATCATGAATACTTACCATGTCTCTTCATAAGAGCACCTCTGGAACATTAATGACCTTTGAATATATTTGACATCAATGAAAAAATTAATGCTACAAACACACCAATATGAAGATACATCAAAACTCTTTAGATTAATGCGATCATCCCAAAGTGCATAATATAATTTCTTATGCTAATTTCATTGATTCTCATCCACTAGATTACAAATAATGGTGATTAGATTCTTGTTTTTTGATTTCCCTTGACCATTACTATAAGGGTAATAATATGAAGCTTGAGATAATAAAATATCATATCCATAAAAAAATAAATAAACTTATAAGAAGATAAATTGGACACATTATCAGTCACTATATTTTGAGGAACCTCATTCCTAACCAACATATTATTTCTAATGAAATTACACACTAGTACAAAATTAGTTTGCCAAACCAGGATAGCCTTAACCCACTCGATGAAGTGAACTATTTAAATGAGGATCTGAGTGTGACCCACATTTGAATGAGGATTCAATACACCTATAAATTTAAGTTTCCACTATTGAAATGGTTCCTCAATAACCATTAGATTTAGAGGTAAGGTTGCAAGCTTTGGCTTTCTTACAAATTGCTGACATGCATCACATATAGAAACCCATTCCTGAGAATCCTTGAAGAGGGTAGGCCAATAATAATTCACCCTGAGTATTTTATGCATTATGATTAGTGATCAAAATTGACCATCATATTCTTTGCTATGAAAATCTTCTAATAACCTCTTATGTTGTTTCTTATCAACACATTGTAGAAACATAATATCAATACCTCTTTTAAAAATCCCAAATGACATACTTAGCATCTCTCACCTTTATTGTTATTTTTTCCTTGGCACTCAACCCATCAGAAAATTACCCATATGTAATAAAATAAGCTATATTTGAATACCATTCTTTTGTAGTGCCAACAAATAGAACTATAGGTGTTTATTCTAAGAGTCATGCTTTTAAGTTCTGTCAATGGTACCATCTAGTTTATTCTTAATAATTAGTTGACATAAACCATGACCTTAGACTAAATTGGTAGGTTTTATGTCTAAATAAAACTCTTGAACATTTTATATCCATCCTCCTTACTTTGAACCAAGCTCTTGCTATGTTAATATGAATTTAACTATTGGGTCTGGTATCAAAACAATAGTGTGTGAATTCAGAATGTAATACCTAAACTATTTGATGGATTTTATAATTGCATAATCATGCTTCTCAATGGTATAATATTTGAGCTCATTATTTTTAAATATGGAGATCATAAAGGTAATAGGTGATTCAATTCCTTTATTATGCTCCTATACTAAAACTGTTGAGAGAGTATGCTTAGATGCATAATAGTAGATGATGAAATCCTTATTAAAATTAGGACATACCAACCCTTAGAATTCTTAATATCATAATAGGCTTATTTAACATTTTTTTTCCATTTAAATTTGAATTTTCCTCTCATCATACTGGCAATATGTTTAGTGATCTCAGTGAAGTTAGGGACATACCTTCTTAAGAAATTCACTTTACCAAAAAAGAATTAAACACCTTGCTTGCTTGTAGGAAAGGATAAATTTTGAATTGCTTGAACTCTCTCAGGATAAATTTTAGTTCATTATTTTGACACAATATGGCCTATAAGTTTTCCCTCAGTTACTTTAAATACATATTTCTTATAATTTGACAAAATACCATGGGTATAGCATTTGTTAAAAACTTTCACCAAATGATCATAGTGATCCTCATGCTTTTTGAAAAATGTTGTGAAGTCATCTAAGTAAAAAATTATGATCTTATTAATAATATCATGGAAATATAAATCCATATCCCTCTAAAATGTGGATCCAAAATTGATAAGACCAAAGGAAATTATCCTGTAGGCAAAAGTTTCTCAAGATGTCATAAAGGCTATCTTATGTTGATCTTCAATCAAAACCAAAAATTGATTGTATCCTAAAATTCCATTAACCATAAAAATAATTTATTAACCTATAACAACTTGAAGTATCTAATCCATAATAGACAAGGGATAATTATCCTTAAGTGATGCTTGATTTAAGTTCCTAAAATGAACATAGATGTGAATTTCACCATTATTTTTTTTAACTAGCGTAATATTGGTGACCCATGTAGAGTGATGAATGGGGAATATAATACACATTTTTAGAATATGTTGTATTTCAACATAAATGGTCAAAGTGATCTTTGGATTATAGTGCCTTTGATTCTGATGATAAGGCAATGTATTTGGCTTTAGAGGATACTGCGTATCATTTTTTAGGTCTGAAAGGTTTTAAATCATCATAACTCCAAAAAAACACATACTTATATAAATTAAAAAAATTAATGAATCTATCTCTTTCTTCTTTGGAACATAGCTTCTTGATATTAACATATTTATGCTCTTCATAAGTACCAATGTTTACCTACTCATATTTAAAGAACCAGAGATCTGAGGTTGTACTTTTCCTTTTATGTATATATCATGTTTCTCAAAAAATATTCAAGAGAGACCAATCATTTTCTTATTTTATTTCCTTTAAGCTAGATTACTTCTTCATTTCCACTAATATCTAGATTTTTAGATCCACGCACAGTCTTGATGGAAAAATCATCATCATCTTGACTCTCATCTTGTTGAGCATGGGATTCTCTATAAGCATATGAGTTTTCTTTGAAATACAAATTCCTAAAATTATCTAATTTTTACAAGAAAGTAATTATTTATTCATCATTGTTAAAAACATGCCAATGCTCATCATTATCAAATACGCTTAGCCTCCACACAATTTTAATGGTGTATTTCTCATGTTCAATTTTAGGGGGAGGAATCATAATTGATGCTAAAATAACAACTGCATTAGCCTTGGAATTATCTTCCCTTGGGAGTGACATAATTGAAAAAGTATCAAAAGCCTCAATAGAATCCCATATTGTATTCCTATAATGCCTCAAATGATCATTCTTCACCTGATTGATTTATAAGTTGTCTTATAATAAGTTTAGCATCTCCTTGTGATTTTAGGTTCTGGATTCCTATTTCTTCAATTGTATGTAATCCATGAAACAAGGCTTCATATTCTATAGTGTTGTTACTACATTCAAAATATAATTTTAAAGAAAAAGGGAAAACTTCCTTGCTTGGTGAAACAAAGTTAACCTCTACCCCATAACCTATTGATGAGTAATTTCCATCAAATTCAAGAATCCAAACATCATTAGAGTTTCTTTCAACTAGTTTTGACATATCTATCTCTGCCTCAAACATCATCATGTAATTCCCTAAACCTGGGTCTTCATAAATAATATCAGTCATTGGGTCCTTGAACTTGCATATAGTAAGCGTATATAATGATGTAGGTTTTAACTTATGCTTAGTGCCATTGATTGAAAACATGGCATGTGATAAGTCCATATAAATCTCTTCACCTAACTCTTTACAAAAACTCCTTCCTAATAGCATGCCATATGTAGTTAGAATATCCTCCACCCGAATTATCATTTTAATCATTTTTGTAGAAAGGAAACTAGAGTGACTTGTACATCTTTGATCCATCCAAATAATAAGACTTGTTTTATATCCATAAAGAAACATCTACCAAAGTCCTTATACAAGTAAGACCTAAAAAATAAGTGACCTTGGTAAGAATAACATTGTCAAGAGTTCTTGTATCAATAATACAATTACTCAAATTGCACCCTTTTAAGAAAAAGGTATGTATAATAGTTATTTCTACCAAAAGGAGAAGTAATCACATCCATAATAGAGGTTGAAGGTTTGGTATTTGGAGGCCTAGGTAGAATCCATTTGAATCTAGAATTATTCATATTACCTAGAACCCTTTGATTAAATGGTATAGGTGACTCAATTGATCCAGTTTTGATGTCAAATATTTTGCTTGAGACATATGAATCTTGGACTTGTTGACATGATCTAATATTTCAAATGTAGGAATGTGTAATTAAGATGTGGCTTCAAATCTCTCAAGCATTGAAGCCACTTTTTTTTTAAAGTTTGCACTAGTCTTTTGACTTTCAAAATTAGGAGTGTGAGATAAAATAATTTTCTTAGCTTTTGGCTATTTTGATTTCACTTGAAAAGGTATAAGGGAACCTCGAGGGAGTATTATAGGAGTAGGTGACACCTTAGGATCATCCTTACTCACAACCTTCTCATTTTGATTCACCTTATTAGCTTCTTGCTTATTTTTGGCATCTTCATTCAATGTTTGAGATCTTATAAATATTGTATATGATTGACCTTTAATATATTCAACTATATCTTCATAGTCATCTTCAGAAATAATTATAGGATTCACCTCCAGGGTCATCAATTTCATATTCTTAAAAGCTTGGATCTTTTGTTTTTAGCTCATCCTCATCATAAACATATGTTTCATCTATCTCCAAAACTTAATTGACTTGTGGAGCCTCAATGACCAGCCTTGGTTATGAAGTGGGAAACCTTGGATAACTATTATTTATATGTAACCTCTCCTAATGATTTCTTAATATGATGATGTCAACTGTCTCTAAGGTAATTGCTTCTTTAAAGCAATACTATCATTTTCTAGTTTTTGAATTAACTGCTTAGTGAACTCATGACTTGAAATTTATCCTCTTGATTTTAAATATTCCCTTCATAATTTTATAGCCATAACCATATCATATTCAATTTGAGTAGAAAGTGTTTGTGTTTTCTCTAATTTAGGTAATATATTCCTTCTCAAGAGGAAACCAACTTTTGGGAGTTGAGCATTAATGAAGAAACACTTTTGATTTTCTATTGTAGGCTTAGCTGCTTCCAAAATTTTATTTAATAACCTATTGAACTAGGATATGAAATCACATATGGTTAATTATCCTCATTTTTCATTTGATTCAATTAAGAAATTAAATAATGTGTGTCTTTAGATGGTATGAAACAAGCTTCAAATTTTGATTTCATAGTATTCCAATTATTAATGAAACTTGCATCCAGATGATAGAACCAATCAACAACTCAATCTGTAAGAGTTTATATGAATAATATTACCATGAAATATTCATGTATAACCCCTAAAATCCCACAAGTGGTGAATAATTCATACATGTGTTTATCTATATGTTGTTTCCCATCACCCAAAAACTTAGGGAAGTTCTTCCTTAAGCCTCTTGGTAGTTCATGCAACTACCCAAGAACTAGTGGGCCAATGACATGTCCCCATGGCACAACCATCATTTGAAAGACTAATATTTGAGGTATAATGATTATAGGAAGAACAAGATCCTAAATCACCAAGGTTCCTCCCTATTATTCCTTTGTCATTATTGAACTCATAGGCAAACTCACATATTCTCCAACTCTTATTTTTTCTCAAGATTCAACAAGAAACTAAGACATTATTGTAAATCATAGAAAGGGTTAGATATTCCCTTAGCTTTCTTATCCCTAGTAAAATGACTTTCTACTAGAATGGTAGAACCAATTCAATTCCTATAGATATTTATGGGTTGTACAAGTTAGCACAAAGTGTGTTCGATGGTAAGTGCCAATAATTGTTGGCTGAAAAAAGTGTATGCAACTTCAACATACATGTCACAGTCAACAATGTTATGGGTTGAAGTCCCTCTTCTATTCACAGGTAAAGATAACTTTATTCAAAGAGAAAAAAAACACAAACCTAAAATATTTATAAATATGCATACTAAATTCTTTTTAGGGGGTTTTCATGTATGCGAGAAAATAAATATAAGGAGAGTGAATTTAGGATAATTGAAAGTATTAACTATGAAAAGTGAGAAGAAAGAATGTAAATAAGTGAGAAAATTTATATTTCATTTATATATTTCATTCATCAACTCAAAATAAAATTACCATCAACTGATACATTTTTTTAGGAAAGAGTAAAGAAAATAATATGATGAATAAATAAACATATGGACATTCATACACAATTAATAACAATCTAAAAGTCTTGAAATAACTTAGCTTTATCAATTTCTTAGAAAACGTAAAGTTTTTTCTTCTTCTCCTTCAAAATTTTTTCTTATTATAAAAGTTACAAAATACTGACATCCCTTTGAGAGGCATGCAAGCCTCTTACTTATAAGAAATCTTAACCCTATATTCTAGGAAACAAAATATAAAAATATAATTTGGTTACATATTTCAAGGTACATGTTGACTTATTCAAATGCATATAAAACTTCAAAATCTTATAAACCAAAAAACAACTCTCAACCTACAAAGAAGATCATGACACAAAACACTTGCAAGTTGAAAATTATGGTGTCTTCCCTAGTACCGATTCTTCATCTCCTTCCTCCTCATCTACCATAAGGATTTTTGACTACAAATCTTGCTGAAATTTCTCCTCATATTTTGTAAGATTTGGCTAAAAATCCACCCAAGAATAAAAATGAGTGAAAGGAAAGCATAGTAAGGAAATCAGAATTGATAGAATAAACTGTATTCTATTCAATAAGAATGCTAATACAAAGACTTCACATGCTTCTCTATGTTTAAAATGATATAAATAGGTGAGTATATATAGGATATACCACCTAAGAGACTAATAATGCATGAAATGCGGGATAAAATTTAAAAAAACCCCAAATTCAGCTTCAGTGTGAAAAGGTCTAAGTGATGGAACCGGTTAAGGGAATAACCCTTTTCATACTAGAAAGTGAGAAAAAGACACCAAAAAGGCATCAAACATGAAGAGAAACCTTTTACACTAATACCCCCCATTAAGTGCAACTTGGGGGAAAAGCGTACAAAAGTAAACAAGAATGGGTCCCAGTAACTAGGCCTCATAAGGTACCCATGTACAATGTTAAAAAACCCTCATAAAAGAAGAGAAGGAGAAAATCCAGTGGGAAAAAATCCCCCTATGATAGGATGAGATGCAAAACATGAATAAATGATGGAAGGAGGTATCAACATGACATCCAAACCCGCCCCCCCCCCCCCCCCCCCCCCCCCCCCCCCCGGCCCCCCCATGAGGGGAAATGTGAGACTATGACTCCCCCCCATTATGGACTAACTCCTGCACTAATGGTGAATGTCAAAATATGCATTCCAAATATGATCTAATGTTGATAAACTATATTTTTCCCTTTGGGAAGAAACAAATCCAATGATCGATGCAAAAAAAATTCCATCTCTAAGAAGCAATGTGACAAAGGAAGTCTCAAGATGAATGAGGTATATATAAGCTTTTCAATGTCACCGTGTCTATTCCAAAAGATAATAATCCAAAGCTAAGTAGAAACTAATGTAGAAAAAGATCCAAACATGAAAATGCCTCGTTCGAAGATGTCTTCTCCAAATTTTTCTCAATGATATCCAAGCTAGTGCCAAATGGTGATGAATGCTGATATAATGGATTAGGTACCATAGAAGATTTAGGTATAGTAACCATGGATATATGGTGCTCAACATTAGAAGGACAACTAAAATAATAAGATTCTAGTACTTTTATAGGAGGTATCAATGATGACTGAATTAAAATTTTCAACTCATGAATATCTATAGAAATTATCATTGTAGAAGCAAATGTAGGCAAGAAAAGAATAATAGCATTTGAATGTGCCATCAAATCATTTGAAGAAAAATAATATCCATAGAAGTTATCATGAAAGAGTAAATGAATGTCCTTAATGGTGTCCTCTAAATCTAAAATATGGGACTCACAAAATAGAACTATAATATCTATCAATTATTCATCCCAAGGATCTATTTCAAAAGATCATGAATGTCCTATTGTACTAACTTACTACAAACAGGAGAGGGAGGAGTGGGTGATGCCTCCAAAAAATAATTAGACTTCTCCAAGTGGATGCCAATGGGTAAATGTTTTTGATCAATGTGATTAGGAATAATGCATGATTCAAGGTTAAGAACCATGGATGTATGGTTCTCATAATTGGTGAGAGAATTGAATAGAGAAGAATCAAGTGTTTCTATAGAAAGTTTCAATTATGATTGAATTGAAACTGTCAAATCATGAATATCTATAAAATCTATCACTATAAAATCATCAAAATGTGGAGAAAGCATAGTTGATGATGAAATATCTACTAGTACAAGATTAGAAGATTCTGGTAAACTGATTCCATTTTCAATACAAAGTTACCTTAATTGTTGAAGTTGAAGTTGTAATTCTAGATCATCAAGTTTGTTTTGTATGCAATCATCTATGGTATGCCTTTTCTTCCCATAATAATCACATTTAATTTTCTAAAGATTAGGATCCATGATTATAACCAAAAAATAAAATATGACCATAAGAGCACCCCCCCAAATAAATCACTCAATCAAAAAGCCCCCCCATAAAATAATGATTTTAGGACTTTATAATTTAGTGCTTTCAAAATGTTGGAGTTTATTTTTCCAGAGTTTTATAAAGTCTAAGATGGACCATAAAATTGAAAGTAGAGTCAATTTATATAATTATAACCTCAAAGTGATACCAATATGTAGATATTAAAAAAATATGAACTTTAAAAAAAATAATCACCTCAATCTGAGGTCGTATGTGAAATTTACAAGCCTTTGAAGGTCAACAAATTATGATTATCTATCACATCTGATAAGTAAACTAATTTTATAGAAAATTGGAAAATTTTGAGAAAAACCTAATCACACCACTATAGAGAGAATTAAATTATATCCCAAATAAAAAAAATGTGTTGAAAAAGGAGTCTGTATGCCCACAATATGAGCCTCTGAAGTTGAACTACAAATTCAAAAGCCTACAATGGTGAAGGGGGTCAAAAATAAAAAAATATATGCTAACATCAGCATGACATCATCTACAAAATTTGGTGTAATTACCACTAATTTTAGGGTCACTTCCATCTTTAATTATTGATAACTAAATTTAGTTATGACTAAATTTAGTAATGACTAAACTTGCTGCCAAACTTTGTGAACCCCCAAATTTGGTGGAACTGCCAAAAGCGCTATCAAATTTGGTGGGGGTGGTACTACCAATTTTTTTTTAAATATAAGTTATTAAAATTGTGATATTTTTTTTCTCAACAAAATTCATAAATTTAAAAAGTTATGGAAAGCTAAGAATGAGATGCACAAAACCCAGAAATTATTATGAACGATTAATTACAGTTAGAGATCTATGTGAATAATAACAAATATGTTTTTTTATTAAAAACACTTAAATTTGCATTTGTAAATGATATGTCTAGCTTCAAATGTCCTACTGGGACAAAATAAGAGATAGATATGATTTTCTTAGATACCCTAAATGTAATGTAAATCTCATATTTGCTCTTGAAGGTTAAAAAAATTATTTTTAGAAAAAACCTTCAAATTCACTATAAACTTCTCTAGATTCATGTAGAACCACCTATAGATGGAGCCTCCAATGTTCAACTAGAACAAAATTAGGAATGTTACTATCCTTCTTAGACGATCAAATTATGGTGGTGAGATCCAAATTTGCTCTAAGACACTTCAAAAATCACCTGCAATTGGTAAGTAGATAAAGAAACCCCTTTAGAATCTAGTATTTCGTTTACAACCTTATAATTCTCCAAATCATTTGAGGATGAAAGAGAATAACAATCTCATTTTCTATATAAAATAATATATTTGCACTCCCAAATATCCTATAAAGATATACTATAACTCACAGCTTCTTTGGTACCATGTAAGATTTGGATAAAAAGTCATCCAAGAATCAAAATGAGTGAAAGGAAAACATAGCAAGGAAACTAGAATTGATAGAATTAATTGTATTCTATTCAAAAAAATGTTAATATAAATCCTTCACATGTTTCTTTATGTCTCAAATGAGAGCAAGAGGTGAGTATATATAGGATATACCACCTAAGAGACTAATAAAAAATGAAATGTGGGATGAAATAAATAACCCTTAAAATAAGCTTAAGTATGTGTGAAAAGGTCTAAGTGATGGAACTGGTTAGGGGAATAACCCTTTTCACATTAGTAAGTGAGAAAAAGACTCTAAAAAGTTACCAAACATGAAGAGAAACCTTTTACACTAACATATTCCTTGAATTTATGCACTATGTCTTCCAACTTATCACTATCAGGTCCTTCATAATATCAATAGGGAATCTCAGATTCCACTTGAATATTTATCATTTATTGAGGAATATTTTTTAAATTCTTCAACTCTTTTTTCAATATATCAAATGTGTTATGGTAGTGCACAAACCTTTATATTGATTTGTAGCTGAAATGCCAAGCAGGATTAGTCTCTTGATCAATAAATTATTTGAATGTTACTTGTATATCCTCCATAAGAATAACTTTCCATTTATCTCCCAAGAATTAACATGGGAGTTTCTTAATCACCTAAATGATATTGCAAGTAGGATCAACTACCAATATCCTTGATGCCTTGAATTTGCAAAAGGATTCATCTATAGTTTTGATCCTATATTTGGTCAACCCTAGAAACTCAACTTGTTCTCTTAGGTCTTCCTTAGACAATATTCCCTCATTGACCAAAATATCATCATCCGATATTATTAGGGTTTACAAATGTGATAGCTAGTTTTTCAACTTATCCAATTCCTCTTTGTACTATATCATATTATTATAAGTATATTACTTTCTTCTTCAATCATAGATTATACTTAGATAGTTGAGGCTATCATTCATTTTATTACTTTGTTCCAACAACTTTTCAAACCATTCCTTAGTATCTCTCCTCATCTTCACTATTATTTTTGCTACTCAAAGAGTCTTGTTTTTCCAAAGTATAATCTTGAAGTTATGGCTATGTTGGATTGATCAATATTTGTATTATTAAAGTAAGTTGGTCCAACTTGTCCTTAAATTGATCTTTTTTTGATTTTTCATGGTCAAACCTTTAAATTAGGGAACCAATAGCCATATATACTTCTTCCTTCAATCTTTCATGAGTATAATTACCAAGGTGAACCCATGAGACATGATAATTTATAGAGGTGATCTTATCCTTTAACATTTATGGAGGGGAAACAACAAATTTAGCTTACCCCTTGACTTGATCATCATCATAATATGAAAAGCCTTTTTTAGGTTTCTTTTTAGCTCAAGGATGTGGAGGAATAATAGTATTGAAGGTTATTTCCAAAGGTAAAATAATCTTCTTCCTTTTTTTCACTATTTTTCTAATCCATTAGGATGCGCTAGTATCCATTTCTCCCTATGATGATGTTGATTCTACTTGTGTTTTCCCTTGAACAACAAGAGTCTGATTTTTATCACAAGCTCCATTTATTATTTTATTTTCTGAGGAGGTGTGACCTCTAATTCTAAAGCCTTATGAGTATCTATCTCTTCTTCTTCCTAAATAATAGGTAAATCTTCCACCACCTTAGAAGAGGTTTATAACACTTCTAGAAGAGATTTTCCTTCTTCATGGACTAGTTCAATGGTCTCTTTGGCTATGACCTAAGAAGGAGGTTTTTATTGTTTATAAGAAGGAAGATGGGTCATTACTACTGAAGGAGGTCTCTTAGGATCCAGTAAGGGAGGATATGTTCTCATGAACTACAACATGGTATTATTAATCAACCCTTGTGAATGAACCTCCTTTTTAGGTGTCTCACACAACATAGTTTATATCCCCACAGTACTGTTTCCACTAGTTAACTTCTTGACTCTGAACTTCAAGGGTTTCTTTTTAGGTTGAGGTAATGGTTATTCAATATCCTCTATTACAATAGTATCCATTACAATGCTAAAAGGTGTCACTTGATCTTTTGTCTCTTTTTTCTTTATTAGATTAGGAGGATATATATATATATATATATATATATTTCAATTGTGGATTAATTTTAGCATTTTTCACATATATTCCTTTGTTGGCAATCCATATTAAAGTCCTTTTAAAGACTCCTTAAGTTTGTGTCGCTAATGTTACCTCCCCTTGAATCCAATCAATTCTAGGAATAGGTGAAATCTTAATGCCTTGTGATAAGTAATTGCTATCCACCACTTCATGATCATCTTCAATATTCAAATCATCAAGAATATCCATAATATTAAACTTGGTTACTTAGTTTAGTGTGAATAAAGTGTAGTCAAGGAGTCTGACCTCCCTTTCATCATCATAATCCATCTAAAATTCCTCATAATAAGGGATGTGTTTGAATGACCCACTCAAAGTGTTCTTTTTTATTCCCCTTATATCAAATGACAAATGACTATGAAATGATTGGATATTCACTCGTGTCATGTCTGCTTCTCCAGATTTAGCCTTATGTAGAGTGGAATAAGTATACCTACCAATAGTCATTGGAAAATGAATGATGACATATTTATGTTTAGAAACCAAAGTATTATGTGTCTCCATTAGTTTCCTTACTAGCTTCATGAGCACCCATCTATCATCTACAAACCTTGAAGCATATAAGGGGTAGAATGACACTCTCATACCTAATATAGGAAAAGGTAAAAAACTCTATAAACCAACCACCCCATCTCCAAATATCTATAGAATTAGTAATAAAGAAGCGCTAATTATAAGTCTCTTCCTCAAACATTTTAATGACAAAGTGAATAAAAGCATCATTGACACAAAGAAAATGTTTACCACTTTCACTTGTTGAAAATTGAGGATAATGTAATCACACTTCCCATGAACCTACTTCTCCCTATGATTATATATCAGCTCATGTATAGACTACTAAACCTAAGAATCCTAATATGAGGCATCATCCACCCACTTGGAGCTCTCCCTCATCATATCCCTACCCCCATACATTTGCAGTTAATACTCAGCCTTTTACATGTAAGACATGCCTTCCTAGAGACCTCTTGGGGCCTCTCGAGAGCCTGTTGACCAGCCTAGGTCAAAATTTGACCCAAGATATAGATTATGTAAAGGAATCCAATGGCTTAGGTTGTACCTTTTCTTTACCAAAGCCACAACCTAGGCCATAGCCTAGGCAAAACATTGCAAAAAGCCCAAATTTAAAGCCAAATGGCTAAAAATAACTACTTTTAGGTCATTCAGTGAATTTGGGAGGGGATATAAGTCTCTTTCTATTTTATTTGAGCCTTTATCTCTTATAATTCCATCTCTCTTATGATTCTTCTTCCCTCTCTTAACTCTCATACCTTCTTGAATCTCTCTTGGTTCACTCTTGGCACTCTTGAGCTTGATTGGGGATAGAGAATCCCATGTGCTGCTACATTCTTGCTTGGAGACTCCATTACTACTTTTAGTTGTTCCTAATTCCATGCTAGCTTGATCTAAAGATCCTAAATTTATCATTGAACCTAATTTGTGCACTTGGTTGGAGCTCTTATACCATTTCAAGTTGTCACTTCACGTCCTCCTTTGCTCTTGGCTCTTGGTTTGGACTTTAGCTTGAACCTGGCTTGGTATTTCTCCTACATTAGTTCTTAGCTTGTATTCTTGGTTGGTGGAACATCTACACTTCATTTTTTATCTTGATCTGAGGGCATGCTTCTTTGTAAAGTGAAACTCCATTGTTTGTGTAGTGTATATGCTAGGGTTTGAATTATTTTAGTAAAATAGCTATTTTGGTATATTGCTTAGAGTAATTTCCAAAGTTTATTAAATTTATATATGTTTAAATAATACTTTCATTACTTTAAATGTTCATTTATTGATTACCATTTCTCTTTTTTGAAACCCTTCCTCATTGCATAAGTAGAGATATATGTGTTCAAAATACACTAGAAAACTTGCTCAAATACTCTCTCTCTCTCTCTCTCTCTCTCTCTCTCTCTCTCTCTCTCTCTCTCTCTCTCTCTCTCTCTCTCTCTCTCTCTCTCTCTCTCTCTCTCTCTCTCTCTCTCTCTCTCTCTCTCTCTCTCTCTCTCTCTCTCTCTCTCTCTCTCTCTCTCGTTAAAAAATAAAACATTTCATTGATAGACAATAATAATATTGAATTAAAAGGATGGATCAAATCTAGAATAGGCATGCTCTTGAACCTTTTCTTGAAAACATCTTTCATTTGGCCTCAAAGTGCCTTAATTTATAGATTTTCATTTCATTCAGAATTGTTGCTTTCTTATTGTTTATGAAACTAATAGTATTATTTTATCCACTTGATTTAAACATTTCATTGATAGACAATAATAATATTGAATTAAAAGGATGGATCAAATCTAGAATAGGCATGCTCTTGAACCTTTTCTTGAAAACATCTTTCATTTGGCCTCAAAGTGCCTTAATTTATAGATTTTCATTTCATTCAGAATTGTTGCTTTCTTATTGTTTATGAAACTAATAGTATTATTTTATCCACTTGATTTAAACATTTCATTGATAGACAATAATAATATTGAATTAAAAGGATGGATCAAATCTAGAATAGGCATGCTCTTGAACCTTTTCTTGAAAACATCTTTCATTTGGCCTCAAAGTGCCTTAATTTCTAGATTTTCATTTCATTCAGAATTGTTGCTTTCTTATTGTTTATGAAACTAATAGTATTATTTTATCCACTTGATTTAAACATTTCATTGATAGACAATAATAATATTGAATTAAAAGGATGGATCAAATCTAGAATAGGCATGCTCTTGAACCTTTTCTTGAAAACATCTTTCATTTGGCCTCAAAGTGCCTTAATTTCTAGATTTTCATTTCATTCAGAATTGTTGCTTTCTTATTGTTTATGAAACTAATAGTATTATTTTATCCACTTGATTTATTGTGGTTGGATCCACTAGAGGTTCCTCAGTAATTTATGCACTCATTTTTAATAGCCTTAACCTAGTTTACAAGTATGTCTATAGCTTGGTGTAAGCTGGTAAACTAGATATCTATTATAGACCTCTTGTAGCCTATAGAACCCATGAGCCTTATAACCTCTTAGTGGTTTCTTTTATAACCCAACCAAACACTAGTGGTTCCATTCAAATTCTTGGAGCTATATTCTATCACTTTAGTGGGAACTCACATACGATTTCACATTAGTTCTGTCTTATTTAGGGCTCTCTTAGCCAACTCCCCTTTGTTAGCTATTAGACTTTTCTTTCAATTATATTTTAGCTATCACCTTGGCTGTTTTATCCTACTTTGGTTTTGTGTCTTTCTCCTAGTTGGTTCTCTATCAGTTTGCCTTTTTTATTATCTCCCATGTTGTTCATGTTTCATTACATCTATGGCTGATCTCCCACTTATGGGACACCAATCTTGGTGGATTTAGGGTCTCATCCCTAAGCTCACTACCAAGCAAAACACACTTGCAATAGATAATCATAGACACCATAAGACCCAGGAGCTTCCCTCGACCTAGTGTGGTAGTCTACACCTTCTTGTATTCAAAATGGAATAAGATTGGTAGGACTATAACTAGTGGACTCGATCTCCTTTTCACTAGTCCAAGCTTAATTCATCTAAGGATGTTTTATCTCAACCTCACATCATGCCTCATTCACTCATTCAATGTGATGAGGATCCCCTTGTATAGCTAGATCTTAAAGAGTTATGTGTAATCATCAATAATTATCATAGATGTATTCATGTGAGTGAAGTGTTTCCTTCTCTCCTAGGAGTTAGCGATATGCTTCCTCTAAAAATATAGCCTACACTTGCTTAGTGTCAAGTGCCTCAAGTAGTTCTCACATGATTTCCCTACCTATTTCTTTTTTGGAGGATCTAGAGCAAGAATACCCTCACATCCATATTATGGGTCATAGGTATTCTAACTTGATGAGGTATCCCTAGCCTGAGGGTCCCTCCCATCTTTTTAGTCCTTATTTTAGAGTTTTCAATGAGTATGTTGGGTTTTATCACCACTTGTAGACTAGAGATCCATGGGATGCATATCAAGAGCATCACTAACCACTGGTTAACCCTCATGTGATGGCATGTGACTAGTACTATGGAGATCTTGGTCATCATGACCATTTTTAGGAGTATGCCACATCTTCCCATCACACCTATGGGGGCCGTCACACTACCCATGGCCATTCTCCACCCCATGGTAGAGATGATTTCCATCATGAGCATCATCTTGATCAGGAATCTCCTCAACATCATTTTCCCTATGATCATGGTCATGGTGATGCCTATGGGTATAGGAAGCATCATCACCATTATGAGGCCCCTCTCAGAGTGCATTACTATCCTACCATCAACCATGCTTATGACAATCTCCATCATAATCCTTTAACCCCTTGGGTGCATGTTATTCTCCTTCTTACTCCTATCCCTAAACTACCTAAATTTAATGGGACATAGGACTCCAGTCCTATGGAGCATATCACAACATTTGTGATGGAATTTATGGATTGGGAATAGGATGAAGGTATGATGTTGAAGATATTTTCTCATTATTTATAATTCAAAGCTCTTATTTGGTTCTAAAATCTACCTCTAGATTCTCTCTATAGTTTCCAGATCCTTCTAGATGACTTCCTCTAGTATTTTTATATCTTCATGCCTTTTAACCTTGACATCTAATCACTCACTTCCATGGCATAGGCCAAGGGTGAGTTGAACTTTGATTTTGTGTGTAGATGGTGCCCAGTCATTTGTACATGTAGGACTAGGTTTTTGAATGACTATTTTTATGACTTGTTCACATAAGCATTGAGGAAGGAGGTTCACCTTGAGGTCCTCAAGTCTGAACCTACCTCTTATGATGAAGCTATTAATGAGTGTCTAAAGATTGAAGTGTTTGAGGTATGTGTGAGCATGAAACCCATACCTTCCCAAAGTCATTCTCTTCACATGACCATAATTGTAATAAAACTAATGATGGTGTCATTGATTCTCCTACCAAGAAGAAGTAAAAGTAGGACAACCATGATGTCAATGCTTTGAGTAAGAAGCTAGTTGAAAAGAAGGCTTTTGACTCTATCACAACAAAATAATGGACAATGTTTCCTTATGACCCCATCAAGTTTTGTAACTTCCATCAGATGAGGGGGTATGATGATAAAAATTATGCTACCCAGAAGTCTAGTGTGCAAGCCTCACCTCTATCTCAGAGTTCTCTTCTTATGGAACCCAATGTAAGGAGAAGAAGAAAAATAAAAATAAGAAATCAAAGTCTAAGGTCCCACGTTCCCCTTCTTGATATTATAACTCTTCCAACTTCTCTTCTTAGACTAAATAGAGAGGGAAAACTAAGCGTGAGAGTAGAAAATTTGTTTTTATCGACATAGCCTCTATTGGGTATGAGTGATTTTTAAACATGTGATTTGATTAGGAAACCAACCTTATTAGAGAGACTAGTGGTACTAGACTTAATATCTATCCCTTGGGGGTAGGGAACCCTAAAGTTAGAATTGAATTTCAGTGTAACATCCCTCCCTAGGCTAGATAACATCCTTACTCCATCATAGAGGAGTTACAAGGCCTCTCGACTAGGATCTCCATTTGGGACCTTCTTCACTTTTACCCCAAGCAAAGGGGTCTCATCTTCAATGAGCTTGGACTCCCTCATAAGGCTCCACTACATGATGATGTCAAAGTTTTATTCAACTTTGACCCACACAAACACCCTCATCCTCTTATATTATCTTTTAACCTAGCCTCTTTGCCAAATGCTTCAATTCTTGCAAAGAGGGATTGTTTCCCTCTCTATATCAAGACTTTTTTGAATGATTACCATATCAAATAGTGTATTACTGATGAAGGATATGCATTGAACATCATGCTCCTATGAGTGTTCAATGAGCTTAGGATCAATCAAAAGAATCTCTCTAATTCTCATCATAGCTATGTCGATTTGAATAATGACATAGTTATGTTGATTGGGAATATGAAGCTATGGGTCAAGTTTGGCCCTAAGATTGTCAAAATCAAGTTCTGTGTGTTAGACCTTGATATTTTATACAACACAATTTTTGGTTGTCCCTGGACCATTACCATATAGGCCATCATAATGTCCATGTTACACATAGTGTAGTTTATGCATGAAGGTGAGGTTCACAACTTGGAGGCTGACTTAGATCCCTTGGCATTACTCTATGCAAAGACAAAGTCCTCAAGTGAGGCTTTGGCTATCTCCTCATGGGGGTTTTTAGATTCTCATACATCCCCTATTATTGAATCTCATTTCTTCAAAGATGAACATTTTAACTTGGTTGAGTATCAATCAATGTTCATTCCTTCAGAGTCCAACACATAGTGGATGACTCCCCCTTTCACTCCGTGATACTAGGCCATCCCATCTCTTTTCAAAGATATGTTCTAGGATGTCTTCCTATATGTTGATCTCCCCCTTGTCTCATATTTTGCTCATCAGAGTGTAGGATCTCTCCATGCATCGCCCACTGAGGTCACTAGAGTAGCTAAGTTTGATCTCAGGTACTATTTCATTTATGTTATGACATGAAACCTATTCAAGGAAATAAAGGATTACACCAAGCTCATGTGGGATTATCATAAGTATCATTATCCCCTTATTGCTTTGGTTTGTAAATTTTTCTCATAGATAGACCAAAACCTAGATTTCATAGAGTGAATATCCTAGTTATTGAACCTAAAGTGTTAGATGATTTTTTCCCTCCTACACCTAAGTGATTTGAGGAAGGCAACACTATGGATGTTTAAGGATCCATAGATGTCAACCTTGGCACTTTAGCAAGGCCTAAGATCATCAAGATCAATGCTAGCCTTGCTTCTAATGAATTGGATGTCTTAGTCACCTTCTTATGAAAAATTTTAGACATATTCACTTGGGAATACACTAGTATGAAGGGCATGGATATTAGCATAATTGTCCATAACCTTGTTATGGACAACAGGACCCAACCTATTCACCAAAAGCAGTAACCCATGGCTCTTAAAATCTCCTAATTGGTCAAAGTAGAAATAGAGAAAGTCATTTGTGTTGGATTTATCCAAGCTATTGACTACCCTTAATGGAATTCCAACATTATCCCCATTCTCAAAAAGAATAAGGATATTTAGATTTACATTGACTTTTGGGATCTCAATATGGCCTGCCCAAAGGATAACTTTCCTACTCTTTTGATAGACTAGATTGTTGATTCCACCATTGGTTTTGAGATCATGTCCCTCATGGATAGTTTATCTGGGTACAACTAAGTATGAATTACACCCAAAGACCAACACAAGATGACATTTACTACCCTATGGGGTACCTTCTGCTATGCCATCATGCCATTTAGTCTAAACAACATTGGGGGCATGTATCAACATGCCATGACCCATGTTTTCCATGACTTTATCCATAAGATAGTTGAGTGTTATTTTGATGACCTCCTTGAAAAATCTTGAGCATGTATGAGACTTCATAATCATGTTTGAGTATCTCTGAGAGTTTCACATCAATCTCAACCTTGAGAAGTGTATTTTTGACATTTTAGCTGGAAAGTTTCTCAACTTCGTCATCTCATAAAGGGGCATTAAAGTGGATCCCAAAAAAATCAAGGTGATCCTTAAGATTCTTCCCCTACATAACCTCATCTAATTATAGTCCTTCCTAGGAAGGCTCAACTTTATCATATGTTTCCGTGAGGAGTATGCTCACAAATCTATAACCCTCACATGTCTCTTATGCAAGGACATTCTATTCTTATGGTCTGCTAAAGTCAAAGTGGCTTTCAAGGAATTGAAGCATATTATTCATAATCCTCTTATCCTAATAGCACCTATTGAGGGGCATGAGTTCATCTTATACACCTCTGTTACTAATCTTTCTATCGAGGGCATGTTGTGTCAAAAGGATGACACTGGTAGGGATAAAGCTATTTATTACATCTTTATCATACTAGTTAGCCCTAAACTCAACTATTCTCTTATTGAGCATTGGTGCCTCTCTCTCATCTTCACCATGAATAAGTTACATCATTATATGTTGGGATAGACTACCAATGTTATTATCTAGTCGGATTCACTTCGCTACTTTCTCAGTAAGATATTTTTTTTTAGTAGGATGGTGAGGTGGATCTTGCTTCTTCAATATTTCAACCTCTACATTATTAACCAAAAGTCCACCAAGGGATTAGTTATAGATAACCAACTCATTGAGTATCTACTACCCAACCTGAGTTTGGAGTTGGTTGATAATGCCTTTCTTGATGAGATGGTTTACTCGATAGACCATGATGAGGTCTCCAAAAGTGATTGGTATCATGAAATTATTTGTTACCTTATAGACTTTTCTTATCTCGACACCATGTCTTTATAAAAACACTATTAGATCTATAAGCTCATCATCCATTATGTCATCATTAGTGGCCTTTCATTCAAGAGGGATCTTGATGGTATGTTGATGTAGTGCCTCACCCCTAAGGATATCCCTCTCATGTTTGAGGAGTCCCATAAGATAATATGTAGTGGCCACCTGAGAGGGCAGGCCACCACTCAATGTATTATCAAGATGGGATACAACTAGCCTATTCTTGTTAAGGATGTAGTCTAGTATGATAAGAAGTGTAGGATGTGTCAAGTTATAAGGGATTATATCAATACCCTGGATGACCTATTACACTTTGTCTCAATGACTTGGCCCTTCTCAGTTAAGGCTCTTAACTTCATCAGTGAGTTCAAATCGACCTCTTTTGATGGCCATCACTAGTTCATCACTACCTCTGACTATTTTATAAAGTGGGTTGAGGTCATGCCTCTTCATGGAATGTGTGGGAAGATCATTTCCTATTTTATCCTAAACTAAATTATTTGTAGGTTTGGGGTTCCCATCGTGATCATGGTTGACAATGGCCTAGGCTTCCAAAGCCCTGAGATGCATGAGATCACTGAATGCTTTGGGTTCAAGATCATTTTATCCTCTACCCATTACCCTAAAGGAAATGGGAAAGTAGTCTTCAAATAAAACTTTGAAGAAGATGTTTCTCTATACCATTGCCCAGTCTAAGAGAGACTGGTATCTAATGCTCTATCCTTCCCTTTGGGCCTATTAGACTAGCTTTCAAACAACCACAGGGAAACCCCATACTATTTCATGTATGGGTATGAGGCTATTATTCCCTTAGAGGTATTAATCCCTTCACCACAAGTTAAGATGTTTGGTTATCTCTCTCATGAGGAAGAATATGTTTCTCACCTTGTCAAGCTTAAGCAGTTAGATGAATAACACCTGGTCACTTTTGAGTACAAATGAGCTTACCAATGCCATCAATGCCACCAATTCAAGAAGTTGGTGTACCCTTGTTAGTTCAAGATGGGTGATATGGTATTTATTTTTGATAAGGAGCACCATAAGAAGGGTAAAATCACACATAATTAGTTTGGCCCTTTTGTCATCACTACCTCTTTATAAAATGGGGATTTTTTTACTCTCAACCCTCGAAGGTGAACCCCTATGACACCCTATCAATGGGTTACACCTCAACACATTCCATGTCTAAGGCCCACATGGCCCTCTGGGAAAGTCACCTATGGTGGTAAGGTAAGCCTTTCCTCTCTTATATCACCACTAGCCTTCGTGTCATTTGTATATGTGTGTACACATAAGTTATTTATTAGTAGTTTTTACTATCTAATCACATGTATCTAGTAGTCTATATCAGATGAAGAATGTATATCACACATAAAATCATATAAAAACATGTGATAATAATGAGAAAATCACTATATATATCATAAAAAATACATGTTTTTCTCTAGGTGCATCATATGGGCTCACAGTACCCAAAAACTACCACGTGCATGGCTACATATGCATGCCTAATCAGCCTATGACTAGGCAATATCTATGATAGTCATGCTTTAGGTGGAGATCTCGATCTTTACCTCTTAACTAGTTGAGATACGGTCTCTTCTAGTGTAGTCACTTAGTTTGCCCTCACTTTAGGTGCCTTAGCTCCTCTAGTCTACTCTCAAGCTAGCTCAACTCATAGCTGATCGATATTAGCCTTTAATCTCACTAGTATCACCTCAATTTATAATGTAGTCACCCTATGGTTTACTAACTTGGCTTCTATCTATGGAATCATGTATCATGCCCTCATTAACTTGAGCGAGGCTCATGCACCCACATGCCATAACTGAGTATGTGGCTCTACCCCTACTGATAGATGTGGTACCCATTTTATCAATAGTGTGCCCACCACATTAAGGAATAACTCCCTCAATAAGAGGTCCACTTGGGGTCTAATCCATCTAGATGGTCTCCTACACATATACACATAGAGCACATATGTTACTCGCGTACTCTTGCTAAGGATGAGTATGAAGATGAAGTGATATATAGAAAATACACTTGTCTTACTTGACAGTGTTGATGGCCTCTATGGCCCTCCTAATGGTTATACTCCTATCAGTGGTGGTCCTTTCCATGGTGGCCTCTTTCCACCATTTCCCCTTGCTTTGCCTCGATTATCAGTTGAGCTCACCCCAATTGGCATGGGGTGTGACTATCTCCCTTATAGAGCCTACCTCCCTGGATGATGATATGATCCCTATGGACCTTGAATCTCCTCCCATCCCAGGTAAGGCTCTATCTTGACATCCTTAAACCATGCTATAGACATGTAGGGATATATGATGTAACTCAATAATACATCTGGATCCAAGGTGGTTCACATGGTCCCTGCCCTCTTTGTAAACCATGAATCTAGTGTTGTGCCCTCTTTTAGTCTAGGGTATGCCTCACTACCATCTGGCATCCTCAATCACATCAGTGGGATCCTCTCATAGGCCTAAGACATGAGTAGATTGGGTTGTATCAGTTTGCCTAACCTTATATACCAAATCTGATCCATTTATTGGTATAATCCTCATTAGTTGTATTATCCCTAGGCAAATCTTTATCCTCCATCATCTCATTAGATAAGTCTTATCCATAATAGTGGTAGTCATCCTATACTCTAGCCAGCATAAAGCCTCATGACCATGGTCTTTGCTATCAAATTTTAGAGAGTGGGTAGACCTAGTGACGACTGTGAGATCTATACTCCATAATAGTCTATAGCCCTCATAAAGTCTATAGATGTCATATATTTTGAGGATGACCTCTAGCTTAGGCCCTAGCTAGAACACATGTCTCGTGAGTACCCATGAAATCACTAATGCATTCACCAGGTCTCTAGATTAATGTAGTGAGGGTACATATACTAACTACCAAAGTCTTTCACTCAGTAGGTGATCCTGGTCCACCACTAGTAGAGCATTGACCTCTTTAGCCAACCGCATAGAAACTATTTTTATTAGTCACCTCATATGGCCCATCTAGCCATGCTAGCCTCTCTCTACCTGTGAAGGTCCTCCCTCCTTTGGTGGGCTAACTACTCTACATGTCTACACAAACAAGTAAATAGGCAAATAGATTTGTCAATTGGCCAAAAAAAACTATGAGCAAGTAAAAATGAGTAAGCTACTTTATTTTTATCTATCTACTTCTTTTTTCTCCCTCCCTTCTCTTTTAGCCCTTCTAGGACCTCCCAGGCTCCTCTAGGCTCCCTGAGGAACCTTGTTGGCCTTTTCCTACCTAGCACCATGGATTTATGGGAAAATTTGTAGCTTGGGCAGGCAAGGCCATGACTTAAGCCTACCCATGCTACAATGTGCATTGAGATGCCCTAAGAGCTCTTAGGGCTCCTCTTTTCTCTCTTCATAGGGCACCGTTTGGACCCTCATTGGTCCCAGTTGCTTTGTGTCTTTGATCTCATCAATTTAACTACTTGTTCTACTCGATTCATCTATTGAATTACCCAAAATGAGTCAAATTACATTTATGGCCTCTTAAACCCCCAAAAATGAATAAATTTGACAAAGTTTGTTCATCAAACTTACCTAGACCATCTTGTACATTTATAATGCTCTCCTCTATCCCTGTATGCTCTAATTAGGATTTGGTTGCTCTTAGGCTCTCCTTCGAATATCTCAAAGTGAAAATAACCTATTTTCTCTTTTGTCCTCTTTGTGGCTACTTTTTCTTGCTTTTTGTGGGCCTTTTTTAGGTTTTTCACCTTGTTTTACATTTCAAACTATGAAACCTCTATCTTAGAGGTTTTACCATGTTTTGAGCACATTGGTAGCCTTCATTTTTAATCCAAGGCATCCTTGGGCCTATTTTGGGCTTATTTAAGCTTTTGGGACCCCTTTCAAATCCTTGTTGACCTCCTAGGACTGTGTTTCATCTTGTGGGCACCTAGGGATAGAAGTTACTTGTTATACTTCTTTATTTACTTGTGTCATGGTTGTAGGTAGGGTTGTCAACTAGATATGGTAGTTTAGGACTTTGTCTAGTCTTACTGACTGGTCTTAATCTTCCCCAAACTTCCCCTTAATTTCCCTTGTTACCTCTTACCATGGTCAATGTTGGTCAACCATTATGATTATGGTTTAATTTCATTATTTATTTCCCTTGTGCAAATTTCTTACACCACTTTGCTTTGAGATCACCTTTCTATAGTCATTTGTCTTGAATCCTTGACCCCCATTATGGTGTACCTCTCAGTGGTAATTCACACTGATGTTGGTAGTTAGGGTAACCTAGGACTAGTAGCTACAACATGGGTTATCAATGATCAGTAGGGCCAAGATCTTGTTGTAACTATTTTCTTCCTTACTAGTGAGATGAATAATGTAATCAAGTATTATGTAATCATTGGTACTTTAACTAATACCCATGATTTAGGCACATGCTATGTGTAGTTATTCTATGACTCACTCTTAGTCGTGTCTCAACTCACTGGTGTCTAGGCTATCCTATGTTTTGAGTTGCTCCCCCTCTTCGAAGTGGCATGTGATTTTCTCTCTTTGTTTGAGGGCATCCAATTCATCCATATCCTTTCACAAGGAGAACACTAGGGTTGATGCCCTAGTGAATGCCATTATGGATACTATGATATTATTTGATGTCACTTATGTCCCTTCTTTAAAGGAGCTGAAGTTGGATTTTATATTACGTATCATTTGCACTCTTACCCATGGATCATGTCATTGACTTCTTTCATGACCATATTTATCTGGTAGGTTTAGGTAATGTTTCATTTTATCTTTATAGTTCTTTTTATTTGCTTTAGTGTGGTTTCCAGGTATTGCATAACACTCTTTGTTCATTTGAACACTGATTACTTATACCTTGGGGGCATATGCAATCATACTTCCCATGCCACTACTCCTCCTTGTGATTATATATTGTCTCATGTATAGAATAAAAAAACTATACATCCTAATTTGAGACATCTAAAACCTACTTAGACCTCTCCCACATCATATCCCTACCCCACTTACATCCTTAGTTCATATTGGTCCTTTCTCATATAAGACAGGGCTTTATAGAGACCTCTTAAGGCCTCTTGGGAGCTTATTGACCAACCCAAGTCAAAGTTTGACCTAGGTCATAGCTTGTATAAAGTAAACCTGCATCCTAGGCCACACATTTCCTTTACCAAATCCATGGCCTAGGCTGTGGCCTAGGCAGAATGTCTCAAAAAGCCCAAATTTAAAGCCAAATGACCAAAAATGACTACTTTTAGGTCATTTGGTGGATTTAGGAGGGGATATATGTCTCTTTCTCATTCATTTGAGCCTCTCTCTCTCTTCTTATTCAATCTCTCTTATGATTTTTCTTCCCTCTCTTAACTCTTGTGCCTTATTGAATCTCTCTTGGTTCACTCTTGGCACTCTTGAGCTTGATTGGGGATAAAGAATCCCATATTCTACTACACTCTTGCTTGGAGACTCCATTGTTGTTCTCAGTTGTTCCTACTTCCTTGTTGGCTTGATCCCAAGCTCCTACATTTGGCATTATACTTGATTTGTGTACTTGGTTAGATCTATTACACCATTACAAGTTTTCACTTCACCTCCTCCTTTGCTCTTGGCTCTTGGTTTGGATTTCAGCTTACACCTAGCTTGGTCTTCCTCCTACATTGCTTCCTAGCTTAGATTCTTGGTTGGTCAAACATCTGCACTTCATATTTGAGCTTAATCTAAGGGCACTTTCCTTTACAAAGTGAAACTCCATTATTTGTGTAGTGCATAAGCTAGGGTTTGAATTGTTTTAGTTAAATAGTTATTTTGGTATATTGATTAAAGTAGTTTTTGAAGTTTATTGCATTTGTATATGTTTAAAGAATAAAAATAATACTTTTAAGTCATTTTGTGGATTTGGGAATATATATATGTCTCTTTTTCATTCATTTGAGCCTCTCTCTCTCTTATCATTCCATCTCTCTTGTGATTCTTCTTCCCTCTCTTGACTTTCATGCCTTATTGAATCTCTCTTGGTTCACTCTTGGCACTCTTAAACTTGATTGGGGATAGAGAATCCCATATATTTCTACACTCTTTCTTGGAGACTCCATTTTTTATTTTAGTTATTCCTTCTTCCTTATTGGCTTGATCTCAAGATCCTACATTTGGCATTGCACCTGATTTGTTCACTTGGTTGGAGCTCTTACACCATTTCAAGTTCTCACTTCACCTCCTCCTTTGCTCTTGGCTCTTGGTTTGGACTTCAGCTTGCACCTAGCTTGGTCTTCCTCCTATATTGCTTCCTATCTTGTATTCTTGGTTGGTATAACATCTACACTTCATCTTTGATCTTGATCTGAGGGCACTTTGCTTTCTAAAGTGAAACTCCATTGTTTGTGTAGTGTATATGCTAGGGTTTGAATTGTTTTAGTTAAATAGTTATTTTGGTATATTGATTAAAGTAGTTTCCAAAGTTTATTACATTTGTATATGTTCAAAGAATACTTTCATTACTTGAAATTTTCCTTTGTTGATTACTATTTCTCTCTTTGAAACCATTCCTCATTTCATAAGTAGAGATATATATGTTCAAAAAAAACTAGAAAACTTGCTCAAACACTCTCTTCCTCTCTTGATAAAAACTAGAATATTGCATTCATAGAAAAAAATAATATTGAATTAGAAGGATGGCTAAAATCTAGAATAGGCATGCTCTTGAACATTTTCTTGAAAATATCTTTGTTACAAAAAATATCTTTCATTTAGCCTCAAAGTGCCTTAATTACTAGATTTAAATTTCATTGGTTATCTCATTTCATTCAGTATTATTATTTTCATATTATTTATGCAACCAATAGTATAGTTTTAGCCACTTACTTTACTATGGTTAGATCCACTAGAGGTTCCTATGTACTTTGTGTAGTCATTTATACTAGGCCCAACCTAGTTTATAAGTCTAACTATAGCCTGGTGCAAGCCAAAAAACTAGATAGCCACTATATACCTCATGTAGCCCATAGAACCCTTGATCCTTTAAGCCTCTTAGTGGTTTGCTTTAGCACCCTACCAAACACTAGTGGTTCCAGTCATATTCTTGGAGCTACATATAATATTCATATATTTGAGAGGTAGACATTAGAACCACTTTGGATAAGTTATTGTAAAATTTTATTAATGAAACATCATAAATGAGATATGACATCATATAGAACTTATGGGCAGTGATTTACTTGCATAGTTATTTATGATTTGAGTCACTACAAGTCAACCCAATTGATGTACTTCTTATTAGCATAAATAATATGGATATATTGAAACATCTATTTTTAATAATCCTTTATCATGGGATTGCCTACCACCCTATTTATAAGATTAACAATGTCATTGATTTCAAGCTTGAAATCTTATCGAGCAATCACCTTGGGAACCTTAGACACTGATGGTTTAGGTTCAAAAATCTAGTGTTTATTTAAAGATCTGAGACAATCATATTTATTGTCATCATGAAAATTTTGAGTTATTTCTAAAGTGATTTCCAAAAAAACCTCATGGTCTGGTATCTTCAACATCTCTTCAATGTAGTTGGGACCAAGCCTCAAGATAAATCCTTTTTGAGGATTATGAACTTCCCTTCTATCTATGTCATAATGACTTGCCAAGGTCATGAAAATTTTTGGGCACTACATAGAGATAACAAACATAGTAACTTGAGGAAGTCCAATGTCATAATTTTTTAAAGTCTAATTGTTCTTGAAAGACACATTTATTCTTTTCCAAAAATTCTCAATATCAATGTGTCCTAATTCTATGTTAGTGACCTGGTTGATGTTGGAATCATTGTTGAAGGGGGCGACCCCTTGAAATTGGTACTTCATCTTGCTAAATTTTTATTTTCCTTTATTAATCCTATTTTTGGTACTCCTCTCTTTTTCTACAAATATGAATGTAATTATACATTCTTCCATATTGATGACTTAAGGCCATGTAATCTAACACTACTTATGCGGGTCTAAGTCATTTGATTTCATCTTAAATATGCATTCTTGTGCTAAATAATAATTAATGACTATCACATTTGATGAAATTTTTACTTGAATGTTAACAAGTGGTTTTTAATCATAACTGGTAATTAATGAAAAAACATTCAATATTTATATGATTTAGATATATAGAGTGGTAGTTGTTTGTGATTTGATTTGGTTTGAGAAATGATAGTTACAAGCTTTCAATTTGTATATTCTAAATTATAGATGATGTATTTTTATCTGTTGATTTTGATATATATGAAGGGATCGTATTATCTTATATATTTTATAAGAATAGTGAAAGGGTGTAAAGATGCATATTCAAAATTCTCTTGTGCAGAGTTGCATTTGATTTCATGGTTTAGTCTTCAAACCCATGAAAGGTTACTATATAGGATTTTTAAAATTGTTACATTATTTACATCATATTCATTTTATATATGAAATATATGACTATTATATAGATATATTGGTTATAATATTATGTGTTTTATTTAAATCAAAGGCATATACTAAAACTTTATTGATTGCCTAAGTTTTGTGTGAATACTTAGACCTAAATTCTAATATAAATGATTAAGTCACAAGGTGATGTTGTTATCATGACATAAATGGTCAAGGTGATTAAGTGTATGGTCTATGGTATATGATAATGCATATTAACTATGATAGACACCATGGTTTAAGTCTAATTTGAACTCAACTTGAGAATTATGGCAGTGCCACCATGGAGGTTTCGAGTAATGTGAGTTAATGCATTGGTCTATATTTTATGTGGGGATTTCTTTGGGATTTGTTAGAAGTATAAAGATTTCATTGTATTGAATTTTGAGGTACGTGCATTAGTTTTAAATCATAGGAAAGGCACTTGGAAAGTAATTTATTAATTGTTATGTTTGGTGGTGATACAAAATTGTTAAATTAATTAGTGGTAGATGTGATATCAAATGAAAATCAAACACTTGGATGTGAGTTGTTAATTCAATATTGGTATATACAAAAGGTAGTTATTTTTACATTTGTTAGTCATTTTAAAAGATTTCAAACAGAATCAAAACTTTGTTATTGGAAGGAAAGGAAAATATTGAGCTTTGATAAGAGTTGGTGAATCTGTTTTTTGTAGAGGCAAGGTATGTTAATCATATTTTATTTGTTATTTTCATGAAAAGTTATAATTTGGTTTGACTATTTCAATGATAATGTCAACATATTCATGTTTATTTAGCTTGTGTTGTAATAGGATGGAATGGTAAGGCTCATTTGTATCTGAAGTTTTTTTTCAAGAAGTTAACTTCATATAATTTGGGTTTTAGACTCAATTTTTTTAAAAGGATGATGCATGCCCAATTTTGTTGTGCTCAATTGGGAATTTTTTAAAACTTGAAGGGTTTTTAATTGATATCGATTCCAGGTTTCTGAGTTTATTTCTACAGTAGATGATGTTTGTGAAAGGCTCATAGTCCTTTGATTTATGGTCAAAGTCTGCATGTGCATATATTTAACAATATCATATAAAATATTTTTCTCGATGTTAAGATTTCAAATAAAATTTATAAGATATATTTTATTTGTCTACTAAAATGGATCAAATATAGTTTTGGGTATGGAATTTTTTGAGACAACATGATGGAAAGAATGACTATCAATATTTTCATTCTTTTAGTTTGGTATAAGTTTTGGTTTCAATATAATGTATTGGTCTTTCCTCTTGCGTGCATATTCTAGTTCATAATAAGAAGTCATTTGAGTCATAAAATAGACTTTGAGTGGTCAAGAAGTGATAAATTTTGAAGTTGTGTTTATATTTTATGATGGCCTAAAATGAATCTATAGATGGCCATGTTAAAAATGTCCATCTGCATATAGTCATTTTATCTTATAAAGGATCTGATGAGGTTATATGTGGATGCAAATTGGGTAAATTCATGAAGAAATTATTAATTTTCCTATAAAGAGTTTTTATTTGCATTATGGTATTCATAAATTGTTGGGTGTTGAATTCTTGTTGTCATCATTCAGTTCATCAATAGATTGCATTTGGGTGTTGGTAGTATATAATGGATAGATTCGATGGCACTACCATTAAACTCTACCTATATAACTTATTGTTTTGAATAAAGTTTGAAGGTTTGAATATACATAATGATTATTCGGTCATGTATAAATAGTTTGTTCATTAAGATATTATTGGAGAATGTCTGTCTAGTGACTCTTTGCATCTCTTTGATGATATAAGTTTTATTGATATCATGGATGTTATAAGATTGCATTTGGTAGTTTGAACTTGATATAAAATTGAAATTGTTGAGCAGTCATGAAGAATTTCAATTACATGGAATATGTTTTTTTAGTTATACATATGCAAGTTTATTTAGCAGAGGACATTTTTAGAACATTAGTTTTAGATATTTTATTCCTCTTTCATAAGTAGAGTTGGTTTGAATAGTGAATAGATTGATTATTTTCAATGTAAATAGTGATATCTGGCATAATTTTGTTCTAGTTGTTATGATATATTGATTGGAAAAGTATAACTTGTACAATAATTTTGAAACGTTGAATTCATTTTTTGCATAGCTAGGTTTTAAATGGTTCCTCAAGGATAGTTTGAAATAAATAAAGACAGACAAATGAATTCATTAGCTCAAATGTTGATATTTTCAATAGTTGATTGATCTTTATAGTGATATTGAAATTTGATTGATAACATTGATGTTATAAGGTTACAATCAACTTTGTGATTGTTATTTCTAAATAAAAGTTTTGTTTAACAAAATATATGAAGTTCATTGGGAACAAGGTTACATGACATGAATTCATACATTTCATTTGTCAATTTCAAATACAAATTTAAATGGTTTTAATTAGTATTAGGGTTATGATGAACTTTTTAGAAATGCAAACTTATTTAAATTTCAATCTCTTCTTTTTAAATTTTTGATAAAATAGTTTACAAGAGTTTCCTTTCATTTGTTTGTTGAATGAGATTGTTGACAATTTATTTTCAAGATTAACATATTTTCTATGAGATCATTTTTAGATTGAAAAATTAGGATTTAAAGTACAAATAGAGTCTTGATTTTAATTTTATGGTCGTATATTTCAGTATAAAATGTCTAATTGGACTCCCCCACATTCACATCATTCAGATGGGAATTATTAGGGACATACTATTAATTGGTTCTTTTCCTCAAGGTAAGTGCACAAAATTTGGGGACCAAAAAGGGGCTATCTATGGACATTATTTTCCTAAAATTTGAGAATTTTGAACTTATGTAGATAATTTGAGATGGTTATTTTAAAAATATAAATATGGTATAAGAACATGAATTATAGAATTTCCAGTCTAGTTTCGTAAACACTTAGTTTTTTTTAAATGATTAAGTATAACTAGGTCAAACATCTAAAATTTGAAGAGGAAGTCATATTTTTAAAAGAAAACAGAGTAGATAGATGTCCATGCGGCCCACTTTTTTTTAGCATCCTTTAATATTGTTTGAAACCCTTTGGTGAATATTTAGATAAGATCTTCTAGTTTGTGACCTATATTTTTAAATATTTTTTGAATGATTTTTTTAAATTAATTTTACAAGTAAATAGATCTTGAAATATAACAAAAAATAGATAGTCAGTCATGCAACCACCGTAACTACCTAAAAAAAAAAATGTAATTTGATTTTTTTGAATGTGTGTAGAATTAGGCCTAGTTTGTGACCATATAATTTTTTTTGCACTTGAATCAATGAAAAGAAATTTACATAAACATGAATATGAATATGCATGTATATTTGTGGCATGTAGTGGTCCAAAAAAGGCATAGCTAAAAATAAGCATAGTTTGAACCCTTAAAATAGTCCAAAAATTATCAAAAACATATATTTGGAAATAAGAGTGTGCTCATTATCATGGTAATATTTTTTAAAATTTTGTTGTTGAAATATTTAGTGTATTTGGTGATGGAAGTTGATATTTGTTGTTTTCTATTAAAACTCTCAGACTTGATTGTATTTTGACAAGTCCTAGCCTTTGGCTCAAGAATACAAGCCATTTCTGAGCCAAGAAGCTTGGTATTTTGAATTCAAATCTAAATAACGTGTTTACTAGTTTATTATTGTAATATTTACGAGTTGGATCATGATCCTAGCACTTTTTTAGGTGTGTAAAAATTTAAAATTTATATTCAAGGAAAAGAGAATATTTATATTGATCTTGATGATAATATAAACATGTGTGTATCTTATGAGTCTTTAGATTAAGTCAAATATGCAAATGCTTATACTGTCAATACAAGACAAAAAGATTATTCTAATTAAAAAGATAACACAGTTAATAATAAATTTTATTATAAAAAATTTGATAAAGGTAATGGTACGAAGAATAAATTTGCATCTGATAATGTTGTAATTAGTTCCCAATATAATAATCCATTATCTACTATATTCAATATAATGTATTGGTGTTTCCTCCTACATGCATATTCTAGTTCGTAATAAGAAATCATTTGAGCATAAGTTGTTTGAGTTATATAATCAATTTTGGGTGGTCAAGGAGTGATAATTTTTGAATTTATGTTTATATTTTATGATGACTCAAAATGGATCTGTAGATGGCCATGTTGAATATATTCATCTGCATATAGTCATTATGTCTTATAAAGGCTCTAATGAGGTTATATATGGATGTAAATTGGGTAAATTCATGAAGAAATGATTACTTTTCCTATAACATGTTTTTATTTGCATTAGGGTGTTGTTAAATTACTATGTTTTAAATTATTTTTATCCTCATTTGGTTTGTCAATAGATTGCATTTGGGTGCTGGTAGTATATAATGGATATGTAATGAATAACTTTGATGGTACTATCATTGAACTTTGCCTATGGAACTTATTATTTTGAACAAGATTTGAAGGTTTAAATATATATAATGGTTATTCAGTCATGTATGAATAGTTTGTTTATTAAGACATTTTTGGAGAATGTTTGTATAGTGACTCTTTGCATCTCTTTGATGATATAAGTTTTTTTGATATCATGGAAATTATAAGATTGCATTTGATAGTTTGAACTTGATGTCAAATTGAAATTGTTGAGAAATCTTGAAGAGTTTCAATTACACAAAAAATGTTTTTTTAGTTATACATATGCAAGTTTATTTGGCAGAGGACATTTTTAGAACATTGGTTTTAGATATTTTATTCCTCTTTCAAAAGTAGAGTTGTTTTAAATAGTGAAAAATTTGATTATTTTCAATGAAAACAATTATACATAGCATAATTTTGTTTTATTTATTGTGATATATTGATTGAAGAAGTAAAACATGTATAATATTTTTGAAGTGTTGAATACATTTTGCATGTCAAGGTTTTAAATGGTTGCTCAAGGATAATTTAACATAGATAAACATAGACAAATAACTTGGTTGGCTCAGAGATTGAAATTTTTAATAATTAATTGATATTAAAATTTGTTTGATAGCATTTATGTTATAAGGTTACAATAAGATTTATGGTTGTTATTTTAAAACAAGAGTTTTGTTTAACAAAATATATGAAGTTCATTGGGAAAAAGGTTACATGACGTGAATTCATATATTTCATTTTTTGGTTTCAAATATAAAGTTAAGTGGTTTTTATTAGTACCAGGGTTGCGATGAACTTTTGAGGAATACAAAACTATTCAAATTTCAATCTCCTCTTTTGAAATTTTTGATAAAATAGTTTACAAGAGTTTATTTTCATTTGTTTGTTGAATTATATTGTTGATAGTTTATTTTCAAGATTGATATATTTTTCATTTGGTCATTTGTACATTGATAAATTGAGATTTGAAGTACAAACAGAGTTTTGATTTTGATTTTATAGTCTTATATTTCAGTATAAAATATCTAGTTGTACTCCACATTCACATCATTCAAATGGGAATGATTGGGGACATAATATTGATCAATTCTTTTCCTCAAGATAAGTGCACGAAGTTGGAGGACAAAAAAGGGCCTACCTATGGACATGATTTTCTTGAAATTTTAGAATTCTAAAATTTTGTAGATAATTTGAGATGGCTACTCTCAATATTTGAATATGATATAAGAATATGAATTGTATAATTTCTAATCTAGTTTCCAAAACACTAAGTTTTTTTAAAAATGGTCGAGTATAACTAGGTCAAACATCTAAAATTTGAAGAGGAAGTCCTATTTTTTTAGAAAATAGAGTAGATAGACATCCATGCAGCCCACCATTTTTTGAGTGTCCTTTAATATTTTTTGAAACCTTTTAGTGAATATTTAGATAAATTCTTCTAGTTTGTGACCTATATTATTTTAAATTTTTCAATCAATATTTTTTATTAATTTTACAAGCAAATAGATCTTGAAAACTAACAAAAAATGGATAATCAGTCATGCGGCCCCCACTAACTACCTCAAAAAATTTGAATTTTTTTAATGTATATAGAATTAGGCCTAGTTTATGACCATATAATGTTTTTAGCACTTAGACCAAGGAAAACAATTACATAAACATGAATATGTATGTATATTTGTAGTATGTAGTGACCTAAAAAGATATAGTTAGAAATCAATATAGTTTGAACCCTTAAAATAGTCCAAAATTTATAAAAATCATATATTTGGAAAGAGAAGAGCATGTTTGTTATCATGGTAATAATTTTTTGAATTTTATTGTTGAAATTTATAGTGTATTTGGTGATGGAATTTGAAATTTGTTGTTTTTTTTATCAAAACTCTTGGACTTAGTTGTATATTGATAGGTCCACACCTTTGGCTCAAGAATCCAAGCCATTTATGAACCCAAAGGTTTGGTATTTTGAATTAAAATTTAAATAACACATACACTAGTTCATTATTGTAATGTTTATGAGTTGGATCACAATCCTAGCACTTGTTTAGCTGTGCAAAAAATTAAAATTTATACTCAAAGAAAAGAGAGTATTTCCATTGATCTTGTTGATAATATAAATATATGTGAATATGATGAGTCTTTAGATGAAGTCAAATCTATAATTTCTTATACTGTCAATACAAGACAAAAATATTATTTTAATCAGAAAGATACACAACTAACAATAAATCTTATTCTTTGAATAATCTTGATAAAAGCAAAGGTACAAAAAATAGTATTGCATCTGATAATATTACAATTAGTTCCCAACATTAATATTCTTTTTTCTACATGATCTAATAATCATCAATATTCTCATTATAAGCCCAAGAATTACACTCATATATATGTCATCTATATTTATGAGTTTATAATATTATAGATGACTTGGCTACTACCAAAGCAAGTTTTTCATTATTACAAGTTGTTGGTCTATTAGCATATCTTTACAAAATCAATGATGGCATTAAAAATATGAATTCTTAGAATATATTAGGATCTTTACAAAATCAATGATGCCATTAAAAATATGAATTCTTAGAATATATTAGGATTTCAAGAAGAACTAAAGAATAATGAATAATCTTAATCTATTATTTTTACTTAGATATATGATCCTCCTGTTGATTATATTCTACTTTTTTATGTATCGATTAAAATTACTGATTAATAATATTCTAGATGTTAGTGCTTCAAAGAATATAATGCCAAAGTTGATTGCCGATCAAATAATCATTTCCTACGAAATTGATAATAAAAAATTTATAGGTTTTGATTCATGACAAATTAAGTGTTGTGGTAATTTTCATGATCTTATTATTAAAATTATGTAGGATGAAATAATTAGGTATATGACTAATGTTTGAATTTTAGATATTCTTAGTAATTATGCTATGCTTCTAGGAAGAGATTGATCAAAATCAATTGGTGCTTTTATTGGGAACGATACAACTTGGGTTTTGGTAGGAAATAAGATTGCTTTTATACAAATAGAAGTTTAGTTTTGCAATCCTATTGATTCTTTACCTCTTATTGTAGATTATGTGGAAACTGGGATCCATACTTATGAGCTATTGAACTTAGATGAAATTGAAAAATAACATCAAAATACTTTTCCAAGGGACAATTTATGGTCTTTATATTTTGATGGAACTTCTTCACAAACTGAGAATGGTGCTGGAATTTGTCTTATTTCTCCTTTAGATAATTTTTTTAATTATGCTTAAAAATTATCTTTTGATAATACCAATAGTACAGATGAATTTGAAGCCTTATGCTTAGGTCTATAAAAGGTGATTAAACTAAATATTAATTAGTTATAAGTTTTCAAATATTATGAATTGATTGTTAGACAAGTTACAAAAATTTAAAAAATAAATCAAACTCATCTTTATCGATACACTCGAAAGGTTTGGGTTTTATTTAAAATTTTTGAAACCTTTAATATCTCTCATAAACTTAGAAAATTTAATGTTCTATATGATAAGATTATTTTTTTATTCTAATCATACTCTAAGTGAAATTTAACCCACTGTTGACTTCACATTTTCATAAATTTTTAGACCTAATTTTTTTTATTTAAATACAAATTGGTCTGTTTTCGGTTGTAATGAACATATTGATTCTTTTTTAAAGGTAATTATTTTAACTTTGATGATTATTTCTTGAACTATAAAGATTATTTACAGCAAAGTACTAAAAAATTACATTTTGGTTTGGTGAGCGTAGAATTAATGTTTACTTTGAATGATCAACTTAGTATTTCATGGACTAAAGAACCTTCTACGAGAATAATTAAGGAAACTATTCCAATTAACCTTGAAATGGAAAAATACCTTAAATTTTTTTATTTGAGAATTCAATGTACATTTGATGAGAAGGTTAGATTTATTATGATTTATTGATATTTTTGTCTAGTCATATAAATACCTAAAGAGTTATAATACCAATATTACTAGACATGATATTCCTATAAAACCTGGTATTAAACCTCTTAGATAAAAAATAATAACAATAAATCATTTGCTAGAAGACACCATCAACAAAAAAATTGATAATATGCTTGATGGTGATGTCATTTATCCTATAAAATATTCTAATTGGGTAGCTACTTTAGTACCTATATGTAAAAATAATGGTGATATCACACTATGCGTAGATTTTAGAGATTTGAACAAGGTTAGTGTAAAAGATAATTTTATTCTTCTAAATATTGATAAAATCTTATAATAAGTTACAGGATCTGAAATGATGTCTTTACTTGATGAATTTTTTGGTTATAATTAAATATTTGTCATTCGAGATAAAAGACATAAGATAACTTTTACTACTCATAAAGAGACTTTTGCTTTTAACAAGATACTTTTTGGTCTCATGAATGTAGGTGTCACTTTTCAAAGAGTTATGCATGTAGCTTATGATGATTTAATTATTATATTCATTTTAATTTTACTTAAAAAACTTTACAGTGTATTCCAAAAAGATAAAGAAACATTTAGATCATCTTCACAAAGTTTTCACAAGATGTAGAAAGTATGATATTTCTCTTAATCCTAAGAAATTTGTCTTTGGTGTTACTGAAGGTAAATTATTAGGTCATATAGTTTATAAAGATGGTATTTCCATTGATCATGAATGTATTAAAGCAATTAAAGAGATACCACCACATAAAGACCAATTTGATCTTAGATCTCTCTGAAAAAATAAATTTTATACGTTAATTTATATTAGATTTTGCTAATAAATTTAATCCATTACAAATTTTGTTAAAAAACTAATCATGTGTGGAATTTATGTGCAGATTCTGGTTTTAATAATGTTAAAAATATGGCATTACAAGTGCATTTGTACTTATTAAAATTGATTTAACTAAACCCTTCATTATTTATGTGAATGTACCTGATAAAGTCATAGGTGTTGTGATCACTCAAAATGATGAAAATTGTGATGAAAAACATATTCGTTATATGAGCCAAATTTTAAAAAGATACAGAAACCAAGTAGTCTCTTATCAAAAAATTTATTTTATTTTTAGTATCTTTATCAACCAAATTTTATTATCTATTGATGAGAAATAAGGTTATTTTAATTTCTAATGTATCTAATTTTTCTTACCTTTTGAAACAACCAATTATTCAAATAATGTTAGCAAAATAAATTTTAAGAATTCAAGAGTTCGACATTGAATTTGAAACATTCAAAACTATAAAAAGAAATGATTTGGTTAAAATTTTAGTTGAAAATGCTTATTATAGTATAAATATTTTGGTCTTATCTATTGACGATTCTTTAAATGCTAAACCTCATTTCCAGTCCATGAAAGTTGTTGATTTCTCTAAAAATATTAAATTTGGAAATGAAATGAATGATTGAGATTGTTTGTTGGTTGAAGATGATTGGTATCATGACTTTATTTATTATTTTCAAAATCAATTTTATCCTAATAATCTATACAAACAACAAAGATGAGCTTTGAGACTCCAAGTTTTAAAATTTTACTTATTAGAAAAAAATTTGTTTTATAGAAATAAAGATGGTGTTTTATTCAGATGTTTAACCCATGATCAAACTCGAAAAGATTTTCAAGGTTATATTGAAAAAAATTAAGGTGGTTATTATGTGGAAAGAATTACTACTTATAAAATTTTACGTGTAGGTTATTATTGGTCTAAGTTATTTCAAAGTGCGTATAAGTTGGTTCATACATGCATGCCTTGTCAATTATTTGTTGGTAGAGATAGATTACCAGTAATGCCCTTAAATCTTGTAATTCTTAAGAAACCATTTACCAAAAGGAGAATTGATTTTATTTTTAATATACATCCACTTTATTCTATTATTCATTGATATATTCTAACCGCTACATATTATTTTATGAAGTGACATGGTGATAAAGCACTTAATTTTTGTTATAGTTAAAGTCATTTTATTCTTTGAATATCTAATTTTTTCAAGATTTAGTTGTCCACATCAAATTATTTTAGATAACGGTCCTCAATTTATTTTAAATAAATATTTATAATTTTTAGTACGTTATTCTATTATTTCAATTCATTCTTCAAAGTATTATCTTTAAGATTTTAGAGGTTATATTGAAAAAAATTAAGGTGGTTATTATGTGGAAAGAACTACTACTTATAAAATTTTACGTGTAGGTTATTATTGGTTTAAGTTATTTCAAAGTGCTTATAAGTTGGTTCATACATGCATGCCTTGTCAATTATTTGTTGGTAGAGATAGATTACTAGTAATGCCCTTAAATCTTGTAATTCTTAAGAAACCATTTACCAAAAGGAGAATTGATTTTATTTTTAATATACATCCACTTTATTCTATTATTCATTGATATATTCTAACCGCTACATATTATTTTATGAAGTGACATGATGATAAAGCACTTAATTTTTGTTATAGTTAAAGTCATTTTATTCTTTGAATATCTAATTTTTTCAAGATTTAGTTGTCCACATCAAATTATTTTAGATAACGGTCCTCAATTTATTTTAAATAAATATTTAGAATTTTTAGTACATTATTCTATTATTTCAAGTCATTCTTCAAAGTATTATCTTTAAGGGAATGGACAGGTTGAATCGACGAATAAAATTTTGATCTCTATTATTTTAAAAAAATTGTGAGAATAATAGGAATTAGTATTTTTAAGATTTTTAAAGCATGTTGATCATACCATTGTTAAAATATCCATTGGTTATTATCTATTTATGTTATCTTATGTATTTGAAGCTACATTAACTATTTAAATTCATGTTTCTTCTACTCATACTACTTTATAATATTTATCAGGTGATATTAATTTGATTTAATAAAGACTTAGAGATTTGATATCCTTAGATGAAACTAAAGCTAGTACATTGTAAAAGTTAGAAAGGGTTAAAAAAAATTATTTGACAAAAAAATATCTAGTAAAATTTTTAAAGTAGGTGTTCTTATCATTTATTGGGACAAAGCACATAACGATTTAGGTAAACACCATAAGTTTGATTCTCTTTGGTTGGGTTCATATAAAATTATGGTTGTTCATGGAAAAAAATGTTTTTCATTTATAGGATATAGATAAAAATTGGTTGTGTTATTCAGTTAATTGACATCATTGAAAGTTCATTTTTCTTTTGTTTTTTTTTTTTGATTTGTTTTCTTTTAATTTTTGGTTTTTTTATGTTCCTTTTTTTTTTGATAAAAATTGGTCACATTGATAGAAGCATTCATTATGTTAAGGGAAGAGTACAACAAAAGCTTCCATCTCACTATAAGTTTGTCAATTATGTTAAGATTTTTCACATGATAAAGCTCAAATTTTATTTTATGAATAAACATAAATTGAGTTATAAATGAGGTGAAAGCATTATTGATTTTTAGAATTTGTACTTAAGAATTTTTCATTTGATTGTATATCCATCCTGAATTCCCTTATTTAATATATCTCATTCTCTATGCCATGCAAGTTGAATAGTTCATCCCTTAGTAATTTATCATTATTAAAGGGGTTCACTCATAGCTACTTGAAAAATGATTAGATTTGGATCACACTCTCAGGTGATTTATCTTTTAAATAGACAAGTTATTATTGCTACTCAATTTTATTACTAAAGCTAGCTAGCAAGGTCACTAGTGTTATGCCTATTTTTGACACCCCTATCTTTTTAAAAAAATTCAAATGTACTTATAGATTCTACCATACTAATGACTTAAGGTCATGAAAGCTAAAATTGGTTATGGAGGTCTAAGTCATTTACTTTTATTTTAAATATGCATTCTTATGTTAAACAATCATTAATGTTCATCATATTTAATGAGAATTTTTACTTGAATATTAACAAATCTTTTTGAAGCATAAGTGGTGACCAATGAAAAAATATTTAGTATTTATATGATTTAGATATACATAGTGGTAGTTGTATATGATTTAATTTGGTTTTAGCACTGATAGTTACAAGCTTTCATTTTGTCTATTCTTAGTTATAGGCAACATGGTTTTATCTATTGATTTTGATAAATATGAAGAGATCACATTATATTTTTTATTTTTTAGGAATAGTGAAAGGGTGTAAAGATGTAAAATCAAAATTCTCTTATGTAGAGTTGCATTTGAGTTCATTGGTTTAGTCTTCAAACCCATGAAAGCTTACTAGACAATATTGATAATATTGTTATGTTATTGACATCATATTCATTTCATATATTAAATAGATGACTATTATCTAGATACATTGGTTATAAGGTTACGTGTTTGGTTTAAATCAAATGCATATACTAAAACTTATTTATTACATAGATTTTGTGTGAGTACTTAGGCCTAAATACTAAAATAAATGGTTAAGTCACAAGGCGATGTTATTAGCATGAGATAAATGGTCCAAGTGATTAAGTGGATGTTTCATGGTATATGATAACTTGAATTAACTATAATAAAAAATGTGGTTAAGTTAGCTTTGAACTCAACCTGATAATCATGGTGGTTCCACCATGGAGATTTCGAGTAATGTGAGTTAATGCATTGGTCTAGATTTTGTGTAGGGATTTCTTTGGGATCTATTAGAAGTTTGAGATTTCATATCATTAAATTTTGAGATACATGCATTGGTTTTAGATCATTGGTGAGGCATTTTAAAATTGAGTTAGTAATTGTTATGTTTGGTGGTGATATGGTAAATTTGGTTGAATTGCTAAACTAATCGGTTGGAGATGTGATATCAAATGGAAATCAAACACATAAATGTGAGTTGTTAATGAGATCTTGGCATATAAAAAAGGTAGTTATTTTTGTATTTGATATTAATTTGAAATATTTTGGGTGGAATCAAAACTCTGTTGTGGAAGAAAAGGAAAGGATTGAGCTTTGACAAGAGTTGGTGAATCTAGTTTTTATAGAGGCAAGGTATGTTAATCATATTACAGTTGATATTTTCATAAAAATTTATAGTTTGTTTTGACTATTTCAATGATAATGTTGACATATTCATGTATATTTATCTTACATGTCATTATGGGACGGAATGATAAGGCTTATTTATATCTAAAGTTCATTTTCAAAAAGTTAACTTCATATAATTTGGGTTTTAGACTCTAGTTTTGTAAAAGGATGATGCATGTCAAATTTTGTTGTGTTCAGTTGGAAAATTTTTAGAAACTTGAAGGGTTTTTAGTTGATATCAGTTCTAGGTTTATAGATTTATATCTATAGTAGATGATGTTAATGAAAGGCTCATAGTCCTTTGATTTATGGTCAAAGTCTACATGTGCATGTATTGAATGGTATCATTCAAAATATTTTTCAAGGTGTTAGGATTTCAAAATAAATATATAATATTTTTTTTTTTGCTAAAATGGATTATATGAACAAATACATTTTTGGGTATGGAAATGTTTTAGATAACATGATGGAAAGAATGACTATCTCTTTTTTCATTCTTTTAGTTTTTTATAAGGTTTGGTTTCAATATAATGTATTGGTCTTTCCTCATGCATGCATATTATTTTTTGTAATAAGAATTATTTTAAGCATAAGTTGTTTGAGTCATAAAATCAATTATGGGTGGTCAACGAGTGATAACCTTTAAAGATATGTTTTTATTTTATGATGACTCAAAATGAATCTACAGATGGCCATGTTGAAGATGTCATCTATATACATCCATTATATCTTATAAAGGCTCTGATGAGGTTTAGATGGATACAAATTGGGTAAATTCACGAATAAAATATCACTTGTCCTATAACATGTTTTTATTTACATTATGGTATTCATAAATTATTGTTGTTGAGTTCTTGATGTCCTCATTCGAATCGCCAATAGATTTCATTTGGGTGTTGGAAGTATGTAATGTATATATAATGAATTGATTTTGTGGCCCTATCATTGAACTTTGCCTAAATAAATTTTTATTTTGAACAAATTTTGAAGGCTCGAATAGACATAATGATTATTCAAACATGTATAAATAGTTTGTTTGTTAAGATGTATTTGGATAATGTTTGTACAATGACTCTTTGCATCTCTTTGATGATATAAGTTTGTTTGATATCATGGATGGTATAGGATTGAATTTGATAGTTTTAACTTAATGTCAAAGTGAAAGTGTTGAGTAATCATAAATAATTTTGATTACATAGAATATATTTTTTTAGTGACACATATGCAAGTATATTTGGCAAAGGCCATTTTTGGAACATTGGTTTAGATATTTTATTCCTCTTTTGGAAGTAGAGTTGGTTTGAATATTGAATATTGTTAAGATTATATAATGTAGAGAAATAATAAATGAAATAAAGACAAAATTAAAATTTAAAAAACACAATAGAATAGAGACACAAAATTAATGTGGTTCACCTAATATTGGCTACATCCACACAGAAACTATCAATCCTTATTATTTAGTCACATAAATGAAGGGAAAAACCTGCAATACATCCACTGCAATATCCTCTTCACTCTCTCACTTTTTTCCCCAATTACAATGCTCTCATATCAAAATAGGGTTATAACTTAGGGTAAAAATGCACTAACTTAATTTCCTTCATTAGATCTAAAACTTAATAGTGAACGGTCCATATTAACTATGAAATTATAATATTTTATAATACAATTTTCATAAAATTTTTCTTTGGTGGCACTACCCCCAAACCCCCACTAGGGGGGCTCTAAAATAGGTCGCTGCCCCCTTTATATCCCCATGGTGACCCTAGTGGGGGGTGTTTCCCACTCCCCCCCACACCCCCTATTAGGAACTGGTCATTAAAATAAGATCAGGCTCCACCATCCAACAAATATTTTGATTATTTTTAGTGAAAATAGTGATCTCTAGCATAATTTTGTTCTAGTTGTTATGATATATTGATTGAAGAAGTAAAACATGTATAATAGTTTTGAAGTGTTTAATTAAGTTTACATGCTTAGGTTTTCAATGGTTTCTCAATAATAATTTGACATACATAAACATAGACAAATAACCTGGTTGGATCAAATATTGAAATTTTCAATATTTTATTGATCTTTATAGTGATATTGAAATTTATTTGATAACATTGATGTTATAAGGTTATAATCATCTTTATGGTTGTTATTTTGAAATAAGAGTTTCTTTTAACAAAATATATGAAGTTCATTGGGAACAAGGTTACATGATGTGAATTCATATATTGCATTTGAAGATTTCAAATACAAATTTAACTAGTTTTTATCAGTATCAGGGTTGCGATAAAATTTTAAGGAATGCAAACTTATTCAAATTTCAATCTCCTCTTTTGAATTTTTTTATAAAGTAGTTTACAAGAGTTTCCTTTCATTTGTTTTCTAAATCATATTGTTGACAGTTTATTTTCAAGATTGATATATTTTTCATGAGGTCATTTGTACATTGATGAATGAGGATTGGAAGTATGAATAGAGTTTTGATTTTGATTTTATGGTCATATATTTTAGTATAAAATATATGGTTGGACTCCTCCACATTCACATCATTTAGATGGGCATAATTGGGGACATAATGTTGATTAGCAAAGATAAGATACTCCTCCATAAAGGCATGTTCAAATAGGTCAATTTTTATGTGGTCATAAAGGTGATAGAAATTTTTATATACCTCTTAACCATGGTACTTGCATGCATATTTATTTTTATGTTTTTGACCTTGATTTCTAGAATGTGTCCAATTATTTTCCATCTAATCCTGTTTTTACCCATAGAAATAGAGGTTGGATAAATCCTCCTTGGAGAGCTCATCCTCATAGATGAGGAACTCAAAGTAGTTTTTCTTAGCATATGCATATTATCGTATAGTATGAACCTCATAATTCACTTGAGCATAGAGTACCCCACCCAAAAATGAACTTTAGATGAATAAAAAATTGCATATGCATTCTCTTGTACCTTTAAATACCAAAATTCCTTCACTTGAACCAATAATTAAACTTGTAGGTTGTTTCAAATTGAGTCTTGACCAATTTCCACCTTATTCATGAGAATAAGATAGATCTAATCTTAGTGGTAAAAAACATGCAATCAGTGCATCAACTTTAGATTCACCTTTGATTATAAGGATAGTTAAAAAGATAAAGTTGGAAGTGGATGATGAAGGTGGTGAGTTGGTCATAAAATTGGTTAAGTTTCTTATTACTACAATAGAAATTATTGAATATGTGATTGGTAAAGGCCATCATTTAATCGAAGTACTATCAGACACAGATGATGAATAGGCTACAACTTAAGTTAATTTTTGTTAAAACTTGATACTTTAATTTGTTGATTAGTGATACTTTAATATTTTTTAACTATGTGGATATTTTATGTTGTGGATACATGACAACAAGTTGATACTTTAAGTAGTATAGTTTATTTTAATTATATATTTATTAAATTATATGGTTAAACGCATATAGATTTAACATTTTTAGTATTTCATTTTATTTTATTATGTTGTTTAACATAGTTGAATGTTTATTTTTAATGTTTGTAATGACTAAATGGCCCCAATCCGTTTAAAATTGCATTTATTCTATTATTATTTAATTTTGATCTTAAGATTCTATTAAAGTCTTAAATTTATAGTCAATTTATAAAATTAAGTAATTGACTTTCTTAAAGTCAATTAAAGTTAACAAATAACTAACTAAAGTTTGTTGTAACTTATTTTCTTAATCATATCTTGAGAAGATTATTCAAAAGGAGATCAAACTTACATAACAAGGGGAGAAACATTTCACAAATATTTTGAAGATTTTAAGCTACTTCAAAGTTTTTCATCATTCTCTTTCTTGTACATCTTTAAGATAATATAAATTTTATAGATAGATCAATAATACATCTTCTAACGATTAAGTAATATGCCTAATTAGCATAGGTTTATCTAAGTTTATTATTTAATTTATAAATTGATTATCTAAAGTCTATTAATTCTGATATCTTATGATGATTATAGATATATAATCATATGTACATAATCTGAAGTACTTGACCCGAATAATAATGATTACATCACCATGTTTGACACTTTATTGATCTTTTCAATTTATAATATTTATCATTTCAAAGATGTTTTATACTCAAACTGGTTTCTCAATAAAATATATTCTATTTTCCACTAAGATGACTTTTTTCAAAGACTTGCAATCTTTTCTTATTTTCTTATTAGTCTTGTTTAAATTAAGTTTCTCTTTCCTTTCATTTAGTCTTAGATTTCTTATTTATTTGGTTATCTTTTACACTTAATTAATTAATTTTATTTTAATTTGAGTTTCATCTTGTTTTCAGCATTTGATTCTTGTTAATCCAATTTATATTTCATTTCAACATTATCTTTCTTTAAATTACTTTTGATTAAGACTTAAATTTGAGTTATCGTTCATCTATTTATTTAAGTCTGTTAATTTAGAGTCTTTATTTGAACTTCTCTTGTTAGGATTAAGTGTTTTGATTTAGTTGTTTGATTTTGTAAGCTTTACTTAAGATTTACTTGTGTGTTAGATTAATCTTTATATTTTGTAAATTCTTAGATTAGTCTTTAGTTAAACTTAAGATTGTTTCATAAGTATTAAATTAGATTAAGTTCTTACATTATTTTTTGTTTATAGTTATTTCTTATTAATTTATTTGTAAGCTTAAAAAAGTTTATTTGTTATTTAGATATATTGTTATCAAATTACTAGTGTTAATCATTATTTCAGTTTCTCTATTCAATTTCCATTTTTAGTTATTTTGTTTATCTTTTTGTTCCTTTTGTTTCTTTTATTTGGACTTATTTTGAGCTTAACGAAGATATCAAAAGATCGTAGACAAATCTATAAAAATAAAAATATGAAAGATTAGAGATCTTTATTTCAAGAGGTTGTCTTATTTATAGAATTTCTTTATTAGATAGGTTAGATAATATAATTATAATATGATTCCTTTCTTTTGATTTAAGTGATATTTGATTTCTAAATTATAATGGAGTATTCCTCATTATTTGTCTTACCTATTATTTTCCACAATAAATTAAAAAAAACTCTTTCATATCTATAAAATCATTTGTGACCCATTAGATCCCTAATATTAGACTGGTACGATTTCATATTAACCTTTGTGATAGGCAAAAGGGTTGATTTATTGATGTGATAATTTTGATCATCAACAAACTTGGTGACTCTATTGGGGATACATATTTTTAGAAGTCTTATTATACAACCCTTAATTGAGATTACTAATGATCAAGTTGATGTTATTTTTAATCTAACTTATTTTATATGGTATAACGGATCTTATGATTTACATCTCATAATTAAAGTAAAAAGCAAGGAAGAAGAAGCAAAAATAGACTAAGTAGAAGCAAGTCTTTCATGTGAAACATGACCATATTTAATAAATTAGCCAATGAATCAGGTAGGAGAGAGAGCATATCTTGCTTATTAATCCTCAACTTAGAATTCATTTTCTTTCCAATTATTTTCATCTTGAGGATAATAGTCAAGTATTTGAATTTATTGAAAATTATAATGGAAGAACAACCACCACAAGTTCAAAAAATATAATAGAGTGTTTGAGACTTGATTCTAGGCCTTCAAAACAATAAAAATCAAGTTTAAGTAACTAATAATGAGGTATATTCTAACAAATAATTAGCTCAACCTTTAATAAATCCTTAGATTCATGGAAATCCCATTAATATTGGGTGTTTACCTAGGTAAACATTTTTCATTAAAAAGGTCTTTTTTTTAATATTTTAAGGATTTAGCTAATTAAAACCTAAGTTTGATTAAAGGGTTGATTTGTCTTGAAATAATATGAAATAAATAACCACTAATTTGTTACAAAATTTGACTTGCTTTGACTTTCTAAAAATAGTAATAAATATGTGCAAATAAATACTTATCTATAAAACACCTATCGTGGAAGATCTAAGTGTTGAAAACTAGAGTACAAATAGGTATGAGTGTCATCAATAGGATCCCAATGTCAAATCCTCTCCTAGAAAGTAGTACCACATTGGATAGTAATGCCATATGGCTCTAGTGTCATGAAAATGGCACTAATGTCCTATGGGTGAGATTGTTTGTAAATTATGGGTGCAAATGTGCTTGTGTTCTTGGGTTTTATTCATGCGCACATGAAATCTACAACTTTGTATTGTTCTTGTAATAGCTCGTTTATGATGTTAACCCTAATCTTTCTTACAAGTAGGGCATGAGCTAAAAATGTATTTTGTTAGTAGGATAGGTTGGACATCCTCAACACCCCACTGTGAAGAGAGTTTCCTACATACCAATACTTTAAGGAAGGATCAATCTAGATGTAGTTCTCCTACCTAAGTGTTGGTACAAGTCTAATTGATGCTAGATTGATAGTGGTATTTAATCCTTTGAGTGCATTTGAGATTTAGAATCTTAAAAATTTGGGCTTAGGGTAGTTGTAGATGGTAGCATGTATAAGTAGAGTAGAATAGGGATTAATAACCTTAATTTTACTAAAATTATTTCTTATTTTAATAGGTATTTTTCATATATTTTCCATCTCCTAGATATTGGTTTAAAATTCATCTATTTATTATGTTTCATAGCTTGTGTAAATAATAAAATGTTCTTAAGATAAACTTAGGAGGGATTAAAATTTGAAAATATATATGTTCAAGAGAGTTAGGGTAAGGGACACTAGTGTCATGTTGGGGACACTAGCACCATGTTGGGGACACTAGCACCATATGGCTCTAGTGCCCTTAGTGTGGTGATAATGTCTAGTTGGTAGGTTGTTGGGCACAAAGGGCCAGGATTTAGGAATAAAGATATGAGACTATATTTTTGCTGACTAAGGATAATTGTGGTCCATACAAAGGCTAAAAAGTGTGATAAAAAGCTATAGGATAGGTCTAGGGCTAAGCTAAGAATAGGTTGTTTCAAGTAGCACTCTTAGCATCTAAATACCACTTCTAGGTGATTATATTTTCTCCTCCCCTTTATGATGGAAATGCAACAAAGTGAAATGACTAGTATAAAGGAAAAAAAAGCCTACCTAGACTTACTTAAGAAGTGAAGCCAGTGTAGCTAAGTCTGAGTATGTGAATCTGAGTCTATGTATGTGAAGCATGATTCAAAGCATTACATGCAATGAAATGTGCATAAATAAATCTTTAAGATATATCAAAATAAAAATAATATGTTTAATAAAGAGTTAACTGAGTAAAGCTGAATAAAGTGATGGGAAAGAGGAAAGAAATGAATACACCTCATTGGGTATCTGAACCAATGTATGAACCTAGTGACAACTTATGTGTTTGTGTGTGTATATATAATGATAAAATTATTGAATATCTTGGATTGAGTCGATAGCTTGCTCAATCCTCATATGTGGTGGCTCAAAAACTTGATTCAATTTTAAATCCATCATTTCCCACTCGTATGTAGTATATGCATCTAAAATTGAACTACACAAAGTGCTATAAATATATAAATGGGTATATTTACCTATGTATATCATCTCTATGACCACTTGGGTAAATTAGGTGGCTTTGGGCCACTTAGGAATGCCAACCATTATAGATTGAATAAGGCATAAAAATAGTGAAAACCTACAAGATGATGTCAATTGTATACAACATAGAGAATGACATAAAGTTTTTCATTCTATCTAATCAACTATTTGTAACTAAGCATATGAAAATAATGTGTCATGCACATGCCCCCAATCTAATATCTGAGTATATTGATTTTGGATTGAGTTATAATGAGTGTATCTGAGTATCTAAACTGAATATGGGAATGATCATGCAATGCATGATGCCCCCAATCTAAGTAACTGATATGAATCTAAGTTGAACTAGTGTGAATTTAAGAAAAAAATGAGCATAAATATCAAACTTATAGTTGAATTTATGTAAATTTATATTATACCTGGTGTACTATTCTAGCTAATCTAAATTCTAAAATTAGGGCTACTATATAGGTGCACATTGTATTGGATAGTAGCACCATGTGGCACTAGTGTTCTAATTTAGGTGTTATTTTCTATTTGGTATGAAATCAAAGTCATTAAACTAATTTTTGAGTCCTTATTTTTTCATGTGTCTTACATGTGTTTGATTTCCTAAAACTGAGCCTATGCTAAAAATATTTTATGAATGTAATGTAGGAGCCCGATCTTTGTGACAAACCCTTGCGAATTCCCCCTCTTTTTAGGGTAGTTTTTGATCTATGCAATAACTATCCTAATAATAAAATATCTCTATAAAATATTTTAGCTGAGCATATATGATAACTGCATGATAATCTAATATAATATGCAAACATAACATTGGAATGTAAGAGTATCTAAGCATAAGTATTTAATGTAAGATGTATGTTGTATCTAACATTGCATAAGAGTTTCAAGATAGATGTAATCAATATATATAATAATAAATTTGAATAGCTAATAGGGGAATGGGGAATGATGCCCATCATGACACTTAAGTAGGAAGAGTGTCAGGATCCACGCTCCATAAGAGCACACATGATTACCTTTGTATAAGCAACTAAATACAAAATTAAACTAGAATTAACAAGTAACTAGAATTCAGAAATAGCACAGAATATGAGAGACAATACAATCTTGTATTAATACTCTTCCAGAAGGAAATACAATAAAGAAGTCACACTCTTCTTCCCACACCTCTAGGGCTCCCACACCTCTAAGGCATAAAATAATTCTCCCTCAAGAGTTCTTTTTCTCACCACCAATTACAACCACAACTCAAACACAGAGTTGTTCCCTCCACCAGTCAGTAATAATACTGCCAGTCCACCAAGTACTCAAAGTACTCCAAGTAGATCTCTCTGATCTTGCACACCTACAAATCAAATGAGACAATACTTACCATGTAGATCTCTCCTGATCTTGCACAACCTATAGATCAACTGATATTACAATCGAAAGGATCTCTTCCTTGTCCTTGATTATAATACATGCCCATGGGTCTATTAAATAGATCCCATACAAACAATAATTAGAAACATAGACTCAAGACTTAAATTAGTCTTCACATGCAAACACTCAGACCTCCTAGAATAGACCAAGTCTAATTCTAGAAATGCATGCAAACATACACGCACACATAGGTGACCGACGTCGGTCACTATCTGTCTGGAGATGATCGACATCGATCGATCCTTGACTGATGTCAATAGCTTTCAGTCTACTTTTGACCGATGTCAATTGGCGTAACTGATGTCAGTTACTGTGACACTTCAACAACCTCCATGTTTGCATTAGTGAAGCTTTTAGCTCCATAACCTAACAATCTCCCACTTGGAGATAAATAGCTGCACCTGTACCTATACAGCAACATCCTCTAATTTATTTCTTGGCTTGTATCCCTCTTCAAGTTCAGTCTTAAAGAACAACAGAATTTGAATGAAGATTCAACTTCTCCTTTGTTCCCAGCTTTGTTAACATACTTACAGGGTTCATATCCTTGCTAGTCACCGTGACTACAACAACCCTTTGCATCTCTGAAATCCAGCTAACCGTTGATCCACCAACAGTGAACACATGTCCTGTGGTGCTACTCCTATCATCCAAGTCACCTGCCATATCCAAATCTACAAACCCATGTAGAGAAGTGCTTGACCCTGCATAGCATGTATACATGCTGCTGGTCCCTCTCAGATACCTGAGAATCCATTGAACTGCTTTCTAGTGCTTCTTTCTCAGATTGGCCATAAACTTTCTGACAACTCCCACTGCTTAGATAATCTTAGGTCTAGTAATCATGTACTCAACCTCATCATGTGATTTGGGACACTGTTATGTGAACTATCCATCCATAGGTGTGCTAACCGATTTTGCATCCTGCATATTGGACATCACCACTACCTTATTCACACAATCATCTGGAGACAAAATCAACCTGTGATCTTCCCTGTCTATAAAAATACTCATGCCAAAGAATTTCTTTGTTGCTTCCAAATCCTTCATGGCACACCTCTGAACTAACTTTACCTTTAGCTCAACAATCTCCTGCATGTGTGACCCTGCAATAAGCATATACACTACATATAGTAATAGGATAATGTATCTAATATTATCCAACCTGGTAAAGAAAACACAATGGTCACATTGACATTAACTAAATCCATGCTTTGTCATACACCTATCAAACCTTAAACACCATTGTCCTGCAGCCTGCTCAAAACCATATAACCTAGCCTTCTGTCTCACCTGTCCATTCTCGGCTTTCTTTAACTTGGGAATCCATTTGTCTTTCAGTGCTTTCTTCCTGAATGGAAACTCTACCAAATCTCCCATTTATTTCTTCTCCAAGGAATCAAATTCCTCATTCATGCCATGCTCCCACTATTTCCTAGATTCTACCTGCATTGCCTCTTCAAAACTTCCTAGTTCTTGACCATCAATGAGCAACAAGTGGTGTAAAGAAGGGAAATAATGAATTTGAGGCTTACTTACCCATTCAATCCTCCACATGGGAATTTGAGACTCCTTGATAGCTTATTGTCTGCCCAAAATCCATTATAACAATGACCGATCTCGGTCACCTCTCAGTCTACACCCGATCGACGTCAATTCCATGCGACTGACCTGACTACTAATGTCAATTACTCTGACTGAAACTGGTGTCCACCTGATCACTAACATTGGTTCTATGACCAATGTTAGTGTCCACCTGGTCACCACTGTCGATTCCCTAACTGACATCGGTAACAAGCCTGCCTGACACCACCGACTCTGGTCTGCACATAACTGACATCGGTACTTACCTGATTGATGTCAATTCTCACCTGATTGATGTTGATAACTATGTTTTCCCATGAGTGATGACTTTTACCCACGAGCTTACTTTGGATCATAACCTTGTCTAAATTGCCCTGCATAGAATTATTTAGCCCCTTGGGCTGATCTCTGTTCATCATCTTCTCCTTGAAAACCAAGACTTTCCTGTTCTTATCAAAAACATCAGATTTCCTCTTTATGCAATACTATGATCCTCCAATAGAAGCTACCACCTTCTTTGTTGACCCAGTTTCAAGAAACCTCACTTTCTTTTGTTGCTTACAGAAATCTTGATCCATGCTTTTCAAATATGAAAGCATACCTTTTGACTTAAGAACATCCATTCCCTTCTCACTCATGTGACCAAGCCTATAGAGCCACATCTTTGCATCTACATCTAAAGTAAATAATATAGAAGGAGAATCAATAATACAAGTATATAGATAAAGAGTACCTACTTTCTTACCTCTTGCTAAAATAAGTGCACCCTTGGAAACTTTCCAAGATTCTATTGTGAGAGTTAATGTGCATCCCTCATCACCCAACTTTCCTATAGAAATCAAATTCTACTTCAAGACTAGGACATGCATGACCTCCTTCAACACCCATGTGTTGCCCATCTGTAATTTCAATTGCACTTTCCCTTTGCCAACCATTTGAAAAGGCTTACCATCCCCTAAATAAATCTTTCCAAAGTCTCCATGGACATAATCATGGAAAAATTCTCTATTTGGGGTTGCATGGAAAGAGGCACCAGAATCTAAAACCCAAGATTCCAATTTATCTAAGGAACATAAAAGAGCATCGTGTGTAACAATACCTACAACATCTACTTCTTCATTTCCTTCATGTTGATCTTCTTTCACCCAGTAACCTTTCTTTACATGCCCTTTCTTTCCACAATTCTAGCAGATTACACTACAATTTTTGGATTTAGATCTCCTATCTTTCTTTGATTTCCCTTGCTTACTCTTCTCTCTTTGCCTTTCTCTACTTTCAACACTTAAAGCATTACCTGATGATTCCCTTGTGCTTTTCCTAAAAAAATTTTCATTCAAGATTACACTAACAACATCATCAACTTTTAAGATATTTGAAGCAGACGTAGTATTACTAACTGCCATTACCAAACTATCCCAACTTTTAGGTAAAGAGCATAATATTAAGAGAGCCTTACTTTCATCATCAAAAACTATATTGACTGAATTTAACTAGTTTACCAAACCATGGAAATCACTAAGATGACTATGTACAGATCCACCTTCCTGCATTTGCAAATTAAATAATTACTTCATAAGAAATACCTTATTCGAAGCTGAGGGTTTTTCATATAAATTTGCCAAAGATTCCATTAGCTCTACTATTGTCTTTGCCTGTGATAAGTTAGAAATTACAGATGATGCAAGGCTCAACCTTATAGATCCCAGAGCCTTTCAATCAAGAACATTCCATTCTCCATCTTTCATATCTATGGGCTTGCATGCAACCCCACCCAACGGTAAGTATAGATATTTTTGATATAGATAATCTTCTATCTGTATCCTCCATAATTGATAATTCTTGCCATTGAATTTCTCCATTCTTAGCTTACTTTCTTCTGCCATTACTATACTCCCACTCAAATAGAAACCCCTGTGAGTGACCTATAATCAACAAACACTTAACACACTCTGAAACCAAGGTGTTAGTGAACCTAACCAAAGCTCTGATACCACTTGTCAGGATCCATGCTCCATAAGAGCACACATGATTACCTTTGTATAAGTAACTAAACATAGAATTAAACTAGAATTAACAAGTAACTAGAATTCAGAAATAACATAGAATATGAGAGACAATACAATCTTTTATTAATACTCTTCTAGAAGGAAATAAAATGAAGTCACACTCTTCTTCCCATACCTCTAGGGCTCCCACACCTCTAGGGTGTAAAATAATTCTCCCTCAAGAGTTCTTTCTCTCACCACCAATTACAACCACAACTCAAACACAGAGTTGTTCCCTCCACTAGTCAGTAACAATACTGCCAGTCCACCAAGTACTCAAAGTACTCCAAGTAGATCTCTCTGATCTTGCATACCTGTAAATCAAATGAGACAATACTTACCATGTAGATCTCTCCTAATCTTGCACAACCTGTAGATCAACTGATCTTACAATTAGAAGGATCTCTTCATTGTCCTTGATTATAATACATGCCCATGGGTCTATTAAATAGATCCCATATAAACAATAATTAAAAACATAGACTCAAGACTTAAATTAGTCTTCACATGCAAACACTCAGACCTCTTAGAATAGACCAAGTCTAATTCTTTAAATGCATGCAAACATGCACGCACACACAGGTGACTGACGTCAGTCACTGTCTGTCTGGAGATGACCGATGTCGGCCGATCCCTGACCGATGTCAATAGCTTCTAGTCTACTTCTGACCAACATCGATTATTATGACACTTCAACAACCTCCATGTTTGCATTAGTGAAGCTTTTAACTCCACAACCTAATAAAGAGTAGATATATGAGGTCCATCATGGCATCAAAAACTAGTGTGTGTAACAAATAAAGACAAGTGACATGGCCATGATACATACAAGAAAGCATACATACATAAAACATTAAGCATATAAAATAAGCCAATGGGCCATAATACAATGGATATGGGAACATGTCACTAAATCCAAGAAGAGAAGACATAGAAGGACATGTTCAAAAGTCCACATACACAAGTAAATTGGCTTAGATCCACATAGAAGGACATGTTCAAATGTGATGCAAGAGCATCCTCACACTAGGAGCATATTTATTGCATTTTTGGTTGAGTTTTAACATGTTTAAGTATATTAAGTTGTTTTTCCCTCCATTTTTGAGTTTTCAAATTTTAAAATTTGACTAAATATTCTTTAAGCCTAAAAATCTAGTCTGTTAGGTGAATTGTTAAGCAGTTTGAGTTTTCCTATGCTAGAGAATTGTTTAGTCATTTTTGGGAGGTTGTTATGTGACGCCCAGGATAGAATTAAGTATCTAAGTTGAGAAATATGGTTTGGTATAGGGGATTTGTGTGTAAAAATAGGGGATATATGCATATTGGTGATGAAATGAAGGGGAGAGGGATCTACAATTCATAGAAAAACACAGATGTATATCTTCTTGTTCTATTAATAAAATGTGTGTTCCTTTGAATAGAATTATTTTCTGAGATTGAATATATGAAAGGGCATTGTTGTTTTGTTGTTGATATGCAAGGCTTGAATATAAAACCCAAAAAAATGTTTGGTATGTGACCAATTGAACACCTATGAAGATTTTCCTGCTTAGTTTCCTGCTAGGTCACCTAGGATGGATGGGCCGTTTTAATGTATTGATTTAATTCTGGTCATTTCAAGGTATATATTATGCTGGTGTTGCAATGTGTCTAGCAAATGGTTTGACATCAAGTATATGTTATGATGGCATTGTAATGTGTTGAATTCCGGTGAATGGTTTGACATCAGGTGAGTCGCCCAGTTATTTTGATCCAACATTGGATGCATCGACTCAAATACAGCCCAGTATACAATTAGATGCAGTTTTAACATTTATTAAGGTCATGACAAGAAATGGAGTCCAGCAATTATTTCTAACATCAGGTGAGTCACCCAGCCATCATGACTCATTGGATATTTGAAAATTAATACTTTTATTTAGCTTTAAACATACATAGTTTAATCAGATAGGTCAAAAAATCAAATTTTCCCTTTAATTAAAAAAAGAAAAGGTTGTGATGTCTAGAGAAGAGGAATCTAGAAGATAGTTGTGTGAATAAAATGTTTGTTAAAAAAATATATAGTCAAGCCCTATTGGAAAGTTTTTTTGTTTCATCATTTGGTATCATAGCTCAAGGGATTGTGCACAATCTAAAGATCCAAGAGAAGAACATGATTTGTGAAGAAGAAGCAAGATGGCCATGAGAATTAGGAATAGAGGTAGAACTAGAGGAAGGAGACTTGGAGGACAGGTTGCACTGGTAGAAGAGATTAGGAACCTGACAGCTAGGCTACAAGACCTAGAGATGGCTAAAAGAAGAGGCACTGACATGGGTGAAGTCAGTGATGGAGAAGAGGAGCCACCAGAGGAGGAATTTGTGGTGGAAGAAGAAATAGCTGAAGATAGGTTGATTAGAGCCATTCTAAAGGTGAACACAAAGCCAAAAATGGAGGTTCCAATGTATGAAGGTAATTTGAATGTGGAAGAATTAATTGATTGGATTAGTGCATTAGACAAATACTTTGAGTATGAAGGAATTGAAGAAGATGATAAGAAAGTCAGGTATGCCATGACAAAGCTAAAGATCCATGCATCCCTATGGTGGGATGGAGTGCAAGAAGAAAGAAGAAGGAAAGGGAAGCCAAAGATCGGAAGCTGGGACATAATGGTAGCAAAAATGAAAGGTAAGTTTATGCCTAAAGATTATCAAGCCAATCTTTTTAAGCAATTACAAAATTTGAAGCAAAAAGAAATGTCTGTAAAAGAATACACTGAAGAGTTTTATAGGTTAACCATAAGATCAGGTCATATTGAGGATGACACAAAAAAGGTAGCTAGATACGCTAATGGTTTAAAATTTTCCATTCAAGATGAGATTAGTCTTCTCATTCCTAAGACAGTTGAGGAGGCATATCAATTTGCCTTGAAAGCTGAGGAGAAGATTGCAAGGAAACAAACATCCTTCTCAAGAGGAAGGGGCAGGTCCATCAGAGGTAGAGGATTTCAAGGAGGTAGAAGACAGCTGCAAACATCTCAAGAAGAGGCCAGTAGCTCCCAAAGTTCAAGAGGTAGCTATACACCAAGAGGAAGAAGGTCATACCAAGGATATCGAAGAGGAAGAGGAAGATTCATGGGCAAATGCTTTAGGTGCAACAAGTATGCAGGACACAGGGCATATGAATGTCTGGAGAACACTTCTACTAGCCATGAGAGGGGTGTACATGTGACCCAAGGTGAAGAAAAAAATGAAGAAGTTGCAGCAGCTTATGAAGATACCCCAGAAGAAGGTGAATCTCTTTTAATGAAAAGAATCTTGTTAAAGCCAAATAAAGAAGTTGTAGAACCACCTCAAAGGAAAACTTTATTTAGAACCACATGTAAAAGTAAGGGGAAATGCTGCAAGGTCATCATAGACAGCGGGAGTACTAACAATCTTGTGTCAATTGAGATGGTGGAGAAACTAGGATTGAAGGAGGTACATCCTACACCTTATCAAGTCTCTTGGCTACAAAAAGGACACAAACTCCTGGTAAGTGAACAATGTAAAGTAGATATTCAGATAGGAACATATAAGGATTAGATTTTATGTGATATCATGCCCATGGATGTATGTCATATCTTGCTTGGAAGGCCTTGGCAGTTTGACAGGAAGGCCATGCATGATGGAAGGTAGAATACATATATGTTTGAAAAGGATGGGATCAAGTATACACTCACACCATTGAAAGAAGAGGCTACTGCTGTTGTAGGATAGAATTCTAAAGTATTGATAGTGAGTGGTAAAGAGTTTCTACATCAAAAGAATAAGGAAAAGATAAACTTTGTTTTGATTGGTAAGCCAAGGAGTGTAGTCACTAGTACTAAGTTGATTGATTTGCCATTAGAGATTCAAGATATGTTGAATGAGTACATTGACATTATGGTAGATGATTTACCTAATGAGTTACCACCATTGAGAATCATTAGCCATCACATAGACTTGATTCCAGGAGCAAATCTTCCAAACAAGGCTGCCTACAGGTTGACACCAAAGGAAAATGAAGAGATCAAGCACCAAGTTCAAGAATTGTTAGAGAAAGGATTGGTAAGAGAGAGTTTAAGTCCTTGTGCTATCCCCATAGTGTTGAGTCCTAAGAAGTATGGGAGTTGGAGAATGTGTATAGACTCCAGAGCAATCAACAAGATTACTATCAGGTATAGATTTCCATTGCCTAAAATTGATGACTTACTTGATTGTTTGAGTGGAGCTACATATTTCTCTAAGATAGACTTGAAAAGTGGTTACCATCAGATTAGGATAAGAGAAGGGGATGAGTGGAAAATAGCCTTCAAGACTAATGATGGACTTTATGAGTGGTTAGTTATGCCATTCGGACTAACCAATGCACCAAGCACCTTCATGAGGCTGATGAATGAAGTGCTAAAGGAGTTCACTGGTAAGTTTGTAATAGTATATTTGGATGATATTTTGGTGTTTAGTCAAACTAAGGAAGATCATTTGAAACATTTGAGGATGGTATTGAGTAAGCTACATGAGGAGAAATTGCTAATCAATGTTAAAAAGTGTAATTTTCTAAAAATAGAGTTGATATATTTGGGGTTTGTGATTTCAAAAGAAGGATTGAAGATGGATAAGGAAAAGATTAAGGCTATACTTGAGTGGCCTACACCCAGGAGCACATATGAGGTAAGAAGCTTTCACGGTTTGGCTAGCTTCTATAGGAAATTCATAAGAAATTTTAGTGGAATTGTTGCTCCAATGATAGATACAATCAAAGGTGATAAAAGAAGTTTTTGTTGGACTAAGGCTGCTGATAAGAGTTTCAGATTATTGAAAAAGAAGGTAACTGAAGAACCAATCTTAACCTTGCCTGATTTTAATAAGCTTTTTCAAGTAGAATGTGATGCTAGTGGAACTACAATAGGCATTATTTTAAGCCAAGATGGGAAGCCTATAGAATACTTTAGTGAGAATTTAAGTGATGCTAAGAAAAAGTACTCAGATTATGATCAAGAATTCTATGCTCTTGTATAGGCTTTGAAGAAATGGAGGCATTATCTTTTGCCTAAATAATTTGTTTTGTTTACTGACAATTATGCTTTACAGTTCATTAGTAATCAGAATAAGTTGAATCAAAAGCATGTCAAATGGATTGAGTTTTTACAAAGCTTCACATTCACTATTAAGCACAAGAAAGGACAATCTAACAAGGTTATAGATGCTCTAAGTAGGAGAAATCTGATCATGCAGGTGTCTCAAGTAAGTATTTTGGGATTTGAAGATTTGGAGCTATATAAGGAAGATCCAAACTTCAAAGAACCATATAAAGCTTGCATGAATCCAGTAGGGGTTGATAGAAGTCCTTGGATAGATTTCATGGTTCAAGAGGGTCTGCTATTTAGAGGTAGCCAACTTTGCATTCCCAAGAGTTCCATGAGAGAGAATTTGTTGAAGGAAAAGCATAGTGGTAGCTTATCAGGACATTTTGGGCAGAATAAGACATTAGCACAATTGAGTGCTCATTACTATTGGCCAGGTATGGGTACTGATGTCAATAAATTTTTTGAAAGATGTAAAACATGCCAATATGCCAAGGGAAGTAGTCAAAATGCAGGTTTGTACCAGCCACTACCCATTCCAAATAGGCCTTGGGATTCAATAAGCATGGATTTTGTACTTGGTTTGCCAAGAACTCAAAAAGGCCATGATTCCATATTTGTTGTGGTAGATAGGTTTTCAAAGATGTCTCATTTTATTCTATGTTCAAAAACAAGTGATGCTACTCACATAGCTAATCTATCTTTCAAGATGTTAGATTGCATGGATTGCCTAGAAGCATTGTCTCTGACAGGGACACCAAATTTGTTGGACATTTTTGGAGAACCTTATGGAATAAATTGGGTACACAATTGAGTTTCATTTCAGCCTATCATCCCCAAACTAATGGCCAAATAGAGGTTGTCAATAGGAGCTTGGGCAACATCTTGAGAATCTTGGTAAGTATGCATCCAAAACAATGGGATCTTGCACTTGCACAAGCTGAATTTGCCTATAATGATTCTCCTAACAGAAGTATAGGATTAAGCCCATTTAAAATTATGTATGGAATGCATCCAAGAGGTGTGTATGAGTTAATAAATCTAAGTAGCATGGAGACAAGGAGTGCTGATGCAGAAGAATTTGCCAATGCCATGCAAAATTTGCATGAACAGGTAAAGAAGAAGCTCGAAGAAAACACCATCAAGTACAAGCTAAGGGTAGATCAAAAGAAAAGAGAGGTCAGTTTCAGTATTTGAGACTTTGTTCTTGCTCATCTCAGAAAAGAGATGTTCCCAAAAACGGAATACAACAAGCTAAAGGTAAAGAAAATAGGACCATGCAAGGTAATAAGAAATTTTTCAAATAATGCATATGAAATAGAATTGCCAAAGGGGATTGGAATCTCTCCAATATTTAATGTTGCAAATCTATATACATACAAAGATGAAGGACAACCAGCCAAAGAAACTGAAATAGGTGTAGATGAAGTTATCCAATGGGAGCAGCAACTACCAAGGAAAGTGCCAAAGGAGATTGAGAGTATTTTAGATAAGAAAGTGGTTAAAAAGACAAGGAACAAAGAATATTTCTAGTATCTAACTAAGTGGAAGAATCTAACATCTGAAGATGCAACATGGTTGATTGTAAATGACATCCTTATGCTGGGCACAAGTATAGAAGAAGTGATGCAGAAAAACAACAAATGAAGAATACTTCTTCTGCTCCTTGGAAGAATGATGCAGGAGCATCCTCACACTAGCAGCATATTTATCACATTTTTGGTTGAGTTTTAGCATGTTTAAGTATATTAAGTTGTTTTTCCCTCCATTTTTGAGTTTTCAAATTTTTAAATTTGACTAAATATTCTTTAAGCCTAAAAATCTAGTCTGTTGGGCGAATTGTTAAGCAGTTTGAGTTTTCCTATGCTAGAGAATTGTTTAGTCATTTTTGGGAGGTTGTTATGTGACGCCCAGGATAGAATTAAGTATCTAAGTTGAGAAATATGGTTTGGTATAGGGTATTTGTGTGTAAAAATAGGGGATATATGCATATTGGTGATGAAATGAAGGGGAGAGGGATCTATAATTCACAGAAAAACATAGATGTATATCTTCTTGTTCTATTAATAAAATGTGTGTTCCTTTGAATAGAATTGTTTTCTGAGATCAAATATATGAAAGGGCATTGTTGTTTTTTTGTTGATATGCAAGGCTTGAATATAAAACCCAAACAAATGTTTGGTCTGTGACCAATCGAACACCTGTGAAGAGTTTCCTGCTGGGTCGCCTAGGACGGCTGGGCCGTTTCAATGTATTGATTTAATTTTGGTCATTTCAAGGTATATGTTATGTTGGCATTGCAATGTGTCCAGGGAATGGTTTGACATCAGGTGAGTTGCCCAGTTATTTTTATCCAACATTGGATGCATCAACTCAAATATAGCCCAGTATACAATTAGATGCAATTTTAACATTTATAAAGGTCATGATAAGAAATGGAGTCCAGCGATTGTTTTTGACATCAAGTGAGTTGCCCAGCCATCATGACTCATTGGATATTTGAAACTTCATACTTTTATTTAGCTTTAAACATACAGAGTTTAATCAGATAGGTCAAAAAATCAAATTTTCCCTTTAATTAAAAAAAGAAAAGGCTGTGCTGTCTAGAGAAGAGGAATCCAGAAGATAGTTGTGTGAAGAAAATGTTTGTTAAAAAATATATAGTCAAGCCCTATTGGAAAGTTTTTTTGTTTCATCAAAATGTCTACATACACAATCATAAAATCACACATAAGGGACATGTGCACATGTCTAATGCATACATGAATAGAAGTGGTGTAGAGCCAAAGAGCATTGACATATTTAAATTCCATTGAATAAAAGAAGCATAGGAAACATAATCAAGTCTAAACTATAAAAACTAGGAACGAAAGTATGTATGAATGTAGTATAAATCTATGTAAGATCTAGAATGTACAAGTATTGAGTCTAAAGTAGTGATAGCCGATAAAAAATCTTAGTATGAGAAGCAATGATCAATATCAAGATATAGTAATGCGAAAATTAGAATGTAAATAATTTAAAGATAGAACCTAGTAATAGAAATTATGTAGGAGATGCCCCCAAGTGGGTGGATGTATCAAATGGATAAACTTGGATTGGTGTATATTCCCCTAATGGGTAGATGATATCAATTCTAGATCAGTGTAGTAGACATGAGTCCTATAATAAATCTACAAGCACTTCATAAGAATTCAAGCATGTATGTATGATAAAAATGACTATACTAAGATAGCTAACATATGCAATATCTGGTAAATATAAGAAATGTAAACATATCAATGCATACAATATGTAAATTTTGTGTTTTTTTAATTAATATTTGAATGTTTTATGTTTTGGCATGTTACAATATTTTTGTATTTTTTAGATATAAGCTATGTACAAGCAAATGAAAATAAACTATGTATAAAGAGTGAAAGAAAATAAATTATGTACAAGTAAATACTATAAATGTAAATGAAATAGTATACAATCAAAGTGTAATGTCTCTATAGACCCAAGATCACATCCATGGGATGTGGATAATCAAATGGTGAATCTAGTGGAAGATCATCTAGTGTCAGATATTAAATCTATCCAAACTCAAATAAGTGGTCATCATCATGATCATAATACCAATCTATATGTATCAGTGGAGCCTTATCCTTGGTATGAGTCTAGAGTTTGTGCACCTAAATGGCATGTTACTCAATTATGTGAGATGCCTCTCATGCAGTCCCAAGGTAAACCACATTAGATCGTAGAGTATCTATGTGAAACTTGTGGTTCTCATCTATGTCATCATGTAAGATGTGAACCAAGTCTCCATAGTGAGTGAATGTCAAGCATATATTTAACCAATCAACTATGGCATCCATCACCTATAACCATGAACTACCAAGTGTAAATTGTAAATGATTATCCCTACTCAAAATGAAGAATAATGTATTGGCCACTTAGGGCCACATGCAACTGGTAGTGCAATATGTCCAATGGAACCCTAATAGTGTATAACATGTTATATCTCACTTTCTTAATAACTGATATGGTGTAAAAATGCCAAAGTGTAAGTGTTAGGATCAGAATCCTCTTCTATAGCCACATGAAGAATATATATGTCAACTAAAAAAAATTATATGTTCAATGGATCATGTTGTGAATATCTATGTTGGAGATGACTCTATCATGGTGCTTGTATTTTTAAAAGAGTTCATATCAATTATGGTGGTCATGCCTGTGGAGGTTGAGGCTATATGATCTGGATAGTTCCCTTAGCCTTAAATTTATTTAGTTTATGTTATAATGTTATGCATGTGTATATATCATGTCTTGTGAGTCTATGAAATTTGTAAAAGGGTTGACCATCCTATGGTGACAATTTTATAACTAATTTGTGTTAGATTGTGGGTAATATCATCAATCCTCTATCAATTAGTATCTATAAGATCTAGTGTATCTTATCTTATGAAATCACTGCTCGAATCTTTATGATTAACTCAAAATCCATGGATGTAATCATATGTACTAAATGGATCAAGTGATATATTAATGCTTATAGCTAAGTATAAGAACTTATGGCTATAAGATCCTGGATATATGGTGATGTGGAGACTCATTTTATAGAAAGCATTGCTTGAGAATGCTTGTTGGCTTAGCATGATTGTGATTTTTTAACTTAATTTATTTCTCTTTCTATAACATGTCACATGTATCTAGATGTTTTACCTTGATAAACTGTAGTTGTGAATGATTTTCCTTATGATGTTCAATAAATCCCAAACTTTGTTAGCCAATATTATCAACTACTAAAATAGGAGTAGTGATGCCTTGGGCCTTCTTGCCTAAACCTTGACCATGATAATCAAACTGTTGTAGATATTTATAACCAAAATAATACCATTTTGAAAGTTGAGCCTCATTTTGGAGAGGTAGGTTCACTTGATTTACTCATGTTTATTGTACTTTTCATTCTCTGATTGTGTTTTATGAACCTTTTGTTATTCTGAGTTATGATTTGGTAGTTTTGGATCATGATCCACATTTTGAGGTTTTAGGATAGTTATCTTTTCATCTCAAATGTCCTTGGCAAGTTCAAAAATTATGTTTCAACCCCCTCTTTTTCCCCATGTCCCTTTTATTATTTTTGGCTAAGTCTCTACTTCCTTTTGCTATCACCACGTGATGTCCCAGTGCTCATTTATCATGAAGAAGTTCTCACCTCATGCAAGAGTAGAACTAGCTCTCCACATCATATCCCAATGTTCACTTAAGGCATGTTTATTTTTATAGAACTTTAAGTAGTGCCATTGGTTGACAAGGTGATAGGTTGGGCCCACCATGTACTTACAAAATAAAGGAAGTAGAGTTCAGCATGTGGTATCATGATGCTACTTGGGAATAAAATTTTATTTTGTCAAGGTTCTAGATTACATGATTAGTTGATAAGGTTAGAAATGGGGCCCACCATGCAGTTGTAATGAGAAGGAAGTGAACCTTCCATGTGGCATCATGATGCTTATCTAAATCAAAAAATTTCCTATTAAATCTTCAAGCAATGCCATTGGATGAGATAAGGGGGTCCCTCTTTCCTAACAAGTATTCTAGAGATAGTTCTAAAGGTAGACACGTGTCATCATTACGCTTCTTCTAAACATCATGGGGATCATAAGGCATTGTAGTTATGCCATATCTAGGATTTTTAAGACTGACTACACTCATGAGCTAGAGCTCCTTAGTCAATTGCAATGACCTCATCATGAGAGCGAGTGCCTAGTTTTAGGTGTCACTTCCTCGTAAGGCCTTTGTGCCTATATATTCAAGGTTCATTATTTTTAAAAGGAGGAGTGGATTAATTATTTTTTACTATTATCAGAGCAACCATTTTATCTAATAGTTTTAGTTTTGAATAGAGGTATAAATAGTTAGTATTTTCATTTTAAGACCTTAGTAGGTGCCCCTTACAAGAAGGATCGAATAAATTATATTGTGCCTTTTGGCCTTTTGTATCTTGTTCTCTCCCATTAATGAAGAGGATGTGGTGTTTTATATCAAATTGAGTGTAATTCATTTTTGTTTTTCATTTCCATTCTTTACTTCTATACTGTTAGATTTTGTTTCTTTTACAAGCTTTAAATCATGCACATACTCTTTTACTTGTCTATGAGGTTCAAGGGTTTAAGATATTTCATGCAATTTTAAGAGTGAATACATTAAGATCTCAACATATTGCCTTAGTTATCTTTATTCTAGTTTTAGTTACATTTCTCTCTTCCCATTTTCACCCCCAGTTAGTTTGAAGAGTCAACTTTAAAAATCTCATAGGTTACTTTATAGACCACAAATTCATCTCACATTTGTAAAATCTTCCCATAAGAAGATTTTTTGCCAAGATTGAGAGTTTTAGGCATCAAAAATTCCTTTTCTATCACACCCAGTGGGACCTAGACTACTAGTTCACATTAACTACAAGCCAAATTTTATGAGTCATAGGCCTATCAAAAGTTCATAAATAGCAAGGAATCCAAAAATTTTACTACCAACTCTGGTAACTACAACTTGCCAAAAGACCAAAGGATCTAGCACAACACAATAACCACAACAAATGGTAATCCAAAGACCACCAAGGAACTTTATAGCATGGAACAGTGGTATCCCACTCGTCATTCCTATGGCCCCTACTACATGGGACCCTATTCTTGCCAATGCTTTAAAGGCACTCCCTAAATTTATAAGGGAGGATTTCAAAAGTGTCGCAAAGCATTTTCAAGATGTCATTAATGTCTACACTATACATTATGTCACATAGAAAAATGTAGCCTTAAAGTTACTAGCCACCTCTTTCAAAGGGTGAGCTCTTGACTAGTATCAATCCTTACCACCCAACTCCATCACTACGTGGGATGACTTGGGAAATAATTTTTTTGAGTAATTCAATGAAAAGGTAGATCAATCATCTCTCCTATATCAACTTATCGCCATAAAAAGGGCCCCACAAGAGGCAATTATTGATTTTAACACTAGGTTTCATAAAACTTGGCAAGATATCTTAGTAGTAGCTTAGTCGCTCATAGGTATGGCCATTAATTATACCTCAAGGACTTTAACTCAGACATAATGGTCATGATTCCACCTCTTAGAGGCCAGACACTGCCAAATGCATATGACTTGGTAGTCAAGGTAGAGAATAATTTGATAGATGATGGGAAACTTCCCCCATGACAGTCAATGCCTATGTTCCCAAAAATATCAATGCCACCTCAAGAAGAAGTCCCAAGAACCTCATAAACACTACCTTCCATGTATGTGTATTTGTCAACTCAAGAGAGTACATCCTCTTCATCCTTGCTAGCTGCAAAGATGAACAACATGAAGATCATCTTGCAAAACTTCTCTAACAAGATCATAAATATCAAAAGGCAATAGGCCACACCCTTGAAGCCCCATAAAATAAGAGGGTGCCATATCAGTAGAACTAATACCAAGAGAGGTAGAGGCTAAAACATTAGGCACCAAACCATCAAGTGTGACCTATAAATTAAATCATCTTAGTTCTTGACCCTTTGTGAATGATAACTCTAAGTTTGAATAGAGAGTTGGTCACTGGCCAAAATAACTTTGTAAATGATTCAAATTTGTGGTGTTTCTCATGCAACGATGCACATACACCTTGAAATTACCCAAGAGGCAACCTATAACAAAAAGTTTCTAAGTAATGAAGGTAAAAGAATACACATGATTTAGCCCTTTATGAATATTAGTCCCCAAGTGTTGAAAATGTTATCCTAATGGCCTAAATGTATGATATGTCCTTAGATAAAGAAGAGTAAATAGCCCTAAAACATGCACTTTTATCTTGGGTAGAGGGTGAAGATACAATTTATGTAAGTGAGATCCCCTCACTGAAAGTCCCATGAGTCCAATCAGAGTACTTTACCTGATCCAAGAAAAGACTGATCAAGACCTAAGAGTCCTTCACAAGGCCTAGGGTAACTTTTGATAAAAGTCTGAGGTCACCTCCATCATATCAAAAATAGAGTGAAATAACATAAAATAAGCCAAAGGAACCTAATGTCTAACTGTAAGGGTCATTTAATATGGTGGAACAACTAAAGAAAGCTCCAACTAATGTTTCTCTCTGGGATGTCTTATTTATTCCTGAGTAGAAATATCTGCTAAAAGAAGCATTGGAGGATTGGAAAAAACTTGCATCAGCTACCCCAATTATAGAGATAGAATAAGATAAGGGAAAGGAAGCTAACATCAATGTATAACCTCATGCACCAACTACATTCATCAACTCTTAGGCAAGGGTAAGTACGTTAAAACCTACCCCATTTTATTTAACACTCATCATGGGAAATAAGTTTTTGCACAACTCTATGATCGACTTTAGTGCCAGCACCATGATGATGCCCAAGTAGATTGTGGACACACTACAACTTTAGTATGAACCCTTGAATAGAGGGGTGATAAAATTAGATGGGAATAAAGTTCATACCATAGGTATTATCATGGATCTTCCCCTAACCTTGAAATCTTATCCCAATATCATAATTACCCAAGAAGTTCTGGTAATAGCCATCCTGCCAGTCTTTAGGTTATATCTATCAAGATATTTCACCACTAAGATAGGTAAATACTTGTCCTTGGATTGGTCTCACTTGATACTAAGGAATAAGTATGGCTTGAAATTGAAATTTTTGTCTGAACCACTACATTTAAAAAACATATCAATGATGCTATGATGAACATTGAAGTAATGCACACCTCTTTCATTAAAAAATAAATGTATTACATGGAAATTTTCAAAGAAGAAAGAGAAACAGGCAACTAGATCACAAAATAAGAGGTCCTCATTAATTAGTTTATTTAAAATGACCCATTCACCAACTTTGATCCCATAGGCCTTGGTACCTATGTGATCCATGATGAATATCAATGCATCCCCAAGGTCATGAAGAAGAAAGAGGGTCAAAGTGAGGAACCCTAAAACAAGTCTAAATTTTAGACTCTGCACTTTAATGGTGTGAAATGTAAGATCACATCAGGAGTAGGCATCTAACTAGTATTTATAACTAGAAAAGAGACCCTCAAGGCATTTCACTTTGAGTTTGCTTGCACCAACAATGTGGTCAAATATAAAGCACTGATCTAGAGCCTCATCCTCACTAAACAAATGGGTGTGAAGTATTTGAAAGTGTTTAGAGACCCTAAACTAATAGTGATACAAATGAGAAAGGTTGTAATTGTAAATAATGTCTGCATGAGGTCTTAATACCATCAAATATGAGATTTGATCAAAGCTTTTGAAGCTTTTAACATTCAAATCATCTTTAGGACCAAGAATGCAAAAGTAGATAAAATGGAAGTGATCAGTTCCTAGTTTGATGTAGTAATTAACTTACTAACTAATGAAAAAATGGTGTGGGTAATTATCAGACCTGCCATCTCAAATAATGATAAAAATTAGCAAGTATTTGAGAGTAATGCCCAAGTTGTTATGTTTCTTCAACGATCTTACAAGTTTATAGAATAGTTGTAGTTGAAGATTAAACAAGCCTATGAGGATCAAATCATGCAGTTGAAGTCCAATAAACTTCTAAGGGGATAATCACCCTAGAGAGTCTTTTTTATTTTGATGATGCGAACAATGATATAAGGAAATTTATTGTAGACAAAAGCAACTACTTTGATCTCTATGTCAGAGATAGAATAAATATGAAGTTAGGGAAAGAAATTTCCCAAAAAGATAAAAAGTGATTGAATGAAGGTAGGGAAAGAAAGTTCCCAAAAGGACAAAAAGTGATTGATATGTTTTTGTGACATATACGAAGGAGTTATGGCTTGAAATTATGAATATTTGAAAGGATATGACCTTGAGGTCATCCAGTACACTATATAACTAATTGAAGGTTCTAAAACTATCCAGTAAAATCAAAGGCTAATAAACCCAAAAATCAAATCTCGCATGGCTCAAAATCTAAGGAAATTGATTAACTCAAGAATTATATACCTAATCAAGCACTCAACTTGGGTATCCAACCTGATTTTTGTGAGGAAAAATAATGGAGAGATTAGGCTATGCATGAAATTTAGGGACTTAAACATAGCCTTATTTTTATGGAACATATCCTCTAAATAGTGGTAGGTATAGAAATGTTCACTATGTTAGATGGGTTCTTAGGATACAACCAAGTGTGGGTCAATGAAGAGGACCAACACAAAACCATTTTCACCATAAAGTGGGGAACCTTCACGTATGTGAAGATGCCTTTCCACCTCTCTAATGCAAGGGATACCTTCTAATGAGCCATAGATATAGCTTTATAAGGCCTAATCAAAAAAATCTTCCTCATTTATCTAGATGATCTGATAATATTCTCTAGGCAAAGGTAAGATCACTTTAATCATTTGGAGAAGGTTTTCCAAAAATGCCAAGAGTTTGAGGTATCTCTCAACCCAAAAAAGTGTGTCTTTGGCATCCCACAAGGAAAATTAATAGATACTTAGTATCTAAAGAAGGTATTTATATTTATCTTAAAAGAGTGAAATCTATTAGGGATTTGACTTTATCGATCAACAAGAAAGGAGTCCAATCTTTCCTAGGGAAGATCAATTTCATCAACTGATTCATATTCGACTTCACGGGAATGGTAAGGACAATCACATTGATGTTGAAGAAGGATATTCCTTTCAAATGTGCCATTAAAGGGAAGATATCATATGAAAAAATCAAGGAAGCAATCTCCATTACTCTTGTATTGGTTAATCCTGAATTCTCTAGAGATTTTATCTTATATGTTTATGAAAATGAATATAGCTTAGCAGTTGTTTTAACTCAAAATAAAGATGAAGGGAAGGGTGATCATACTATTTCCTTCTATTCAAGGACCTTGCATGGTTATGAGACCAAGTACAATTTCATTGAAAATCAAGCTTTCACCTCATCAAGGGTCTCAAGAAGTTTAGACACTAGTAGTGGGATGTAAGATAATGGTATACATGGTGCATCCTAGTGTTTGAGAGTACATAATGGAAGGAGAGATAATCAAAAAAGGGCCAATTGGATAACCAAGATCCTTGAATATGACATTGAATTCAGGCCAACCAAGGTGATCCAAGGAAGATGGCTTTATGAGTATCTATCCTAATGTGCAAATGCCCTGATAAAAGAAAAGGATATGTCAAAAATGGCTTTAATGAATCAATATGAGATTGGTAGATCTTAGGTTGCTAATAGGACCTAATTTATATAAACTAGTTGATATCTAGAAGACCTCCCCATACATAAGATAATATTCTATAGGTTAAAAGGGGCCAGCTACATGTTAGTCTAGGGAGTCCTTTTCAAAAGTAATTTTGATGATGAACTACTTTAATGCATTGATTACCATTAGGCTAGAAAAATTCTATAGGATATACATTTCTCCCCTCCCAATGGACATTTCTTAATAAAGACAAGCATGACCAAGATCATGCATATAGGATATTATTGATCGACTATGTTTTTGGATTTTTATCAAGTGGTGAAGAAATGTCATCAATACCAGTTCTTCATGAGTAGACAAAAGAATTTAGCCATGCCACTGAATCTGATTGTGTCTAATATGCCTTTTACATAGTGTGGCTTGGATTTCATTAAGATGATAAATTCTATTTATAGTGTGGGCCATAAGTGGATGCTCATGGCCACATATTACTTTACAAGGTAAACTAAAGTGGCCCCCATAAAAGAGGCAACTGAAAATGTGATCCTCAATTTCTTGGAGTAACTAGTAGCGAGGTTTGGCCCTCCCAAAACAATCATATCTGGTAATGTAAAATCCTTTTTCAGCTCCAACATTTCATAATTTGCACTCAAGTATGGAATTTTCCTAAAGACATCATCCAATTACTACCCATTAGGCAATGGGTTAGCTGAATTAACTAATAAAAATATCATAAGGTTGATTAAGAGGATGGTACTGACCGACAACGAGAGTGGATTATGCATCTCAAAATAGCTCTATGGGCCAATTAAATTAATCCTAAGTAGATTTTAAATACTTCATCATATGAACTAGTATATGGGAAAGAAGTAGTCATGCCCATATCAATGGATATTGCCACTTTATAGCTTTTTAAATCTATCAAAATAGTAGAGAATGAATCGGTAGAGGTTAAGTTGGTAGAATTACTCAAGCTCTAAGAAGCAAGAGAACAAGATAACAACACTAAGGTCACTCAACAGTAGGCGATCAAGTGATAGTTCAATAAGAAAGTGTCTGACCCAAGATTCAAGCTAGGACATTTGATTTTAAAGTATGTTGAAAGGGCCATGAAGTTAGGCTAGCATGAAAAATTTGATTCCTTCTAGAGAGGCCCCTTTTGCATCATTAGTGATAAGAAGGGTAATGCATTTAAGTTGGAGAGTGAAAAAGGTAACACCTTAGATATTCTAGTTAATGGAATCCACATAAAACACTTCAAATGATTTATTAGTTTTTCCATGTATATAGTTAGTTAGTTTCCTTTTCATTGGTTTGTTTCCCTTTATTTGTTGTTATTTCCCTTGAAAATAAGTGTCATTAGCATAAATGGTTCATTTAGTTTCCAAGTGTCCAGACATTGGTTCCCTTAATTTTGAATCATCCAATGATAGATGACTATTTATCCCACTCCTTGTGCCATTAATACCAGATACTCCATATTGCATGATCCCCTATGAGGATCATCATAAATCTCTTATGATACATTATTAGAGTGTGTGTGTTACCCTTAACATTTATGGGGTGTTGAAATTTAAAATTTTCATGATGATCATGCTAAGAAGTATTTTCTTCTAAATACCTCTCTTTTGATTAAGCCAAACACTTAAACACCTGAGAGTTTCTAAGATAATTGAGCGAAGAATTGAGTAGAGCACCTTAAGCCAGGAGTATTGAGGAAAAATTACAAGATTTATGAGTAAAAATCTAGTATCCAATATTTTTTTGGATCATAAAGAATTTTTGAAAAGAAGTTATAAGAAGGAAACTTTTACATCTTTGTTTGATAGTTAATACCATCCTAGGAAACATAGAACATGCAAATCAGGTGGTCATAAAGACCTTCCCCTATAATTTATTAGAAGTAAATCGTATTCTTTTACCTTCACATAAACAAATCCTAAAGTGATAAATGTCAAGATTATCATCAAGGGATGTTGCAAGGACCCCTCATTAGTCCTTGATTATGCAGATGGTATCTTCAATCCCAAATTAGCCAAGAACCCAAAGAGCCTAAGAGAGGGTGCCCATGCCCAAATTCACAAAAAGGTCTAAAACAATTACTTCAAGATGTTTGGATATAGGATTTGGAGCTCCACATTGTCCCAATACAAGGTGATTCTTATGTACTCATACCCAAAAAATTATCACTTTATGTACAGACAGATACGATGCTAACATTGGCATCATTACAAGAAATAATCACCTAAAAGTGGACATCATAGCTCATATAGTAAGGTAGATGCTCTAACTCCTGAATGACCCTAATGTATACATCTACAATATGGAGAGTTTACATAATATATGAGACACTTGTATCCTAAATCAGTATTTCATCAAAACCCTTCACCATAGTAATTATGGGGAGATACCTCCTCTAACCATCACCCTCACAAGCTTTATGGCATAGGATATGAAATATGCCCTTTCCATGCTGGTGTTCACCTTCAAGATGGGCTCAAACATTGACATCCATGATTTTTAATTAGGTGTAGTCTTCCTTTTGAAGATATTAAGTAAAGATAAAACTTATAAGATGGAATTTGTGGATGACATTACTACCACCATTCATAATAAGTCGAGAAATTTCTCAACATAGAATACCTTTAAGTATTCCTCCACCTGATATTTTAACATAAATCCTAATTCTTCTCTCCATACTTCAATTTTAATGCCATTGAAATGTGCACCCATCCTAACATGGTGATCCCCATCTCTGCGTGGACCCACATCATATTGACCATGAAGGATTACTACAAGTTTTCTAAGTGCTACCTATCTTTGATCCTCATCAACCTTAGTCAGTAGCCCATCACTTTCATAATGATGGACCACCAAAGGTCATGGATCACTGATGATAATATTCTAGTTGATTAGTTCTTCAAGGCCCATTTCACATTCATCTATGTCCATAGATTTAAGAAGGAGCCATTTAGGCTCCTATGCCTATTCACAAATAGGACCCTAGTTTTAGAGTTTGCTTGCCAACTTAATGTATTCAACTCAGTTTATGGTGCAAGTTGTAAGAATAAGGCCTTATATGATGTCCCCTTCTCAAGAGGAGGTATCACAAGGTGAAGATGTCACAAGAGTGCCTACTTACACTCAAACTAGTAGAGCTTAGCCTCAACTAAATTAATGACTAGTGGAACTATGACCTGGTTGGCCACATAACTACCTTGAAGACCACCGCCCCATTCACCCATAAGCCCTGGCCATACTTTGAGGAGCAAAGGTCACTAAAATAGGATGATATTGAGTATTATGTGGATTTGTCCAATATCCCTTTAAACACTCGTAAGTTATGGGAGCCTTTTTATAAGCTATTTTGGAATTTTGATCCCACAAAGAAAATAATGAAGAGTTTGAGGGTGCAACTCATCTAGAGAGGCTAGATCTAGGAGAAAATAGATGCCTATTGTAAATATAGGCAATAAATTAGTAAATAAGAGTTAAATTTTGAAGAATTAGACACATATGAGACATTTGAGAACCTTTGGGATGACCACATAGATGAATAAGCTTTGGAAAAAAAAAGATCTTAGTCAAAGAAGAGGAGGAAGAGGACACCCCTTTGGAGAAGGAGGAGGAAGTTTTGGTGATTTAAAGGCCCACAAACTAGCCACCTCCTTTGTATCCATATCCAACTGACCAATAGTAACATCAAGCCTCTTTAGGACCACTCCAGGTAGGGCCATCTCAACCCAGATCTAAGGAAAAAAAATTCCATCCCTCTACCAAGGCCCTCACAAAATAAGGTGCACTTTTCTCACCCCTTTTTTCCACTTCTACTTCATTATTCACTTCATCTTCACCTTCCACCATTTCCACTGATCTTGCACCCCTTTCCTCTACCCAACTAATTAATTCATTGGTGCATCTTTCCTCTACATATCCAATCACCTCCCTTATGCTACTCTTCACTCCTCCACCCTCATCCACCACATCAATGTCCATTATGCCACAAATGCCCCACACCCCTATCCATAGCCTCCCACCTTTCTCACCTTCCACCTTAACTCTTCACCCACTTATCTCCAGAAGAATGATGTCCACTACTTCATAACAGCAAGTGACCATCCCTTTCAACCTATAATAAAGATCCCCCTTCATGCGTGAAATGATTCAGTCTCAAGAGTAGTTCCATCAATAGTTGGAAACTACTAGAAAATCTTGAGAGGCTTGAGTAGACAAGAGAAGAGGAAAATAGGCTAAGGCCTTGGTATTGCCTCATAAGTGGTCATTATTTGACTTGGTACAATAATATTTGATGATTACACATATGATTACATAAGTAATCAAGCCCCAATAATAGATGCAATTGGGAGATTACTCAATACACACCATCATCCTCAACCTTAGCCAGGCCAAATCGATCAATAGGGTTAAATTAATGGAAGAAACTTAGAAGTCCATCACCACAAATTATATCAAGGTAGGCTGAAAATTAGAAAAGAAAGAGCTAGAACTCACAAGAATGAAATCCACTATTGATTGCCTGAACATAAAGGCCAAGTCAAAGGATGCATAGCTCACCAAAATGAAGTCTAACCTTTAGAGCTACATCACCATGAAGACCTTCTAGGCAGAGGCCAGTCAAAGGGCCCAACGACAAATTCAAGTAGCTAAACTAAAGACCAAAATAGATGGTCTAAATAAAGAGAATTAAGCTATGAAGAATAAGCTACATGAGAAAGAAATAGAGCTTGCATAGACCCATAATAATCTCTTGGGTTGTATAAGTACATAGTAATTATTACAATAGTAAATGCAACAAGAATCCTCAACCAAGGACCAAGAAATATAGTAGTGAAAAAATGACCTCACCGCCCACTCCTAGACCATTAACATCCTCCCCATGTCTAGAATTATATGTATCCTATTGGGAGAGGATAAAGAATGTGGACAAAAACCTGAAGCCAATGCTCAAGTTCATCATAGACTTACATAAGCTGAGCTCCTTAGTGAGCACATCTATGGACTAGGTCCTAGACTTCGTGTCCCTTAAGGTTCAAGATTCACATATTCTCATCTAGAAGCTTTACATAACAATGGATAGGATGTTACAAGTAGAATGGGTGGTTAATCGAAGGCTAGCAGTGGTAAAGGTGAATGAGTTTTTGAGCTACAACAAGGAAGCTTCAAAATATAAGGCATTTCTAAATGCCTTATAGAAATTGGTCTAGGATATGAAGGGGCACATCAAAAAATTATTCCAATTGGGACTCCCTTCCCTGTTCCTTGTAGACAACACCATCCTTTCAAAGGAAAAAATAAAAGAGCTATTGAAAAATAAACATAATGACCGAACCATATTTATGACTTGTTAATCATGGGATATTTTGAGAGGGGGGTGAATCAGTATATCATATATCTTATAAATATTTTACTTAATCAAACTACACTTAACCATACATTTAAGATATGCAATAAAATTTAAATAATATGCACCACACGAGAGAGAGAGAGAGAGAGAGAGAGAGAGAGAGAGAGAGAGAGAGAGAGAGAGAGAGAGAGAGAGAGAGAGATCAAACTTTTACATGAAAAACTAAAGTGGGAAAAACCACAGAGAATAATCTCAAGTATATGAAAGAGTACCAACTCAAATTACAAAGTTCACAAACACCAACTTGTAGGAGCACCAACCCCTTTGCCTATCACCAACACAACAACTATTTGTGAGCACTAACCCATAGGAGCACCAACCCCTTATGAAGATTTGTGAGCACCAACCCATAAGAGCACCAACCCCTCTTGTGTATAAAACACAACTATCTCTCAATGTTATTTTTTCAACAAATTATAAAACTCTACAACATCTCTTTATATTCTCTCCTCTTTTCTTATATAAAAAAATTACAAACCATACACTCTCTTTCATATTAAAAATGGCTTCCCAAGCCTTTATTTATAGCTTTCTAAATGACCTTTGGCATTCACCCTTTTTTAATATTCACTCCTCATGGAAAAAGGTACCAAACTTGCATGACCCTTTGAATCCTCGTATTTGAAAAGTCACATGGTGACCCTTCCTCTTTTGTCTTTATCTTGGTAACCTTCCAAATTCCTTAAGGTGAATCTTCATGGAAAAATGTGCCATGCCCTCTTTTGTCTTCACTTGGTGAATCTTAGAATTCTTCAAGATGACTCTTAATAGGAAAATGCATCCCATTCTTCTTTTGTCTTTACCCCATGACTCTTTGACTTCTCCATGGGCCCTCTTTTGACTTTATGCAACCAAAAATATATTTGTTAATATTAAATAAATATTAACACACATTAGCCAAGATATGAATGTTAAAAACACCATTAAATATTATGGGGTATTAATCACCAATAATACTATACCTTTGACATTAATGACAATATTTTCAACAATCTCTCTCTTTGTCATTGATGGTAACCTCAAACTGAAACTGTCACATCCTAAAACCTATACTGCACATGCCAACTACACATACTGCCATCTAAAAAACATACAGTAATTCCCCCTTATTGTAGTATCTTGTACCTATTCCCTATACATGTTCTTGTACCTATTTTTGTTCTTCTCCCCCTTTAACATCAATGGCAAAGGGCCTATCTTGGATTTAACACTTAGCTCCCCCTCAACTGATGTTGATTCTTAATGGTAGGAAGTTAAAAAAATTACTCCCAACTTCTCCCATAGATACTTGAATGTGTCTTTTAGTAGTGCCTTTGTGAAAATATCTACAATCTATTATGTAGTACTGATATATTCCATCTTAACCTATTGATATACAACCTACTCTCTCAAGAAGTGATATATGATGGGATTATGCTTTATTCTTGAATGCATCACTAAATTCTTAGAAATATTAATAGCACTTGTGTTTAAAAAAAATAGAAATAGATTCATCATATTTTACCTTTATATCTTCCAAAGTTTGTTTCATCCAAAACACTTGAGTACAACACAATACCATTGAAATATATTTTGTTTTAGCTATAGAAAGTGATATTGAATTCTGCTTTTTACTTAGCCATGATACTAAGCTATCATCAAGGAAGAAAGCTCCTCCACTTATACTATTTCTATCATCCAAGAAACCTACCTAATATGAATCTGTATAATAACCAAAGTGAAGTCTCTACCTATGGGATACCACAACTTGTAATCCAATTTCCCCTTAACATATTTGAATATTCTCTTCACCAACTAAACATGACTTTCCTTTGGGGCTGCTTGATATCTTGAAACCATGCATACTACATGCATGATGTCTGGCCTTGATGTTGTCAAATATAAAAGACTACCAATCATAGATCTAGATAAATATTGATATGCAATAAGGGAATATTCATCCTTTCTCATCTTGTTCCCTATACCCTAGTGTGCCAACTGGTGCACAATCCTCAAAACCAAATTTTTTCAACATTTCCTTGGCATATTTACTTTGAGATATGAAAATTCCTTTATTTGACTAAAAAATTTGCAATCCTAAGAAAAATGATAATTCTCCAAGCATAGACATCTCAAATTATTTTTGTATATTATCAAAAAATTATTTTGTCATCTTTTCAATGTTTCCTCCAAAAATGATGTCATCAACATATACCACAATAATCAATTAATTCTCACCTTCTATTTTGATGAGGAAATTATTTTTAGTAAAACCTCTCTTGAAACCTTGATCTTGCAGGTACTTATCAAGTCTTGCATACCAAGCTTTGCGATCTTGTTTCAATCCATACAATGTTTTCTTCAATTTACCTACCTGGATACTATCATTTGAGAGAATAAATCCCTTAGGTTACTCAATGTAGACCTCCTCTCTTAGATTTTCATTCAAGAAGGTAGACTTGACATCCATCTGAAATACTTTGAAATTCTTAAACACTACAATGCAAGAAAAATTCTAATAGCCTCTAGCCTTGCTACTAGTACAAAAGTTTTTTCAAAATCTATACCCTCAATATGAGCATATCATTTACATACCAACCTAGCTTTATTCCTAGTAACTTCACCATCTTCATTCAACTTATTTATGTATACCCACTTTGTTCCTATCACATTTTGATCCTTTAGTCGAGGCACTAATTCCCAAGTATCACTCTTTTCTATCTGATTTAATTCTTCATCCATTACCTTAACCCAATGCTCATCATGTTTAGCTTCTAAAAACATTTTAGGCTGAATTTTGGATAACAAAGAAAAATTTACTTGCTCAGATTCACTTACCATCATCCTTCTAATGTGAACTCCTTCATTTATGTTCTTGATGATGTCACTCTTATTATGATTTCTCTAAACATATTTGGATGGGGTCTTGGTGTCCTTTTTTTTCCTTCTCATCTTCATCTAACTCTTCAAAATCCTCTTCTTCAATGATTTCAAGAGTGTCCACTAGATCACTAGCTCTTTATGCTACATCTTAATCTATCCTGACACTTGCACTTTCAACAATCTTCTTGGTTCTTTTGTTATAACATTTATAAGCTTTAATTTTTCAATAATATCCAATAAGTATACCTTCATCTGTTCTAGATTCAAACTTAACCAATTTTCTATCAGTTTTCTTTATGACGCATCTACTACCAAAAAATTTGAAGTAATCAATTGTAGCTGTTTTATCTTTCTATAGCTTATAGGGAGTCTTGTCACTATTGACTTTCAACAATGCTCTATTTTGAATATGCACTACTATAGCAACTACCTCTCTTTAATATTTATCTAGTATCTCATATTCATTTAGCATTGTCCTCACCATTTCTTGAACTATTCTATTTTTTTCCTCAACTACTCCATTCTGATATGGAGTTCTGGTTGTTGATAAAATGTCTCTTTATCCCATGGGCTTCACAATACTCAATAAACTCATCTGACATAAATTCTCCTCCTCAATCTAATCTTAGGCACTTAATATTCAAATCAGTTTCATTCTCAACAAAAGCTTTGAATGCTTTGAAGTGGATGAAACTTCTAATTTTTTCTTCAAAAACATCACCCAAGTCATAAGTATAAAATAATTAATAAGCAACATGAAATATTCCTCACCTTGACTACTTTGAGTTCTCATAGGTCCACACAAATCAATGTAAACAAGATCTAACATCTGAGTGGTTGAGTGTTCTTTTGTTTTAAACCATATTCTGACCTGCTTTCCATGTTGGCATGGTTCACAAAGTGTGTTGAAGGGATTTGTAATCTTTATAAGATCTCTAGCTACTTGCTTCTTGCTGATGTTGATAATATTGTCAAAATTTATGTGTCCCATTTTCTTTTGTCATAGATAACTTTTCTCAACTTGACTCGAATAACATTTGTGACCTTTGATATCTAATAACATATACAAATCGTTGCTTGTTCTCTAAGCATCTGCAATCAACACATATAAATCTTTTCTCCTAATTTTACAACCTTCTACATAAAACTTTAGTGTGTGTCTCTGATCACACATTTTAATTACACTCAAAATATTATTCTTAAGACCTTCTACATAAAGAACATTTTTAATCTTAGTTCTACCATTATCTAAACTTAATGTACCTTTTTGGCAATTTTAGCAATAGTATTATCTCTAAATTTCACTGTGCCACCATTGATCTTCTTCACAGTTATGAACTTGCTCTTGTCTCTAGTCATGTGCCTCGAACATCCAATATCAATGAACCATGGATTTTTTTTGTTTCTTGCATGCAAATCTATCTAAACCAACAAAGACTTTTTAGGCTATTTTTTCTATCATGAACCTATTAGAACTTTCTTCTTGATGAATGGAGCCTTGAAACCTTGGTCCTTCTTGACTAACTCGAACATGCTTCTACAATACCATGCTATGTGTCCAAAATTATTGCACTTGTAACATATTATGGCCTCTTCATTAAAGCTTGATAGAGGAGCAAAAGAGTTGTGGCTTTTGATTGACTCTGCATGAGTTTTCTTCTCCTTGTTTTTGAAATTGTTAGCCCTTTTATGATATTCTATTTTCTTATGACCATATTCGTTACAATAAAAATAGTAATTATAAAAATAGAATCTATTTTTGTATCTCTAACCTGATTAAATTTTTTAGCTATGTTCCTTCCAACCTTATTTGTTTGAGATGTTCTCTGTATTCTTAACCTCTTCCTTTTTTATTTCCTCTTTTGTAAGAGCTTCAACCTATCTCTTTCTATTTTTTGTGTTAACCTTGTCTATGAAAGTAGGGGCCTCCCCTTTCTCTTTTTAAATTTTGATACCTATCTCATCTTGCATTGATATTTGACTTTATAATATCTTATTCAATATATTAGTGTTTTTCTCAAATTTGAATCATTTTTTGTTGTATCATTGATTGCTTTATTTGTTTTTTCAAGATCTGATTTTAAAGAAGTAATTTCAATAACAAAGCTTTCACATTCTTCACTTACTTTTTACAACTGAATTGTTAGATCTTCTTCAGTTTTTTTGGCTTCTTTAATGTGTGCTTGTAGATCTTCAATTATTTCTTTTAACTCTTTTTCATTTTTTTTGATCTAGAGATTCAATCTTTGATTCTTCTTGTCAAGAGATTTTAATTCTTCTAAGGCACAAATGAGTTCTCCTTCTAGATTCACTTTGACTTCATCTTATTTTTATTCATGATCATCTATACTTTTTCTTGTGGAGGTATCTTCATACATGGCCATGAATAGAATCTCTTCTTCTTCTGGATCACTAACTACACTATCTTTAGCTAAACTAGGATCTTTAGAATATAAACTCTTCTTCTTAAATCCCTTCTTGAATTGTCCTTTGAAATTATTCTTGTATATAGACTTTACTTCTTCATTATCACCATTACCCTTATCTAGGCACTTAGCTGTAGAATGTCCAATCTTTCCATAATTTAAACATTTGAAAGGCAATTTTTCTTGATATTTACATGTGCCCTTTTTCAGCGTACGTATGAAAAGAGCTCTATTGTCATCTTCATCATCGTTAATGTTGTCACTTGATTCTTAAATCTTATCCTTGTATTTCTTTGATGTCTTGAAAGCAACTTCTATTTTGAGGGTTTATCTTATTTGGTCGACATCTCATATGTTGTGAGAATACCATGTAGTTTATCCATCTTTAGCTTGGTTAGATCCTTCATCTCCTCAATTTTCAAAACCTTTGCATCATATCTCATTAGTAGGGATCTCAAAAATTCATTGAGTTTTTTTCTGTAAACCCACTTAGTTCCTATTACATTCTTGTTTGAAGGTCTAGGAACTAATTCTCAAGTTTTATTCTTTTGATTCTTCTAACTTTTCTCCAACGCTTTGAATATGGTTAACTATTTAATCAACCCACAAAATTAATTTTCTATATTTTCTTCGTCTTCTATTTTTAAACTCTCAAACTATCTTCTAAAAGTCTAGAGCTTAGCTTGCTAAACCTTTCCATCACCTTTGTAAATATTTTCAAGCTTTACCCAAGTCTCATGAGTAGATTTGCATTGCATAACTTTAATAAATTCTTATTCACATAAACCACATAAAATAACATTTAAAGCTTTAGCATTATTTTCACTTACCTTCTTTTCTGTTAGAGTAGTCACAAGTGTCTGTGGCTCTTTGTATTCCTCCACAACTACTTTCTAAATGTTGAATCCAAGAGACATCAAATAAGTCCTCATCCTTATGCTCCAAAAATCATAATTTATCCTCTGGTCTACCTTCAAGTTGTAAAAAATTTCAAAAATAACCTACTTTGATACAAATTATTAAGCATAGGACATACTGAGAGGAGAGGTGAGTCAGTATATCATATATCTTATAATTATTTTACTTAATCAAACTCCACTTAACCATACATTCAAGATATGCAATGAAATTGAAATAATATGCACCACGAGAGAGAGAGAGAGAGAGAGAGAGAGAGAGAGAGAGAGAGAGAGAGAGAGAGAGAGAGAGAGAGAGAGAGAGAGAGAGAGAGCATATTTTTATGTGAAAATCCAAAGTGGAAAAAACCATGGAAAATAATTTCAATTATATGAAAGAGTACCAACTCAAATTATAAAGTTTACAAGCACCAAATTGCAGGAGCAACAACCCCTTTATTGAGCACCAACACAACAACTATTTGTGAGCAACAAACCATAGGAACACCAACCCCTCTTGTGTATAAAACACAACTATCTCTCAATATTGCTTTCTCAACAAATGATAGAACTCTACAACACCTCTTTCTATTCTCTCCTCTTTTCTTATATAAAACAATTATAAACCATGCACTCTCTTACATATTATAAATGGCTTCTCAAGCCTTTATTTATAGCTTTCCAAATGAATTTTAGCATTCACTCTTTGTGACTCTTCACTCCTCATGGAAAATGGTGCCAAGCATGACCCTTTGAATCCTTATATTTGAAAAGTCACATGGTGACCCTTCATAAGCAAATGCATCATTTCCTCTTTTGTCTTTATCTTGGTAACCTTTCAAATTCCTTAAGGTGAATCTTCATGGAAAAATGTGCCATACCCTCTTTTATCTTCACTTGGTGACTCTTTAAATTCCTCAAGATGACTCTTCATAGGAAAATGCATCCCATTCCTCTTTTGTCTTTACCTCATGACTCTTTGACTTCTCCATGGGTCCTCTTTTCACTTTATGCAACCAAAAATATATCCGTTAATATTAAATAAATATTAACACACATTAACCAAGATATAAATATTAAAAACACCATTAAATGCTATGGGGCCTTTATCACCAATAATGCTAGACCTTTGACATTAATGACAATATTTCCAACACAACTCTTGGTGAAGCACCAAGTGTCTTTAAGGTAGAGACCATTTTGTAACCCCTTGCCCAGCTAGAGTTTCAAATGTTGGTAGTAGTTCAAGGCTTGAGTATCATCTCCTTCAAGGAAATCATCAATTTAGATAGGGCCTTTGAGGATCTGAAGAAGAAAACTTAGTGGAATGAGGAAGAGTGGACACCTTTGAAGGTGGCTCTTCAAAATTTATAAGTTTATAGGCCCACCCTTTTTATAATTTTGCTTTGACTAGTTTGGGAAACCATAAATTTTGGGTTCTTCCATCTACAGGCAAATTCCCTTACAAGTCACCAAGAACTATGGATCATGATCCACATGGTGAGGTTTTGGAGCAGTTAGCTTTTCATCTTAGATGTCCTTAACAAGTTTGGTAGTTGTGTTTTGACCCTCTCTTTTTTCCCAAATCCCTTTTCCTATTTTTGGCTAAGTCTTGGCTTCCTTCCACTATCGCCACATGGTATCTCGATGCTCATTTATCATGAAAAAGTTATTAACCTACCCAAGAGTAGTGCAATCTTTCCACATGGCATCTTGATGCTCATTCAAGGTAGGTTTATTTTTTATAGAACTTTAAGTAGTGTTATTGGCTGACAAGGTAATAGGTAGGGCCCACCATGCAATTAAAATAAAAAGGAAGTGGAGTTTCCTATGTGGCATCATGATGCTCCTTGATAGCAAAGGTTTCTTTTGTCAGGGCTCTAGATTGCATGATTGGTTTATGAGGTTATAAGTGAGGCCCACCATGTAGTTGTAAAGAGAAGGAAGTGAAACTTCCATGTGTCATCATGGAGATTGTCTAAAGCAAAATGTTTCCTAGCAGACCTTTGAGTAGTGCCATTGGATGAGAGAAGTGGGGCCCTCTTTCCTAACAAGCATTCCAGAGATGGTTCTAGAGGTAGAAACATGTCACCACCATGTTTTTTTGAAGCATCATGGGCATCATAAGGTGTTTTAGCTGTGCCATATCCAATATTTGAAGACTGACTACACTCATGAGCCAAAGCTCCCCATTTAGTTGCAACAACCTCATCATGAGAGCAAGTGCCTAGTTATAGGTGTCCCTTCCTTGTGAGGCCTCTGTGCCTATATATTTAGTGTTCACTATTTTTTAAAGGAGTGGATTAATTGTTTTTACTATTATTAGAGCATCCATTTATGTAATAATTTTAGTTTTGAATATAAGTAGTAACCATTAGTATTTTCATTCTAAGACCTTAGTAGGTGCCCCTCATGGAAATGATCAATATTTTATATTATGTCTTTCAGCGTTTTGTATCTTATTCTCCCCCATCAATGAAGAGGATGTGGTGTCTTGTGTCAACTGAGTGAAATTCATTTTTGTTTGTTATTTCCATTCTCTACTTCTATAGTGTTAGTTTTTATTTCTGTTATAGGCTTTAAATCATGTACATGCTCTTTTACTTGTCTATGAGGTTCAAATGTTTAAGCTATTTTATGAAATTTTAGGAGTGAATACATTAAGATCTTGGTGCATTACCTTAGCTAGATTTATTCTAGTTTTAATTACATTTCTCTCTGTCCATTTTCACCCCCAGTTAGTTTGAAGAACTAGCTTCTAAAATCTTTAAGTTTACTTTATAGATCTCAAATTCATTCCACATCTGTAAAAGCTTCCCATAGGAAGACTGTTTGTTGAGAGCAAGATTTTTAGCATCAATAATAGCCATTTTTTAAAAAAATGCACTTATATTAAGAGGCAGGTGAATTAGTATAAGTTAATATTTTACTTAATAATACTTAACAATGACAATAATACCATTCACACAAGATAACATAACTAGGAGACAAGATTTATGTGCAAATCCTTATGGGAACAAAACTTCAATATAAAATTCTCCTACAAAATTTGTAGGCACTAACCTACTAGAGACACCAATATCTACTATATAAATATTTGTATAGGCACAAACTTACTGGAGACACCAATTCCCATTACTAAGCACCAACTCATTAAGAGGCACCAACCTCTCCAATATGAAGCACCAACCTCTAACTCAATGAATTCTTGTCTTCTTGAGAATAAATATCCTTCAAAATATACCTTGAGTGATCTTCTAATATTTCCTTCTCCTCAAATATGTTGGCATTAGTATTATGTATCTTATATTCTCCACACTCAAACATCTACTTTTATTAGACTGATTTTACATTTTTTTGTTTGTCAAATTTACTTCCATCTCATCTTTTTTATATACCATTTCATGTGCCTCTTTACCCAAGAGAGGTGATCCATCAAAGGGAGGAAGCCTCATTAAAACACATTTAATTTATTTTTATTGTGAAATTAATTATTTTAATCATGATCGACCAGCCCATTTATTGTTCTTTGTCTTCAATGAAGATATCACTATGATAGAACTTTTTTGATATTAATAAAAATATTTCTAATAATCTCCCCCTTTGTCATTGATGGCAACCCTATAAAATAATCTGTGAATGAAACATGAACATAATTCTCCCCCTTACTATTTTTTTAACACTCCTCCTTTAACATCAATGATAAAGCGATATTCATTACTTCCATATATTACTTTACCAAAAAAATACCAACCCTCTCTATATGTTCAATGGGAACTAAATCAAAACAAAAGAATCTAAACACTTTCAAGTGTTTAACTTTTGGTTTAAACTCATACCAAGCCTCATATGGAGTTTGTCCCAAAAGTGTAGTTGTAAGGGACCTGTTTCTCAAATATACTATATTACCAATGGATTCAACCCAAAACTTATCATTGAGCTATTTATAATGTAACATAACTCATGTTATGCCCTCTAAAGTCCTATTTATTTGTTCATATACTCCATTTTATTGTGGAGTATAAGCATTACTATATTGTCAATGAATGTCATGTTCCCGAAAATAATATAAAAAATCATTTGAAGTATACTCACCACCATTATCTAAATGAAGAATGGCCAAGTGTGAACCTATTTATTTTTCAACTAAGTGTAACTAATCAACAAACTTAGTGAAAACTGTTGATTTATTTTTCATGAAAAACACCCAAGTCATCCTAGAAAAATCACTAATAAATAACACAAAATACCTAAACCCTCCAATGGATGACTTATTCATGTCACATACATCATTATGAACTAACTACAAACATCTGTTAGCTCTTTATAAAGAATTCATAGGAAATATACCTCGATTCTATTTTCCCAAAACACATGATTCACAAAGAATACTATCTTTATGAAAAGTGGGTAACCCACTCACCATACCATATCTCTATAAGTCCACTAAAGAGTTAACATTCAAATGTCCATAGAAGAGATGCCACAACCACTATGTAGACATACTACATGTACCTATATCAACAACTTCCACAAGTTCCACTATGGGAGGAAACACTTTACAATGCAAAATAACCAAATTTCCATCCTCATATCCTATATATATAGTTTTATATCCATCCTTCACTGAATTGATATAAATGAGCCCATTTTCAAGCATAATTTGATAACCTTTATTTCAAATAGTTACCAAGGAAATAAGATGTTTTTTCAATGAGGGAACATACCAAACATTCTCCAATTATTTGATGGATCCATTAGGAAGAAAAATTTGAATTAAACCAAGACCTTGTGGAGTATGCATATACTTATCTACCAAGGATACTGAAGAGAGAAAAGCTTCTTTGAATGTACAAAAGAAGTCTCACCTAAATGTCATTTGTTTGGTTTCTTATGTATATAAAAACCATAAATCTGTGAGCTCGTCTCTAGCCTTATATTCCATATAAGCAATGTTCCTTAAAGCAGTAAATGCAAATTCATGAGAAACATTGCTAAACTCATCATAATCATGATCAACATATTGAGCAAAGTTAGACTTAGTCACTTTTTATGGCATCTAAATTTTGTCAAAAAGAATCCTACACTGAAAGGCAATGTGACCAAATTTCCCACATCTATGACACTTAATGTTTGATCTACCTTGACCTCTGCCTCTATAAGAGTTGTAACCACATCCTCTATCACTCATCTCATTTGAATGTGAATGGCTAGATTTTTTATTTAAATAATTATACTGATGATATCCTTTACCTTAGTTTTGAAATCTACCTCCTCTATAACCTTGATCCCCTCTATAATTATTCCCTTTATTGTTTTGTTGACCAAAAGAAGATGAATTATGCTTGGACTCTGAAACATGGGCTTCCTTGGTTTCTTTGGATTTTTTGGGTAGAGAGAGATCATTTTGAATAAGCAACTCAACCAATTTATCAAAAGTGATGCATATGATCTTGTCATAGACATGCAACATTTATACAAAGTTCCTATAGGACACATGTAGTTCTTTCAATGCAATAACTATGAGATCATCATCTAGTTTTCCAAACCTAGCCTTAGTGTACTTAGTAAAAATATTATTCAACTTAGACATGTATTCTCCCATATCCCCATCTTCTTCTAATGATAAAGTAAAAAACTACATGTGGATGTTTGTCTTCTTATGCTTAGGTTTCTTATTAGATAAGGTATTCCATGCAGTGTAACTATGAGGGGAGTTTTTAATAGGTATGTAAGTATCCCAATTACAATAACACTTGATCAAAGTTAGGGCCTTAGAATCATGTAGATTAAAAACATCAAGTTTGGGTTGTTTTGTAGGCAATGTGGGATTTTCATTCCTTACAACATCCCATAGCTCATTAAAAACTAATGATGCTTCCATAAAACATTTCCAATCAAAATAATTAGAAATCATTAATCTATCACCATCTGAAAGCAAATTTTGAATCTTTGGCACCTTGAAATGAAATAAAGTATGATAAATAAAAGTACAATACAATGCAAAATAAGTGTGATAAATGAAAGAAACAACACACTCACTGATAGCACATTGCATAATATAATGCTTCTACAGGGTTTTTCACTTAACCTTCATGTAAATAAAAAAATTATTTTTGATGGGTTTTGCATTTAACCTTTCCAAAAAATTAAAGAATACATCCTTATTTCACCAAAATACAACCTTATTTCACCAAAATCAAAAGAAACAAATTTCTATTGCATTTTTCCAACTAGTATTCATGCTTTTTACAAATTGTAAAGCATACAAAAAAATATTTTAAAAAAGAATATTCCCTTCAAAAAGCATATACCATGTAGAAAAAAAACTTCCAATAAGGAGATTGAAACCCTTGACCTCCTTCTTTCAAATCTCTTCACAAAATTAGTCCTTCGAAGTGCTCTAAGAGCATTTACAAGTCACAAAGAGATAATTTTATATATAAATCTGATTTTTAATCTATGTGAATAAAAAAAATTACTTCGGTGTTGTAAAATCTGATTTATCTAGAAAGATTTTCCAAGTAAAAACTAAATGTTTTGCTTAGCTTGTATGGAACCCATTTAAACCCTATATTTTTGCAAAAAAAATAATTGAAAACTTTAGAAAATGAAAATGTTTATTTTTCCTAACTTCCATGCCATATGGATGCCATGGCTGATCTGTAAAATTTTGAAACCAGTCTTTTACTCCTCCTGGCTGTACAAATCTATACCAGGCTATGCTATTCTAGATTTGGCTCTGTTTGATACTATCAGAGAGATTTTTAACAAAGTAAATCTGATTTTTGATGAGTTGGGGCATTGAAAAGGTTATAATACTGTAGATATGTGTCATACAACTCAAAAAATTATCTAGGCTAACATTTTAAGGGCATTTGGATACCAAATTTGATCTTTTAACAACTTAAACTCATCAAAAACTATTCTCATCAAAAACTATTCAGATTGATTTTTAAAAAATGGAAGTTTTACTATATGATCAGAGAAGTTTTCAGGTTGAACAAAGCCATACAAATGGTTTTATAGGAAGAATATAGGGTTTTAAAATAATATTTGATCAGCCTTCAGAACATGGTCATATAACACAGGGTTATCCACATGCATGTTTACTCAAGATTTATAAAACCAAATTAAAATATTTGAAAAAAATAATATTTTGATAATTTTTCAAAATATTAATCTTAGACCAAAGTTACAAAGGGCATACCTTATACCATTCATGCATTTTTCCAAATTTGCTTCACATGAAGCTTCTTTATTTCCACGTGAATAAATTTGTTGCCTTTGATTTCACCCAAATTCATCATGTTCCCAATAACCATACTTTGATACCATTAATAACACATAAACCACTTAGGTTGAATCTTGTGCCCACTAAGTGTGGGTCTAGTATTTTATTAATTTAAAAAAAACAAGTACATCAAAATAGTTTCAATATGTTGTTAACCCTTTTTACAAAGCTAGACATGATTTAATATTTTTCATCTCATGATCGGTAAAAACCAACTAACTCCTACAACTGACTATTTAAGGGTTTGCAACCCATAAGGTAGTTTTATTTATTAACACAAATATAATTCTAACTTAATAAATCTAAATTAATTTATTTATGGGGTTGTCTTTATAAAAATAAGTATGCCCCATTTACATTTATTTAATTAACTTACCAAAATCCTAAATTAAGTTAATACTTTGGAACAAGTCCTAACAAGTTGTTGAACTTATCTCATATGACATTATAATCTACTAAAGGAGAAAATGAATTATAGTTCTTATTTGCAAATCCATAAGGACTTATATTCTTGTTCTAACTAAAATGTCTTCCACGTGTTCTACAGTATATTGATTTATTACCAAATTGATTGCATAAAAAGCAATAACCAAAAAAATAATGTTGGAACCTAGTCATGTGTACCTACTTTAAAGGAAAGGACTTTTTGGATTTGTCTATGTTATCTTTTAGAGGAGTGTTTATTTTCAATGGGACTTGGTTCTTTTTCTTCTTTCTGATAGGACTTTTGAAAACATCTTTAAAGCTTTTTATCTTTTCCTCATTTGCCTTCTTTGGTGGTTCTTTGTGATCTTAGTTGTTGTCCATCTAATTTTCTTTATATCTAAGACCAATATTTATAAATGGTGACCTCTACCCATTTACGATATTATCTAAGATATCAATACTCTTCTCAAATTTGAGGCTTTTGTTCAACTTAGTGGTTATTTTTTCTAGTTCCTTCCTCAAAGAAATTATTTTGGACTCTAGCCTCTCACAATTTTCTTTCTTTTGTTTAATTAGATTCTCAAATCCTTTTTACTTTTTCAAGTTGAATCTTGAGGTTGATGATCATATTTTATTATTACTCAATACTTTTTGAGATTTTCACCTTAGATTCATAGTCCTTTTGAAGCTTTAATTTTTTTTCAAGTTCTTCTAAAGTTTCTTGATTTTACTTGGGGCACAAATGGGTTCTTCTTCCAAATATAATTCTCCATCTATTTCGGCATTCTCTTCCTCTTCTAAATTTTTTTCTTATTTTTCTTTGTATTCACTTTCCAAGATATCATCTTTTGTTTCTATTGTCATGAATATGATCTCTTCTCTATCACTAGTGGATAAACTCTCTTTGGATGAACTACTTTCCTCTTTGTAATAGAGGCTTTTCTTATGATTGTGAAATCTCTTCTTTTCTCATCACTATTTTCATTTTTTACATGTGGCAATTTGGCTAAAAAATTTCCTACCTTTCTATAATTAAAATATTTAAAAGGTAACTTACCACTGTACTTTCTAGATCCTTTTTTCAGCTTCCTCATAAAATGAGCTTCTTCTTTGTCCAATTTATTATTGGATCTACCACTTAGCTCAAGCTATTTATTCTTCATTTTCTTAGGCTTTTAAGGCTACATCTTTCTTATATGATTTCTCCTTTTTGTTCCTCATTTCATATGTCATGAGGATCCCATGCAATTCATCCATCGTTAGAGTATCTAGACTTTTCATTTCTTCAATGGTGAAGACTTTAGCATCAAATCTCAAGTGAAGAGACCTTAATACTGTATATATGATCATTTCATCTTCAACATTTTCTCCAAGACCTCTAATATTGTTAAAAATTTCATCCACATGAATCAAATAAGCTACAATTTTTTCTTCATCCTTCAACTTTAAACTTTTGAATTGTCTTATATGTGTTTGAAGCTTATCTTTCTTAATTTTGTCATCTCCTTCATATATGTTCTTAAATTTTTCCCAAATTTATTTTGTCGATTTATAATGCATGACCTTGACAAAATTTGATTCTGATAGACAACACAAGATTGCATTCATAACTTTTACATTGTTCTCACTGGCCTTTTTTCCATCCTAATCAGTTGGTGGAGATGATGGAGTAGTATAACCATTTACTAATGATTTCTAAATATCAAAGCCAAGAACCATCAAATACATTATCATCCTTATGATCCATAATGTATAGTTTTTTCCATCAAAAAATGGATTTTTGTTTGAAAAAAATCCTTCTTGACCAGCCATGTGTGCTCTTGAGATCTACCTTCTAGAGGTTATATTATTTTTGAATGAACCCACTCTGATACCAATTATTAAGCACACACCTATACTGAGGGTGGGGGGGGTGAATCAATATAAGTTAATCTTTTACTTAATAATAATTAATAACCATAATAACACCATTCACATAAAATAACATAATTAAGAGAAATATTTATGTGGAAACCCTTTTTGGGAATAAAACCAAAATATAAAATTATCTTACAAAATTTTTAGGCACCAACCTACTAAAGACACCAATCCCCACTATAAAAATATTTTATAGGCACCAACTTACTAGAGACACCAATCCCCATCACTGAGTACCAACTCAACAAGAGACACCAATATATTTAATATGAGGCACGAATCTCCCCAATATGACGCACCAACCTCTAACTCAACAAAGTCTTGTCTTTTTGAGAGTAAATCTCCTTCAAAATCTACCTTGAGTGATCTTCTAATATTTTATTCTCCTCAAATATGCTAGTGTTTACATTATGTATCTTCTATTCTCCACACTCAAAAATCTACTTTTATTACACTAATTTTATATTTTTATTCTTGTCAAATTTTCTCCCATATCATATTTTTATAATACCATTTCATGTGCCTCTTTACCCAAGAAAGGTGATCCTTCAAAGGGGTTTAGCCTCATTAAAACACATATAATTTATTTTTATTATGACATTAATTATTCTATTCATGATCAGCCCACCCATTTATTCCCCTTTATCTTCAATAAAGATATCATGATGATAGACCTCTTTTGACATCAATGACAATATTTCTAACATTTTTGTATTGTTTCTGAATTTGACCATTTTTGAATTTGTATGTGTCATTGTATGTTTTTTGGATGAAGTTTCACTATATGAGTCATATGTATCCATTATATGATGTATTTCCCTTTTCAATGCTAAACATGAATTAGTGTGGTGCTCATGCATTTTATGATATGTACAATAATATTTGGATCTGCTTAATGGGTTTAGAGGGAGTAGGTTGATAAACTTAGCTTTAATCATTTCCCTTAGTGTCTCACTTGAACTCTTATTTTATATTTGAATGTTTTTTGAATCATTAGTTGTATATGTACTTTGTTATGATTTATGATTTGGATAAGTAACATTATTTGCCAAAAATTGACTAGGTGAAGATGCATATACATGATTTACACTATTATGTCCTAGAGGCCTTTGCCTTGTAAATTGAGTTTCTAATGTTGTAATATTTTCATGTAATAGTTTATTTTAATTTTGTAAACCTAAAATTATCTTGCTCATACTAATAATTTGATCACATAGAGTCTCACAAGTGCAAACCCTAGTTGTTTTTTATTGAACACGTATGCACACACCCTATAGTAAAGAGATATGAATAGGTTGAGTATGGGGATTAATGAAAATGGTATAGTTTTCTTCATATCATGGAGGAGTGATAGCATGTACCTAGTTAGAGGGAAATTAGTTATCACCCTCATGGAGATGAGGAGGAGAAGGAGATTCTTTCATGTGCATAAGATGTGACATTGAAACTTGAAACATAGTTGTTAACTTATGTGCCAAATTATCTATGTGTGTATTGGTTTGCTTGTTAATGGAATTACACATAGGATAAATATAACATGCTATGAAATATGATATATATTTCAAATGATATAAATCATAATCTATACATGTGTTTATATATTTTTTTAATTAAAGGGAATAAATATGCAAATGAATTTCTTAGACTTTGCAACAAAAAGTGATTAATTTATTCTATCATTATGATCATGATTATAGAAATATAAATTATAATATATATGGATCTAAAATCTGATTTCTATAAATATAAACCTTAGGTTATCTAGGATTAGGATTTTGAATTAGGGTTACTTTGTAAAAAAAATAATTACATTAAATAAATGAAACCCTAATGTGGCATTGATTAAATAAGCTAGATTATGCCAAAAAATTAGGAAAAAATAAGTTTTTAACACTAATATAGTGCACAAAAAATTGGAGAAGGTAAATTAGGGTTTTTATTAATATTCAAAGTAAGTTGGGTTCACCAAATATTTTAACCTTTTAGAGTTTTAGCTATTTAAATCCTAAGTTTGATTAAAAGGTTGAGTTGTCTATATTAGTGAAATAATATGCAATAAATAACTATTGATTTGTTACATAATTTAACTTGCTTTAAATTTCTAAAAATAGTAATAAATGTGTGTAAATAAAGACTTATCTAGAAAACACTTGTCATGAAAGATCCGAGTGCTAAAAATTAGAGTATAAATAGGTCTGAGAGTCATTAACAGGATCCCAGTGTTAGATCCTCTCCTAGACAGTAGCACCACACTTGTAAAATATCACCATGTGGCTCTAATGTGCTTAAAATGGCACTAATGTCTTCTATTAAGGATTGTTCCTAAATTTTGGGTGCACTTGTGCCTGTGTTCCTAGGTTTTATTCTTGCAAGCATGAAATTTGAAACTCTATATTATGCCTAAAATAGTTGATTTATAATGATAACCCCAATCATTATTAAAATTAGGGAATGATATAAAAATGTGGGTTCTTTAGTAGGATACTCTAGACATCTTCAACATCTTGTTGGTGAAGAGAATTTCTTACAGACCAATACTTCGAGGAAGGATCAAGGCCGATATAGTTATCCCACCTAAGTTCTAGTTCAAGTGCAAGTGATGATATAATGATAGTGTGTTGGAATTAAAACCATTTATAGGGGGTGAATTATTTTTAAAACATTTTAATTCAATTACATTCATCATTCTTTAAACATTCAAACTAGCATAGAGATATAGTAATACATAGAAGAACAATCACATAAGCATGAAGCATGATATCAACACATGAACACCAAAGCTATGTTGGAAAAAATCATTGGGGATAAAACCCACTATCAAACCACTTTTAATACTATATTATAATAAATTAAATAATATTTAGTGAGCCACTAACCCCACAAGGAGCACCAACCCCTCACTAGTTAGGCACCAACCCAACTAGTCCATTAGTAAGCTCCAACTTGCAAGGAGGATCTAACCCCTTAAGTGACTTGGAACCAACCTATAAAATTAAAGGACACTTCTTCAATATCCAACCTATAATTCAGCTCCAACTCCCTTCTTTACTAAGCACCAACCCAATCAAGACAAACTAGATCACCTCAACACCTTTTTGCTCAACCAACTAATGATGATGTCTTCTTTCGCTCTCAATATTATTTATCTAATTTAAAATATATATAAAAAACATATAAAAATAATATTATTTATTTATTATTGTATATAAATAATAAATCTACTCATTCATCTCTCCTTAGTCTTCTACCCCTCTTAAACAACCTTTTAGGCTTACTCGCTTCAACATGCCTCTTCTAGGCTCATTAGATCAATTGACCTTGTCATCCACCTAAAAAAAAAATATTATATAATAATTATTGATCTTATACTAATTATGTATTTTACAAATTTCCTACTTATATTCTTCAAATATCTCTTTTATTTTCTTATGCTCACATTCCTCCAACTAGCTCAAATAGGCCAATTAACCCTTGCTTTTATATCAAACACTTCCTCTTACCCATATTGGTAAAAAAATAAATTTAACACAATTTTATTACACTTTAAATATGTAATATAACATATTTAATATGTGAAACAATAATCATATATGTTGGTCATACCCCTCAAGAGCCAAAACCTCCAATAGGCCTAAAGGAAACCTAATACAATTAGGTCTGTCTTAAGCACACATTACATTTATGACCCCTTAGAACATATTGAGTATCTTCAAAAAATTTAAATACTTAAAATATGAATCCATTATAAAATTCACATAGATCCATGCCACCTTTTGTCCAATTGATCACTTGAACCATGTTATTAGGTCTACTCACCATTAGGCCTTCTCACTGCTGAAATTCTATCTCACAAAATAGAAGTATATAATAAATTTAATTAAAAAAATATATGATAAAATCACATAAATATACTATCAATGATATCATGGTAACCACCATTTCCATTATACATTACCAAACAGGTCAAAAGGCCTCAAACCCACTCTTGCAACATGACCACTCAAAATGGTCAAACACTGCCAAAGTACAATAAAAATATTTGATCACCAACATATTAATATTAAATTATAATGAATAAAAAAATTAATATTAACCTATAATACTTATATAAAATCATAATATTTAATATATTCTTCAATTCTTGGCAAAACACCTCAAACTTACCTCTACAAGATGACTACACAAAACTGCCTATAGTTCCAAAAACATGATCATGTAGAAATTTATATTTAGAACTTTTAAGTGTGATTAAAAGACATATAATTCACATTAAAATATTATATATGGTATTTATATAATCCTACAATATTTATATCTCAAACTATAGTGACAACCATTGGTCTTACAAATCAATCTCTCAAGCCACTCTTTCATAGACCTTACACAGTCTGTTAAACCATTTTGGCTTCCACATTATAAATTATTGAAATATATATCCAAATTAAATATATTATTAATAGGTAATTTATATATTAAACAATAATTTTAATTTTATTGGATGTAAAAAATTCATTCAAAGAGTCTCATACTCTTCACTTCACCTAGCACACCTGGAAAAGTCAAACTATCTCAAGAAAAAGTCATGGTGATCATGACTCTTAACACCTATTGGGAAACTTAATTAAAATTAAAAATAATATTTATGATCCTAATAAAACATTATAAAAAATTAAACACAAATTTACATGGGTCTAATGGTACATATGGAATAAATAGATCAAACTTTGAAACTTATTCTTTCACTGTCCATCTCCACTAAGACTAACCATCTTGAGATCACTATTTTCACCATTTGAAATAAAATAAAAATAATATAAAAAAATTAATATGATTAATAGTTCTTAAAAAATTACCTTAATCAATTAGATCCTTCCCTAATCCTCTGTAACCTATCCCTAATCTCTTTCTCACTTTGACTAGTTTTTCTTACTGTTGTCACTCTTTACCAGTTTAGTGATAGGTCAAATTGGGTGAGAAAATTATTTTAGAGGATATAAATTTTCAAAATAACACCATGGAAATGAATAAAAATTCTTGGCATTCAACCTCCATCCACTTTCATGCATTGACCTAGTCAACCCTACCTATAGCATCAAATTATTTCAAAATAAGCATTTTTATGTAGTTTTTACTCATTGTCCTGACAAACCACTACCACCTAAAGATTCCTAGAGGAGTTTTATACATTATCCAAACATAAAAATTTCCTTATCAAACCATTCTAGGCTATTTATATCAATATCTCTCCGATCATGTCATTGTGAGGGTTTTGAGAGGTTTTTGGACTCGTTTCCATTCTTAACAAATGTTCATTCAATGTTGTCCCTAAAAACACTTAATAATGATTTTAAAACCTTATTAGAATCATTTTTAATCTCTCCCAAAAATATCAAGACACCATTCAAATTTTACACATGCTAATGCGCATCAAAAGATCCTTCTTGGGCTCCCATCTCTACATTCTACATGCACAGGAGACCTCAAAACATGTTTTCTTGATTTATCCTTCAATACATGACTTTATACTTGGTAAACATACTTTTAATAACCTATAAAACCTCAATAAATGATCACATGTGTTCTATTACCTTGAAAAATCAACTTGACCCTTTGTTTGGCCATACTAAGTCTCTATGCACATTAGGTCTTTGAACTACCAGTTATGTTTGGTCCTTGAAAACACTTAGAGGCATCTTAACTTGATGTAAAAACATCATACACATATCATATACCTTAATACCATTCTCACACTATATAAACCTTGTTTAAATAAGCTTACAATCCACCAACCCTGATCATGAAGTCTCATTGAACTCTTTAAGGTCTTAAGACAAGGTTTATGCCTAGATATCTAATGAAGGACTTACCTCTTTGAGAATTTCCTAATATTTTAGATACACTATAAGACTTATTATCATGCCAAACCACCTTATCACAATATTTGTATATCACAACATAGTGTCAAGACCTCATATAGAACTCAAGAATCTACTAAACCATGCTTGAGTCATCATGAATACTTACCATGTCTCTTCACAAGAGCACCTCTAAGAAATAAATGAAATTTGAATACCTTTGACATCAATGACAACATTAATTTCTAAATTAAAAAAATAGGAACATACCTTAACATAGTGGTCTTGAATGCCTTGAGTGTGATTGAAACTAAAAATCTTGAAATATGGGCTAAGAGTAGTTGTAGATGCTAGTATGCAAAGGTAGAGAAGAATAGGGATTAATAACATTGATTTTTATCAACTTATTTCTTGTTTGAAAGGTATTTTACATCTATTTTCCATCTATTGAATATAATTTTAAAAGTCATGTATTTATAGTGTTCTGTAGCTTATGCAGATAATAAAATTTTCTTAGGCCAACCTTAGGAGTGTTTAACATTTGAAATTGTATCTATTCAAGAGAGTTAGGGTAAGGGATACTAGCATAATTTTGGGGAAACTAGTGCCATATGGCTCTAATGTCCTTAATGTGGTGCTAATGTCTAGTTGGTAGGCTCTTGTGCATAAATAGCTAAGATATAGGAAAAAAGGTATGATACTATGTTTTAGCTAATTAGAGATGATTGTGGTTTGCACAAAGGATAGAAAAGTGTGATAAAAAGCTCTAGGATAGGTCTAGGGCTAAGCTAGAAATAGGTTGTCTCAAGTAGCACTCTTAGCATCCAAATACCACTTTTAAGAGATTATAGTCTTAATATTCCTAAGTTATTTGGAAGTCATGGTGAATCATGGGAGGATAATTTATATGATTTTATATTAATTTATGCCACTCTACATATTGTAAATGAAAAAGTGTCTCTTATATTTTTCTACCAAACATTAGAAGGAAAAGCTTATCAATATTTTATTAGTCTTCCCTCTAATGTTATTAGAACTTGGAATGTCATTAAGGAATGGTTATAACTTTATTTTGGTAAACATAAAAAAGATTTGGATTTGTTTAATGAATTATTAAATATTTTTATAAATCCAGGAGAAACCATTTATCGATTTATTGGTAGATTCACTAGATTATAAGAAAATATCCCATGTAATGTTAGACCTACAAAAATATTGTCTAGACTATATTTATGTAATGTTTTACCGTTAAAGTATAAAATGGATTTAGAAGATAAATATATAATGGATTATGATGAAACTATAAACTTTTATATTGAGTATAAAAATAAATTAAAATGTGCCAGTTTTAATTAAAGAACTATAACATATTAAAATTTTGATAATGTAGAAATTTTAAAAACTATTCATAGTCTTATCAATAAATTGGTCAATGTTAAAAATCAACTTGATGATAAGCCATATTCATTAGGTAAATCTTATTTTCCTCAAAAGGGTAAAACTAGAAAAAAAAAGTTCATTATTATAATGTTTGCAAGTTGGCACGATCCTAGCACTTATTTAGATATAAAAAAATTTAAAAGTTATATTCAAGGAAAAGAGAGTATTTCTAATTTTGTTGATGATATAAATATGTGTGGATCTGATGAGTGTTTAAATGAAGTCAAAACTACAAATACTTATAATAGCAATACAAGACAAAAAGATTATTCTAATCCAAAAGATAACATGGCTTACAATCAATCTTCTTATAAAAATCTTGATAAAGGCAAAGGAATGTAGAATAATATTACATCTGATAATGTTGTAATTAGTTCCTAACATAATAATCCTTTATCTATTAGATTTAATAATCTTCAATATCCTCTTTATAAGCTCAATAATTACACTCATATACATCATCCAAATGTAAGAGCTTATAATATTATAGACGATTTGACTACTATCAAAGCAGGTTTACAAGGACAACTTGGTAAAATCAATGATGCCACTAAAAATATGAATTCTAAGAATGTATTAGGATTTCAAGAAAAAATAAAGAATAATGAACAATCTCAATATATTATTTTTTCTGAAATATATGATCCTCCTATTGGTTATATTCCACATTTTATGTATTAGTTAAAATTATTTGTAAAGTCATACATAATCATATTTTATATATTGGTGCTTCAAAAAATATAATACCAAAGTTTATTGTTGATCAATTAGGTATTTATTAAAAAACTGATAACAAAAAACTTACATATTTTGATTCACAATAAACTAAGTGTTGTGGTAAGTTTTGTAATATTATTATTAAAATTGCATATCATGAAATAATTATGTGTATGACTAATGTTCAAATTTTAGATATTTTTATTAACTATGCTATGCATCTAGGAAGAGATTGGTCAAAAGTAATTGTTGATTTTGTTGGGAAGGATGCAACTTTAGTTATGGTAGGAAATGAGATTGATTTTATATAAAGAGAAGATTGGTTTAACAATCCTACTAATTATTTACCTCTTATTGTTACTTATGTGGAAATAGGGATCAGTACTTATGAGTTGTTGACCTTAAATGAAACTAAAAAATGGAAGAAAAATACTTTTTTAAGGGATAGTTTATGATCTTTCTATTTTGATGGAACTTGTTTACAATTTGGAAATGGTGTTAGAATTTGTCTTATTTTTCCTTTTGGAAAAAAAAATCGTTATGCTTATAAATTGTCTCTTGATAATACTAATAATAAAGTTGAATTTGAAGCCTTATGCTTAGGTATATAAAAGGTGATTGAACTAAATATTACATAATTATAAGTCTTTGGAGATTATGATTTTATTGTTAGACAAGTTAGGAAAGTTTACAAAATAAATCAAACTCATCTTCATCGATACACCCAAAAGGTTTGGGCTTTACTTGAAAATTTTGAATCCTTTACTATCTCTCATATACTTAGATAATTTAATGTTTGAGCTAATAAGATAGCTATTTTTTCTTCTAATCCTACACTTAGTGAAATTGAGCTCATTATTAACTTCTTATTTTTTTTAAAAATCAGACCTAAAATTCTTGATTTAAATGAAATTAGTCTATTTTTAGTTATGATGAACAAATTGATTCTTTTATTAATGGTAATTATTTTGACTATGACAATTATGTGTTGAATTATAGAGATTATCTACAGCTAAGTACTAATAAATTACTTGGTAGTTTGGTGAGGGTAGAATCAATGTTTACTCTGAATGATCAGCTTAAGATTTCATGGATCGAAGAGCTTTCTAGGAAAATAATTGGGGAAACTATTCCAATTAACCTTAGAACAGAAAAAAAAACCCTAAATTTTTTTTATTTGGGAACCCAATGTATGCCTGATGAGAAGGTTAGATTCATTAAAAATTTTAAATAATTTATTGATATTTTTGTCTAGTCATATAAATACCTAAAGAGTTAAGATACCAATATTATAAGATATGATATTCCTATAAAATCTAGTATTAAACATATTAGGCATAAAATAATAATAATAAGTCCTTTGTTGGAAGACACCATCAACAAAATAATTGATAAGATGTTTGATGGTGGTGTCATTTATCCTATAAAATATTACGATGGGGTAGCTAATTTATTGCTTGTATGTAAAAAGAATAATGATATTAGACTATGTGTAGACTTTAAATATTTAAACAAGGCTAGTGTAAAAGATAATTTTTTTCTTTCAAGTATTGGTTAAATTTTGTAACAGGTTACAAGATCTGAAATGATGTCTTTACTTGATATTCTGGTTATAATCAAATATTTGTCAATCTAGATGATAGGCATAAGACAACTTTTACTACTCGTAGAGGGACTTTTGCTTTTAACAAGATGCATTTTGGTCTAATGAATGCAAATGTCACTTTTCAAAGAGTTATGCATGTAGTTTTTGATGATTTAATTGGCATAATCATTCAAGTTTACTTAGATGACTTTACAATCCATTCTAAAAATAGAAATAAATATTTAGATCATCTTTGTGAAGTTTTCACAAGATGTAGAAAGTATGGTATTTCTCTTTAACCCAATAAATTTGTCTTTGATGTTACTGAAGGCAAATTATTAGGTCATATAATTTTTAAATACGATGTTATAATTGATATTGGATGTATTAAAGCAATTAAAGAGCTACCACTGCCTAAAGACCAATCTAGTCTTAGATATTTTTTTGGTAAAATTAATTTTGTATATAAATTTATATCAGATTTTGATGATAAATCTAATCCATTACAGATTTTGTTAAAAAAATTAGTCATATGTGTGGTATTTATGTGCAAATTTTACTTTTAATAATATTAAAAATGTCATTACAAGTACACCTATACTTGTTAAACTTGATTTAAACCCCTCATTTTTTATGTGAATACAACTGATAAAGCCATAGGTGTTGTGATGACTCAAAGTGATGAAAATAGTGACAAGAAACCTATTGATTATATGAGAAGAGTTTTAAAAGATACACAAACCAGGGATCCTCTTATCAAAAAAATTGTTTTATCTTTAGTTTCTTCATTAATCAACTTTCATTATCTATTGATGGGAAATAAGGTTATTGTAAGATTTAATGTGTGTGTTCCTTCATACCTTTTAAAACAATGAACTATTTAGGTAAGGTTAGCAAAATGGATTTTGATAATTCAAGAGTTTGATCTTGAATTTGAAAGATCCAGAATTATAAAAGGAAAAGATTTGGCAAAACATTTAGCTAAAAATATTTCTTCTAGTATAAATTTTTTTGTCTTATTTATTGATGATTCTTTAAATTCTAAACATTATTTTTAGTCTATGAATGTTGTTGATTTATCTTTAAAAAATATTGGACATGAAATAAATGATTATGATTGTTTGCTGGTTGAAGATTATTGGTATCGCAACTTGGTTTATTATTTTCCAAATCAGGCTTATCTTAATAATCTAGACAAATGACAAAGATAAGCTTTGAGATTTCAAGCTTTAAAATTATATTTATTATAAAATATTTGTTTTATATAAATAGAGATAATGTTTTATTAATATGCTTAATGCATGATCAAACTTAGAAAGTTCTTAGAGGATGTCATGAAGGATTTTATGGTGGTCATTATGTGGAAAAAAAGAACCGATTATAAAAATTTACATGTAGGTTATTATTGACTTACATTATTTCAAAATGCTTATATACTAGTTCATAATGCATGATGTGTCAATTATTTTTTGGTAAAGATAGATTGCCAACAATGCCTTTAAATCTCAAAATTTCTAAGAAACTATTTACCAAATGTAAAATTGACTGTATTTCTAATATACATCCACCTTCTTCTACTAGTCATTGATACATTATAACCACTGCATATTATTTTATGAAATGGCCTAAGCTAAAGCACTTAAAATTTCTGTTATAGTCGAAGTCATTTCATTCTTTGAAAATTAATTTTTTTTGAGAGTTTGTATTCCATATAAAATTATTTTAGATAACAGTCCTCAATTTATTTCAAATAAATATTTAGAATTTTTAGGACATTATATTATTTCAAGTTATTATTCAAAGTATTATCTTCAAGAGAATGGACATGTTGAATCGATGAATAAAAAATTGATCTCTATTATGAAAAAAATTGCTTGTGATAATAAAAAAAATTGGTATCTTAAGATTTTTGAAGCATTGTGACTGATTGTACCATTGTTAAAGCATACACTTGTTATTTTCCATTTATATTAGCTTACATATTAGAAGATACACTACCTATTGAACATGATATTTCTTCTTCTCGTATCACTTTACAATATTTATTAGGTGATACTAATTCGATTGAAAAAAGACTTAATGATTTGATAGCCTTAGATGAAACTAAAGTTTCTACATTACAAAAGTTAGAAAAGATTAAAGAAAAATTAATGTTATTTGACAAACAAATATCTATTAAAAAATTTAAAGTAGGTGATGTATTTTATTAGGACAAAGCACATGAAGATTTAGTTAAACACCATAAACTCAATTCTCTTTGGTTGCGTTTATATAAAATTGTGGTTATTTTTGAGAAAAATATTTTTCATTTATAGGATATAGATGGAAATTGATTGTGTTATTTAGTTAATGGACATCATTTGAGGTTATTTCATCAATAGTTCCTTTTTCATTTACTTTCTTTTTTTCCTTTTGGTTTGTTTTATTTTCATTTTTAGTTGTTTTATTTTCAATTGTTTATTTTTTTCTTTTTCTTTATTTGATCAATATTGGTCACATTAGCTGAAGCATTCATTATGATGAGAGAAGAGTACAATGGAAGCTACCATTTCATTATAATTTTGTCAATTATGTTAATATTTTTTACATGATAAAGTTCAAATCTTATAATTTTTTTAATGAATAAACATAAACTAAGTTATGAATGAGTTGAAAGCATTACTAATTTTTAGAATGTATACTTAAGGATTTTGCACCTGATTATATATCTAGCCAAGATTCTCTTGTCTAATCTATCCAATTCTCTATGCCACACTAGCCAAATACTTCATCTCTTAGCAATTTATCATTATTAAATAGGTTTGCACATAATTACTTTAGAAATTATTGAACGTAGATCGTACTCTCAGGTTATTTATCTTTTAAATAGGTAATTTATTATTACTACCTAATTTTGTTATTAATGCTGGCTAGCAAGGTTGTTAGTGTTATGCCTATTTTTGGCACCCTTCTCTTTTTTTAAATTTTAATGTACATATACATTCTTCCATACTGATGACTTAAGGTCATGAAATCTAAAACTACTTATGGGGGTCTAAGTCATTAGCTTCCATTTTAAATATACATTCTTATGTTAAATAATCATCAATGTCCATCACATTTAATGAAATTTTTACTTGAATAACAAGTGATTTCAAAGAATAAATGGTGACTAATTAAAAAAACATTAAATCTTTATATGATTTATATATGCATAGTGGTAGTTCTTTAAGGTTTGATTTGGTTTGAGCAATGACAGTTACAAGCTTTCATTTTGTTTATTCTCAATTATAGATAACACAATTTTATCCATTGATTTTGATATATACGAAGAGTTTGCATGATCTTATTTATTTTGTAATAATAGTGAAAGGGTGTAAAGATGCATATTCAAAATTATCTTGTGCAGGGTCACATTTGATTTCATTGGTTTAGTATTCAAACCCATGAAAGGTTACTAGACAAGATTCATAATGTTAGTTACATATTGACATCATATTCATTTCATATATGAAATAGATGACTATTTTTTAGATACGTTGGTTATAAGGTTATGTGTTTAATTTAAATCAAATGCATATAATAAAACATTATCAATTGCCTATGTTTTGTGTGAGTACTTAGACTTAAAAGCTAATATAAATAGTTAAGTCACAAAGTGATGTTATTAGCATGACATAAATGGTCAAAGTGACTAAGTGTATGGTCTATGGTATAAGATAATGCATATTAAATACTATTGATACCATGGTTTAAGTCAACTTTGAACTCAACCTAAGAATTATGGTGGTGTCATCATGGAGGCTTTGAGTAATATGAGTTAATGCATTGGTCCTGATTTTTTACAGGGATTTCTTTAGGATCTGTTAGAAGTTTAGATATTTCATTGCATTAAATTTTGAATTACATGCATTAGTTTTTTATCATTAGTGAGGAACTTGGAAAATAAGTTATTAATTGTTATGTTTGGTGGTGATATGGTAAGTTTGGCCAAATTGCTAAACTAATTAGTGGCAGATGTGATATCAAATGAAAATCAAACATGTGGATGTGAGTTGTTAATATGAGATCAACATGTATAATAGGTAGTTATTTTTGCATTTGGTAGTAATCTTTCAAGCTTTTAGGTAGAAGAAAAACTCTACTAGTGGAAGAAAAAAAAGGATTGAGCTTTGACAAGAGTTGGTGAATCTAGTTTTTGTAAAGATAAGGTATGTTAATCATATTACAGTTGTTATTTTCATGAAAAGTCGCAGTTTGTTTTGACTATTGTAATGATAATGTCAACATATTCATGTCTATTTAGCTTGAATGTAATTATGGGGTGGAATGGTAAGGCTTGTTTGTGTCTAAAGTTTATTTTCAAAAAAGTTAACTTCATATAGTTTGGGTTTTAAACTCTAGTTTTGTAAAAGGATGGTGCATGCAAAGTTTTTTTATGTTAATTTGGAAAATTTTAATGAACTTGAAGGCTTTTTAATTTATATCAGTTATGGATTTATGTATTTATATCTATAGTATATGATGTTTGTGAAAGGCTCATAGTCCTTAGATTTATGGTCAAAGTTTGCATATGCATGTATTTAACGGTATCATTCAAAAAAAATTAGGTGTTAAGATTTTGAAGTAAATATATAAGATTTTTTTTTTTTTTTTTCTAAAATGGATTATATGAATAAATATAATTTTGGATATTGAAATATTTAAGATAACATGACAAAAGAAATATTTTATGTGTTTTCATTCTTTTAGTTTGGTATAATTTTTGGTTTCAATATAATGTATTGGTCTTTCCACCTACATGCATATTCTGGTTCGTAATAAGAAGCCTTTTGAGCATAATTTGTTTGAGTCATAGATAAATTTTGGTTGGTCAAGGAATGATAATTTTTGAATCTATGTTTATATTTTGTGATGGCTCAAAATGAATCTAAGGATGGTAATGTTGAATATGTTCATATTTCTATCTTATAAAGGCTCTGATGAGGTTATAGATGATGCAAATTGGGTAAATTCATGAAAAAAAGATTACTTTTCCTGTATCATGTTTTAATTTGCATTAAAGTATTCATAAATTATTGTGTGTTGAATTCTTGTTGTCCTCATTCAGTTTGTCAATAGATTGAATAGGGTTGTTAGCAATAAATAATGGATATATAATGAATAACTTTGCTGGAACTATCATTGAACTCTGCCTATAGAACGTATTGTTTTGAACAAGGTTTGAAGGTTCAAATATACATAATGATTATTTAGTCATGTATAAATAATTTTTTTGTTAAAACCTTTTTGGAGAATGTTTGTACAATTATTATTTGCATCTCTTTGATGATATAAGTTTTTTTTATATCATGGATGTTATAAGATTATATTTGATAGTTTAAACTTGATATCGAAGTAAAATTGTTAGGCAATCTTGAAGAATTTCAATTACATAGAATATGTTTTTTTAGTTATACATATGTAATTTTATTTGGCAGAGGGAATTTTTAGAACATTGGTTTTAGATATTCTATTCCTCTTTCAAATGTAGAATTGGTTTGAATAGTGAACAATTTGATTATTTTCAATGGAAACAGTGATATCTGGCATAATTTTATTCTTCTTGTGATATATTGATTGGATAAGTAAAACATGTATAATAGTTTTGAAATGTTAAATTGATTTTGCATGTTTAGGTTTTCAATGGTTGCTCAAGGATTATTTGGCATAAATAAACATAGATAAATAACTTGGTTGGTTAAAAGGTTGAAAAATTTAACAATTGATTGATCTTTATATTGATATTAAAATTTGTTTGATAACATTGATGTTATAAGTTTATAGTTAGCTTTGTAGTTGTTATTTTGAAACAAGATTTTTGTTTAACAAAATATATGAAGTTAATTGGTAACAAGGTTACATGATGTGAATTCATATATTGCATTTGTCAGTTTCAAATACAAAGTTTAGTGGTTTTTATCAATATCAAGGTTGCAATGAAATTTTTAGGAATGCAAACTTATTTGAATTTAAAAATCTACTTTTGAAATTTTTGATAAAATAATTTATAAGAGTTTCCTTTCATTTGTTTGTTGAATTAGATAGTTGATAGTTTATTTTAAACATTGATATATTTTTCATGAGATCATTTATACATTGATAAATCAAGATTTGAAGTACAAACAGAGTTTTGATTTTAATTTTATTCTCTTATATTTTAGTATAAAATGATCGGTTGAATTCCACATTCACATCATTCAAATGGGAATAATTGGGGTCATAATATTAATTCGTAGAGAGAAGATACTCCTCCATAGAGGCATGCTCAAAGAGGTCAATTTTTTCATGGTCATAGGGTTGCTATAAATTTTCTTATACCTTTTAACTATCATACCCACATGTCTATTCATTTTGATTTTGTTGACCCTACGTTATGCAATGTGTTAAATTCTTTTCCATCTAATCCTAATTTTGTGCATGTAAATAGATGTTGGATAAATCCTCCTTAGAGAGCTCATCCTTGTAGATAAGGAACTCCAAGTAGTTCCTCTTAGCATATGTATATTGTTGTATAGTCTAAACCTCATAATTCACTTGAGCACAAGGCACCCACTCCAAAAAAAGAAGTTTAGATGACTGTAAAATTTCATATACTCTCTCTTGTGCCTTTGAATATCAAAATTCCTTCACTTTAACTAGTAAATAAACTTGTAGGTTGTTCCAAAATGAGTCTTGACCTTTTTCCACCTTATTTATGAGAACAAGACTTTTGTTCCCACTCCAATTATCACAATTCATGAAATACCCATGAAGTTGGATATTCCCTAAAAGGGAAGATGGGGACAACTATGGACTTTCATCCTCCATTTTAGGATTGATCTAGGATCAACCCAGGGCATGACTATGGGTATTTGACTTCATAAATGGATTTTGTGTGAATAGTCTCCAAGAGATGTACTATTACCATAAAAATTTCAATATGAATTTCATGTACACATGTCTAATTATCAAGGATTATTATGTGAGTTTGAGAATTACATTTTTATACTTCTAAACATAAGGGAAAAAGGTAGTTCAATATTAGAAAATAAACACAAAAATATAGCAAGATTAAGGTAGAGAAAGAGCCTCTATATCTAGAATGAACTCAATGCATCAACCATCAAACCAAGTGCCCCTGCTATAGTTATACCACTGTATACTAAGTTTCACTAAATTTCTACCTCAAGAACACATAGTGGGAAGAGTTTGAGGAAATATGGGGGTATGCTTCAAATATAAACCCTCACTAAATATAAGTACTAGGAGTTTATAGTAAACTACATATGAATAACCACTGGTAATTTATAGATTAACACATAAATTAATAGTATTGTAAAAGACAAACAAAAGAACTAAAACAATGATTATAATAACAAAGCAAATTATAACTATCACACACATATAATAGTAGAGTATTAATCTAATTAATATAGTATTAACAAGTATTTAAAATGGAGATGAAAGATAATTGAAATGTAGCACAAACTCTTTGCAAAAAATAGGAATTTTATTCATTAAAATCAAGTTCTGATATAACAATTGATCTTGGCTAATTTTATTGTCCAAAGAGATAAAGGAATAATCAAGTGAAATCCTAGCTATAATTCGATAGCACTTTTGAGTAGGATTTTATCAACCCCTATATTATAATATAACTTTATCTTATAAAGATGAGGATGGGGCTCACCTCCAAATAACATGAGGATCACATCCTAGAGCATGATGGCCACTCATGATAATTATAATTATAATTCAAAATTTAAAAAAAATCCCCTCAAACCTAAAAAAGATATGTTGGGGTCATTTAGCTAATATGCTAAGGCAATTGTGAAGGTCTAGATCCTATCTACTTATATCTAACATCTCTAAATTCTAATGTGACTTTCATGAGGCTAAATTCCTTATCTAGCATAGCAAGGTTCATTGGGGGATTCATGAATATCTCCTTGGCTTGAGTCCCCACCCTCTAGTAGACTTAGAAGGATGCTTTCAATGACAATTGAACCCAAAAGACCTAGTTGATGCTTATTTTGGATTACATTGATAACTCCAACATTGCTTCATTCCCTTCCTTGTTCACTTTGGTTACCTTCTCCCTCATGACCTAGTCAAATTAACCTAGGTGGACTCTCAATTCCCCTTAGTCTAACAAGGTGCCATCCAAGTAGAATAGCATAGAGATATTGAACTCATTAAAATAGGTCAATATATTTTTCTTTCCCTCTTCTAAGGGTTTAGTTACAGTGTGAACCATGACCATCCATTCCTCCATGGTCAATTTCATGTTCTTATTTGAAGCAACCCCAAGTCTAAGGTTGGCATTAGTTTTAACTCTAGTAACATGCCTTTGTTAATCACCACTTGTAGCTTCCTAAACTTGTCATCTATCTCTAAAATCCTCTCTAAATAACCCTAAGTCCTCTAGATAAGAACATTATTCTTAGTTGGAGTATTCACTACCTGTATGCTCCCAATGGTTTCATCCATGCTTATTGATGAAGATGTGATTGATGGTACCTATATTGAAGGCAAACCCAAAGAATGTATTGAGAATGTTTTGGGTTGTTTAAATGGATGAAATAGAGGAGAATGAAGAGGTAAGGATGCTCAAGATAATTGAGGCCAAAGTTAATTGGGTAAATTATGGAGTGGGTGTAATGGGTAAAATAGGAGTCACCACTTGGGGAGCTTGTATGAGTGGAGTAGAACTTGTGGATATTGGGACTAAGAATTAGAAAGTGGAGAGAGTGAGGGGTAGAAGGGAGATAGAATAAATGGGAGGTGTAATGGGTATAACCTAAGATGGTGCCTATTGGGATAGTCATTTCAAGCTCACCCTTGAATTGTCAGTCTTATTGAACCTTAGAGTCTATATAGCCTAGGGTTTAGGTGTCATTGGTTTAGTTGATTATGCTTGGGCTACCTACCATTGAGTAATATAGGTCTAACCTAGTCACAACCAAACTATTAGAATTGGCAGATGAGGTAAAGGTAGAACTAAGGCATGAAGAGAGATTAGGGGAGGAATAGGTAGAGCTTAGGCATGAAGAGTAAAATCCATCAAATTAGGTGGAGCTAGAACTAGAGCACAAGGAGGAAAATATGGTAGAATGCCCTATAAAATACTCCTCAAGATAATAGGAGTCGATGTTGTATCCTCCATGGATCGAGCAAGAGATGGAGGGGGAGAAAATGGTCCCACCTAGACCTTCTTCCCTTTATTATTATTCTTAGTTATGATTCAAGATAATACCTCCTGGTTATTAGTGACATCTAATTATAGCTTATTTTCATCCTCTACTTGATGATCATATTTGATATTAAGGCAAGCCAAATACCATACCAAGTGAGCTCTGATCATTCTTTTAAGGTCCCAATTCTAGAGTTTAGCTCTTGTTAGGGCAAAGGAGTCCCACCTGGCCACCATCTTCTGGATGGGAGGGAAGGCCCTGTACACATTATACTTGATAATGATTAGGATTAGTGGGTATACCATCAATTGGTGGCCTATACAAAAGCCAAATATGCCTTCCACCAATTGGTAAGCAATCTCTTGCTCTATCAAATGATCTAAGATGAAATATAGAAAGTGGAGGGGTACTTAAGGAAACCCATAATTTAGATCATAATGTCCTATCTATAGTACTAGTAGTCTCTAATAACAGTGATAGAGTCCCAAATTACTTATGAAAGTGGGGCATTAGGGCCTGATTGATCATGTTGTAGACCACTAAATGAAAATACTCACATATGTCCCATATGTGGTTCTAGAACTACTGGCCATATAGTTTTTAAAAGACCACATGGACCTCTGATCCCTTGGGAACCCATGTCTTGAAGGTTTGAAGGAGAGTATCCTCCACACTATGTCCATAAGATATCTCATCATATATAAATTACCCCCATCTAGATCATCCAAAATGGCATTGACTAACTTGAAGTTGATCAGTCCTCCCATGTCTAAAAATTTTGAGCATATGAAAATCATATGAAGGAGGGGCACCTATAGTTTTTTAAAGTGTAATAAACCTTGGGCCCCAAACAATTGGTTCAAAAAAATAATGCCTACCCAGACTTCCTCCTAGAAGGTGTGGACTATGTATACATTTATGTCCTCCTTACTAACCCATTTAGCATCTGAGTTCTCAACTTAATCTTGTAGGATGTCATATATTTGGTATGTATCCATGTAGGCCTTCACCTATTTAACATCATAATAGAAGGAATAATCTGGGATGGATTAGTACACCTTGTAAGCATTCCTAGATATATAAATAATCTACTACTGAGATTTAGGCAAGCACACCTAGTCAGTGACCCCATCTTGCACTCAAATGGTGATGAGAATGTGGTTTTTAAATAAGTCAGTGTAGGGGAATGCCTCTGTATTGGACACAACCCTATGAAGTTTGTATTTTTTATAAGACTAAAGGGCATCCTCAAATTCTACTTATTGGTCATCATTAGAGCTTGAATATCTAGGCACTTATTTGACTACTTTGAACATATCATTATATTATTTGAACTTGTTTAATCCAACTATGAATATGGTTTCCTAGTACTCAATCTTAGTCTTTAGATTTGAAGAGGGTGCATCTATTGTATAAGGATGAAGGGGCAATAGGAAGGCTTTGAGTATAGGAAGCATGAACATAGGGCCATTCTATGAGAATTGGAAAGCTAAGAGTTGGAGTGCACTCAAAGGTATGAAGAGGTAACCACTAGTATTATTTCCTTAGTATTTTATAAATACATGCACATATCCCCCTATATTAATGACATTTGGTGGCTCACTTGCTATGAATTCAAATCTGAGTTGGTGGTTGGATCTTCTCACTTTAATTCTGAATCCAAAGTTAAATTTGAAGCCCAGGATCCTTTACCACCATCTAAATTTAGCAATGATGATGGTATGTTTTAAATCTATCCAATCAGGCCCAACTTTCTATTTTGTTAATTCTTAATGCATGGTAGGCACACCATCACATCCTTTAGAGGATTTTTAATTAACTCTTGATTTATGCCATGTGTCATCTTCTCATTGATCATCCTAGTAATAGTCTATACCTAGGCATGAATTCATACTCTATGCAATACCCTAAGGAAGGGTGAGGTGTCACTTAAGTACATGTGTCACTTTTTGATTGGTTCTCCAGCCTCATCCATATCCATTCTTACCCTTCTGGGGCCTTAAGTGCCCACTAGTTCATCCACCCTGCTTTGTGACATTGCACCTTCTAATTAGGTTAAACTCTCAAGATTTTACATCTCTGACATGTCTAGGGATTGGCCACTCTAAAAAATAAATAGCATGACACCTTCTAATTAGATTGGGCTCTCCTAGGCTCTGACATCTTTAACAGGTATAGGGATTGGCTGCTCTACCAACTTAGTGATGTGGCACCTTCTGATTAGGTTAGGCTCTCCCAAGGTTTGACATCTCTGATAGGTTTGGGGACTGACCACTCTGACTACTCAATGATGTGGCACCTTATAATTATGTCAAGCTCTGACATCTCTGACATGTATGAGGATTAGTTACTCTGATAACTCAATAATGTGGCACTTTTTGATTAGGCTAGGCTCTTTTAGGATCTAATGTCTCTGGTAGGTCTAGGGATTATCTACTCTAACAACTCAATGATGTGGCACCTTATGATTAGGCTAAGATCTCATGGCTCTAACATCTTTGATAGGTCTAGGGACTAGTTGCTCTAACAACTTAGTCACATGGTGGCTTCTAATTAGGCTAGGCTATGTTGAACTCTGAGATCTCTGCCATGTTCGGGGATTGGCCACTCTAACAACTTGATTACATGACACCTTATGATTAGATTGGGCTCTCTTAGGCTCTAACATCTCTGACAAGTTTAGGGACTAGATACTCTAAAAACTTGATGAAATGGCACCTTTTGATTAGGTTGGGCTCTATTAGAGTCTCAACTCTATGAAATCCAAAAAAAATTAATTAAGAAGTGAAAAGACATGAAATAAATTTAATACTTATTTGTATGTCATTAAGATTCTAATTTTCTATGAAGGGTGATGGTATGTTGCTTCAAGAAAGGAATGAGACTCTGAGAATAACTTCCTTTGAAAGTAGACCTTTAATTTTAGCACCTTAATCCATAAAAAGACATGTCTACCTTAGTAATAAAAATAAATAAGGCTTGTTGTTACTCCAAGAAATTGGGGTGACATAATATTCTAAATATTTTAGCTATGGTGACACCAATAATAATAAAACAAAGGATTTTGGAGCTCTAGTTCTTAGGATTTTAGAAGAAGGGTCCCCCATTTTGAATAAAAGGGGGTATGTTGGCCACAAAAAATGGTGACTTCTATGAGGAAAGTGATGACAAGCACTTATAACCCAACCAGTTTAATTTCCTATCCTCACACAAAACATAGATTATAAGAGGGATATTTCTCCATAACAAGAAAGACAAGGCACTAAATTCTCTCAACAGAAAGAGTCATACTAAGCTTTCACCCTATAGACAACCACCAATGTGTGTAAAAAGTGATTTTCATTTTCCATTCAATCCTAAAGTTTATTTGAGTAATAGAGGTTAGAGTGGTTATCAAGATTCATTTGAGGTGTTGATGGCTTGATGGCTTGGAGGGAAATCACTAGGGCATCACTCTACAATCAGATGAGCATTTATATCCCTAATAGAGACACCTATGGTCCTATTCATGGCCTTGTTACACTACTAGCTAGGCTAAAAAGCCTATGATGGAGATTACCTATATAGCCCTTTTGAGGTAGACTCAAAATTTAAATTATGCATGCTTTTCATATCCTTTTCCAAGCTTCCTTATGAAAATATTATCATTTATTAGTCTAGTATATTGAGGTTTTGAGACCAAGCCAAGGGTGAATGGATGGTAAGGAAGCTTTGAATACCTATCCAGTCTTTCATTTTCTCAAATAATATGGTATTTTCTTGATACATTATATTAAGTGTAGATTGATGGCCTTATTAGGATGTGGGATATTCTAAAATCCACATGTTTCTTTTAAATCATTGGCCTTTCAAATCTGAAATTTCAAAATTTTCAATTACCATCCTTGACTTGTTTAGATTGAAAGTTTCAACTGGGGTCTTCGTACTTTTCATCACTCCTTCAGAGCTTTGGTCATCCCCTGGAATAGTTATTAATAAATTCAGGCGTCAGAAGACTATTAAAAAATAGATGAACTGAAGAGGCAAAACAAAAAACAAAAAATATATACAATGAAAGCAAACACACAATGAAAACAAACCTATATAATATATACATTACTACTCCTACTCAGATTACTCAAAGACTATGTTGGAGGGGATAGTTGAGGAATAGTTTTTTAGGAACTACCTCTTTACTAGAAGTGGTAGCTCATTTCCATTGATATCTTTGAGACAAAAGGTATTTTGAACCAAGATTTTGGCTATTTGATATGGGCCAATCTAGAGGGGATCAAATTTTAAATGTTGGCATTTATTCTCATGAGCCTTGTCCCACATTAGGACTAGGTTAGATATTTTGAAGGTCTCGATCTTTGCCCTCTTATTGAACCACCTTTTGACTATATCCTAGTGTTTACTAAAGCTTAACAGAGCTTCATCCCAAGCTTCCTCTAATTGAATTAGGTTGGGGAGTTTGGAATCCACCTTATCATCTAGCTCCATGAATTACTATATGACATTATAAGTTAGTAGCATAAGCATGACCGACATGATTGGCTTCAGTCCATAAACTAGAAGGAAAGGAGAACTTTTGAGGGCTTGTTTATACTTGGTATAGTCTAACCATAGGGCAAACTTTAGCAATTCATGCCATTCTCAGGAATTTTCTCCAAATGATTTCTTGATGGTGTCAATAAAATTCTTGTTAGTGGACTCCACTAATCCTTTGCTTTGTGGGAAGTGAATAGATGAGAACTTTAACATGATCCCATTATCATAGGCCCATTTTGTGAATTCTATGAATTCAAAGGCAAGACCATTATCACATAGCAAAGATATGAGGACACCAAAATGGGTGTTTATGATGTTTTCAAGTAACTTGATGACTTTAGCATTGATGTTTCTTTTAGTAAAACTACCTTAGACCACTCGGTGCAATAGTCCTTACCCATAAGAATGAATTAATGGCCAACTGATGAATTGGGGTTGATGACCCCCATGAAATCTAGTCCCCATTATGTAAATGGTGTAAACTCCACAATGGGTTATAGTGTCATTGATGCATGTGTTTATATTTTAGCAAAGGTCTGACAATGATGACAAAAGTGGACATAGGTGTGAATATATTTGAACAGTGTGGGTCAATATTAGCCTACTTGAAGAACTTTGTGGGCCATGGTATTTTTTATCAGGTGGTTAACTCCTAATTTTTCATGGAAACTTTCCATTACTTTTTTTGCCTCTCCTTTGGATACACATTATAAGTAGATTGCCTCATGGTTCTTTCTGAAGATAACTCCCTTCTTTAGCATATATTATGTAGCCTTCAACTAGAGGGCCCTCCTTTGTGTATGGTTGAGTCTCAAAGGTGCTTTTGTATAGAGTATAAAGTGCATGATTGGGGCATACCAGTCTGATTTTAGTACCATATTTTGGTCTACTTGGTGTATTATAATCCTTGAGTCTATCTCTATTATTAGTTGAGTAAGGCCTTGTCTTCTAACTAGTTTGGCTGACTTAATTTTCCAAGTTATACTGTTTTAACTTTTACATCCATTGACCTCTTCTTTCACCTAGCTCATTATGCCCCAATATCTACTTTATATCCAACTTTGGGATAATAGCATGTAATTTATTTTGGAGGATGTAATGTCTACATTTTTGCACTGCCTTAACCAAGGCATGGGCATGTTTGTCTAGGTAGAATATTTGAGCTTAGAATCTTTAAATTTAGCAATCATAAAAGTAACACGATGTTATTCTCCCTCTAATCTTTGGATGAGGCAAGAAAAAATGGTGTGCTCCAAAGCAAAGGGATAGATATAAAAATATTTCATATAGTCTAGGTTAATGAAGACTAGGGATTGCATAATAGTGTTTTTAATATCATAAAAATCCTTCTTTTATTTCATATGTCATTCCAATTTTGCATCTTGTTTCAACATTTCATTCAATGGTTTTACTATTTCAACAAATCTAGAAATAAATTTATGCATAAATCTGATTTTCCCAAAGGACTTTAGATCCTTCTTATTGTTAGGTAAAGGTAGTTTAGAAATTACATCTACCCTTTCAGGGTTGATAGCAATACCTTCTTTTGTGATAATGTGACCAAGAATTTTACCTTCAGTGACACCAAACATGCTCTTATTTAGGTTTATGTAAATGTCATACCTTATGTATCTTTTAAATACCCTTTCCAAATGTTATATGTGATATGACCTATATTTTGAAAATAGATTTAGGTCATCCATATAGATTATTATACATTTACCTATCAATCCTTCAAAATTGAAGTCCATTACCCTTTTTAAAGTGGCACCAGTGTTGATCAACTCAAAGAGCATTCATTTATAAGAAAATGTACCCCATTTGGTGGTGAAATCAATCTTAGTTTTATCTTCAGGGATGACTAAGACCTAGTTATATCCAAAGAACCCATCCAAAAAGGACATAATTTGAGACCCACGCACCATTTAGATCACCTCATCGAGGGAGGGCAATGGGTAATTATCTGTATCTGAGTCTTGGTTCAAGTTTTGGAAGTCCACACAAAAGTTAATTTATCCATTCTTATTTCACATAGGGACTAGGTTGGCCACCCAAGTGGAGTGGTGGATTGAGAAAATTATACCTATTAATAGTAGCTTATGAACTTCCTTGTGTATAAAGGGATCTAAGATTAGGTTTACTGGCCTCTTTCTTTGCCTAAACAGTTTTTTGCTAGGTTTTAGGGGAATAGTATGAGTGATTACTCTCAGGTTGAAGACCTTAAGGTCCCCATAGGCTCAATAAACCACATCCTTAAATTTTAGTAGTAACCTTCATAACTATTCCAATTCATGGTCCATCCAATTAGGACCCATATTAACTATCTAGGGATTTTTTGTAGGACCAAGGTTGATGAATTGGCACTTTTGATCCTCGAACTTGGGTATTTTCACTTACAAGCTAGGGTCTAAATCATCGAATGCTTTTTCCAATGAGATCATCCCCTTTGAGATAAGGTTTTCATGAATATTCATGATCCCATCTTTGTTCAAATCATTCCTAGGGTTATTCTTGACTTTATCATCTATACTTGGGCCTTAAATATTACCTTATTATTGAGGAATTAGATGATCTTTTGGTCATCTATGAAGTCTTGAAATTTATTCATGTTGTCTAAGATAGAGGGACATGGGACAATTTCAACAGAGAACTCTTGTAACTCAATGTCATCAAAGGGAGTTAGGTTCATTTCCATAGATTCTAGTGATTCAACTAATTGGTTTTCCTCCTAGGGATAGAGATGATATTAAATGCATTAAACATATTGATTAGATCCCAATCCCTATGCTTATACCTCCTAAGATATGATAGCTTGCATTAAAATTTAGTCTTGATTAGGTTGACTAATAGCTTAGAACTGCTAAATACTCTTAGTTCATTTTCCTTATATTTTAATGTAAATTACAATCCTAAGATTAGAGCTTCATACTCAGCCAAGTTGTTTGTGGAGGGAAACAACAACCTATATGATGCTAAAAAATTTCTCCCAAAGGGATCTATAAGTAGAACATTGACCTCAATGCCTTATTTAGAATGAGATCCATATATATAAAGAGACCATAGGCCAATCAAACCTGGGCTATGACTAGTTTGATCTTTGGTTGACTTTGTACTCAATGTGTATATGCTTAGGTCTAAGGAAATTAGGTTCACCTTATCATCAATGAAATTGTACTCAGTTATCATGTGTTTTATGTGAGGTTATTTTTATAACCTTATTTTTTTGGCTAATCCTCTCTATGACAAACACATATGGGATAAATTTGTGACCATATACCTATTAAGGGCTTTAAACCAATCTTTGTTGAGGATCATATCATAAGCTTTGAAGATCTCCACTATTTGAATGTCTATGAAGTGTTGAATCCTAGGCTTAGACTCCAAATATATGTGGACATTGAGCAGTTCACCTATGACCTTTAATTTTGACTTGTCTATCTAGACCACTATTGATGCAGAGGAAAGAACAACAATCTCTCACTTATTCTTCTTACAAGGATCACTTCTTCAATAATAGATCACTAGTTCAATTATGCATGTATTAGATCTAAAGTTCATTGAATTAGTTTTTTATTATTGAAAATGTAAACATCTTCATTATAACCTCTTATTAATTTATCCTTAATGTACACATTTATCAAATCACCACTTATTACCTCAACTCTACATACCTTAGACATAGTCTTATAACCTTTTTTGGCACAAAATCTTTTTTTATAGATGAGTATGGATGTAATTTTGGAAACCAATGATTTATCTAGGTATCCTTTATGCTTATCTATCTTTGTATGTAGTTTCATCCTCAAACTCATTTGGGAAGTCCCTTTTATAACCCTTTTTTGCTCTCTGTTAGGCCTAATTAGGCTTGTTTGGTCCTAGTCACTCAATAAGTGCTAACAATCACACCTCCCCACACAAAGTTGAGACAAATCCTAAAAAATCCTTTCAAAAAAATGTAAATATATAAAAATAAAAAATTTCATGAAGTTCCCATGGTTTAGTCTCCTAGAAAGCACTTTTCAAATTAGAAACCCTAGTTTTGGAATAACTGTTATCGTAGGTTCCTGAGAGCACAAAATTTGAGGATTCAATTTATTTAATGGGTTTTAAGAATATATGAATATTTTTAAAACTCTATATCACCTAATATAACCTTTATCAACCATAATAATGCTTACTTAGTACCTCTGTTCAAGTTTTTGATCTATTCTAAGTGATTTTGAATGCTTTGTCAAGGTCTTTAAGGTTTTTAGGGAACTATCTTGATGTTTAATACTTATCCAAAGGGTTTATATCTCCTATGAGACTTATTTTAGGTTTTTGGAATATGTAGGATCCTTTTTCAACCTTTATATTATCTTTTACCTCCTTTTTTAAACCTTTTTATGTTGTTATTGGCTTTATTACAGACTCAGTCACAGTCTACAATCTCTTTAGATGCTAACTAAAAGGTTTATGCCTCAAGTAAAGTTTTTCAATTATAAATAAGGTTGAGAAGAGTATAAATTTACTCTAATAACCTTATGGAAACAAAAAACACTCTCAAATAAACCTCTACTACACCCTTTTCCATATATTATGTGCTCACTGTCTGGGTTTATGCCTTCCAATAGGACTGTATGTTCTCAAGACAAATAATGTGAAATCTATGAAACTACTATAAATACATTAAAAACATGGAAATGACTCACCAACCATAGATCAATCCTTAGACACAAATCATTTTTGAGTCTCCTTTCATGGATCATTCTGTTCACAGTCAAAGTACATATGGATATTCAAGAAAATAGGGTACAAACCTCCTCTTTGGCAAATTTTAGAATATTTATTCATATATCCTAGTTATAAGCCCTTATAAATAAAATAAAATGATAAAAAATAATTTAAAACCAAAAATTATATGTTTTATATCGAATGTAACCACTTAAACTACTTCCAACAGTCACTTGCAAGTGAGTTTGCAACTTGACACAAGCATCAAGGTTACCTGTCCATACAAGGAGAAATTTTGGTGAATGGTAAGATAAATGGGGTATTTATTGTTGTTTCCTAACTAATGACACTTTTTTGATCCTTTAAATGTTTACAAAACTCCCTAAACATGCTTAGAAAATTCAAATTTTTGAATTATGAAAATTGGTGGGAAAACCTAAATTTGAAAATCTAAACCTACCCTAGTATTCTTAAGCACTTGGAAAGCATTCCAAGGTGTGTGATATGACTAATAAAATATTTTAAAACATATTAAACATGAAAAATGAGTATAAAAGACTAATCAAACTAAAATTTCTTAAACAAACATTAAATGAGTCATCCACATAAGATGTTCTTGCATCAACTGCCTTGTCTGACTTAATGGGGACCAACCCAAGTTTATCACATATACTTTTTGGCATCACGTTGAATAAGGATCCTAAATATAATAAGTTATGTATATGATTTACAAACAACCAGATTTTTAAAAGGAAAGTGGGCACCTTTATCTTATTTTCTTGAATGAGCACATTTGTGTGTGTTGCTCTTGGTTTTGGTTGGGCCTGTGGGGTCTGATTTTGAGTCAAGGATTTTTGTAAGAGATCCCATTATTTTTTATTTGAGAATGATCATGAAGGGTAATGTTGTCCTTGATATTTTTCATATCTTATACTATGTTATAATCTAATTTACTTTGTTCTACTATGTTGTTCTTGAGGTCTTGGAGGTGGAAGATCATTCCTAGCATTTTATTTTGGTGGGGTTGCACCATTATTAGGAGGGTCAATGTAGTAATGAGTTATTTTTTTTACCTACTCCTGAGGGTGTAGTTTCTCTTTTGGAATTTTTGAAACAATTTCACCTTATTAATACCATCCTCTATCTCATTTTCTTCTTAGCTAGGGAAATACATAGTCTCTAACACCATAGCAGTATTAGGGGCCTTACCCAAGTTAGAGGATTTAGGATGATTTGGGGCTACCTCATATTATTTCATTTCCTTCTAGAAGATCTCCAAAGTAGAACCAAACTCTATGCAGTCTAATTCCTCATGTGCTACTTGTTATGTACCCAACACCAATTAGTTAAGGCTATATTGGGTAAAGGTTTTGAGGGGTTGTGAGGACAGTTATAGTTTTTAATTAGTCTTTGATATGTGAATTTTTTATTGGGACTTTATACATTAAAGTTGCTCACTTTTCTTTATAGCTTGAAGAAGGTGTTATTGAGTGTTTATACCATTTATTGAATTGCATATAACTCATTCTTTATAGACTCATAAGGTGTGGTTTGGGTATTGTTAGCCATGGCTAATGTTACCTGATGTTGAGTCTGAGGGGTTAGTTCATGGCCCCTTGGGTTAAGGAAACCTAGTTGTTGATTTTAAGTGGGGTGACCTAGTAATATTTGGTACATTATAGGGAGTGGTTGAAGCATTGGGGCATTCTAATTAACTTTAGGTAAAAATCTCAATGAGGGCATTTGTGGTAGCACATTGGGAATGGGGGTCATTATGTGTCCTTAAGGGTTCATTTTCCTATCTACTTTGATGTACCCTACATAATCTAAGGATAGGGATACTATGGTTTCATCCCTCCTTAAAAGCATGGTTGTCCAAAGGACTAGCACATTCTTAGACATTTCAAGTGCTAAATGAGGATTAGGTGTATAAAACATGGTGACTTAGATGTACATCTTATGAAACCTAGCATTGAAGTTCTTAATAAGCTCACTGGGATCCCTTTTGATACAAGCAAACTACTAATATAGGACATTGGGGTTTATCACTTGTCTGAATTGGCCAAGGAAAGTAGTGTTGAAATGGTCCCAACTTGGGATAGATTCTTCAAGAAGGTTGAGGAACCAATCATATACTAAGTCCATTAGTGTAAAGTGAAAAATCTTTCACATTAAATCCTTGTGATCTACATTTAAAAGTATCAAGGTAGTTTTATAAGAAGTTATATGTTCTTATGTATTTCATCCTATGCCTGGGGTGAAATGGGGAAGATACATCTCAGGGTTCCTACATAGATCATGGGTAACTCCTATTACATTAATGGTAGAGCCAATTAACTAGGCTATGAATTTACAAGAGGTTGTAGGGATAAACTAATTGGAATCAAGGTAGGTCTAGATTTGCTGAGCCTAGGTTTTTTATGGAAAAGTAGGGGGAAATTACCAATTGACTATGATGGGACCTAGCCCTAGTAACAAGCAAACTCATCTCCAAGATTATTCACAATCAAAGAGTGGTTAGTATGTTATTATCAATAAGAATAATCTCTACACACTCATAATTCATGAAATACCCATGAGGTTGGGTATTCCTTAAAAGGGAAGATGGGGACAACTATAAACTTTCATCCTCTATTTTAGGACCAATCTGGGATTAGCCCAAGGCATGATTTTGGGTATTTTACTTCACAAATAGAGTCTACATGAATAGTCTCCAAGAGATGTACTATTACCACCAAAATTTCAATATGAAGTTCATGTACATAGGTTTAATTATCAAATATTAATATATGAGTTCAATTATTATGTTCTTATGTTTCTAAACACAAGGGGAAAGGGTAGTTCATTCTTATTGTTGATGATGAAAATTACACTTGATCTTAATCAATCAACAATGGGAAGTTTCAAGTTGTGGGACAATGCAGCTTGAAACAACATCCAGATTTTAGAGAAGCTGGTCTCTTCTTTTGTATCAGGTGTTGGGAAAAAGGGATAGGAAATTAAACAAAAATGCAAATGCAGGAAATGAAACCTAACTATGGCAATGTGCCTAAGGGTACTCTTAATCCTAACCTGAGCATAGTGAGACTATTATAGGACTCAATTACATTTAAGAGCAGACAAGTGCATGATCAATGTAAGAGATTAAAATAATAGAAATAGAGGCTCACAATAGGGAATTATTTTATTGAGATATAGAGAATGTCAACAAAGGCATAGTGTTCAATCTTATTATAAGAATCTTTCAATCACATAAGAGGCACATAAATCACGTACAATTATGTAAACCTTCCAATTCAAGAAAATGAGACAAAAGCAAATGACATTCCTAATCACAACTCTAGAAAATCTACAGTATAGACTACTTTGCAAATGACACAAATAACACCAACCAAGGCATGGAGCTCAAATCTTCTTAATTAATTCAGCCACATAAAAGGCATAGAAACATGCACAATTATATCAACTTTACAACTCAAGAAAATTGAGACAAGAGAAAATGATATTACTAGTCAGAAACTCTAAAAGTCTAAAACTATGAGAAAATCCCCCTTTCTTTTACAATCCTTCCTCTTTTATAGCCTCAGATCTCTCCACCCATCACTCCCCTTCCCGTGTAATTCCACTTCATCCTTTACTCATAGGGGACAAAATAGATAGTGCCTTCAATGCCTTGGATGCATCTCAGTCTTATCAAGAAGGGCCATGCTAGAGTGGGATGGCTGTTCTGATCCTGGCATGGCAATTTATGTCTAGTACCTCCCTTTGCACTTGAATTTCTCATTCTATCACCTGTTTAGCTACTCAACTATTTATTCTACCTCTGCTTACAAGGGACAAATAGACAGCCCTTTAATGCTTGCAAGCCCCAAAAATCTACTCGGTGCACTATTCTATCTACTAGGAATAACTTCCGCTGAGTTTCCCTTCATCTTTGTTGTAATAGATAGATGGACACTCTATTTTGTTGAAATGGAAGAGGACACTTTGTCAATTCATGACAATTCTCTTTTGTCTAGAAAGCACCAGAGAATGACACTTGGTCACTTCCATTTTCTCTATATTTTACTCAGGAATGCTCCACCTTCAACACCTATTGTAATCTACTTCCTCAATACTTCACAGTTTTAACAAAATAAAACTCACTACATTCTTTGCTCGAGCAAATTTTTAGGAGGGGATGGATGTATGTGGTAGGCTTTACATGTTGACACTTGGCACTTCCACAGTCTTTTGAAGTAACACCTGGGACCCACCATAATCTTTATTTAGCGATTAGGCTCGAAGGTGGTCCCTCAAAAGTTGACATGTGGTGGCTTTCACTGCTCTTGGGAAGATATGTGGCATCTTCTACTTCTCCTTCTAAGGGTATGTGGCATCTTTCGCTATTTTTAGGGATGGAGTAGAGAGGGATTTAGAGAGTGACACTTGGCAGCATCCACTGTACTTCAGCACTTAGGCAAAATGAAATGGTTGAATAAAAGCATTGGACCTAGGTATTGAACCTAAAGTCTCCCAGATGTCGACACGTGGTGACTTCTACTGCTTCTTTAGAAAGGTAGTTTAGGGCCTTCTGTGACTGCCACCTAGCGCTTTCCATTACACTACTACTTATCTCATTAAAAGTCTTTATCAAAAAAGTAAAATGAAACATGGTGCCTCTATGAAATGCAAATGCTAACATGTGGTGCATTCTGCTTAGTCACTACTGGATACGTGTCACATTCTATGGTCTTCTTGAAAGTCACAAAAGGGGGCTCAAAAGATGCTAGCTGGCTAGCTTTGTGTTTTGGAAGGAGACACTTGGTAGCTTCCACCCAAATTCAATACTTAGGCAAAATGAAATGAAAGAAACAAAAGGGGGAAAAGAGACCCGTGACTGGAGGGTGACACTTGGCAGCTTCCATTACACTTCAACACTTAGGCAAAAATGAACCCACCCTCTACTCCAAAACTCTGCCACCATGTCTAAGGTATGTAAGAACCAAAATTACAGTGTTTAACAATAAAATTAAATACAACATAGAGTAAAAATTACTCTATAGTTATTGGCAACCTCCAGGACTTTTGAGCCTACTCAAAAAGAACCTAACTCCTGCTAGATCAAAATTATGGAAACTACAACTTCAAAAGAGCCATCTGGTAGATAGACCACTCATGGTTAGACAACCCTTGCTTGATCTACAATTCAATGAAAGCCAAATCAAGGTTAATGATGTCCTTGTGCAAAAAGGCATGCAAGATTTGGACCGTAGCTTTCATTTTAAACTCCAACCAAGAAATAGGAACCAAAATAGTTTCGACCTCTGAGGCTGAGGAATCATCCCACAAGCTCTAAAAAACTGTTTGATCCCTTTGTTTGTCCAACAATAATGGTTCAATTTGATCCACCATCAGCACCGTCTTTGCATCCAAAAATGGGGAAGGAAGGCCTAGTTGAACCAGTTATTCAATATGGTGTCTCATCTCATTGATGCCTTCTTTCATGACTTCGAGACGTTCTCTACAACTGTTGGTCGTGGCATTACAACTGAGCTCCTCATTGACCCATTTCATAGTGGCCATTTTGTCAGGGATCCCTGCAGCTACCAATGTCACATCCATCATGTTGTAGAGCTTCTAAAGTAATGAATGGGACTCTGTGACTCTTTTGGAGACCATGGATAGAGTATTCTATACTATATTCTCTACCCTCTCACACAGTTACTATGTATTGAGTAGGAAGGTGAGAAATGGCTTGAGCTAGATAATCTCCAAAGAAATTCCCTCCCACACTGACTCGTAGAGCTCCTTCACCAATTGCACTACTCTGACTCCTCTTAGCCTATTAGCCAACTCAGTTGTCATTTATGCCATTCTCTGTTACTCTACTTGGAACTAGGCTTGAAAAGCTACAGCCTTGTTTTGCTCCTCCAGTAGCTTTGCTATGATTGGGTAACTTGTAGTTGAAGTCCTTCGACTCTTCCTTACAATGTTGCATTGTCCCACCTGAGGGTTGTGGCTGCATCTTTTACAAGTGTGAGCACTACCTTTAATGAATCATTCTAGGCCTGAACTACCCATTGAGTCTAGATGGAAATAGTATCTTGCAACTATTTATGCAGACTAGTTATTTCATTGTCTCTCTTATTTATTTCTTTGGCCAAACTATTATAGTTTGCCTTTTCTTTGGCCAAATCAGCCTCCATCTTCTGCAGCCTTCTTGATTTCTTCAAATAATCTTCTGTGGCCATAGAAGTGGATTCAGTCAGCAGCTCAACTTTGTCTTGGGGCCTGAACAAGGACATGTCAATGGCCACTACATTCATCGTATAGTCCTTTAGCTGCATTTGCTTTCTCAGCTTGGAAACATTGGGTGACAAATGAGTCATTGTAAGCTATTGTTGAATGGGGTCAAATTGTGATCGCAAATGTGGGACAGTCAGTGCCTTATTCTCTTTAATCCTCTTCTTCTCCAACCGGGCCTCTCTTGCCCTCTTGGTAACATCGGCCTACGTCTAGAAGGTGGAAGGGGATGTAATATGTCCCCCTATAAAAGGATACCCTTTTGGCAAGCCATATTGGATAGCCATTGGTTGGCTAGGGGTGAGTTTTAGAGGCATATTTCTGGGAATAGAGGGGGAGAAATGGGGCAATGTTAGGGCCTGAGGCACTGATGATGGGGTGACTTGTGAAATGGGAATGGTAGCAGTGGTAAGAGGTGTCATATGACTAGGTGGAGGCATTATGCCAACAAGGTGAGGAATAGATTGAGAAAGAGGAGGGGGAGTAATACTTACCTTAGGGGAATTTGTAGTGCTCTACATTGGGCAATGTGAAAGCTCCTTTTCCCCCTCTAAATCCAAATGGAATTGCACCCTCCTCTTATTGGATGTCTCTACCTCTGTCTACATTTGTTTCCCTTTTACCTCTACTATTGTCGGTGCTACATGTGGAGAATTGGGGACTTCAATCACTCCCAATGATGAGGAAACCTATGGTGGTGAAGATACCACACTCCTTTGTTGTTCTACGGTAGTTACAGCTTGCTTTGAGGTCTGTGGTTGTTGGCTTGGACCCACTCTAGCTTCTTACTCTGCGCCAAGTGTCAACATTTGGCTTATTTTTGGGTTAGATGTAGGGGAGGGATGCCACTCATCCCAGAGTTCTTCCCATCTTTCATTTGAGTCTATGCCTTCGAAAGTGTAGGTGTTTTGGGAAATTTCTTGCCTATATTTCCAATAGGCCTCAATTCTCTCTACATCCTAACCCTTATTTCTTAACATCCTTCTCAAACCAAAAGTCATCCTAACTTTGGGATCATAATCCCTCTATTTATCATAGAAGGTTTCCCATGGCCTATTTTGTGGCAGGGGCACATCTATTAGTTCAACATAGAGACCAAGAGCATCTTTTTTAGGGTTTTTCTTGGTCTCCTAAAAAGGGCAGCCTTCATGTGCGATCCTGGCTCCAATTCTATTTATCCTCACCATGGAAGCTATGTAATCAGCTAGGTTGTAAACCCATTTGTCCTTGACTAACAGGAACCCTAAAAAGGCTAGCTTCTTTAGCAACATAGTTTCAGCTTCTTTGGCCTCCAAGCTTACGTTGCCTACCATCCACGGGAGATTGTACATTTTCCTCTTCTTCTTCCCAAAATCATATTCATTATCAACTACAAATACCTACCTGGTGACTTCTAGGAATGCTAACCTAAGAGTTAAGGTCTTTGGTAGCAATACCGGTTCTCCACAAAATCCATGGACCCTTATGATCATGTGGCAGGACTCGAAATAGAAATCACATGGGATTGGGAAATTGACCAGCAGGTTCATAACACTTGGGAATAACCTATTTATGACAAGCTCAGGGCTAAGGCAATGAAGAATAGGGGTAATGAATAGTTCCCAAAATCATATGGGTCACTAGTTCTTGATAAAACATGTGTCCATGTAAACATAGGAATGGTCCTTTGGGGGTCAAAATCTAGGTCATACAGGTTCAAATTTATGTATTGGGTGAAAAGATTAAGGTTTTGATGCAATATTAGATGAAACAAAAAGGAGGAATACCTAAATATCCCTTTTGCCCTGAACTGGGTCAGCTGCTCCATGATTTAAAAAGTGATGTGTTATGAGAAGTCGAGTTGATATTCTTGCGTCTTGTTGATTATTTTTAGCTTGAACAGGATGGCCATTTGCTCAGCATATACTGCCATTTCATCCTTCATGCCAAAGATGAGATCCATCATTGACAGTGCATCTTAGCTAGTAGGCACAAACTGAGTTCTTGGTATAGGGAACATGGGTACCATTATATCCCCATTGGTCATTCGTAACTCAGATCTCAAAAACTTGGTCTAAGTGTTGACGTTCACCCATGTCCTTTGTATCTTATCAATAGTGGGGAAGGTGGTGGTACTATCATATTGTAAGGCAAGCATGTCCTTGATAGCCGATGGGGTGATTTGCAGCATGAAGGGGCCTTGTTTAATGGTGTAAGATTGTGCATGGAGCAAGTTTGCACATAATTCAATTACATCAGGGCATGGGTGCACAGTTGGGACAATGAATTGAGCTAGTTGTGAGGTCCATATCCTCATTTTGAATGTTTCATATTGCCTTGCCCTGGCTCTTTGCAGACACCTTTAGTGTACCCCTTCTCTGAGGTTCTTACTACTATCTCTTTGTAAAATCAGGTCCATGATTCCATCTGCATAGTCCTTTACCTTTGATGGGTCACTAGTCTGACCGACTCCCAGGATTCTAGTTCTCAAGTAGCTTCTTGATTGTTGCACAGGGGCTGTAGTGTATGATTTACTAACCAGTAACCTATCAAGATATCCAAGTGTCCCTATTCTTTATGATGATGATGTTCTTGTCATCTCTATATCTCTTGTATGATACCTGGTATATGAGCCTTGTGCAAGATGGAAACACGCTTGCTGAAACAAACTTTACTAGGTGCTAAAAATCACAATGAGTAGGATATTTTTGAAGGTACAAGAATGCTTGAGAGTTTGTAAACTTTAAAATTTTCTAAGGGATATTTATGGGCCTATCAAGTCCCAAAAAGCATTAAATTCGAATGACCGTTAGCAAATCCTACTCAATCTTCAAGAAATAGTGAGGTAGACACGCTATGAGGTGCAAGGTACCTTAGAGATCTCAAAAGATTTAGGGAAGCATTTAATGCAGCAAAATTTTAAAGAGTTAAAAATTTTAAGATGCCAACTCTACGTTTAAAATGCTTATTTAAAAAGAAAAGTGGGAAAACAACAACAGAAAACAAAACAATGTGGGAATGGGAAACTACCTAACTACATTAATTAAACATCCTTGTTTCCCTCTAGGATCAAAAATGAACTTTCCAATGTCTTCTTTATGACAAGCCAACTTATGTTGCCATGCAAGTGATTGAAGCAAGTATACCTTTGATGAAATGTCCTCTGCACTAGCCACACGAATCCATCTATATTTGAGTGAGTCTGAGTCAAACATGCTTTTGACATTCATAAGCTCTTCTTATCTTTGAAAGCCCATCAAATACTGATTTTTCATGCTGTCATGTGTCATCAAGAAATCATTGGCTGTTGGTTCTTCACTCTGTGCCTTCTATCCCTTATCTTTTAGCTTATCTCCTTCAGATTCCAGCTTTATTTTATCATCATGTTCCTTGATGACTTCATCCTCTTAAAAGGATAAATCTGAAAGCTGGAATCCCTTCTACATACTTAGTTGAATCTCACTATTGTCTTCTCCATATTCATCTAGTTCATGGCTTTCTTGAAGGATAGTCTCATCTGTCTCAATGATTTGATCGAGGGATTGTCCATGCTCCTCCATATCCTTTTTCAAAGTGATAAAAAAGTCAGAAATGATCTCTTCCTCATCAGAGGTTAAGACAAAAGCTTGTGACTTATCCTCTTGTTCATCAAAGGGGGCATCTATGGTTATTTCCTCCTTATCTTCACTTATGAAATCCTCTTGACTAGCCATAAATTGAGCGTACTCCTCTGCATACTCATTTTCTTCCTCCAAAATATATTCTTCTTTGAAAAGGGATAAAGAAGAAGGCTATGATGAAAAACAAGAAGCTTCTTGAGGAAGGATGGAAGGAACTTGAGGGTGAAGTGAGGATTTGGAGTCCTTTTCCATTGCTTCTATTATAGACTCTGCATTATTGGGGAAATGACCTTGATGGGTTCGACCTTGCTCATGAACGGGGGTGGCGTATGCTTGATCTAGAATTTTTGGTGGTGAATATGGAGTTTGGTAGACTTGGTAAGGCTGGTTCTCATGAATGCTTAGCCTCTCTTCTAGAAATGCAATCAATCCACACACATCCAGCATTTCATATGTAAGCTCTTGCCAATTTGCCCTTTCAATGGGATCCCATTCACTTTTAATTAGCTCTATTACATCCCTTACTTGATGGATGACATGACAAGGAATTTCTTTGCCATATCTCCTTCTACTGTCAAGCTCTAACACATATTTTTTAAATCCCAGCAATGCTTTCTTGAAGGTGAAAATAAGGTTAGGTTGATCGTGGGATGTGACATATTGGGGAGACTAGGCATAAGATTGGTATAGCTCATGACCATCTGCATCCTTGTTACTTGACATAATTCTAGGAGAAGCTTGTTTTTGATTAAAAATATATGAAAGAGGATAAGATCCATAGCTATGAGTAACAGTATTATACATACCAAAAGGTGATTTCTTGATGATACCAAGACTGCTTGATCGATTGATTTGACTTAGAGTCATTTGTTGGTGTTGTTAAAACCCTCCAAAGGATAATTGGTTGAAGAATACACCAAAATTCTTCAATTCCTTGAAAGATTGGTCCCACTGAGCATGCCAAAAACTGTTGATGATGAAAATTATGCTTGATCTTAATCAATCAACAATGGAAAGTTTCAAGCTATGGGATAATGCAGCTTGAAACAACCTCCAGATTTTAGAGAAGTTGGTCTCTTCTTTTGTATCAGGTGTTGGGGAAAAGGGATAAGAAATTAAACAAAAATGCAAATGCAGGAAATGAAACCTAACTATGGTGATGCGCCTGAGTGTAATCCTAATCCTAACCTGAGCATAGTGAGACTATTATAGGACTCAATTACATTTAAGAGCAGACAAGTGCATGATCAATGTAAGAGATTGAAATAACAAAAACAAAGGCTCACAATAAGGAATTCTTTTGCTAAGATACAGAGAATGTCAACAAAGGCATAGTGTTCAATATTCTTATAAGAATCTTTCAATCACATAAGAGGTGTAGAAATCACGTATAGTTATGTAAACCTTCTAATTCAATAAAATGAGACAAAAGCAAATGAAATTCCTAATCACAAATCCAAAAAATCTACAGTATAGACTACTTTGCAAATGACACAAATAACACCAACCAAGGCATGGAGCTCAAATCTTCTTAATTCATTTAGCCACATAAAAGGCATAGAAACATGCACAGTTATATCAAATTTACAACTCAAGAAAATTGAGACAAGAGTAAATGATATTACTGGTCAGAAACTCTAGAAGTCTAAAACTAGGAGAAAATCTCCCCCCTTTCTTTTACAATCCTTCCTCTTTTATAGCCTTATATGTCTCCACCCATCACTCCCCTTCCTGCGTAATTCCACTTCATCCTTTACTCACAGGGGACAAAACAGACGGCACCTTCAATGCCTTGGATGCATCTCAATCTTATCAGGAAGGGCCATGCTGGAGTGGGATGGCTGTTCTGATCGTAGCATGGTGATTTATGTCTAGTACCTCCCTTTGTGCTTGAATTTCTCATTGTCACCTGTTTGGCTGCTCACCTATCTATTCTACCTCCACTTATAGGGGATAAATAGATGGCCCTTTAATGCTTTCAAGCCCCAAAAATATACTTGATGCACTGTTCTATCTACCAGGAATAACTTCCACTGAGTTTTCCTCCATCTTTGTTGTATTAGATAGATGGACACTTTGTTCTATTGAAATGGAAGAGGACACTTAGTCAATTCATGACAATTCTCTTTTGTCTAGAAAGCACCAGAGAATGACACTTGGCCACTTCCACTTTCTCTATATTTTACTCAGGAATGCTCCACCTTTGACTCCTGTCATTATCTGTTTCCTCGATACTTCACAATTTTAACAAAATAAAACTCACCACATTCCTTTCTCGAGCAACTTTTTAGGAGGGGATGGATGTACGTGGCAGGCTTTACATGTTGACACTTGGTGCTTCCACAGTCCTTTGAAGTAATACTTAGGACCCACCATAATCTTTATTTTTTGATTAGGCTCAAAGGTGGTCCCTTAAAAGTTGACATGTGGCAGCTTCCACTGCTCTTAGGAAGATACGTGGCATCTTTTGCTTCTCCTTCTAGGGGTATGTGGCATCTTCCACTATTTTTGGGGATGAAGTAGAGAGGGATTCAGAGAGTGACACTTGGCAGCATCTACTATACTTTGGCACTTAGGCAAAATGAAATAGTTGAATCAAAGCATTAGACCCAAGTGTTGAACCTAAAGTCTCCTGGACACTGACACGTGGTGACTTCCACTGCTTCTTCAAAAAGGTAGTTCAGGGCCTTCCATGACTACCACCTGGCACTTTCCATTACATTTCTACTTAGCTCATTAAAAGTCTTTGTCAAAAAAGTATAATGAAACATGGGTGCCTCTATGAAACATGGATGTTGACATGTGGTGCATCTACTTAGTTGCTACTGGATACATGTCACATTTCACGGTCTTCCTGAAAGTCACAAAAGGGGGCTCGAAAGATGCCAGTTGACCAGCTTTTGGAAGGCAAAACTTGGTAGCTTCTACCCAAATTCGATACTTAGGCAAAATGAAATGAAAGAAATAAAAGGGGGAAAAGAGACCCATGATAGGAGGATGACACTTGGAAGCTGCTGCTGCACTTCGACACTTAGGCAAAAATGAACCCGCCCTCTACTCCAAAACTCTGCCACCACATCTAAGGTATGCAAGAACCAAAATTATAGTGGTCGACCAAAAAATTAAATAAAACGTAGAGTAAAAATTACTCTACACTTATAAAACAAACACAAAAATATAGGGAAGAGTAAGGCAAAGAAGAGAGCCTCCATATCTAGAATAAACTAAATGCATCAACCATCGAACCAAGTGCCCATACTATAGTTATACCACTATAGACTAAGTTTCACTAAATATCTACCTCCAAGAACACACAGTGTGAAGAGTCTGAGGAAATAGGGGGTATGTTTCAAATATGAACCCTCATTAAATATAAGTAATAGGAGTTTATAACAAACTACACATAAACACCCAATGGTAATTTTTAGATTAACACACAAATTAACAATACTGTAAAAGAGAAATGAGAGAGCTAAAATAGTTATTTTAATATCAAATCACATCATAACCATCGTACACATATAGTAGCAGTGTATTAATCTAATTAATATAGCATTGATAATTATTAAGAATGGAGACAAAATATAATTGAAATGCATTATAAACTCTTTGTAGAAAACATGAATTGTATTCATCAAAATCAAGTGTTGATATAAAATTCAATCTTAGCTAATTTTATAACCTAAAGAGATGAAGGAAGAAGCAGGTGAAATCTTAGCTATAATCTGGCAACACTTATGAGCAATTTTTTATCAACCCCTATATTAAAATATAGCTTTGCCTTATATATATGAGGATGGGTCTCACCTCCAAATAGCATAAGGATCCCATCTTGGGCCATGATGGACACTCATGATAGATACAATCATAATTCAAAATTTAAAACAAAGAAATTCCCTTAAACACATAAAGAATCTATAGGGGACCACTTAGTTGATATGTGAAGGTGGTTGTGAAGGTCTAGCTCCTAACTCCTTAGATTTGGAATATCTAGCATCCAACATGGTTTCTATGAGGTCAAATTCCTTGTCTAACTTGGAAAGGTTCATTGAGGGCTCCCTGAATATCACCTCAACTTGAGTCATCAGCTTTTGATAGACTTGGAAGAGTGCTTCCATTGACACCTAAGCCCCAAATACCTGGTTGATACTTGTCATGGATTATGTTGATAGCTCCAACACTACCTGATCCCCTTATTTAATAACTTTGGTAGCCTTATCCCTTATAACTTGGTTAAATTGACCTAGGTAGACTCCAAATTCTCCTTGGTCTAGCAGGATGCCATCTAGGTGGAATAGCAAAGAGATATTAACCTCCTTAAAGTATGTTAATATCTTCTTCTTGAACTCTTATAAGGGTCCAATTATAGTGTGATCCATTTCTATCCGCTCCTCCATGGTCACCTTCATGTTCCTAGCATATGTTTGATACAACCCCAAGTCTGAGGTTCACATTAGTTTCAACTCTAAAAGCATGCCTTTGTTAATCACCACTTGTAGCTTCCTACAATTTTTATCTATCTCTAAAATCCTCTTTAAGTAAGCCTAATACCTCTAGATAATCACATTGGTATTAAATAGAGTCTCCACTTTTTAGGTTGTGAAGTCACTATTCATAGTCATTATTCATGAATCACTATTCACATGTACTATTCATGGCCATTATTCATGGTGATGTGGCATGTTGATGATGTGGATGATTAGTGATGTGGCTAGGTGGTGATTTGGTAAGTCCCATAGTGGGTGGTAGGTCCCATAGATCATCTTTCATGTGAAAAAGATAAAGAGAGATAAGTGGAGTGCATTTTTCCACTTAGTCATGTGGGTTGGCTTTTATGGATACATGTGATGTGGGGCATAATTGGTTTGTGGGCTCCTATTAGATGAGTTCAAATTTTGGGAATATTTTGACTCATGTGAAATCATATGTGAAAGTGGGGGACAAGGATCATTTGATAGACTTAGATCACATGTGGAGTGGAGTGTATCACTTTGGAGTGCACATAGAGTAGTCAAGGGGGCATTATGAGATGTCATTCAAAGGCTTGACCTAGAACATGGGGGAACATGGTTCCCTATTGATGAATATTATACTCATTTTAAGAATGGCACATTTTATCCTCTCTCTTTATTATTCTCTCTATTTTGTAAATGTTATTAATTATCATGAGATCTCTATTATAATTCATCCAATTAGTTGATCTATACAAGCTTATGCTTGCATGCTTAGAGGTTGGATCCTATAGGCTAGTTTAACTTGGTTCACAACCTAAATGCTTTAGGTGGAAGCATTGAGTGTTTTTATGTTAGAACTGATGAATTTTATAGAGCAACTATTGTATAAGAGTGTTGATGCTAAATTAATGAAGTTTAGAAACTTCCATTTTTCTCATGGTTTTTCATTGCACTTTTCAAGGTTTCCACTTAATCTCTTGTGTAATGTGTCCTCTTGCTTGTCTATTATTTTTTAGATTATTTTACATATTATTTAGTTACATATGTAGGATATTTATTCCTAACATTTGGTATCATACTTAATGTGAAAAACTCCATGTGTGAGTGTTTTATGTTGTTGGTTGTTGTGTGCAAGTTGAAGCTATTGTGATAGGAAGAGAGACCAAGTTGGAGATTAAAGAAGAAAAAAAAATTATGGTAGGTATCTATCTATGGATAAAGGTGGAGGATATCTTGGTAAATTTCATGTTATCTTCATCTTATTAAATATAATCCCATAGGAGAGTTGAAGGAGAAATTTTAACAAGATTTGTCAAACAATTCAATAGCCTACATGGTGTTCCTAATGGAGAAGTAACTCTACAGCATGAGGAGTAAGTTGATCTCCTTTAGAGGAGGTTTAGGACAAGGTGATGACCTTATTATGGTTTTTAGAATTAAATATAATGGGTGTTGATGTGGTATCTTAATGACCACATGTTGTTAGTTGAGATCTAGAAGAATAAAAATCCATGCAAAGGAAGGAGGTACATATAAACCTAAATTTGTATCTATTTTGAAGTAGTTGAGGATGAGAAAGATGAAGATGAAGATGAATATTAACAAATGATACCTAGTGTTCCTATAAGGAGAAGGCCACATGTTTGGACATGCAATAGAGTAGTGATGCATTTTGGATATATTTTTTAGGCTCAAAAACTAGGTAGGTGCATTAAAAAAACTTGGTAGGTGAATTGGTGAACTAAGTAGCATTATGACTTCCTTGGAGTTATGATTGGTCCACTTGTGTCATGTTGATAGCTCGATGGCTATGTGAAGAAGTCTAGTTTTGAATTTTGTGAGATATTCTCTTTTCACTACTATCAAGAGTGTTACGTGCACATGTTATTTGTCAAGGAGTTGGAGTAACATTATTCCTATATGGTGATCTCTCTTAGGGAGAGATAAATAGTTTGATGGGGTATAAATTTTTTGGTCTACATTAAATCATTGTATGGGTTGGTGCAAACATCACACATATAGTACAATAATTTTAGTACCTTTATGGAGAGCTAAATATTTAGCATAGGTTGTTGCTATGAGTTGATGGCATGTTAGATGCAGGCCCCAACATGATCACAATTATGATGGCTTAATATAGACACATGAAATTAAGGTGATAGGAGGAATAAACCAAGTATGAAGATGCATGAGGATGGGAGAGGAAGACCCTACTTCTTGCATTTTGAATTATCTTCCCAAAAGTGTCTCAAAAGAGGAGAAGACATATTTCATATTGTGTATTGAATTAATCAGGAATAAAAAGCCTCATGTTGCCATGATGAGCACTAAACTAGACATTCCCAAATAGTGGGAGTTATGAGTGGTTCATATCAGAATATTAGTTAGAGGATTAGTTTGTGGAGAAGTGAGAGTCACTTCAATTATTATAATCCAGGATAGAAAAGCAAATGTTGATAAATCCGGTTAGGGTAGAGATGTTTTAATAGTGAAAGAAAATATCTACTAGGTTTGTGTTAGGGAAACAGAGGGCATAGATGGGTAGTTGGCTGTAAAATACTTAGGTGTGGTAAAAACATGTGTATATTGACTTCAAGTGGGAGTATGTTAGGATGTGAAGTCATTATTCACTATCACTAGTCATGGCCACTATTCATGGTGATGTGGCATGTTAGTGATGTGGATAGGTGGTGATTTGGCATGGCTCATGGTGGGTGGTAGGGAATACAAAGCATCTTTCAAGTGTAAAATATGAGGAGAGAGAAATGAGGCATATTTCTCCACTTGGTCATATGGGTTGGCTTTTATGGATTCATGTGAGGACATGATGATAATGAATCTCATGATTCTACTTAGGCATGTGTTATGGGGTGCAGTTAGTTTGTGGGCTCCTATTGGATGAGGTCAAAAGTTGGGAATATTTTGAATCATGTAAAATCACATGGGAAAGTTGGGGACAAGGATCACTATGCTAGATTGAGGTCACATGTGGAGTGGGACATAACACTTTGGAGTGCACATGTAGTAGTCAAGGGGAAATTATGAGATGTCATTTAAAGGCTTGACTTGGCACATGGGAGGACATAGTTACCTATTGATGAATAGTTTACCCACTTCAAGGATGGCACATTTTCTCCTCTCTCTCTATTATTCTCTCTATGTTTTAAATGCTATTAATTAACATGGGCTCTCTATTTTAATTCATCTAATTAGTGGATCCATGCAAGATTATGCTTACATGCTTTGAGGTTGGATCCTGTAGGCTACTTTAGCTTGGTTCACAACCTAAATTCTTCAAGTGGAAGCATTGAGTGCTTATGTGGAAGCATTGATGGAGTTGTTGGAAGAGCTATTGTAGAAGAGTGTTGATGTTGAATTAATGAATTATGGAAGATAACATTTTGCCTATGGTTTTTCCTTGCACTTTAAAATTTTTCCATGTAATCTATTATGTAATGTGTCCTCTTGCTTATCTATTCTTTTTTAGCTTATTTTTTATATTATTTACTTGCATATGTAGTATCTTTATTCCTAACACCACTACTTTCTTAATAACTAATAAGAGTAGTAGGAGGGCATCCTTGACTTTCCCAATTAGTCTGATAGGGAAAAAGCTCTTCACCTAGGATTCCAAGGTCTAAACCTAGATTTGCATGTCCTCAAGGAGATTTTTCAACATATTATGAGTTACGTGGAGAACAGAGAGTGGGTCCTTAACCATCCTTTCTTACCTAGTGTAAGTCCTCACTTTAGTGAGTGAAAATAAATCCTAATGAGTCTACTAAACCATCAGGTTCCCTTTTGGATGAACCTCTATGTCAATATCCTCTTCATGCTCCTCAAAGTTTGATCAAAGCTCCACTATACATCTAGGTTACCCTAGGTATTCATTTATGGTGCCTTCAACCTTGGGACCATTCCCTAGGTTGTGGGAAGTCTATAATGGGTGGCCAAAATGGTGGTGAAGGGTAGAGGACAAGGTAAAGGGTAAATGGAGGAAGTGGAGGGGGTGAACAAGGAAAGTAGTGGAGGTAGAGGGGGCATGGGAGGAAAGGGAGGAAAGATGAAAGGGGGTCCCATGGGAACATCTATGCCTACCACTTCTTTTAGGTCATGTTCACTTGATGGGGAATTACCCCCAAAAAAGGGTCATTAAACAAATGGGAAGAGATTAGTTGGTTGATGATAAATCTCATGGCACCCTTAGTAATGGAGAGCATACCAAGGAGTAATGTGCCAAAGTGTTGTGGTTAGGGTTAAGGGAACTATTGAGTCTAATGGAGGAGGTCAGATTGGATTGAAAGGACTTCAAGTTGTATTTAGAGTGTGATTTACCTTCTACTTCTTCTTGGGCCTCTTGTCTGGCTCAACTTTGGATGTTACAATGGAAGGACTGGTTAGAATAGTAAGAACTATGGGGGTCAATGGTAGAAGAGCTTGAACTACTAATGGAGGCACAAGGATGACTAAAGGGGTCACTAGAGTAGTTCCTACCACTAATAGTATGCTCCTGATAGTTTTATCCATGCTCACTCATGAAGATGTGTCCAATGATACATGGACTTAAGGCAAACCCAAAAAATGCATCGATAGGGTTTTGAGTTATTAAATGGATGGAGTGGAGGGGAACAAAGAGGTAAGGATGCTCATGAGGATCAAGGCCAAATGTACTTGGGTAAATGATGGAAGGGGTACATTAGGGAAAAGAGGGGGCACCACTTGGTGGGCCTATAGGAGAGGAGAACTTGTGGGTGTTGGGTCTAAGAGTTAGAAAGTGGTAGGAGTGATGGGTGAAAGTTAGATAGAAGAAATCATAAGTGTAATGGATAGAACCTATGTTGGTTCTTGTTGGGATCTTCATTTTAGGCTCACCCTCAAGTTGTCAATCATGTCAAACCTCAGGGTATGTGTAGCCTAGGGTTGATATGTCAATGGTTGATTTGGTTTCACCTAGGTTGCATGTCATTGAGTAAGATGTGTTTAACCTAGTCACATTTGGACTATTGAAGCTACCAGAGGAGGTAAAGGTGGAACCAAGGAATAAGGATCAATTGGAAGAGGTTGAGTTGGAATCAAGACATAAAGAGCATGAAAAATTATCAGAGGTGGAGTAGGGGCTATTGGAGGAGGTGGAGCTATAACTATATCACGAGGAGGAGAAGGTAGTAGAAGGCCATTTAAAATCCTCTTGGAGATAGTAGGAGTCAATGTTGGATCCTCTATGGATCAAGTAGGAGCTAAAAGGGGAGCATATGGTCCCAACTAAACCTTCTTCCCTTTCTGTTCTTCATCATGATCTAGGACATTACCTTTTGGTCATCAGTAACATCCAAGTATAGCTCATTATCATCCTTTACTTGATGACCATAACTAATATTAATATGGGTTGAATACCACACCAAGTGAGCTCTGATCATCCTCTTTAGGTCCCAATGCAAGATCTCATATCTTGATAGGGCAAAAGAGTCTCACTTGGTTGCCATGTTTTATATGAGAGGTAAGCCCTTATACATGTGGTGCTTGATAGTAATCAAGAATGGAGGGTACACCTTGTGTTTATAGCCTATATAAAATCTAAATATGCCTTCCACCATTTAGTAAATGATTTCCTATTCTCCCATATGGTTTGGGATAAAATATGACAAGAAGATGGGATACCTAAGGAAACCCATCATTTAGATCATGGTGTCCTCTTTATAATACCATTAGTCCATGATGGAAGTGATGGAGTCCTATATTACTTGTGATAGTTAAGTCATATGGGCCTCATTAATCATGTTGTAGACCACCAAATATAAATACTCACAAATGTCCTAGATGTGGTTCTAAAATTGGTGGCCATATAGTTTGTAGAATACCACATGAACCATTGAGCCCCTGGGAACCCATGCAGGAAAAGTCAAAGGTTTGAAGGAGAGTTTCCCATAAATCACATCCATAAGGTATCTCATCATATAGAAATTACCCCTAGTTCAGGCATCTATGATGACATTGATCAACTTGAAGATGATTACTCCTCCCATGTCTAGAGCTTTTGAGCATGTGAGGATCATATGGAAGAGGGGCACCCATAGTTCATTAATATGCAAGTAGTCCTAGGCCTTGAATAATTAGTCCATTAGAATCATTCCTACCCAAACTTATTCCTAGAAGTTATAAATTGTGTATAAATTTATGTCCTCCTTGTTAACCCATTTAGCATTTGGGTTCTCAGCCTAGTCTTGTAGCACACCATATATTTGGTAGGTCTCAATCTAGGCCTTCACCACTATAGAATAATAAGAGAAGGTGTAATCTGAGAGGGAGTATTACTTCTTGTAATCATTTCAAGAGATATCAATAATCTAGAGTCAAGAGTTAAGTGATCACACCCAGTCATGGAACCCATCCTACACTCAAATGGTGGTGAGAAGGAGTTTACCTAATAAGTCAGTGAAGGGGAATGCCTCTAGCTTAGGCGTAGCCTGGTGAAGTCCATAATTTTGTAGGATCAAAGGGCATCCTATAATTCTACTTGTTGGTTATCATTAGAGCCTAAATCTATGGTCACTTGCTCAACTTCTTCGAACATGTTATAGTTCTTGAACTTGGTCAAGCCAATTGGGAATATGGTATCTCAATACTCAGGGTCAGCCTTTGGGTTTAACGAGGATGTGACCATTATATCAGGATGGAGGGGTCATAGGAAGGCTCTAAGTGTAAGAAACATGAACATAGGGCAACTCTGTAATAATTATAAAGCTAAGAGGTGGAGTGTTATTGAAAGTATGAAGTGGTAACTATTAGTGGATTTTTCTTAGGCTTTTATAAATGCATGCACACAACCCCATATATTAATGGTTTTTATTATCTCACTTGCTATGAATTCAAATTTGAATTGATGGTTGGATCTCCTCCTTTTACTTATGAATCCAAAGTAAAATTTAGAGCCCATGATTGTCCACTACCTAATAGATTTAATAGTGGAGATGGGATGTTTTAAAACTATCCAATCAGTCCTAACTTTCTATTTCATTAATACCCAATGCATAGTAGGAATGTCATCACATCTCTTAGAGGCTTATTATTTAAATCCCACTTTATTCCATGCATCATCTACTCATTGATCCTCTTACAAATGGTCAGTACCTAGGCATGGTTTCATACTATGTGTAATACCCTTAAGAAGGGTGAGGTGTCAATTAGGGACACATGGCACTTTATGATTGGTTATTTGGACTCATGTATACCCATTTTGACCCTTTCAAGGCCTTAGGTAGCCACCAATTCATCTACCTTACTAGGTGATGTGATGTCTTTTGATTAGGTCAGGATCCCTAAGTATTTGACATCCCTGACAAGTCTAAGGATTGGCTACCCTAATAACTTGATGATGTGGTACCTTTTGAATAGGCCAAGTTTTCTTAGGATTTATCATCTCTAATAGGTTTAAGGATTAGTTACTTTAATAACTCTATGACATGGTACCTTATGATTAGGCTAAGATCTCCCAATCTCTGACATCTCTGACAGGCCTAGGGATTAACCACTCTGACAATTTGATGATGTGGCACCTTCTGATTAGGCTAATCTCTCTCATGCATTGACATCTGTGATAGGTCTAAGGATTGGCCACTTTGATAACTCAGTGATGTGGTGCCTTATAATTAGGCCAATCTCTCCTAGTTTGTGACATCTTTGATAGGTCTAAGGACTGGTTTCTCTAACAACTCAATTACATGACACCTTTTGATCAAGTCAAGCTCTGACATCTCTGATAGGTCCAGGGACTAGTCATTTTAACAAATTAATGACATGTCACCTTCTGATTAGGATAGGTTTTCCTAGGATTTGACATCTTTGACATGTTTAAGGATTGTCCACTCTGATAACTTGGTGATGTGGTTCCTTTTGATTAGGTTGGGCTATCATGGGCTATGACATCTTTAACAAGTTTAAGGACTAGTTATTCTGATAACTCAGTGATGTTTCACCTTTTGATTAGGCTGGGCTCTCCCAAACTCTTAACTCTATAAAATCCATAAAAAAACTAAGAAGGAAAAAAACATGAAATATATTTAATACTTACTTGTCTGTCATTAAGATTTCAATTTGTTATGAAGGACGATGGGTCTATTACTCTGAGAAAGGAATAAGACTCTAAGAACTTCCTTTAAAAGTAGACCTACAATGTTAGCACATTAATCCATAAGATAATAAGACTAACTTAGTTATTAAAATAAATAAGGCTTGTTTTTTCTCATGTAAATCGGGGTGACATAATATTCCAAAGATTTTAGCTTAGGTGACATTGACAAGAATAAAAGAAAGGACTCTAGAGCTCTGGTTTCTAGGATTTTAGAAGAGGGGTCCCCTATTTTGAATAAAAGGGGGCATGTTGGCCATAAAAAATATAGGCCTAGTCCTTCTATTTGTAAAAATCATGTAATCATTACATCAGCTTCATATTCACCTTTTATTACAAGGATGGTTAAAAAGATAACACTAGGGGTGGATGATGAAAACATTGGGTTGGGCAAAAAAATCTTTAAGTTTCTTGCAACTACAATGGAACATATTGAATATATGATTGATAAAGGCCATCCTTTGATCTAAGTACTTCTAGACATAATGATGAGTGGGCTACTACTTAAGTTATTTCTAGTTAAAACTTGATACTTTAATTTGTTGATTGGTGATACAATGATATTCTTTTTGACTATGTGGATATTTTATGTTTTGGACGCATGATATCAAGTTGATACTTTATATAGTATGGTTTATTTTGATTATATGTTTACTAAATTATATGGTTAAATGCATCTGTAATTAACATTTTTAGTATTTAATTTTATTTAAATTGCTATTGTTATTATTTTATTTGACATATTGAATGTTTATTTTTAATGTTTGCAATAACTAAAGGGGTCCTACCCTTTTAGAGTTGAATTTGGTCTATTATTATTTAATTTTGATTTTAAGGCTTTATTAAAGTCTTAAATTTAAAGTCAAGTTATAAAATTAACTGATTGACTTTTTTAAAGTCAATTAAAGTTAATAATTAACTAACTAAAGTTAGTTTTAACTTATGTTTTTAACCATCTCTTAAGGAGATTGATTAAAAGGAGATCAAAGTTACATCACAAGGGGAGAAACATTACATAGGTATTCTGAAGACTTTAAGTTACGTCAAAGTTTTTCATCATTCTCTTTTCTATGTAACATCTCTAAGATAATATAATTTTTATAGATAGACCATTAATACATATTTTAACTGTTAAGTAATATGCTTAATCAGCATAAGTATATCCAAGTTTTTTGTTTAGTTTATAAATCAATTTTTTGTTTTCTATTAAGTCTAATATCTTATGATGATTATAGATATACAATCATATGTGTAGAGTCTGTATTACTTGACCCAAATAATAATTATTACATTTCTATGTGTGACACTTTATTGATATTTTCAAATAGTAATAGTTGTCACTTCAAAGATATTTTATATTGAAGCTGATTTCTTAATAAAATCTATTTTATTTTATGCTAAGATGACTATTTTATAAGACTCAAAATATTTTCTTATTATTCTTGTTTAAATTAAGTTTCTCTTTCCTTTCGTTTAGTCTTAGATTTCTTATTTATTTGGTTATCTTTTACACTTAATTAATTCATTTTGTCTAGATTTGATTTTCATCTTACTTTAAGCATTTGACTCTTGTTAACCCAATTTATATTTCATTTCAGCATTGTTATTCTTTAAATTATTTTTTATTATGTCTTAGGTTTAAGTTATCATTCATCTATTTCTTCAAGTCTGTTAATCTACAATCTTTCCTTGGTCTTCTCTTATTAGGATTAAGTGTTTTGATTTAGTTACTTGTTTGATTTTGTAAACTTTGCTTAAGGTTTACTTGTGTGTTAGATTAACCTTTTTATTCTAGAAATTGTTAGATTAGTCTTTAGTTAAACTCAAGATTATTTCATAAGTATTAAATTAGATTAAGTTCTTACATTGTTTGTTTCTTGTTTGTAGGTTATTTCTTGTAAATTTGTTTGTAAGTTTAAAATAGTTTATTTTTTATTTAGATAGATTATTATCTAATTAGGAATGTTAGTCTTTATTTCAGTTTCCATTTAAATAGTTGTTTTGTTAATATTTTGTTATGTTTTGTTTCTTTTCTCTAGATTTATTTTGAGCTTAATGAAGATATTGAAAGATCATAGACAAATTGATAAAATCGAAATACAAAGAATCATATATCTTTTCTTCAAGAGGCTGTCTTATTCATAGACTTTATCTATTGGATAGGTTAGATTATATAATCAAAATCTGATTCCTTTCTTTTAATTTAAGTGATATTCGATTTCTGAATTATAATGGAGTATTTCTCATTATTTTTCTTACCTATTATTTTCCAAAATAAATAAAAAACCCCTTGCACATATATAAAATCATTCATGAGCTATTATATCCCTACTATTAGATTGGTATGATTCCATCTTACCCTTCGTAATAGGTGAAAGGGTTGATTTATTAACATGATACTTTTGATCATCAACTCCTTTATTATTAGGTATTCTAGACATTTACTAACTACAATAGTTATATGAGATCAAGGAGTAGGGAAGCAAGTGTGAATGGGAATGAGAAAATGGTAGAAGAGAGGCAAGGGGAAGGAAGGTAAAAGTAAGAGGTTACAATGTAGTCACAAAGTTTTGATGTAGGGAAAGTAGGAAAGTTTGATGTTGGGATTTTATAGGTACATAACATTCAAAAACATAGATGCAAGGCAAGTAAAAAACTCTAATGTCAAGGTTTTTGGGGTGCATAGTAGGTGGAAATATCCAATGTAGATGAAGTGAAAAACTTTGATGCTATAAAGGTGAAGATGTAAAAAATTCCCAGGTATTTTAGAAAGAAACTAATGAGGCAAGAGATATTGATGGCAGCAGTAAGTGAATGTGGAACAATTAAAGGAGGATGCACTACCTACAAATAAAAACTTCAAAGAAACTAACTCAAAACCTTAGCCACTACTAATGTGGAGAAAATTAGAGGAAACCCTGATTAAATGTTTTTTCAATTGCCTATAAATGATGAAATATCCTTGAAAATGAAGAAACATGATCACAGAGCTCAAAATCATGTTGTTTAAGTGATTAAAAATGATATGAATGACATATTAAAAAACACAGGGGAAAATACCCCCACATGTGGATGACTCAGTCACGGTTGTTGGCGTTGGAAACAAGATGACTGAGAGAGGGGGTGAATCAATCTTAAAAACTTTTCATTTAATTACACATAACCATACATGAACCATTCTAATCAAAAATGTATATCACAATAATCATAAGGATTAAAACATAGGAGCATGAAACACATGAACACAACATATACGTGGGAAACCCTCTAGGGGTAGAAAACCCATTGAAGAAGCAAATGGACTATAGTCCTATAAGATAAATATCAATATTCAATTGAGAACCCACTCAACTTGGATCACCAACCCTAATATGTTGAGCACCAACTTAACAGAGTATTTATCTAAGAAGCAACTCAGTAAGGAGTACCAATGCCTAATTTACCAAGCACGCACTTGGCTTTAGCAAACTCTAACTTGTAAGGAGGTGCCAAACCCCTAGATAACTCAACACAAACTTAGCCACCTAATTTTTTTTATCACCTTTAAAAATATTTATTGCTTATATAATATATGATGATCTCCTTTTTTAGATCTTTACTCTCTTCAGCCCTCTCAAACTGATCTTCAAATTTCTTCGCTCAACTAACCCTCTTCATGGCTTGATTAGGTCTTTTGACCTTGATCCTCTTTTTTATAACCTCTATTATATATTCACAACACTTATCTAATGGTCTTCATGACCTCATTCCACTCTCAAATGATCTATATCATTCACTTCTACTCTTATGCTTTCACTCTCTAAGCACACTCAAAATAGGCCTAACTACCTTACTTTTATATAAGTCACATAATCATATACTTATAGGTTGATACATATTCAAATCACTTAGGTCAATCATGAATAGTTATTTGAATATTAAAATAACATGTCTTAATCATGAATCAATCAATATAATAGGTTGTTAATACATCAATTAACCCTCACTCATCTTTTAGGCTTATGGAGACCTAATAGGTCTTCTTAACAACACGTTACCCTTTGATCTTCCTTGAATCATATCCAAACACCTTACATGGTAGTAAAAAGTCATACTCCACTTCAATATCCATTATCCAACTTCACTTTGTGTCTATAACACCTTCTAGGTCCAACTACCACTTGAACCCTTACTCAAATCACTACATATAAAAGGCATGTGCATATACATAAACTATAACTTGAACAACTGAGGTATATACTCAATTTTTTCAAATAAAAATTAAAATAAATTATATATTCATAAATTTCATGACCTCAAAGTCATCACAAACTTCATCTGATGCTTTAAATTAGGGTAAACAAGATCAAATACCTCTCTGCAAGATGTTCACTCAGAATTGCCAACTAAATCCAAAACATAGTCAAGGAAACACGAACATCTAGCACATTATTTAATATATTCAAACTTTAAATAAATGAATATGATCTTAAAAAATCTTCATATGAATCTTAACCAATTATATCATGAGCTCTAATGAGAACTATTAGTCTTACATACCAATCTTCTAACCTTCTCTCTCATAGACTCTACTCAGCCAGATAAGCCAATTTGGAGTTAATGATTCAAAATCTTATATTGACTTTAAATCTTATAAAAACCATGGATGTGTCATTCAATACCTAAACAACATCATCATGTATTTCAATGCATTAATTTTACATGAAAGAACATCAAGAAACATCTTCTCTCTATCTGCCCCACTAGGTCTGTTCAATGATTGGGCAACTTTGATCACCAACTTCACACACCTAAGATCTAGAACCTATCTATAAATATTCATGAACAACAACAAGTATCATACTTTGATCTTCATCTACTTAGTAACTTTGACTCAATCAATTTTGTCTACTACAAAAACTTTTTTAAAGATAAGCACTTTTTTGTAGGGTCTTCTCACTTACCTCAGGAACCAATCATATTTGGAGATGCCTAGGAGAGTTTCTTTCAACTTCCAATCATTTTTCAAATCATATCAAACCATTATGAACTCTTTATAATAAGATCTTCAATATTGGGTCACTGTTAGGCTTTTATGATGGTTTAGACCATCTTCTAGTCTTAACAATCATTCATAAAGCTTAGCTCATCTTTTCCAAAACTAATGCTTGGAACTTTGAAATATAACCCTTCCTCATCTACCATAAATATTTTATGAACTCATGTAAATGTTTCACATGATAATGATCACTGATAAAACTTTCTCGAGTAGACAAGTCTTCATTTTGTGCACTCAAAAAACCTTGAAATACTTTTCAAGCCTTTTTTTTGCAAATCAAGACTTGAAACTTCATGCACATACTAAAAATAAATTGACTCACATCTTTGAATGTTCACCTTCTCACCCATGTCATGGAAATTGATCTTGTTACCTCATCTGGAAACCATCTCTCTTTTTCCTTTCTAAGGCTTGACCTGCAAGTCTTATTAGGCCTAGAATCTAACCTTCCATCCACTCTATATCCTTCACCTTAAAACTCTCATGTGCTTCAATGCCTCTTGTGTATTCTCAAGCAACCTCATACACTCACTCTTCTTTATAGCTTCAACATAACTTATTTAGTGCTACTTATAGATCTTTGAAGCTTAACTAAGATCTTTGTATCACCTCCAAAATTATAAACTTAGATCTTTCAAGCTGACCTTTTAATTAATTGTAAGGTCCTCAACACCTCATGTGTATCCTCAAATAATCTCTCTCATGCTCAAACACTATCAAGTCTTCTTTGAATCATTTTCTTCAAAGCATTCTCATCTTCATATCTCATTCAAAGCATCTTTAGAACTGCTTACACATAACTTTGGAGCACACAACTTCTTCAAATATCACTCATTTCATCATGATACCTACAAATACCATCTCACAAGGTTTAGGCAAAGCATCACAAGATTATTTACATTTTTATAAACTATCATGTATTTACTCATGCTACTTCTCAAACATTTCTCTCAAGTTATCATCAGAACATTCTTTAGACAATATCATAACAACACTTACTATGATGATAATCAAAACTCATCATTCACATACCTCAAGACTCAACATCTTCATAGGAACCTTTGACATCAATGATATTATATTCACATCAATGAATTAACCATGCATCTTTATAAGAACCTTTGACATCAATGACAACATTAACTATCAAAGCTCAACCCTCAAAGACAATGCTCAACACTTTCTCCCTTAATCAATGACAATGTTCAACAATCTCCCTCTTTGGCACTGATGGAAAACATACTCAAAAATTTATCAACCACTTCTTGATGGAAATCATATGTTAAACCTAGTTCTTATCTTTTTATTTCTCCCTTTCTAATCTTGCTCCCTCTCTCATCTTTTTTTCTTTCTAATCTTTCTCCCCCTTTGACATTTATGACAAAGATCTTCTATAACTATCATCTCTTTTAGAATGAACTCGAATTATAAGATCACTTCAACATAAATTAGGCTCAATTAACTATCTAAAAAGCTCCCCCTCAAACCAAGCATCCACCATGTTTTTATTAGCAGTAGACATCAAAGATCATCTGTGATTACTGAAATCATATTCTTATCCTTGTGAGATGATACTATCTCTCAAAATATATTAGATGACACATAGTTTTCATAAACTTATGACAAACATTCTCAATTAGGTCATTTCTTCTAGCTGATTCATCAAGAGATCAATAAATAGAGTCTATTAAGCATCTCAAACACAATCTCTCCTTAACTATATGCATATCAAAATCAATCACTCTCTTAACAAAGAACATAGAGCTACCAAACTTCTCCTTAGACCAAACATACCCTCTTTTATAAGAACTAGGAACTCAACATTACATACCTTTCTTATCATGGCTAAATAAGATACAAAACTCTTGATTATACATTAGGCTATCCCGTACTAGATACCAACTGATATTAATTGATACCAATTTAAAAAATGGGGACTCTCCCTTGGTCTTCATAGATCAAGCTCAACCATATAAACAGATCTCAAAAGCATACTTCTTATATGTCAATTGTTCTACATTCTGTCTACGGAGCATCTTTGAGTAAAACCTCATGATTTTATTGATAGAATAATGTTTCCATGAAGATTAATAGAGCCACCCCTTTTTCATATGGCACTAAAATAATATGAACTCAAGAGATTCTCAAATATACATATATTTACTAGGTTGAATATTCTTCAGCACCTTTTTATACTTGATTGGCTCTATAGGCTTGACCTTTGACTTGGCCTTTTCATCATCGATCTTGTCATCCTTCATATTTTATTTGAATGTTTTGTCAAGACATGCAATTAATAAGTGTTCTTGACATCCCTTACTTGATTTCTCCTATACAGTAAAAAACATCCCACCTTGGTTTATGAGTTGATCATGACTTACCTTGTCATTCTTCTTCTTCTTAGTCAATTCTTCATTCTTACTATTTTGATCAACTCTATGAGAACCAAGAATTATCATCTCCTAACATGTCGATTGAGCAACCACTATATATACTTTGAGCTTTCACAAAATCTTCTCCTTTAGTATTTTGCTCCACCTTTACCTTATCTACAGAGTTTGTCTTCTTGATCCATTTCTGAGTGACAAGACTATGAATTTTTTTGTCTTGACTAGTCTTCTTCCTAACTATGTTAGCATAGAATCTTGCAATATATCCTACATTATGACAAATGTAACATACCATTTGACTGATGATGACTGTGATCTTCCTTTGACAAATTATTTCTCCTTCCATAATTTTATGATTACTCATTCTTAGAGGATCTTCTACATTCTCTTATTTTATGACCAAACTAACTACACATAAAATAATAACCATTGAAAGAATGATCATACCTTGTAGCATTGTCTTGTCTGATAGGTATTTTCATGTTGACCTTCTTGTCTTTTATAGTCTTCTTCTTGACTTGAGGTGCCTCCTTTTGGTTTTTATTTAATCCAAGGCCTATCTTGTCACTTAAATATTTTTGACTACTTAAAATATCATCTAGAGCCTCAATGCTCTTTTAAAAATTCACAAAATTCTTAATATTTTTAGATGCCTGATCTAACTTAGCTCTTAGAGATTCTATTTTGATTTCATATCTATTGTAATCTTCTTCTTTAGCCTTTAGGCTTGTTTCCATAATCTCATTTTAGGTTTTAACTTGTTGTCTAATCTCTTTATATTCTTTGAAGGTGTTACATAGCCTTTCATCAAATATTTCAATCAGTTTCTCATAGTCTTGAACTAATGAGTTTAGTTTCTTCTTCTTCTTCACAATCTTTAATTCTTCTAAGGAAATCGTGAGTTATGCTTAAAGATCCACTTCAATGTATTCATTGTCATAGTATACTTCTTCATCTGATTCTACATCGATCATGATACCTTTCCCATTTGAACAACCCTCATTATCTAATTTTATGCCTATGAATAAGGTTTCATTATTGTCATGCTCATATTCATTCATGTCATCTTCACTATCAGATGTGTCTAAATCACTTACATATGATGAATTATCTTCTTTGGTGTAAAATATCTTCTTATTTTTAAATGATATTTTCCTTCATTCTTCTTGAAACTCTTCTTTCTCATGTCAGAATTATAGAATTTTCTATCATCTCCATCATGTTCTTCAATATGTTCAGAGTTGTCTTTGTTAGGACACTTGGTTGCAAAGTGGCAAATCTTGCCATAAATGAAACATTTGAAGGTTAATTTACTTTTACTTACTTGAGCCAAACTTCAACTTCTTAACAAATAAAGTTATGAGTTCATCATCATCAAAATTTGAACATAACTCATCTTTGTCCTTATTAGCCTTTGAATTCTTCTTAACCTTGAAAGTGGCTTCCTTTTTGAGAGGTCTTCCTTTATTTGGTCCCATATCATAGGCAGTCAAGATGTCATGAATTACATCCATCTCTAGATTTCCAAATCTTGCATTTCTTCTATTGCAAATACTTTGAGTCAAATTTAGAAGTTAGTGATCTCAATACGTTTTGGATAATAATATATTCTTTCACTTCTTCTAATCCTTGAATAATGTTGACAAATTGATCAACTCTTAATAGATAAGATGCAATGGTTTCATCTTCATTCATCCTCAGGCTTCCAAATTATCTTTTATGTGTTTACAACTTAGCCATCTTCACCTTGGTGTCTCCTTCATATATGGTCTTCAATTTATCCCATATGTCTTTGGATTAAACACAATGAATTACTTTTACTAGCTCTACTTTTGATAGGTTGCACAGAATGGTATTCATTGCCTTGGAGTTATTATCACTAGCCTTCTTACCTTCTACATCTGTTGGTGGAATTAGAGGTGTAATATAGCCATCTATAACTGACTATCAAATATCATGTCCTTGTGACATCAAATATATCTTTATTCTAAAATTATAAAAGTCATAGTTAGATCTATGAAATAATGGAACCTTACTGGTAGAGAAATCTCCTTGAGCTTGTTAACTAGTCATCCTTCTTAAAATCTCCTTTAGGTTGTCAAGCCTATTCCAAAAAACCTGATCTAATACCAATTATTGGAAACAAGATGATTGAGAGGGGGGTGAATTAGTCTTCAAAACTTTTCATTCAATTCCACATAACCATATATAAACCATTCTAATCAATCATGTATATCATAGTAAGCATAATTATCAAAACATAAAAACATGAAAATAATATATACATGGGGAACCCTCTAGGGGAATAAAACCCACTAATGAATCAAATACACTATAGTCCTATAAGACAAACATTAATATTTAGTTGAAAACTCACTCAACTTGGAGCACTAACCCCAATCTATTAATAGCTAACTTGACATAGTCTTTAGCTAAGCACCAACTTAGTAAGGAGCACCAACCCCTAATTTACCAAGCACCCACTTAGCTTCAGCAAACTCTAGATTACAAGGAGGTACTAATCCCCTATATGATTCAACACCAAATCAGCCACCTGATTATTTGATCATGTTCAGAAACCCTTGTTACTTATATAATATATGATGATCTCTTTTTTGAACTCTTCACTATTTTCAACCCTCTCAAATTGAAATTCATCTTTCTTTGCTCAATTATCCCTCTTCATGGCTTGATTAGGTCTTATTACCTTGATCCTCTTTTGTAAAATCTATTTTAGATATCCATAACACTTCTCTGATGGTCTACATCACCTCCTTTTACTCTCAAATGATTTATAGCATTCACTTCTACTCTTCTACTTTCACTCTCTAAGCAAACTCAAAATAGGTCTAACTACCTTACTTTTATACAAGTCACTTGATCATAGCCTTCTAGGTTATCTATATATTCAAATCACTTGGGTCATCCATTAATAGTTTTTTAATATTAAAATAACATGCCTTAATCATGAATCAATCAATACAATAGGTCAACAATACATCACTTAACCCTTACTCCTCTTTTAGGTTTATGGAAACCTAATAAGTCTTTTTAACAACACATTACCCTTTGATATTCTTTGAAGCATATCCAAACACCTTACACAGTAGGAAAAATTCATACACCACTCCAATATTCATTAGCCAAATTCACTTTAGGTCTATAACACCTTTTAGGTCCAACTGCCACTTGAACCCTTACTCAAATCACTTCATATAAAAGGCCTATGCATATACAAAAACTCTAACTTAAATAATTGAGGTATATATTCAATTTTTAAAAACAACCATGGTAAAAAATTACATATTCATAAACCTCATGACATCAAGGTCATCATAAACTTCATCTGATGATTCAACTTGGGGTAAATAGGCTCAAATACCTCTTTGTAAAATGTTCACTCAGAATTGCCAACTGACTCCAAAACATAGTCAAGGAAACATGAACATCTAACATATATTCAAAGTATTTCAATGTATGAACATGATTTTACAACATCTTCAGAGCAATATTAACTAATCAGATCATGAGCTATAATGAGAACTATTGGTCTTACAGACAAATCTTTTGACCTTCTCTCTCATAGACTCTACTCAACCAAATAAGCCAATTTGGATTCAATGATTCAATCTCTTATAATAACTTCCAAGTTTTTACAAAACATGGATAGGCCATTCAAGACCTAAACAAAATCATCATACATTTTAGTAAATCACTCTTACATGAAATCACATCAGGAAACATCTTCTCTCTATCTACACCACTAGGTATATTTAGCAACTGGCCAACTTTGATCACTAACTTTGCACACTTGAGATGTGGAACCTATCCATAAATTTTCATGAAAAATAACTATAAGTCTCATACTTTGATCTTCATCCACTTAATAATTTTGACTTGGTCAATTTTGTTTACTACAAAATCTTTCTAAAAGATAAGCACTTTTCTATAGGGTCTTCTCACTCACTTGAGCAACCAATCACACTTGGAGATGCTTGGGAGAGTTGGATTCAACCTCCAATATTTTTTTGGATCATCTCAAACTATTATAATCTCTTTAGAAAAATATTTTCAATATTAGGTCACTATTAGAGTTTTATGAGGGTTTAGACCATCTTCCAATCTTAACGATCATTCATAAAACTTATCTCCTCTTTCCAAAAACTAATACTTTTAACTTTGATCTAGAACCCTTCCTCATCTACCATGAATAGCTTAGGAACTCATGTAGATGTTACACTTGCTAATGATCACTGAGAAAACCTTTTTGGGTAGATAACTCTTTATTTTGTACACTCAAAAAACCTTGAAATACTTTTTAATCCTTTTTATTGCAAACCAAGACCTCAAACTTCATGCACATACTAAAAAAAACTTGACTCACCTTCTTCAATGTTCACCTACTCACCCATGTCATGAAAATTGATCCTATTACCTCATCTGACCACCATATTTTTTTTCTTTCTAAGCCTTGACCTGTAATCTTATTAGGCTTAGAATATAAACTTATAACCACTTTATAGCCTTCACCTTGAAACTCTCATGTGTTTTAATGTCTCCTATGTATGCTCAAGCAACTTCATACACTCACCCTTCTTTGGAGCTTCAACAGAACTTCTTCAAAGCTACTTACAGATCTTTGGAGCTCAACTAGGATCTTCATAGCACCTTTAGAGATACAAACAAAAATCTTTAGAGCTAGCCTTTTAATTAATTGTAAGGTCATCAACACCTCATGTACAGCCTTAAATAATCTCTCTCATGCTCAAACACTATCAAGTGATCTTCAAATCATTCTCATCTTTGTAGCTCATTCAGAGCATCTTCAAAAATACTTACATAGAACTTTAGAGCACACTCCTTATTCAAAGATCACTCCTTTCATCATGCTACCTATAAATACTATCTTAAAACATCTAGATAAGGCATTACAAGATGCTTTGAATTTTTACAAACTATCTTGTACTTACTCATGTTGTTTCTCAAAGATTTCACTTAAGTTGTCATCAGAACATTCTTCAGGCAATTATATAATAACAACACTTACTTTGTTGATAATCATAACTCATCATTCACATACCTCAAGACTTAGCATATTCATAAGAACCTTTGACATCAATGATATTATATTTACATCAATAAAAGAACCATGCATCTTTATAAGAACCTTTAACATCAATAAAAACATTAACTATCAAAACTCAACCCTCAAAGATAATGTTCAACACTTTCTCCCTTAATCAATGAAAATGTTTAATAGCTGGATGCATTGCAATCATTGGGGTTTGATGATTACATTATAGTCTTAAAACCTTGACCTAGGAGAAACAAAATTAACTATGTTTTTTTCAAAACACTCTTATTTCAATTATCAAGTATTTTTAGGGAATTTTAAAGGTGTACCCAAATTTTAGAACTAGTGAAATTTGGGGGACAATAGCTAGAAATGTCATATAAAAACATTTAAAAATGAGATACTATTCATGATGGAAATGTTAGATAAATAAATTATAAAATGAGAGTTAATAATGATATAAGTGTTACATAAAAACATTTATCAATTGAGATATTGATAATACTATAAGTGTTAGATAGTAAACTTTAACAACTTAGATATTAACTGTGCTATAAATTTTAGACAACATTTATCAATTGACATATTGACAAAGATATAAATGTTAGATAGTGACATCTAGAAAAGGAGACAATGATAATGCTAGAAATTTTACATAGAGACAATATAAACTAAGAAAATAATATTCCTAGAAATGTTAGATAGTGACATTTAACAACATTTTTATTGACAAAGCGAGAAATGTTAGATAACAACATTTATGAAAGGAGATAATGATAATACTAGGGATGTTAGATAGAGACATTGGGAAATAAGATAATTTTATGCTATATTGTTTACATAGAATAATGGTAGATGAGATAATGGTTACATCTCACTTAGAAAGTGGAGCAAATGAATTAATAGCTTCATGGTTGAGTAAATCAAGAATTATCTTATTTAATTAGATAATTTGGGTTTATACAATTTTTCATCTTGTTTCTATGGATTCAATTAGGCCACTAGTATATATGTTGAGTTGTAAATTCCATAGATATATGTAGGGATGAGAAATATAATCATGTGACAATATTATGTCATGTAGAGATTGTGTAAATGGTATTGTGAGGAAGTTCTTTTTTTGAAGGGAAGTAAAATGTTTTAGGATTCAATGAAATCTAGATGTGTGAATTGCATTTGACTTGTTTTATGGGGAAGATAATAAAATAATTTTCAAATCCTAGTGAGTGGGGTGGGTTCCCTCCTTTATACATTTTTCCTTACGCCCAAATCATGTTGCCATGTGTATATTTTGTACAATTTTATGGTTTTCTTATTATGCATTTAGGTAATTTAGAATCCATATCCTTTGAGTTGAAATATATATCTTTGTTTATATATAGGATGATGGTTCATTCCATGGTTAATTCATTTTAGGTTATAATGATGTTATGGTTATGTGTGTAAATATCAATTCTTTGTAAATGTGTTTTCCATTTTGTGTATAAGCCTCCTTGTATACACATAATATTTTTAACTTTTATCCAATATTGATGCTTTACATCTGTTAGGAACCCATCAAGACTCAATTCATTACATACACACCCTAAGGGGTACATCAGGAAAGAGATGGGTAGACCTTTGGTGCTCTGCAGGATTGTTGTTCCTTATTTCTACATTATTACCAATCCAACTAGATCCCAAAACCTTGACCTAATCTACTTTTCCTCCCTTAAGTATTCCTCTAGTCTTTTCCTCTTTCATTCTTCCTTTCCTTGTCTTAAATTCCTTTTGGACTGAAATTTGTACTGGGTCGACTAGGTCGACCTAGTATAGTTTAGGGGTATTCTTTACTTTTTTAGCTTGTTAGCCCTTTGGCCGACCTAGCTCAGACCTAGTAAATTGTCCCTAAAAACACACTAAGTTAAATGGGTTGACCCCATACAATTGACATTATAAGAAGGATTTAGGGTAAGATATGCCTATATATACAAGATCATTTTGATCATTATTCATGTGTGCAATAAAGAGTTATTATTCACTCATGCTTCGTCACAATCTATTCTTCCACCAGTCTACTTGAGGAGACTTAGCTTAGGTTTTTTATTTGGATAATCTAGTCTTATGGATAGGTCTTGGATGCTTTGGCCTTAAAAATTTATCCTTATAAACCACAACAACCTCTTACGAAGCCCCTTTATCCAAGGGAAATATTGAGTCTCGATGGGTTCACATTCAAGTATATTCTAACTTTGTTCTCCTCTCTTTTAGTATATAGAAGTACCATAAGTATTGGCTTGAATAATAATATCTTTCATATTTTATGTATTAGGGTGTTATTCATACTTACTTTAATTGAAGTTCCCTATACATGTTTGTTTTATTGTTTCTAACCTCCACTTTGTGCCACAAGCTTTGGTGTGCACTAGATTGTATTTTACTTTCTTGTTTATTAGTATAGAGTGAACATTTTAAACCTTAGGACTCCATTAGGATTGTTGTGTGATTATGTTAGACTATAGGCTTTAGAACCCTTCCTAGCATGATGTGTTTTGACAAGTGATACAATTGATCCCCTAATCATGTCTAGTAGATCCCCATATTGGTCATGCTCTCGCTTAACAATTGTATCCCAATCAAAAGTATAGGTGTGATCTATCTTATTCAATCTAGGATTAATCCATAGACATGATGCATTTTTAATTATATACATTCTGGTGAACCCAACATGAACTAACCCTTGTAGGATTTATTCACCTTTTATTTCATTTATTTTTATCATATATTTTTACATGCTATATCGATTGCATCAACCTAGCTCTTTTTCTCTGTGTGTAGGTTTAAAGAATATGTAATTGGATCAACCTAGTTGATCTAGTATATGTTTCTATACTTTTAGACATCCAGTTCAACCTAATAGGCTGACCCAGTTGACCCCTTACAATTTCAACACTTTTTAGCAAGTTCCTATATAGCTTGATAGATATTGTCAACCTAGTTTACAGGTTTCTCAAGCATATTTCTAGGTTCTAGACTAGAAATCTTCTTCATTGCATATCTAATACACCAAGGTTATTTTCTAATTATCTATTTCTTTCCTTTCTATCTTTTATTTCATAGTTTGTAGTCTTTAAAATTTCCCTTGCATAGTCAACTAGATCAACATTGCTAACCCAATTATGTGTTTTGTGTGTTGTCTGAAATAAATGAGATCGACACTATCGACATAGTTCATTTTTAGACTTTATTTTTGTTAAATAGGTTTTACCATGTCACCCCTATTCTATATTTAATGCATATAGTGATAACACTATACCTTATTTCAAATTTGGAATTAACCTTATATATGTTAGTAATTAACTCACACATTTCTTTTTAATTGCTTGCATGCTTAGAATAGAACACATAGTCTAATTAGAAGATTTTTAGTTTATCACTTAGTTTCACTATTTCTATTTTATGCACACATGGCCAAATCACAAAAACATTTAAAATCACTTTAACATTCTATCCACCCTAGGCTAACCTACTTGGATTTCATTACCAAGGAGGAAGTCGACTTGATGCTTTGGTCAAGTATAAAACATCATTAATGGTATATTATGGCTAAGCACCTGACACACTTATCACTATAGTGTGTGAATTGATGAGATAGGCCTCAACACCAAGCCTATAATATTGCCACCATAGTCCCTTTTAGCCCAAACTACCTAAAACCATCCTTAGATTGTTATATAGTACCTTACTCTACAACCAACTTCCAATCGAATTAAAATCATTATTTATAATCTAATTAAAAATTAGGTTGACCAATTAGTTAGATTTACTTTTCAAGTTGTTTGCTTGCTCTTTGTTCAATTATGTGTGTAAAACTTGCATTATCCAATATTGGTGCAAGGTTTTGTTGTGTGTGCTTCAATTAGATTGGCCAATGTTGATCTAATTGATTGTTTATTTCCTTTCATCTCATAATTCATAGATCAGCTGCAATAATTATCTTATTTCAATTCATAACTTGTTATCATCTTGTTCTTTCTCCTTGCCTATTGTACTGGATCAACCCAGTTGACTCAGTGTGCTTTTAGCCCCTATTCACTATACTGGATCGACCCAATCGACCCTATATAATCTACAGTTCCTTTTCCATCTTTTTCCTACCCTTTTTCATTGTATTAGATCGACCTATTTGACCCTATATAATTTATAAGCCCTATTTTTTGTACTGGATTGACCCAGTTGACCCTTTACTATTTCTTATTTTCCCTGTTTATCAATCTAACTCTCTATCTTTTCAAATTTTCATTTTGTTCATCTCTTTTCAGTCATAATGAAATATCCTATCAAAATCTTCTTGGATATCTTGAATCCATTTAGGTACTATATGGGATTTTAATTTCTTCCCCTCTTTTCCACCCAAGAGCACCATCACTCTTGGGGAACCTCTTCTCCTCCTTCATCTATGAACTACAATATGGTGGAAATAATACCTAAATATGAATTTTATGGATCTGATCCTATCTATGCTTACCAAGAAACTTCTAAAAATCTTCAAACTCACCTCAATATGAATTTGATGGAGTGATTGATACAAGCTTACTTAACAATCCCAATAATCCTTCTTCTAACAATCCTCCCCCTAATACCAATATGGGGAGTGCTACTAAAAACACCAACCCACCTCCTAATACAAACCAACTATTAGCCCAAATCTTTAAACAAATGAATATTATGCAAAATTCTAACACCAACCAAATGATGAAACTTCAAAAACACTTAATCAATGTGGCTAATCAACCTTTAACTATTCATCCTCAAGTTAACCCTAATTATATTCCTCTACCTCTTAGGGATGCCTTGGGTAATGTTATTTCTCAACCCATAATGAATTAAAGCATTGCTTCAAACCATTTAAAATGATATTTTATCCCCCTTAATTATTTTTATTGATATTGGTAACATATCTCCAACTATCAAATATGATGGGACTAAAGACCCTACCTCATTTCTCAAAGCCTTTGGCAACCTTTACAAAGAGTGGATCCAAAATAATACCTTCACCACTACCAAACTCTTAGTCAAAAAATTTATCAATGATGTATTAGAATGGTATATTCAACTACCCCAACATTCTATTTGGTAACTTGAAGATTTGGTTAATCCTTTGGTTAAAGAGTTTCAACACAATGACCTTCCCAAAAATTGTCTTAGCCACTTTATCAATGCTAAGCGATCCCCAACTGAATTATCTCATGACTTTATTAAAATATGGAAATATTTAGCTAATAAAGTTGGTCATAACATGAATTATGATAACCTATTCAAAATCTTTATCATGGCTTTGAACTCTCCAATATAAAGTTTGAACTTTTTCTCTTCAAACACTTAATAAAGCTCTTGATCAAGCTAAGCATCAAGAATTTATAATCAAGAAATTTGAATCTAATCCTAAAATTCTTAAAGGATCTTTCCAAACATCTAATGTTATTACTAGTAATTCTCTACAAACCAAACAATGAGTTGCCAAAATTGATATTCCTTCACCTTCTCATACACCTCTTTCAGTTCAGCAATTGAAATAATTTTTACCACCCTCAAAACCTTTCACCTATCTCAATGTTCCTCTTAAGTGGTATGACCCTAATCTCTTTTTATGGTTCCATGCCAACATTGGTAAATCTCATGAATATTGTAGAGGTATAAATAAATTTGATGTCTTTTATATGCTTGGTGATTCATTCAATCACGAAGCTATGATCAATCTTCATCATCAAGAATACACTATTGCTTCCCACAAATGATAAACTTTCAAAACTTTTACCACCAATAACCAAAAATATTCTTCTAATAATCAAGCAAATTTTAATGATGTTTTTTCCATCAATTCCAATTATGATCAATATTATAACAACTCTCAATATTTCAATACTACCAAGGTCAATTATCATCTTAAACTGGCTCACAAAAATCCCATTGCCAAGCCTAAAAAGCCATCTTTAGAAGAATAACTTCTTAAAAATACTACCACCACCACTAATGTTGATTCAAAAGCACCTGAGGAATAACTTCCTCCTTTTGATCCTCTAACAACATCTATACCTTTCAAAACTAATTTACCTTCTAAAACTCATGTTGGTTCTTTGAAATCTCATTGGAATTTTCTTGACGAACTCAACTCTATGCCCTGTAAGATTTCTCTTATCGATTTGGTTTGCACTTCATCCTATCATTGAAAATTAATCATGCAACAACTTCAATAAATTGAAGATCCTTCCTCTATTTATGAAGAACCACCTTCTATTAATTCTCAACCTACTAATATCAACACCATTGAAACCTTGTGTCCCTCTTCCAAACCTTCCATTAAATTCCTTGAAGAGGACATGATTAATGATGAAATTATTTTTCATGTCAATGACTTGCCACTCTTTATAAAAATATCCATTAATACCACTCTCATTCTAAAAGTCTTTGTTGATGAAGGCTTCGGTATTAATGTGACAGCCTTATGGCTTATACAATAACTTGGTTATAACAAAGATCATCTTAAGCAACCCATATTACTTATCATGGTTTTGATAAGACTAATCAAAAGCCACTTGGTTATATTTGAATTCTATTAACCATAAGACCTAAGACTATTCAAACCAATCTTATGGTCTTTTATCTCCCTTTATATTATAATATCCTTCTTGGTAATCTATAGACCCATCAAATGAGGGTTATTGCTTCTTCCGGTAATCAATGTATTAAATTTTTGCATAATAGAAAATGGTACAAACATGAATTTGATCCCAATCCATGAAGTATCTAGCTTCCTAATCCTAAACCTCAATATCATATTCTTACAAATCCTAAGATTAACAATGTTCCTTTACCTAAGTTCATCAACATGAGTCCCAATCTACAAGTTACTCTTGTGGATTCGGATGATGATGAGCCTAATGAATTACAACACACTTGCAATACTACTAAGTTACCTCCATATATTTCACAATGGCTTCTTCCTTCTCTATTACCAAGAGACTGTAATGTTCCTCTTATTGATGAGATTACCAACATTTCCCTCCGTGTAATGCTTAAGATCTTTCTTTACCAGAAGATGCCTTCACTTGTAATGAAATTTGAGTGGCTAAATTATTTCAAAATTATCTCATCATGTCTCCTTGTACATTCAAAAATATTGGGATTTCACCTTTTGAATCTCCTCCTGATTCTCAAGCTTGTACAATTTCTCCAACATATGATGATAAATATATCATGGCCCAAGCTCAATCTATATATTTAGATGTCCAGCATTACCAAAAAACTATATCCCAAATCCATGCTTTTAATTGAGATGTGCATACCATGTCTATAGATTGTACCTTAGATCTTGAAGGTCATGTACCTCCTGTCAATCCTCCTCTTATTGATACTACTTGGGTGGTAGAACAGATTATACCTTCTAAACCTTTGCAATTCACTATGTCTTTAGATCTATTTGTTGCATTTAATCCTTCTCCCATCACTAAATCCATGAATATTCTAATCTCTTCAATTTTATCTACTTATTCTACTCCTAAAATTATGGTTGATGCTAAGACAACAGATGTGCGTTAGATTCATTTTGAGTATGATGGCCATGGCAACCAAATTCTTGATCTTGAAGTAGATGTTGAATATTATGGTCCTCTTCCTACCTTGCCTAGTGACAAAGCTATTCTTGAGTTACTCCATGCCCAAGAACCTCAACTTCCTCAATAACATCATAAACTTGAAATTTTCAAAACTAAAACCCCTTGCTTCAATAACTTCATCGCTACAATTGACCCTAAAATAGATCCAATTTTATCCTTACCTAATGCATCATACCATTTTAAAAATGGAAAGGCCATGCTTATTGAAGAAACCACTCGCATTGAATATGGTACCCCATTTTGTCCTCGACCGATTACAGTTTATTGAGATCTTTCACTATAGACTATGATAATTTTAGCTTATTCTTAGACAAATATCATAAATCTTTCACTCAATCCTATGAGGACATGCCTGACATTGACCCTAACATAGTAGTGAATAACATCATTACTTATCTTGATGCTGAGCTGATGCATCAAAATCAAATAAAATAATTGCCTGAAGTTTCAACCTTATGTCATAAGGAAATCATCAAATTACTCGATGCTAAATTTATCAAACTGATGGATTATTCTTAATGGCTGTCCAACATTGTGCCCATTTAGAAGAAATTCACTATGGTTATCCATATTTTTATTTATTTTCACAATCTTAATCTTACTTATCACAAGGATAAATTTCCCTTACCTTCAATAGATGCCATCATCGATTCCATAGCTAGTTACAAAATGTTATCTATTATTAATGGATTTTTGGGATATAATCAAATTCATATCACTCTCAAAGACCAACATAAGACTGATTTCACCATGGAATAGGGCACCTATTTCGATGTCAAAATTCCCTTTAGTCTCAATAATGTTGGAGCTACTTAGCAACATGCCATGACTCACATCTTTCATGATCTCATTCACAAAATTGTAAAAACCTATGTGGATGATCTTATTACTAAATCCAAGCATCATAAAAATCATCTTTCTGATCTTGCTATCATATTTTATTGTCTCCTTCAATATAAAGTTAGACTTAATCATTACAAATGTGTTTTTGGAGTCACATCTATAAAATTGTTAGGATTATTAGTCTCTCTTTGTGGCATTGATGTTGATCCTTCCAAAATTAGTATCATCATCAACATGCCTATTCCTCATTTTATTCCTAATATTTGTACTTATTTAGGCAAGGTTGGGGCAATTAGATGTTTCATCTCTAAAATGGCATATCAAATTCACTCTATCAATTTCCTTCTCAAGAAAATACTACTTTAAAATGGGCAGATCCATGTCAAAAAGCCTTTGATAACATGAAATAGTCATTTCTTTACCTACTTACACTTCATCCTCCTTCCAATGATAAAACTTTGATTCTATATATTTCTTTAACACATATTTTAGTTGGGGAAATGCTTGCCCAATAAGATGATATAGGAAGAGAGTATGTTATATACTACATTATCCAAGGCCTCATTGACTATGAAACATGTTATACCAAATTTGATCATGATTGCTTTGCTATCTATTTTATGGATAAAAAGCTTCATCACTACATTCTTTACCAAACTACTTATGTAACTATTCATTTGGATCGCCTTCATCATTTTTTCTCCAAAGCATTTGTTCCTAGAGATAGAATTGGAAAATGGATGGTCCTCCTTATAGAATTTGATCTTCGCATCATCACTCAAAAAGTTGTTAAAGGGAAAATCATAGCTGACCAACTTGTTTTAACTCCCATTCCAACCACTTCTTCCCTTCAAGATGACCTTCCAAATGACAATATTATTTACATTGAAGGTCTTAATCAGGTTATCTCTCTTAAAGATTATTTTCATAGCTTTATCACCGATCTTGAAGCCAATAATCTTGAATAATCTTCTACTCCCTCTAGTATTACTAAACCAAAGGTCATTATTGAGGAACTCCTTGAAATTAGTGTTGACTTGCATGAGGATACTTGGACCCTTCATTTTGATAGTTCTAAATTCCTTCAAGGAGTTTGGGCAGGTTGTATTCTCACAAGTCCACTCGATATGATCATTCCTTTAGATTTTCATTTCACTTTTGATGTCACCAATAATATGGTTGAGTACGATGCTCTTGTCTTAGGCATGAGATTTTTTCTTGATTTAGACATTCAATACCTTTATTCTTTAGGTGATTCTCAACTTATTTGCCATCAAGTTAATTGTGACTATCAATGTAAAAGTGAGAACCTTATTACCTATCATCAAATTGCAACCACTCTCACTAAGGATTTTATCTCTTTCACTATTCATCCTATTCGTAGAGATCAAAATTTTATTGTTGATTCTCTTGCCTCTTCAGCTTCTCTATTTCATCCACATCAAGTTCTCTCTAATCCTTATTTTATTACATAAATAATAAAATATTCATATTCCACTCAACCATCAAATTCGCTTATCTATCATATTGAGGTTGTTACCATCAGACAAAGCCCTTGGTATAAAGACATCATTCAATTCTTAGAACACCAAACTTATCCTCCTAATTTAGATTCTCTTAAAAAAACATGCATTTGTAAATAAGCTTTTGTTGAGTTGTGGAGCTAAAAGCTTCACCAAGACACTAATCAAGGAGTTGCTGAGTGCAGACAGCAACCGACATCGGCAGTACGACCGACGTCGGTCAGGCAGGGACTAGGGATCAGCCGACATCGGTCAGTAGTAGACTGACAGCAACCGACGTCGGTCACCTGTGCATGTGCATGCTTTTGCATGTGTTTCTAGAATGCATTTCCAGAATTGGACTCATCTAATTTAAGAGGTCTGAGAGTGTTTGCATGTTGAAGGCTAATTTAAGTCTTGAGTCTGTGTTTCTAATTATTGTAATTAGAAGTCTAATTATTGTAATTAGAAGTCTAATTATTGTATGCATGGGATCCTATTTAAGAGACCCATAGGCATGTATTGTAATTAAGAAGAAGGCAAGTAAAACATTGAAGCTAGAAAGCAAGGTCAAGGAGATCTGCAAGGTGTAAGGTCAAGAAGATCAGCTGAAGCTATCAAGGAGGGTTAACAACTCAGGTTGTTGAGTTAGTTGTGGTTGAGCAAGAGAGAGAGAGGGAAGAAGTCCTTGAGGTGTGGCAAGCCTTAGAGGTGGAGGAAGAAGTGGCATCTTCTTTATTGTATTTTCTTCTGAAGATTATTTAATACAAGATTGTGTATTGTCTCTCAAATTCTTTGCTATTTCAAGTTTCTAGTTACATAATCATTCTAGTATAATTCCGTGTTTAATTGCTTATAAGAAAAGTAATCAATTGTGCTTCCACGGGTTCCTAACAGCTTTCAAGTATGTATTTCAACACAACATATTTTACTATCACAATACCAAAGGTACCTTAATCCATTGTGTTATACAAGATGAGGTCCCTCCTCTTCTTGAATAAGCACATGGGGGCATTTATGGTGGTCATTATAGCAAACACACTATATCACACAAATTCTTATATATGAGTTACTTTTTGCCTACTCTAGAAAAGGATGCAATTAAATATGCTAAATAATTCACTCCTTGTTAGCTTCATGATGATCTTATCCATTTGACTCCTATTAAACTTCAAAATATCAAATATCCATGGCTATTTTCCATGTGAGGATTTGATCTCATTGGTAAACTTCTTCATTCCCAAGATGGGCATGTTTTTATCATCACTGCTATAGAATATTTTACCAAATGGGTAGAGGTCATGCCCCTCATTAACGTCACTAGTCCTACCATTTCCAAATTTATTCTTAACCAAATTATTTGCCACTTTGGTGTTCTCCATACCATTATTTTGATAATGGTATTAACTTTAAAAACAAACATGTTAAATAACTTTACAACAAATTCAAGATCAATCACAAGTTCTCCATGCCTTATCATTTGCAATATAATGGTCAAGCTAAGGCCACCAATAAAATTATTCAAAATATAATTCATGAAACCCACATGGATTGGCATATTCATCTTTACCCTATACTTTGGGCCTATTGGACTAGCATACGTACTACCACTATGGCAACTCCATTTTCTCTAGTCTATGGTTTTGAGTCAGTTTTACCTTTATAAGTTGAACTTCCCTCTCTTTGTATACCTCTTCATGGAATTATTCCTGATGAATAATTGTGTGAAACTCACCTTCACTCCCTTGATCTTCTTGATGAACATCATCTTTCTGCCTTACAACATAGCTACCAATAGAAGGCTCACATCGCCTGACAACATAACAAACATGTTAAAGTTCACACTTTTAATGTTGGCAATCTTGTCCTTAAATTAGATTACACCCATGACAAAGAAGGCAAATATGCCCAAAAATGGTGGGGCCCATATTTAGTTAAGGACATTCTTGCTCTATGCACTTATCACCTTCAAACCAATGAAGGCCATGTTTTCAAAGATCCCACTAATGTTAAATTCCTTAAAAGTTACGTTACTTAAACATTTACTTCTTGTCATGTTTTCTATCTATATCTATATCTATCTAACAATTTTTGTAGGTTACTTAATCATGGATCTCTCCCTCAGTTATAGTTTCCTTCCTTTCGTAAACCTTTAGTCCTCCCTTTTGGTCTTTTGGTTTCTTGATATACCATAGTTTTCTTTATCTTCTTGCATTTTTTCTTTATTTTCACACCCCTTGAGTTTTTATTTTTTGAGTTGCTTTGTAAGACCATGGATATAACCCAACATTTATCATAAAACCACCATGAGAGGACCCTTCCTAAACAAGTTAGTAAATAATTTCAAATATATGAAATAAACTATGAAAATTTGTAATTTATTAACTCAAATAAGTAGAATTGAATTATAATTGCTAAATTGTAGAATATTTGGCCTATTAAATGGGGAAACCTCTTTTGAGCAAGATTGATATAATAAATCCATGGATGCCTTCATTGGCCTCAACACTTACATTTATACTAAGTCTAATCTAAACAACTACTACTTCCCATGAATGTGGGATAAAATAAAATGCTCACAGGATGACTTATAAAGCATATGCACCCATATTAATTATTATACTAACAAAGTAAAGAGAAGGGGTAGAATAGATTCCTAACATCCCCTCCTTAGAAAAAGATTTATCCTCAAAGCTTTAGATGTGAGAATTGGTGTTGAATCTAAAATAGTGGTTCTCATGTGGCATCCTCTGGCTACATTTTGTGCCACTGAATTAAAACTTCTATGATGGAGTAGGAGTGAAGTTATCATGTGCACCTATCCAAGATTGCTTCCAACTTAAGAAAGATATATCCCTCACTATCAAGCCTTGATAAAATAGTCTAATCTCTTATATTTGTGCCAAAAACCTTTTTTAGTTAAGAGACATAAAATATTAGGTGTATTCAAAAAAAAGGTGGGAGCTCCAACTTATAAGTAACTGACCCAATATTCTAGAGAACCTTATAGGGTCCATAGAACTTGGGATCCTCTTATGATGCCCTTTGAGTTTTGGGGAGGATTACTTGTATGGCTATAGGTGAAGAAAAACCATATCACCAACTTAAAAAATGCACTCAAAATGGTGCTAATCAGCTTGTTATTTTATTCAATTTTGTGCCATATGAAGATTATCCTACAAGGTACTAAGGATCTGATCCCAAGTTTGGAGAATCATGTCAACTGCTTGAACTGATGAACTAGTACGGTTGTATAGAAGGAGCACTGGTAGTTCTTAACCATAGACTAATTCATATGGAGTCACTTTAATTGAGGTGTGGTAGGAGGTATTACACCACCATTTAGCAAAGGGAAGCCACTTTTCCCACTAATGTTGATATTCTAAGGTGAAGCAACGAAGAAAAGTTTCCAAGCATTTATTGATAATTTTAGTTTGGTCATCCATTTATGGATGATACCTAGAACTCATCTTTAGTTGGGTGCTAGTGCATCAAAGTAATTACGTCCAAAAATGGCTGGTGAAGGTTGCATCATGATCTAAGACAATGGATGAAACAATGCCATGAAGATGTAAAATTTGGTCTAAGAAAAATTGTGCGAATGTGGAGGTAATATAGGGGTGGTTGAGGGCATAAAAATGACTATATTTGGAGAGGAGATCAACCACAACCAAGATCATTATTTTCCCTCCAAATTTAGGGATCCCCTTAATAAAATCCATATAAATATCTATCCTAATCCTAGTAGGGATGGGAAAGGGTTTGAGAAACCCTGAGATGAGTATGGTTTCACCCTTATTGCATTGGTAGGTATCACATTCAGCCACCATCTATTGAATTACCTTTTTCATTCCCTTATAAAATAAGTTGCATCATGCCCATTTATAATTTTTGAGAAACCCTAAGTGTCCTAATAATGGAGAAGCATGTCTTTAATATAATACAACTTGCTGAAGATCTGTGTTCTGAGGAAGCACAGAACAACCCTTATATCATAGAGAAACACCATCCCAAAAATAATGTGGTATGGCAGAGAGGTTGGTGGAAAACTATTGAATGATTTGAGATAATGAGGAGTTATTCACATACCCATATTGTATAGTATCTAACTAATTCATAATAGGCATAAAAATAGCTGAAAGGGAAGCTTGGTCTACAAATGTGCAAGATAAAGCATCATCCACAATATTATCCTTACCCTTATTATAAGTGATCTCATAGTCATAACCCATGAGTTTGCTGACCCATTTTTGTTGTGATTGGGTAGAGATCCATTTTTCTAAGAAATATTTCAAATTCTAGTGATCAATTTTGATGCAAAACTGATTCCCTAGTAGGTATGGCTGCCACTTCTATACTACATGCAAAAATGGCCATCATTTCTTTGTCATTAGTAGAGAGTGATAAATTATTCTTAGAAAGGTATTTTCTGGTGAATTCAATGGGGAATCCTTTTTGGAGGAGAAAATCACAAAGTCCATTAATAAAATCATCACTCTTAATAGTGAAGGTCTTGGCAAAATCTAGCATAGCTAGAATAAGTGTAGTACACATAGCTTGTTTCAATTCTTCAAATGCACACTCAGCAACTTATGTCCATGTAAAAGCATGATTTTTTAACATATATATTAGTGGAGATACAATCTTCTTGTATTCGTTGACAAGCTTATGATAGTATCCAGTCAGTCTCAAAAAACCATAGAGGCTCTTAAGTGTCTGAGGATGAGGCCACTTTGTCATGGTAGGTATTTTTTTAGGATCCACCTGAACCCCTTGGAATAAAATAATATGCCTAAGATACTCCACTTCATCTTGTATAAAATCACATTTGGATTGTTTTTCACAAAGATGAAGGTCAGAGAGAAGTTATAATGTGAACTCCAGATGTTGGAAATGCTTAGACCATGTTTTATTATAGATGAGGATATCATTGAAGAAGATCAAAATGAATTTCCAAAGGTAGGGATTGAATATTTTATTCATAAATGCCTAAAATGTTGAAGGATCATTAGTGAGGCTAAAGGTCATGACCAAAAACACATAGTGGCCATCATGCATGTGAAAATCTATCTTAGGGATATCATCCTCATGAAGCTAGATCTGGTGATATCTAGAGCAGAAATCTAACTTAGAGAAAAAAATGAGCATCATGAAGCTCATCAAGAATCTCATCAATAATAGGGATTGAGAACTTATCCTTAATGGTGAGGTAATTAAGTGGATTAAATTCAATGCAGAGGCACTATGAACCATCTTTTTTTTGTACAAGGAGAATTGGGGAAGATTATGGGTTGATATTGGGGTGAATAATGCCTTACTTCAGTAAGTCTTGAAGGAGCATCTCAATCTCAATATTTTGATAAAATAGGTAGTAGTAGGGCTTGATGTTTGAAGGAATGATTCTAGGAAGGATTTAAATACAGTGGTCCTCTGGTTGTGAAGGTGGTAATCCCACTAGTTTAGTAAAGACACGTGCATACCTATGCAAAATGGTTTATAGATTAGAAGGAGGAGTGGAGACCATTGATGATTGTATTTGAATGGAATGCAGTTGGGCAATGATGCCATGTGAATTCTTATTTAAAATATTTTTCATGCAATGTGAATTTATGATACTGAGGGATCTTGATTTTAATCCTTTCAATGTGTGCTTTTGCTGATTAGCATCCAAAATTCAAAAAAATCCCATAATATGGGTCTAAGTGTACATAACCATTGGGATACCAAAACAACATCACATTGACCATAGGCAAGTAAAACATGTCAAAGTACAAGTTATAACATCCAATAGACATATGCACATTATAGCACTTCCCTTTGTAAGGTAATGTTCCCCCATTGGCAATCATGACTTCAAAGTTTGAGCATGTATAGATAAAATAATTAGCCTATTTGATGATTTGAGGGTCAATGAAGTTATGAGTCCTACTATAATCACTAAGTATTATGATAGGGAACTTCTTGAAGTAACCCCTGACTCACATGGTTTGTGGGGTGGTGACTCCTACTAAGACATGGAGAGATATCTCTAGATGGTCTTCCTGAGAAGCAAGTTCCACAATTGACAGAGCCTATTTTGGATCATCTGTTGTATCCTAAACATCTTCCCCATCTTCAATTTTGGGTAGAGATTCCACATCCAATAGGTAGAGCTTTTGTTTGACACATCGATATTCTTGAGTGAATTTTTCATCACAATTATAACATAATATTTTTTCTCTATGGGTTCATATCTCTACTTCAGTCAAATGCTTGATAAGAGTGATTATGGGGGCTAGCATTGTTTGAGATCATTGTGGAGTTATACTTTTGAATAGAGAAAAATTATATTTGAATCATTGATGATTTGTGATCTTGTCTTTGATAATTTAGCTAACCCTAGGGATTCCATCATCATGTTGGGCTAAAACATTTTGACCTTAGATCAAATTACATCCTTCAGTCCATTAATAAAGCAACTTCTAAAGAATTCATCAGATAATCCCTCTATGTGATTGGCCAATTTTTCAAATTATGTTTTATATTCTCTCATGGTTCCTATTTGGTGAAGTTTATGAGTACTCCCATGAAGTCATCAAAAGCACTAGGGCCAAATCGTTGCAAAATAAGGGTGCAAAAATTCATCTAATTTGGCTCATCATGACCTTTGGTATACTAACGATACCATTGAAGGGCTTCAAGTTCCAAGTAAAAGGATACAAGTGGAACCTTGTTCGCAGCAAAAGTATTATGCAAGGTAAAATATTATTTTTTCTGATAGATCCATCTAGTCAAATCTGTATCATGAAATTGAGTAAATCAAGCTTTAGCCCATGAAAATTACTTGAAGAAGAAAATTTGATGTCAAAAGAGAACTCTAAATGTCGTTTGATGTTGAAGGTAGTATGTTGAAGAATGAGGCCAAGAATTTTTTCATCAAGATATTTGATGTGTGTCTTGAGGGTGGTAATTTCATTCTCCATGTTTTTTGCTCCTGTTCGGGTTACTACCATGAACCAAATAAGATTTTTTTTTTGCAATGGGTAGGAAAACTAGAGTTAAGACACATTTAGTAAGGTAAGTTTTTTATTTGAGTGAATTCAAAAGGGGTAAAAGTACTTTTAATAAAAAAATTTATAGTGGGAGTATGATTGATGAAGGTGAGGTCAATTTCAGGAGTGAAAATGGAAAAACCCAAAAAAAAGGTAAATTGAGATTTGAGGGAATTAGAAGTGAAATTAAGATATGGGACCTAAAGGAAGAAAATATGGGGAATGAAATTTTACGTGTTCAGATAGAATATGAGGATTAATGGGGCTACAGATGGAGATATATGGAAAAATATACTATTTTTTTATTTGTCTTATGTCTATCTGTAAGTCTTTTGTGAATTTGTGGATAGTTTTCTAAAACTAATAAAATAGAGATTTCCTAGTTTATTTCTTCTATCAATTATCTAGTTGTAAGTCCTCTAATAGTCTATGGATACTCTGTTGATTGATTTTTTTGATAATATGATGGAAATATTTTAAATTGATAGAAATGGGCCCCAAGTTTCAATAGCTACCTAAGGGTTTAAATATATCACTCTAACCACCAATGTCATCTAAGCGAGAACCACTCTCCAAAAAAAAATTGGCCATGAATTTACCTCTCAATGACAACTCTTGGTTTTCCTCACGGATGGGAACTACTCAATCGGGAAAGAGCCATTGTCTATTTCACTAGCAGGTCCTCTCAATGGGCTAGCTACTTTGGGGTTCTTATGTTACTCCTCACAATGAGTTTTAGGGATTTCACCCAAGCACTTCCCATAGTTATGCAATCAAGTTTTTACCATGATCTGAAATAGATTATTGTGATACATAGAATGACTTTCTAAAAAATTATATAAATGGATTATGTAGTAGAATAGAGTAAAGAATTTCTAAAGGCAAAAAATTGTCCCTGGAAAGAGCTCTAGTACCAGATGAGAGGATCCTTCTTGAACAAGTTAGTAGATAATTACAAATACATGAAATAAACTATGAAAATTAGTAATATATTAACTCAAATAAATAGAACTAAATTACAATGGTTGAATTATAGAATCGCTAGCCTCTTCGAGGGGGAAACATCCTTTGAGCAATCTCAATACAATCAATTCATGGATGCCTTCATTGGCCTCAACACTTAATTTTATACTAAGTTTAATCTAAGCGACTACTACTTCCCATGAATGTGAGATAAAACAAAATGCTCATGGGACAACTTACAAAGCATATGTGTCCATAGTAATTATTATACTAAAAAAGTAAAGAGAAGGGGTAGCATGTGTTCCTCACAAACCATCTTTTATCTATTTCTCTCATTATTGTTCTTGCCAATTTTGTTTTGGCATCCTTTGGGTTTTTCTTTTGTGAGTTGGCATTCCTCACAAAATACCACTATTTCTTTAATTACCTCACCTTGCTTTTTCTCTTACTTATCAGCACCCTTATGGGTCTCTCTTTTATGCGTTATTTTGTAAGACCGTGGATAGGACCTGACCATCCTCATAAAATTACCATCCTTTTCATGTTCTTAAATCCTGATTCTCAACTTTAACTTTTGCTTCTCTTGCTAGATAAAATATATACAATAATATATGTTATCATGTTTTCCTCCATTTCCCTCTTTCTTATGATAAGGAATCACACTTTACTATTATTGTATCCCTCTTTACCCTTTGTCACATTTTTTTGCAATTTGAAGCAATTCAAATTTTTCCATGTGTCACTCCTCTTGAGTTCCCCTTCCTTTCATCTCTGCATTGGATAAAACAAGGTCAAAGTCAAGATAACACTTTTATTTCTCCTAGATTTACGAGACTCTTAGATCCCATGCTATTTGAAGTTTTTTGCTCTTAAAAACCTTATCCCAAGTATTCAAATGAAAGTCATATTTAACACCCATGTTTGGTTTTCCAAATTCATATGGAAGAGGAATAGAAAAATCTATCGAGAAAGTTAAAATCCAAATCATTTGAATCAAAGGGAAATGATATCTAAAAGGCAACATACAAATCTCAAAAGTCAAAATCACACCAAAATATGTTATTACAAGCACATCTCCTATCTCTAATTAAAGCTAAAATTCCACAGTTAGCTTCACATAGATCCAAATTCCTTTGGGGTGTGGTACCAAAAAATCTATGGTGCTACCTACTTTCTCATGTAAGTACCTAATCTTTGTAGTAGACCAAAACCTCTGTAAGGGGTCCTGAAGAGTGGGGAACACATTATGGGGAAGTAGGTCCATTTTATTTTTTATGCATATAGCCTTCATGGGATGATATATATACTCCATTTGTTGACCCAAGACTTGTGTGGCTAAGAGAAGTTCTTCATAGTCTTTAAGGTCAAAAGTCCCCCTATTTTGATAAACCAAATTTGAGTGTCGTGGCTTCAATAAAGAGTTCCTCTACCTTGGTTTTTCCTTCATTCTCCCCTCCACCCATTTCATTTCCACCCTTGATAGAAAAATTATGATTCCAAATCTCTTTCCCCTTTTTCTATAATTCATTATTCTTTATCTCTTAAAAACATGCTAGCATTACTTTGTTTTAGTTGTATCTATTCTTAAAGCAAATCAACATGTTTGAGAAACTATGGATTATTTTTCCTTTACACCATAATTTTACATTTCTAAACTCTCTTTACTTTCCTTTTACCATTTATCATGATTTTTTTTTCTTGTTATTATGAACACCTGAGTTTGTACCCCTTTTTCCATTGTTGAATATAGTTGGCTTGTTACTTCTCACTTAAGTGTGTTGGTTTTCCTTTTATGCATCCTTTTTCCATTTTTGAGTGAGATGTTGATTGTTATTACTCACTAATAAATGTTGTTTTACCATTTTGTTTAGTCTATTTCCATTTGTTTTTTATTACCATCCTATTTGACATGTATCCCTAGTTTGACTTGGTGAGTTTGCATTTCTAACTTAAGAATAGCTTGTTTGAGTTTTTCAATCTTTAATAGCCTTGGTTTTATGGTTACCTAATTTAATATTATTATTTGACTTGGTCATTTGGTCTAAAATAGCATCTATCACCCCAGGTTGCCAAATTTACCAAGTATGTCCCATCATCATAGCACCAGCTATCTTGGCTTTTCTTACATTTATTTGTTTTTGCTCTTTAGTTTTATATTCTTAGGTTTGTCAAAAGTAGTCTCTACACCATACACAATAAAAACTAAAAACACAAGATAACCATCCTATGATAAAGGTAAGTCAAGGTAAGAATTGAATTTACTTTTTAGTTATTTACTTTTTGGATTAGTTTCCCTTTCAGTCATTTACTTTTACTGATTTTATGATTTTAAAATATTACAACTTTTTTTTGGCATCAATGTTTTGTGTGTCCTTATGTTCTTTCTCAAAGCACCATCCCATGTTACACATTAGTGACACATGATGTGCTTCAAGTGGGGCATATGTATACAGATAATAATTTTAACTTTTATTAAATACTAACGCTTTGCATCTTGTAGGAACCCATCGAGGCTCAATATCTCTGAATGCATGCCCTAAGAGGTGCATTAGGAAAGGGGTAGGCAAACCTTTGGTGATTTGAAAGATGTATGTCCCTTACTGCCACATTATTACTAATCTAAATATATCCCAAAACCTTTACCTAAGCTAATTCTCTTCCCTTGAGGATTCCTCTAGTCTTTTCAGTTTTCATTCCTCCTTTCCTTGTCTTAAACTCCTTTTGGACCATCAATTATACTGGGTCGACCCCGTACAGCCAACATTCTCAAAATGATTTAAGGTAAGATCCACCTATATGTACAAGATCATTTTGGTCATTATTCATATTTACAATAAAGATTTATTATTCGTTTGTGTTTCTTCATAATCTACTCTTCCACCATTCTACTTGAGGATACTTAGCTTGAGTTTCTTATTTGGAGAATCTAATATTGTGGATAGGTCTCAGATGTTTTATCTTTACCAATTTATCCTTATGAACCATAAAAACCTCTTTCAAAGCCCCTTTGGCTAAAGGAGAGATTGAGTCTCGATAAGTTCACATTCAAGTAAGTATATTCTAACTTTATTCTCCTCTCTTTTAGTAGATAGAAGTAGCATACATGTTGGCTCGAATAATACTATCTTTCATATTTTATGTATTAGGGTGTTATTCATACTTACTTTAATTTAATTTGCTTATACATGTTTGTTTTATTGTTTCTAACCCCCACTTTTTTCACAAGCTTTGGTGTGCACTATATTAGATTTTACTTTCTTGTTTATTAGTATAGAGTGAATATTTTAAACCTTAGGACTCCATTAGGGTTATTGTGTGATTATTTTATACTGTAGGCATTGGAACCCTTCCTAGCATGATGTGTTGTGACAAGTGATACAAGTGATCCCCTAATTGGGTTTATCGGATCCCCATAGTGGTCATACTCTCGCTTAACAAGTGTATCCCAATCAAAAGTGTAGGTGTGATCTATCTTATCTTATTTAAGATTAATCCATAGACATGATGCATTTCTAATTGTATACACTCCTAACCATTGTAGTATTTATTTATGCTTAGGCATGGACTTAAATCAATTAATTTAATAACTCATTTCGAACAAAATTTGAAAAAAATCAACATCCTCCTCTTGTTAAGTTTAATAATGACATTTGTGGAAAACAATGGGCCCATTTTTTAGTTCTCAACAAGAGGGTTGTTAGACCAAATCTGTAAGTTTATATCCTTGACACTACAATGGGAAAGACCCTACAGATTCATCTCACAACGAGACAAAATGGCATATTCCATTGTAAATAATTGGTTTTGAATAGTGGAAATTTAGGTGAAGTGGTAGTGTAAAGCAGTATAGTAGCGCATGATGCCATTTTAGGAATTTCATCGGCCATGCTACTATTATTGTTTCATTAAATTATCCATCATAAATAAAGGATTTTTCCCTTTTATGTATTTTTTTTCAAGGGATGGTCACCATATGGATAAATATTATGTGATGTTAAGCCCATAAACCTGTCATCCTCCTCAAAACCTACAAACTAGTAAGATGATTATTATTAGTATTACTATTACTACTAACCCCTCTGGTGGCCATGAAAGGTGGATGATCTTTCGTATTTCAAAACCAATATTTATGAAGTAGTGAATCATAAGATGGCACTAATTGACCCACAAGTTTGATGCTAAAAATGCTTCTCCCATGATTTGAACAAGTGACTTGCTATAAACCAAATATATTTATATTAGATGAACATGCAGACAAATATTTAGATTGATGATGATGATGATGCCTAAGAAAAGAATACACCCCAAGTGGCCTTTTGTATTCATACAGTAATACCTACACTATATAATTATTGATAGATGTAGCTACTGTTGCCATTATCGTATCTTCCTGCAGTCACTTCTTCTGCTCCCATAATCTTAGATGTCAAGCCCTCTTTAAGGTTGCCTCTTCTACATTGCACATTTAATCTTTGCATTCTTCATTACCTTCACGTAATCTTTTTTATCATCATGTCCAGGGTTCAAACCACCCGAAGTAGCCTTTTCATCCAACAACATTAGCATTATTTCCATATCAAGTTTTGTTCTTTTCTTTAACTTAGCCCAAGAACAACACCACCACTATTCTTTTTATCTCAATTATTTCAACTCAAGCGAAACCACATTCCATTTCAATCAAGGATTTCAATAGACTTAGAAATCCCCTTTGTGCTTTCAATAGACTACAAATATGCATTTATCTTCAGGTTTGGCTATGACATATATATAATGTATATGTATTTGGGTCATGTTTATTTTTAGGAGTGTGAGCTACTTCATGTATGTTTCCTATGTTTAACAATTATATCATGAAAGCAAATTTATTTAATTCTGTCATGAGTTTCATTATACGTTGGCCAGCACATATTTGTTTTTACGTTATTATGAATTGATGGGAAGGGTAGAGGGAGACCCACATTTATTTGGTTAGTATAATTTATGATTGGTTTTGGGGGATATATTTGGGAATTAAATGATAGGGTTAAAATCCTCAAAAGGGGTGACAAATGACAACATTTACTATCACTTTGACAAGTCATGGATGGTCTCTTTCATCATTCCAATTGGTTTTTGTGGGTTGTTTTGGTAGAATATTCATGACCACATTTGGTTTTTATTTATTGATCTAATCAATCTCCCATTATTCTTTAATTAGGATACATTAGAATTTTAGTAGATTTAGTTTTGGCTGAAAATATTTATTCTTATTTTTTAAAAATATATTTTAGAATTAAAATTTTGCTAATTGTTATGATTGTTAATTCTTGTTACATAGATTTACATAATTTATATGTTTATTTATTCTAGAATTTAAATATTTAATAAATTTATCTTAGTAGTGTTTTTGATAAGCAAACTGTTAATGGGGAAGTTGGTGTTGGGTCAGCCAAAAAAGAGTCAACAAGTATTGTGTGAACAACCCAACAATTTTAGGGTCATTATCATTCATATGATTTATATATTATATAAGATACTTTATATATATATATATATATATATATATATATATATATATATATATATATATATATATATATATATATATATATATTTTGATACATACTTGATATAATTGTAAAATAAAAATATATATGTCCTATGGGTTTCTTTGCACCTTCGGGGAAAATTCTAGTTTAATATGTGGTGAAGTACCTAAAGATAGTTATTTGTCTTGAAAATTTAATTATATTATGTGAGGGCACTCATCACTCATCTATAATCATAAGTAGCATACATTATCTCTCCATATTTGGAGGAATTTTTCTTCCTTAGGTCCTTATTCATAGCATATCTCATAACATTTTAAAACCATGCTCTATGTGCATGCCATATTCTAATAAGTTGTATGTAGTCGAATATATGCCTAGACGACCCAAAACTCCCAAATTTATTTAACTAAATGTAGGTTTTTACAAAAACAATAAGGAATGTTAAACCATATATTAATTTATAATATTGCTTCAAGTTTAGCTACAAAATCACTGGTCATAAACATGTTCACCTTCCATTCTAGTCAACATCGATGACCTTGGTTATATATGTCTTGAAACCATTTTTGGTTATCAAAGCATGTTGTATGGTGTAATCACCCATGCCATTGTCACACCACTCTTCTTATCTAACAAAACTGGACTTTACAATTGATATTAAAATTCATGAAAATAAAATGAATATATTATAAATACAAAGTCTATATAAAATTGGATATTTAAGATGATATCAAAAATATGAAATGAAACTATATATATGAAAGGAAACTATAAATTGAACTAAAAATTACCCCATACTTAGTGGTATTGAAATTTTATTCCATAGAAATAGCATTAGTGTGGGAGTATTTCACCATCATGTCTAACATTTATTTAATCTAAATACACATGTAGAATGGGGTGGCTCCCTTATTGCTAAGCATAGTGTAACAAAAAGAACAATAGTTATCATCTTCATGCCATATTTTTGTGTTGGAAGGTATTTATTATGTTTTCTACACCTTCGTCTTTCTCATTTTACTATTAAAAATTCAAACATCCTTTCTCGATAGTAGGTTGTCTCTCTCACTCAAAAAGCCACCAAAAATCTCACTCAAGTAGTTGATGTCACATATGGTATTCACAAGCACGTCCATTTTCAAAAATGTATCTGTTGGGTGAATATTTTGTCACTCAGCTAACTGATAGGCAAAATAGTTTTGTTCACCACAGCATAGGGATATTAGTCGGTTAGATGTGCAGGTTTACCACATCAAAAGGGGACTAATCTCTCCTCTCATCAAGGGGAGGTTCCCTATTAAATATGAGGAGCTATATACTATAAATATAAGTAGAAAGTAAGACACAGGGGTAGGATAAACCATCCATCTCTCTTTTTTTAGAGATGATGTTCATAGATCAAGGGAGAAATCTTAGTAGTAATGACAGAAAGCACTCCTCTTCTTTCAGAAGTACAATTCAGCAAACAACAAGAATCTTTCTGGTAGTAATTGTAATAGGGCGCAGTAACACAACAAGATGAATTGTAGCACAAAGTCTCCACCTCAACTACCAAAGAGTGAGATACGAAGGACAATGAGGGCACAAAGTCATCGCAAGGTCCTTTACATAGAAATAGAATATGAAGAATAATGAGGGCACAAAGTCATCCCAAGATCCTTTACACAAGAATAGAAAGACCAACACACTAAAGGCAATTGTGGGGGCACAAAGTCTCTCCACAATTGACCTCAGGACACCTTCCTGACTACTTTCACTAATTCTGCTTATTTAAGTAAAGGATAGAAAATGTATTAAGGAAATAGACATAAGAACAATTTCCACAACAACCAAGTTATTATAGCACAAAGTTTGAAAAGTCACTTGCTTTCCTATTCTAATAACAAAATATGAGCAACAATCTGAGCTCAAAATCTCAGTAATGCCTTTCAATTTAGGCAGAGTTTAGTTTCTAATAACAAAAAGATCTCCCTAAAACAATAAGAGAGAGTCTAATATATAGCTCTCCAAGAAAGACTTGGGAGCAGTAACACATCATGTTGTATTCAATACATTTTAAATTCTGTCAAGAAGATATGCTGGAATCGGGCGTAGTTGCCCATTTGCTTTTCTCAATGCAGAGAAATGAGTTATGCCATTGAATGTTTGTGTTCTCCAATGTCCACCTAGTGGACTGCTTCACCTTCTAGAAACATATCCCATGCATGGTTATTTTTGGTCTTTCTTCATCGTTCCTCCTTTCCTAGCTGTGTTTTGTCTTTTTCTCAGCTCTTGAGCTATCTCTTTGGCTGGTCACTGAACTTTACAATTGACATGTGGCACATTCCACTGTGAAATAGACTAGGACACTCAGCAGTATCTGTTGGACTATGAGAGACATTTAGGAGAAGCTTATAAACTTGTAAGAAACTTGAAACACGGATGCAAACACTTGTCGCACTCCATTGAGTTATAATGGGACATGTGGCAGCTTCTGCTTTGAAATAGGTAGGGACACATGGCAGCTTCCACCTTGAAATAGGTAGGGACACATGGCAACTTCTAATTTGAAATAGGTGAGGACACTTGGTAGCTTTTGCTTGTCTATAGAAGCTTTAGAAACATTTTTGAAAGTCCTACAGAAAAGGACACATGGTAGTCTCCACTGAGCTTTGGCTATAAAATAGAAACATTTGGGACTCATTTTAGATTCACCCAGATGCTAACACTTGGTAGCTTCCATTTTGCTTTAGATGCCTTCAGAAAGTCCTCAGGACTCATATTAGTTTCCTATAGAAGATGACATGTGGCAGTCTCTGTTGTGCTCTAGCTGCCTTTAGAAAGTCCTACAAAAGATGACATGTGGCAGCTTCCACTACTTTTTAGAGAAAGATATTAAAACCTTCCACCATTACCACTTGGCACCTTCCATGCACACTGAGAGAAACTTAAGAGATTCACCCAGATGCAGACATGTGTCATTCTCTGCTTGCTTTAGCAATAAAACCTGAGGCTCACCATGGTCCTTACTCAATAGCTGCAGATGTTGACATTTAGAGGCTTCTATTGTGCTTTAGTAGGTACACATGGTAACTTCCATAGCTTCTTAGAAACAAATTACAAACTTTCCATTGTTTCCACTTGGTACTTTCCATGGGACTCAAAGAGAAGCTTATTGAAAGAAGCTTAGAAACTTTGAAGAAACTTGAAACTTAGATGTTGACACTTGTCACATTCTACTGAGTCACAATAGGACACATGGCACAGTCTGCTTACTTTTAGTAATCACATGAACAATGACACTTGGAGCATTCCACTTAATTTTAGCCATTCGCCTAAGGCCCACCACAATCCTTATTCAATATAGTGAAATGAAAGGAAGGAACTACAGATATTGACACCTGGAGGCTTTTGACAAGCTTTAGTAGGGACACGTGGCATCTTCCACTACTATTAGAAACAAAGTATAATGGGGCTCAGTAGATGACACTTGGTAGCATCTACTGGACTCTAAGAGAAACTTGGGATGAACCTGAATTTTATGTCTATGGGGACGTCACTGGTTGCTTAGTGCTTAGACTAGCCTCAACAAGCGTTTAAGTGTTTGGAACTTATTCCTTGGTTGAATCTATAGAACCTATTATTCCCTTAGCTAAAAAAGCTTAAATAGTGAAGAATTTGAATGCTCAGAATAATTTTCAAGAAAGGAAGAGATAATTTTGGTTCTGCAAGACCAAAATAGCTCATATGTTGTCCCAAAACTTAGTGACATTTTTTGGGTACAACAGCTAGCTCCAGTTGGGGAACTTCCATCAATTGTAAAGAGAATTGAATGGAGTAGAATCCAAAATCTCTCTAGTGCCTTGAAGTGTGTCATTGGGCTATGGAGTCATGTTACCCAAAGAAAAAGGCTCTAAAAATGAAAAATGAACAACACAAAGCAGAAATAGAGACTTTACAAACATACATATATACAAGTGAACTTATATGGTACTTCAAGAATTGAAGTACTTCAAATGCTTCCCCTTGAGAGGTAGTGAAAATAGTGCCCTATCCTGATAAACTAGCAAGAAGCCATTTTCTCCCCAGGACCGGTGATGGCTGAATGGAACTCTCCACCAAGAAACCAATTTTATGTGTCTTCCCTTTGGTTTTCTCCTCTTGCCCCACAGCAAGACTTGAATTTTAATCTGAAAACCATGAATCTTTGCTCTTTTGGAAAAGAGTTCATTTTTTTGATTTTGATGTGCAACAGCATGGTCCATTACCATAATTGGTTGCTCTTTTGGTTTAGTCTAGCACATGATTTGATTGTTCCCATTCAACACCTAACAATGATTGGTACTATCAGGCATACTTGGTGTTGTTCCATCTAAACCAATTCCTAGATTTCCACCTAGAGGATTTTCATCTACTAAAACATGAATGTCTTCAATAGACAAAAAATAATTACCCCTACCTGAAGACTCAAATAAAATTTGAGATTCAGGTGCTGATGTCTGAGTGACAACATAATTTGCTTCCTTCTCAAGAAGCAACCTCTGCATAACACCTTTCACAAGGATCCTTGCCTCAGACAGGTCCATGCTCAATTCTCCTACAACATCCTTGTAGAATTTTTTCCCAAAAAGGATGCCATATAATGCTGGGATGTCTGCCACTAGGACATTCATCTTGATTCACTTGTCTGGAAATGCGACAAATGCAAATTGGGCATCTTTAATTTTCCCCAGTAGTGGCACTTATTTATTCTCCATGGAGAAACATCTCCCAAATGTCTTGATCAATGTGAGACCAAGATATTCTACCACTTTAGCAGGCATGACATTATCTGAAGCTCCATAATCAATGATACAATTATTTAGCTGATGTCCATTTATCAGCAGGGAGACATAGAAAGGTTCAGTCCTTCCAAGATCAGCAAGAGGAGTAATGACAAGGTTATTCTAGGTGGATGTGCTCTTGGGGGGAATAGGAGTTACTTTCAGAATATCTTGTCTTGCAGGGATGGTTTGGTTCTTGACACATTGAACCAATTTGTCCAATTGATTGGGGTTGGACTACAGGAATTCAAATTGAGACATTTGAATTTTGGTCTTCTTGACATGATCAATTATGTCAAATGGTTGAATTGGACTAGGCACAGAGGAAGGCAATTCAACTTTCTAGGTTTTAGAAGGGGTGGGAAGACTGGTTTGTGAATTTGAAGTAGAAGGGATAGGGATGTTTGATGTACTTACCTTCTTTGCAATCACCGAGTCCTTTGACTAGAAAGGTAGAGTGGTTCCCTGCTTGGAAATTGATATTGTTGGTTGAGGTTTCTCCTCTGTCTTCTCTTTATCAGCTTGTTGAGTTGATTGATTCTTGGACCGAGTGAACATAGCATATGATCCCTCATCTACTATCCCTTCACTTCTGGGTTCATCTTGGTAATTTAGGAAACTAATGACAAAGTTGATAGCTGATTCTTCTTGGTTTGCTGCAAAGAGATTAGCATCACTTTCTTTATTAAACTCAAGTTGGAAAGAGAAATCATATTATGTTTCCAAATATCTAACTGATGAGTTGACTGGGGGTGCTTCAATGGCAAGTTTCCCCTATGGGGGAGGAAGATGATTTAGCTACCCTTTATTCCTGGCAATATTGCCTTGGTATGACTGATTGGGTAATGTCCTCCTTGGTGTATCTCTGTATGAAGGATTAGACATACCTTGGGCTACTCATCTTTTCAAGGCTAGCAGTTCATTTGCTAGCTTTTGCACCATTTGATCAGTGGTGCCTATAAATGAATTATCAGAGGATGAAGAAGATTTACCTCTATTAGGATCTCTCCTTATCTTTCCTACCAAGATAAGGTCATCTTCCACCTCAGTGGCCAAGTCTTGAGTAGCTTCAAGGTCTATGTGGCCACCACGTCTCAATAGAAAACTCACTTTAGGCAGTTGTGAGTTGATGAAGAAGCATTTGAGGTTTTCAAGTGTTGGCTGAGCAATTGCAAGAATTTAGTTCCTCAGCGTGTCAAACTTTGATATGAAATCCCTCATAGGCTCATGAGGCTCCTTCTTCATCTGTGTGAGTTGAGCCAATAAGGCATATGCATCTTCTACAGGCTTGAACCTAGCTTCAAATTTATCTTTGAGTGTGTCCCAATCAGTCACTGACCTAGCCCATAGATGGTAGAACCAATCTGTAGCAGCACCTTGTAGTGTCTCCATGAATAGCCTGACTACTACGTCCTCAAATTCCACTCCTATCACACCACAAGCTATGTTGAAAGCTGTAATGTGTTCATCAGGATGAACTCTTCCATCACCAAAGAATTTGGTGAAATTCTTTTTTGAGCTACGTGGAAGTTCATGTAGAGGTGGAGTAAGATTTAGTGGGCCAAAAGAGTTACCCCAGGAGCCTTGAACTACCATGATTGGATAATGAAAAAGGGGGATAATGAATCTAGGTGGTGTATGTATAGGCAAAGCCATACTACTAGATAGAAAAAAAAGCTCTGCCTTGTGTTGGTGACCTAGTATGGGTAGTAAGAACACTCCTAGATCGTTGAACTTGAAGTTAGGGAGGGAACAAGTCAAAATTTCCTTATTACACCAACTCAAAGATAGGGTCAACAACACCTTGAACTTTTTGGCTTCTTGTATAGTGTGGAGCTGATAGATTGTAAAATAAAAATGGAAAAGAACTGGCCCTACTTTAGATTGAAGCTTGAGGCTTCAAACTGCTTGTTCTTCCCAAGTGGCTCTAGTTTTATAGACTAGATAATATAATGGAGATGGAGGAAGATGGTAAGACTATAATGATAATAGCTAAGACATAGAATGGAGTCACCAAAGTCTATAATGGATAAGGATAGGGACTACTTCAATCTAAAACTTGAGGCTTCAGACTACACGTTCATCCCTAGCAGAGTCACCAAAAACTATTGGGTGAATATTTTGTCACTCAGCTAACTGATGAGAAAAATAGTTCTATTCACCACAATATAAGGAGATTGGTCAGCTAGATGTGTAGGTTTACTACATCAACAGGGGACAAATCACTCCTCTCGTTAAGGGGAGGTTCCCTATTAAATATAAAGGAGCTATATACTATAAATATAAGTAGAAAGTATGACACAGGGGTAAGATAAACCATCCATCTCTCTTTTTTTAGAGATGATGTTTAGGATCAAGGGAGAAATCTTAGTAGTAATGATATAAAGCACTCCTCTTCTTTCAAAAATACTATTCAGCAAACAACAAGAATCTTCCTGGTAGTAATTATAATAGGTAACCAAGGGCATAGTAACCAGTAGACTGAGATGTAGCACAAAGTCTCCACCTCGACTGCCCAAGAGTGAGATATGAAGGAAAATGAGGGCACAAAGTCATCGCAAGGTCCTTTACACAGAAATAGAATATGAAGGATAATGAGGGCACAAAGTCATCCTAAGATCCTTTACACAGGATTAGAAAAGACAAACACACTAAAGGCAATTTTGGGGGCACAAAGTCTCTCCATAATTCACCTCAAGACACCTTCCTGACTACTTTCACTAATTCTACTTATTTAATTAAAGGGACAAAAAATGTATTAAGAAAATAGACATAAGAACAATTCCCCCAACAACCAAGTTATTACAGCGTAAAGTCTAAAAAGTCACTTGCTTTCTTATTCTAATAACAAAATATGATCAACAATCTGAGCTCAAAGTCTCAGTAATGCCTTTCAATTTGGGCAGAGTTTAGTTTCTGATAACCAAAAGATCTCCCTAAAATAATAAGAGAGAGTCCAATATATAGCTCTCCAAGAAAGACTTGGGAGCAATAACACATCATGTTGCATTCAATACATTTTAAATTTTGTCAAGAAGATATGCTGGAATCAAGTGTAGTTGCCCATTTGCTTTTCTCAATGTAGAGAAATGGGTCACACCATTGAATGTTTGTGTTCTCCAATGTCCACCCGGTGGACTGCTTCTCCTTCTAGAAACACCATGCATGGATATTTTTGGTCTTTCTTCATCGTTCCTCCTTTTCTGGCTGTTGAATCAGGTCCTTGGTTTAATCACTTCTCTGCTCTTTGGTCACTTTCAATTGATCTTAACAATTGACATGTGGCACATTCTGCTTCAAAATAGATTAGGACACTTGGTAACATCCATAGGACTCTGAGAAATGCTTAGGAGAAGCTTAGAAACTTTATAATAAACTTGAAACATGGATGCAGACACTTGCCGTGCTATGCTGAGTTGTAATGGGACACATGGCAACTTTTGCTTAACTTTGAGAAGCAAAATATAATGTGTCTTGGTAGATGACACCTGACAGCTTCTGCTTGACTTATAGCAACTCACCTAGGGCTCACCGCAGTCCTTACGAAACCAAGAAGTAGAAGGAAGAAACTTTAGACATTGACATTTGTCAGTTTCCATTGAGCTTTGCAAGGGACACATGGCATGTTCCACTGCTCTTAGAAAAATATATTGAAACCTTTCACAGTTGCCACTTGTCACCCTCCACATAACTCTGAGAGAAGCTTATTGAAAGAAGCCTTGCAGCTTATAAGAAACTTAAAATGTGGATGCAGACACTTGTCATGCTCTATTGAGCCTTTAGAAATAATATAGAAACATTAGGACTCATTTGGACTCATGAAAATGATGACATGTGGCGTGTTTCACTTGAGTTTAGCCACTCACTCAGGACTCACCATAGTCCTTACTCAATAGCTACAGATGTCGACACTTGGTGGCTTCTGCCAAGTTTTACCAGGGACACATGGCAACATTCGTTGCTTCTAGAAAACAAACTATCAAGTGTCTTAGCAGATGACACTTGGTAGCTTCTTCTTGACTTTGAGACTTAGACAAAACCCGTGTAAAATGAAAAACTCGTGCATTGAACCTTGGAACTGTTGAACCCTTTAATGCACTAAAATAATCCAGAAATTGCCTGAGTGCTAAAAACTTGCTCCTTGGAGAGAATTTACTCGTTAAAGTCACTGAACCTGTTGAAACATCTAATTTCAATCTTGAAGAGTCAGTAGTTTTGAATTGGCAGAGTCCGTAGAAACTAAGTCCATAGATTTGAGTCTGCAGAGTCCATAGAAAATTGAAAAAGCTTAGAAAATGAGGAATTTGAAAGCTCAAAACAAATTTTGAAAAGGGGAGAGACAATTTTGGTCTTACAGGACCAAAATAGTTCACATGTTATCCCAAAAATGAGTGACATTTTTGGGGAACAACATTATCCATCCTTGAAACAAGTTGATTTGAGATTTAAGGGGCATGCTTGGTTCTACAATCTTTAGAGGGGTCTTCTATTACATAACAAAGAACACCTTTTGTATTTTGATATGATTGGTGTTGGTTATGAATGCAACATCAAGTTTGTATTATTACACATTTACAATAAAATTAAATAAGTAACCTTCATTTTGAAAATAGTCGCTCATTCTTTGTGGGGAAGGATATGCTTACTAATATCTTGAGCACCATAAGAGCACTAAAAAATAAAATGCAAAATGAGATGATTGAGTTTACACTTAACATTCAAATGATCATATTGCATGAAATAAGATACTAAGGCTTTAAACATTTCATTTTTTTTCATATATCAAAATATTTTGGCCTTCCCCATTGATTATTTCCTTTTATTGAATAAAAACATGATGGGTAAATTGGGATTTGTCTATTCTACAAACACAAATTCATGGAGTTGGTTTAAGGGCATCGTTGTCACCAAATCTATCATTCCTTTATTACTTTTTAAATCACTCAATTTTATTTTTTTATGTGATAAAATTTGTTTATCAAAGATATCTTAAACTAAAAATTTAATTTGATGTTGTTTCATTTATTTTCTCTCACCATACTTAGTACTCCCCTACTCAAATTGTAATGATCAAATACATAACAAACATGTAATTATGAGATAATTTAAGTTTCTATGAATTTATTTAAGAGAATGTGAAGTGGGTTAAAGTGTTGAGAGATAATTCAATCCATATAATCATCATGTTTAAAATAACTAATATGTAAATGAAACACTATTTATAAATTATGATTTTTAAAAATATAAATAATTACTATAATTTTTTAAAATAATAAAAAAATTGCAACAAATAAAAAATTCTCAAATGTGCACAAATAATTTTTTTTATAAATTAATTATAAAAGGAAATGAGTGTAAAGACTAAAATATGGTATTATACACATAGAAAAGTCAGTATTAACTTACTTTGACTTTACATGACTTGTGCATACACATATGGCTTTTACACATCCTTCTCCCACATCTACATACTTTTCATTGGTCTGACCTTCTCGATTTGATTTTAGTCACCTACAAGAATTCCATAATTTGTACCTAATCTATGTATTAGCTTACTCAGATAATCTCCAAATCATTAGATCAATATTCATACATATCAGAAGAGTCAGTTAGACTCAGACACTTATGGAATTTTTTATGCATACAACTCTGATGAACTTGTTCTTGCACCAAGAAATGGTCATTTTCACAATTAAAATTATCTTCATGGGTTGGCTCCTACATTTCACATGTTGTTGGCATGAGAAATTACCCAAAGATTGCCATATAAATACACAATAGTTATAACTTATTCCCTATCCATCACTCATAAAAGATACATCTATACACTTTTGCACATTCAAAGGGAATACCCTATAATTTCAAATTCAGCCATCAGTCACAAAGAGTAAGTCCTAGCCAAAGTTTGAGATACACAAGCTAATATAAACTGCTTATTTTCTAAGTGTCAAAAGCTAGATCATAGGTTGAATTCATTAAAGGATCACTATTGCACACATACACATAAGAGGGATAATTGCATGCAGTTTCACTTCCCTCTTCAGAGTATTGAATGTGTAGGCACCTCTTAGCTATTTATTAGAGAGTGGTTGGGGTTAGATTAGCCCTCCATTCTTCCCCTTTTGCATGCATAAACCTAGTGTTTAAAGTGAACATAGGGTTTCAAAAATAAGGAGATAAGTTTCTAGATATTGCATACATAGTGAGCCTTTGATATCACACACAAAGATGAATTATAAGTAGGCATTGTATTCATAGATGAATCCAACATAGGTCATATGCTAACATTTATTGATAGCATCTAAAGACTAAAAATTCATCCAAGTTCATCTAGAGACCCGTTTCTTGATCCAAGGGACTCTTGATTTAGTTTTTTACCATTTTATGTCGCTTGTGTTTAGTCTTAGACTTGCACATAACACCAAACACACTATCTTAATCCCTTAGTATTTTCCATAATTAGTAAGTGAAATTGTTTAATCATATTCTTCCTTTTACATTCATATTCATAAATCATTTTTATATTTTATTCAATCTAAATCAATCCTTAGTTTTATATTTATTTAGGTTAAATAATCAAAATAAGGTAAAATGTCCATGATTTCAAAAGGAAGTTTCTTGAGATGGACATTCTTTGTCTGTAAGAAGTCAAGGTGCAAAAAATTTTATTGACAGCTATCAGTAATTCCATATGGAATGAAAATATCATTCTTCAAAGTAATCATGATGCAGGACATGGATGTGTTATCACCTTCATTTTTCCAAGGTGGTGGCCGTACTTAGCGCAATATAGCATGGACCCCACCAATCAATTAGTATGGGCTCTTTTTAGCACTAAATCCCACTCTTTTGGCTTTATTAATATTTATTCTTTGAATTATGCTTTGAGCATACCCATTTAAGGTGATGGATAGTAGATGATCTCCTTAAATCCCACTGGGTATTATGTGCTAACTTTAATATGGTAACATCTCCTGAGGACAAAGTGGGCCACTTGCCTATGAGGTGGGTAGCTGGCAAAAAGGAGGTGCGGTTTTACATGTGCACTAAATGGGGCCTTTATGACCCAAATTTAACCTATCAGCCTATAGATAGATTTTGGTACACCTAGAGTAATTTCAAGGATGGCCCCACCCAAATTCTAAAGCATCTAGATAGGGCAATGATGTCCACCCAAATGTACTTCTCTTTTGATAATGATTTTTCCCTTATGGTGTATGTGTTATCAGATTTTGGGCTTTTCGACCACTCCCCTATTTAGTTCAGATTAACATGGTAGCGTATGAAATCTAAAGTCCAAAAAACTCAATTCTTCCTAGATGCCTCTTTGCCTAAACATGGGCCCATAGTGGTGCACATTAGGAGTGTTTGGAATTTATATCCACTTCCTTACAAGAATATGATTAGATTATTTGGTGGGATGACATGATTAGAAGGACCTCTCACTTTTTATAAATCTATGGCCTCCAAATTTATAAAATTTAGAGACACTCTTACACTACTACTACCTCAGAGCTAAGCCACATGGATTTAGCCCTAGAAAAGGATCCCTTCGATGAGATATTTTAGGTTAGAGTTTCCTCCTTATGGCACTACATTCATATTATAGACAATTACAATGCCCAAGGAGCCCAAGTCAAAGCCAAGATTTATTGGCTTAAAATAGGGGATAACGCTTCAAAGGAGTTATTCCAAATGCTATGAGCCAAGAACTCAAAGGAGAAAATTCAAGTCATCTTTAAGTTTATAAATAGTCTCATAGAGACCCCATAGATTATGTAAGTTTTTGGCTACCACTATCAACAAGTTTTCAAAGCTCAAGAAACCTCAAGTGAGCATGAAATTACCCTTTAGTAATGCCTTGTAGTGGTTCTATGTAAATTCACTCCTGCCTAGTGGGTATCTTGTAATAGGCTCCTCATTGTTGATGATTTTCATGAGGCAGTGTCTCTCATGGCTAATAACAAAGCTCCTAGCATTGATGGCTTCTCCTATGAATTATATAAAACCCTATGGGACCTTATGGGTAGTGACTTCCATTAGCTTTATCAAAAATCATTTTGCATGCATTCGTTGGGTAAGAATATAAACAAAGGAAATATTAAATTCATACCTAAGCAGGGATATCCTGAGTTGATCTATAACTAGTAACCCATCACCCTCATGAATGTCTCTTACAAAATCATTGCCAAGGTTCTAGTGATCTGACTGCATAATATGATGCCTCTCATTGTGCATCTAGAATAAATGGGTTTCATTAGAATCTATTATATTTTAGATAACATCATTTTCATCTAGGAAGGGATGGATTGGGCTAGATGATCTAAGCAACAAGCTATGTTCATCAAAATTGACTTTGAAAAAGTTTATGATTGCATTAAATGGCCATTCATACTAGCCATGCTTCAAGCATTGGGTTTTGTGCCCATATTCATCCAAACTATCTAGATGTTTTTTATAGACACCTCAGTTGTCCTCTCCATTAATAGAGTCACCTATGAGTAGTTTAGCTTGTTTATCTCCATTCGACAAGGGTACCCACTAGATCTCACCTTGTATGTGCTTGTAGCTAAGGTTTTTATATATCTTCTTATTAATGCCCAAGCTAAGGGCCTTGTTAAGTGTATTTATCTTCCTCTTGATGCCATGAATCTATAAGAAGATATGCAATTGCTTAGTGGTCACTTTTTGGATGACTCCTTCCTTACTCTAATTGAGGATGAATCTAATGTGGACAATGCCTTGTAGTGTCTCGACACCTTCTACCTAGATTTTGGCTCTAGCATCTAATGCTAAAAACCTCATTTCTACCAACAATCTTACCTCCCTTCACTAGCGTGGGATGCTAAATTATATTGGAAGTGGATTCAACATGATGAAATATTTAAATTTCTTGGCATCCCCTTTGCTTTTAATGCCTCAACACCCTTGTTGTGTAAATATGTTGTTGATAGAGTTACCAGGTGACTAAGTCTCTTTCATTAGTAGGAAAGTTTTAAATCTGTTCAAAAATTCTTGTGACCACCCATGTGTACTACTTGTCATGTTGGGTGCCTCTTAAAAAATCTTACCAAAAGTTAGAAAATTTGCTTAGAGATTTCCTTTGGGCCACTTCCTCCCAAGGTAAAAGATTATATAGGGTGGCCTAGGAATATTGATGCCTCACACATGATGATGGAGGGATGGGGCTTATTGACATAGTCCAACAAGGAATTGCCTTATGTACCAAATGGATTGTGTAAGCCATTGAGCACCAAGAATCTTGGAAGGTGTTGTTCAGACACTGTATCTCTTCAGGCTTGCCTAAGGGCAAGAAAGCTTAGAAAGGGCTCAGATTCCCCAACTTGCTTTTCATCCAGTCTCTCATCTAAATCATAGGTTAATTTGTGGCCAAAAGCATCTGGAAAGCCTGGGAAAAAAATAAGTTGTAGCTTCTTTGGAATGGTTCTAAATTCCATAATGGACTATCTATTAATACCCACTCTCTTTGGTGGTCTCCCATTTTCCATCTCAATGAAGTGCCCCTAGTTGAATTCCCTTGGATCAATACTCTCAATATTTTTTGAAGAGGAATTCATACTATCCAGGATATCTACTACAGGCAATCTCGCTCTTGGCTATCCTGAGAGGAGGTGAAAGCCAAATATTGGTTAGCCAATGTAGACCAAAAATCCTTCTAAAAGATTTTCAATGTTTTGCCACCTTCCATGCTCCATAAAATTATGGTCCACTCCACTCAGTCATGGTGGAAGGACTTGAAGTGGTATGTAGAGACCCCTTTTCATAATTACACTCCTTAGCTTGGTTATGGATGGCTCACCCCCCATTTGCCCATGGTGGACAAGCTTAATGCCCATTAGGGGCTTTACTCATCTATTACTACATCGAGAATTCAATTTAACATTGTCAGGGGGGCTTGTGTAGAGCCTAAATTTGCTCATTTTGCTTGGTGTATACTACACCAAGGCTTACCCTTTGGTAGAAGACTCATCTAGCTAGGTGTCCACCTTCATGTTTTCCCTTATTGTGGCCACCTAGAGATGCTTCCTCATCTCTTCTTTTACTATTTTAAAGCTCAAAGGGTCTAAAATTGGATCCATGATCTCTTCAGGCCTTTCTAGCCCAATTTTTTTCTTTGGCAGCACATCCTTTTTGGAAATAAACCCATGATGCCCTTCAAATACACACAAGTCTGGCATACTTTCAAATTGTAAATTCTCTTCTATATTTGGAAAGAAAGAAATAATTTTGTGTTTAACAATACTCTTATTGATTGTAATGTTTTTACTTTAAACAAGTCCTCTATCATCTCCAATATTCTTTTATATATTCAAGTCTAATCTAATAAAGTGGTTATGGAGCTTGGGCATCTTCAAGATCTCCTCTCCCACTAGGGAGATGCTCCTTGTGCAATGTCTTTAGTTCCACCATCTCTACCTAGGGATCATAGACTAGAGGATAGATTGGCTATATTACCTCATGGTGGGCATCACCATAGCCATTCCTGATGCCTCTCTCACAACAATACCCCATACCAATGGATGACCCCTCCTGGGCAGTAATGAGGGTGGTAGTCATTGCCTCCTTCCCCCATTGGGAAAGATGGTTTGGACTCTCTTACTCTTCCTCTACACTCAGATGCTTAGGGTGCTGATATGACATGTTGGAAAAGATCCCCAAGCTTTATTTGGCCATTTTTCCCACTTAGACATAGGAAGAAGATGATGAAAGGGACACTACTCAAGTTACTGGCTTAGAGCCTATTCCAAATGGAAATGACTTTCCAAGCTTAGGCTAGGATCCTGATTATATGGATCCTCCACCTTCTAACCTTGCTCTTATTTCTTAGTGTTATCTTTTATTAAGTGACTTATTCTTAGGCTTTGCCTAGTTAGTAATACTTTTATTTCTAGCTCATAGGCTTTGCCTAGTATGACTATGTGGCATGATGTCATATAGCCTATATTTTTTATGAATTATTTTTATATTTTTGTTCATTTAATATATGGATATATTTTATCAAAAAAAAAGGTAAAACATATTGGTAAACCTTTATATGTCTAGAACATAACAAAGCCTTAGGTTTTGTTTAGGTTTCCATCCTTTTATCTATGGTTTCATATTTCTATATTTAATTCTATTTTTTAAACCTATATTTTATTTCCCCATACATTAAGGCAATAATTTTTTTTCTTCTTGTCCCTAGATTTTTGCATATTATCATGATTTTATTCTATGTCATCTAGGAAGTCTAGTTCACTTGTAGCTCTAAGGTGAAGTGTTAGATTAAGTGTGCACATATTGATCTTAGTCAAATTCCTTTAGTTCCATCTAAAATGGATAAAATAAATGAGATGAATGTTCCTTCTTATTCCTCTTCTTTTGATACAAATATTGTTAATGAATACATATAAAAAAAAGATCATGTTGTAATAATGAAATTCCTGATTTAAAATATGTAAATCACGATAATCATGAATATCAAGATATAATCCATTTTGATGACCTTACTAGGGTAGACCTTATATAAGTCAAAGAATTGTCAAATTTTATAAATCGAATCCATCAAAATCCTTGTGAATTGGATAAGGTTTAAAAATCAATCCTAGAAGCTAAAGCTACAAAAAAAGCTAAGCTTGTTACATCTAAAGAACAAAAACATTACCTTTTCAGTGTTACTAATATACCTTTTGGAGATACTAATATTCCTATGTATACACCTTTGGGTACACATGTGATGCTCAACCAAGGTGTGGGGGAAACAAAAAATCTCCATAAAAATACTATGCCTATTCCTACATAGCTAACCAATACACATCATACAATGGCTACTCATGTTATAACATCATCCTCACCTATTTCACAATCCCTTGAGCATATTATTATAGCTTTGCAAGCTAACGTGTTGCATTTATATTAAGGTGCTTATAGACTAAGTCATTTGACTAAATCTCATTCATTACTTCATAATCCATTAGCTATGAATATTTTAGTGTATCCCTTACCTATGGGTTTTGTAACTCCTGAATTTACATTATATGATAGTAAAGGTGATCTAGAACAACACCTAATAACCTTTCACACAACATGTTTGGATTATGCATCCAATGATAAATTTTTGACTAAGTTATTTCCATGGAGACTTAAGGACTATGGTTTACATTGGTCCTTTAACCTTCCATTCTAATTGATCCATGCATTTAATCCTTTGGTAGATTAGTTCCTAGCACATTTTTTAATTAATATCATTGATATATTATCTTATGCTAAAATTATAAAACTCAAGCAAGGATCCAATGAACTAATAAATGACTACCATGCTTTCTAAGATATAAACCCTTATGATAGTCAAAGAGTTGCAAAATATATTCAAGCAAAGTTTGTTTACTTCTCTCCATGAGTCCATTATATTCAAAAAATTCACAAGGTATTATGAGTTATGCCATAAAATTAGACATTGAGAAGTTAATATTATTGCTTTGACCAAGTTTAAATATGTGCCTAATTCAACAACTATTTCAACTAAAATTTTTCAAAAGCAAACCAAGTTACAAAGTCAAAAAAAGTGATATTAGGCAAAAACAATAGTTTATGTAGTATCACAAATTACTAATTAGTATATCCTATCTACTCCATAAATGAGGTATTTCTCATGATTACCTCAACTTCCTCATAAATTATTACATAATCTATTGAGTGTAACCTTATATCATTCCCTCCCCCACAATAAGTTGATACATGAGTATGCCTAATCTTAAGGGATATGATAGTGCATATTGTGACTATCATCGATATGTGAGACATTATATGACTAAATGGTTTAAGCTAAGGCATAAGATACATGTGTGAACTAGGAATTTAACTCAAGAGAGGTGTTAGTATCTTGTTAGTGATAAAATAAAATCAAATTGAAAAACAAACACACTAGTTAACATACATCTCTAGGCCTAGTTACTTGGTTGAGCTTAGTTAACAATACTAAAATGGAAACACAACTAAATTATGTAAGAGAAAAAATCTTTCACTCCCTGAAATTCTCTAAATTAGCTTGTAGTAGTGGCTTTCTCGACTTGTGCTCATGAAATCTTCATCAAAGGAGGCTTGGATATCTCCTCTTCTTATTGGCACCTTGTGGATTTAGCTTGGTTTGGATTGGCTCAACAATTTGGCATTATAACACTAAATGCAATGGATTTTTGAATTATTTATGCATTATAACTTTTCATTATCCATGCTTCTATTTTCATGTGGTAAGGTCTCCTATTTATATATTTTTACAAATGGGTAGAATCAACCTAAACCATCCATCTCAGAATTAAGATGTGTGGCTAAAGATTAATCTAATTTTGAAATTAAAATTCATAAATAGGCTCATCAATATTTGGGATAGAGGATCAATTAAAAGGCATGGAGGGCATTGATGAGGCATGGGAGGCATAAATCCTCATATTTGTGGCATTTATGGCCTAGGGATGTCTTCCCAAGAAATGATGTCACTTGATGATGCAGATATTCAATATTCATTTCTAAAAATAAGTATTCAAAAAGTTTCCATGGAATTCTTAATTAGGCTCCAATTTGGTTTAATTAGCAAAAATTACTCAAATTAATCAGAATGCCTTGTTATTGATCCAAAATTTGATTGGATTAGAATTGGAAGTTAATGTCAGATGTGTTAGATCCATTATCCCATTTAGGATGTTAACAACACAAAATAACAAAGGCACACATCTTGTGTAAGAGATTTGATAGAAAAGAGCAATCTAGAGTACCTAAGTGCAAAATTGGAATTTTGACTTGAAATGATTTGATCAAAGTTAGTTGGCCTATAAATTTCACTACCCTATTTAAGTATACCCTAGCCAAAAATGGCACCGGACTATATCAGATTCAAATATTGTAATGTGCTTTAGTATTTTTAAGCCAAATAGTGCACTTTAGTAAGAATTGGTTAAAATCCATATTAGAGGTTATCAATGCCCATATTTAAGTGTCTACAGTTTGCCCCTAATTGGGAATGTGTTTCAAGCTATAAGCATAGTAACATATTCTCAAAGAATGAAAAGATCATGTATGCCTATAACTACAATGATGATAAACTAATTGTCTGATACCCCTTGAGAGAATGGTTGGCACAAGTAGGTTGGTAAATGGTCCCTCAAAAATAAATGAAATGAGGGGACCAAAGAAAGGAAAGATGATGGGCTGAAAACACAATGATTTTGAAAAAGTAGTCAAAATCACTAAGAATACAAGTGGGATAGTGTACAATGGTTTGTCCAAAGGTGGTTATAAGCATTATATCATGATAGTGGTAACATTGTATGATAACGCAATGATTTACCCAAAGGTGGTTATAATCATTGAGAAGATGGAGCTACTCCAGTTAAGATAGACAAACAAGATAATAACATGCCCTTGTATGAGAAAAAAAGTAAAATGGTGACAACACAATGATTTGCTCAAAGGTGGTTATAATCATTGAGAAATGCAGGTGGGATGGTGTGCAATGATTTGCCCATAGGTAGTTATAATCATTAGACCCCAATTATGGAAAACATGATTGGTCGGTTTATTGATGATGGTAACTTAACACAAAGGGTAATGATGAATTGGAACAACCTATTAGTAGGGAGATTTTCATCTAAACTAATAAAGGTTGAAATTATTTCATGGTTAATTAATCTATTTGGGATATGACTGGAATTGAATCGGTATGTGGGTGCCGAAGAGATGCCAATGTTGCCATTACCGAATAGACTTCTTGAAGCTAAGGTTTATTTTAGCACATGTTGGTCAGCATCATGGTATAAAATTATGAGGACTTGGCCAAAATATGCATAAGAATTGACTCCCATAATCCAATACTCAATATAAAATAATGCACCAATAATAGAAACCATGATGACAATGTAAACATATGAATATGGATGGATTTAAGTGTAAGTGTGGGAAAGGAATCACCCAATGAACACACATAAACCAAATCAAGTCAACATTGCTAAAAGCAAACAAACAGGTAGACAAATAAATAAAATAAGTAGAAATAAACAAACAAACAACATAATAGAAACCATACAAACATTGCCCCTAGAAAATAGCTGACAACTTATCAAATGAACAAAATAGTCGAATAAAAAAAAAAGAAGGGGATTGTCTAAGATATCTCCAGATGCACTAGGTAAGTGGGCGCTACCTACATAGTTCCATGGACATAATATCTAATAAAAACTTCATGCCAAATGTAGTTCTCCTAAAGAATGGGAAGAAAATGATAATTGATGAAAATAAATAGAATGGATGTGATAGAAGAATAGGAATAGTCTTACAAAATAGCAACTGCATGAGAGTAAAAGGTCAAAAAGGATGGGGAAACTAAGAAACAAGTGATTTTTTTGCAACTTAGTAAGGGTTCCCAAAATCCTTAAGGTAAATAAGTGGTCAGTGTTTTTATTCTTTTCTACTAGTTTTACAAATGTTTTTAGAATTTTTGAAGTATCTCAACTCGATCAAGAATGATGAGACACTAAATAGTTCAAGCTCACAAAATGGTGAGAACATTCAAACTTAGGTTGCTCACAAAATGGCAAGAGCATTCAAACTTAGGTTGCTCATAAAATGGTGAGAGCATTTAAACTTAAGATGCCCATAAAATAGGTAGACCATTTAAACTTAGGTTGCTCACAAAATGGAAAGAGCATTTTGAAAAGGGTCACTAAGCTAACCTCAACAAGTATCAAGCATTGCCTACATAATCCTAGAGTAGGACCTCAAGTCACTATATTTTCACTCGTATAGTAGAGGAACTTGACTAGCATAGCATCAATTCAAACAAAATAGGCATAGTTGGTAAGAGGCATATTATGGCATAGGACATGGCAAGTTAGGATGTCAAGGTTCAATAAACAAATTTTGCCCCTAGTTTACCCATAGGTGCTTATAACTAAGACATAATGGCATAGATCAATGATCCTAATTTGCCCAAAGGTGGTTATAATTAGTAGCAAGACCGATGATAAGAAAATAATAAAAAATGAAGGATGCAACTACCAAAACTTCTATCATACTACTCAAAAATATGATCTTTGTTTGAAGTACTTAAAAATAACTGAGAAAAATAATTGGATTCCTTGGTGTTGAAAAGGTACAACCAATGGCAAAACCAAGGTCAAATGGGCTAGGTAAATAAGATTTAGAACATGCTTGGTCAATATAATGAAATGGTAAAGCAGATGTAATGGGCTAAGAGGAATGACAATCATGATACTCATACAAAAAAGAAAAGGGACAAAATGGTACAACTAAAATGGTCCTTACAAATAATACACCCTAGTGCTCAAGCATATTATTGCTTAAGGTGAATAATATTCATTGGCTTAAGAAGTTCATCTCCATCTAGTGTGGTGAGCCTATATGCTCCTAATCCACAAGCTCTAGTAATGATGAAAGGCCCTATCCAGTTTCATTTGAATTTACCTTTATGTTTCTTCTCAGTTGTGGTATTCTTTTGGTTTCTTTAAGAACAAGATCACCAAGTTTAAATATTCTATACTTGACACATTGATTTTAGTGGCCTTTGAGTCAATTCTAATATGCCTAAAGATTGTTGAGTGCAACTATGCATTTTTCATCAAGCAAGTCTAGTTATTGTAGGCGGGCTTCTTGATAGTCATGATCATCTAGGGCATGCTTGAAAGATATGCGCAGTGAAGGTAATTTGACCTCAATGGGAAGGATAGCTTCATTACCATAAACAAGTGAGTATGGAATGGCTCCTATGGGAGTATGGTGATTGGTATGATATTCCCAAAGGGCATAGAATATCTGAAGGTGCTAATCATGACTGGCATCATTGACAATATTTTTAAGAATATTGACAATGGTTTTGTTCTATGCTTTAGCCTAGCCATTAACTTGAGGGTAATATGCTGGAAAAAAATGTTGAGTGATTTTATATTCGATACATAGATTTTTGACATCCTTATTCTTGAATGATCCTCCATTATCAGATATAATGTTAGAAGGGATACCATAGTGGAAAATGAGATGGTTGAAGATGAATTTGGAAATTTGCTTTCCAATCATGTAAGTGAGAGGTATAGCTTCAACCCACTTAGTGAAATATTTAGTGGTAGTAAGGATATGTTTATGGTTGTTAGATGAAGTGGTTTTTATCTTCCCAATGAGGATGAGTCCCCATATATAAAATGGCCATGGTGTCAACATTAGTTTGAGTTTGGGTTGGGGCATGAATCAGATTAGTATGTTGTTAACATTTGTCACACTTCTTTACATATGCAATTGCATCTGCGTCCATCATGGGCCAATAATAACCAATATATAAGAGCTTTTTGGATAAGATTGCCTTGCTAAAATGAGCACCACATACCACTTCATGACTTCTCTTAAATCTAATGTAGACTCTACCAAAGTTAAACAATGAAGAAGAGTTCCATCAAAACTATAGTGGTAAAGGGTGGATCCAAGTAGAGTATAATGAGTGGAATGATGAATAAAGGCTTTGGTTTATTTTTGAGATAGGGTAGGTGGTATAACTTGGTCATGAAGGTAGTTGTAAAGGTCTAAGTACCAAATATAATTAGAACCAATAATATCACAAATCATTGCAATGGTTGAAGGTTCATGAGTTGGTGCTAAGAAATTCTCAATAAGGAATTGAAATTCTCTTTCTTTATTTATTGAATCAGAGAGTTGATAGTAGCCATGGCATCTATAGTTATATTACTAGCCCTTGGTATATGCTCAAATTGGATATTTGTAATTTATTGTTTTAGGGTATAGACCATAGCCTTATATGGAACCAACTTGTCATCTTTGGTTTGTAAATGGTATGCGACCTAATTGATGATTAATTGAGAATCACCATAAACTTGGAGATGAGATATGTTCCAGTGTACTACTTATCAAATTCATATGACAAGTGCCTCATACTCAGCTATGTTATTTATACAAGGAAAATTGATTATGAATTATTTAGGGATTAGATCCCCCTATGGTGTAATAAATAAGAGGCATGCCCCTGATCCATGTGCATTAAATGAGCCATCAAAATATAGATTCTAATGCTACTCCTTAAGAGGTGGGTCAATGAAACTCATTATGGATTCATCAAAAAATTGAAATGTGAGTGGCTTTGTGTCTGTAAGGGGTGCTTTAGTAAGTTGATTTGTAAGGACATGTCCCTTGATTACCTTCTAATTGACATAATCTATGTCAAACTCACTAAGAAGCATGATCTATTTGGCCATTATGCCTTGTAAAGTTGTTTTAGATAGTATATACTTGAGTGGATCTACTTTTGAAATGACCATGGTCCTATTTTTCAACATGTAATGGTGTAGTTTTTGAGCTATAAAGACCATGGCTAGATAATCTTTTTCGATTAGTGCATAGTTGTGTTCATATGTGACCAAGGTACAGCTTAAGTCATATATTGCATGCTCATTTCCATTGTTATCATGTTGATCCAAAAGTGCCCCCAAGGCATTGTCTATAGCTGATAGATACAACAAGAAAGGCTTTCTTTGCATAGGAGGTAACAAAATAGGTGGATTAGCTAGATAGTCCTTGAGTTGTTGAAAAAATGTTTGGCAATGATCATCCCAATGAAATTCAACTCCCTTCTTCAAAATATGTGTAAATGGATGTCACTTATCTGCTAACTAAGAGATGAAGCATTGGATTGACTAGATCTTTCCCTACAAAATATGGAGTTACTTCAAATTGGTTGGTGGTGGCGTCTTGGTTATAACATGGACTTTGGCTAGATCAACTTCAATGCCTCTATGAGACACAATGAATCCAAGTAATTTACTTGAGGTTACTCCAAACACACATTTATTTAGATTGATTTTGGCTTTTCACTCCCATAGTCTTTCAAATATCCTACGTAGCACTGTTGGATGGTCGGTTTTGGTCTTGGATTTTCCTAATATGTCATCAACAATATCATGCATCATATCATGGAATATGATGGTAATGGCCCTTTGATATGTAGGTCTATAATTCTTAAGACTAAATGGCATTACTTAATAACAAAATGTTCCCCATGGAGTGGTGAATGTTGTTTTATGTTGGTCTTCTAGTGTTATTATGATCTGTTTATATCTTGAAAAACCATCCATGAGTGAAAGCATATCAAAACCTGTTATGAAGTCAAAAATCATATCAATATTAGGCAATGTAAAGTCATCCTTAGGGAAAGGTTTGTTGATGTCTCAAAAATTAGTACAGATTCTAATTCCTTCAAGCTTTTTGCTAATAGGTACAACATTAGATATCCATTCTGAGTAGTCAATGGATCAGATACATCCTACTTTTAAGATTTTTTCCAATTCTTTCTTTACTAAGATAGAAATGTGAGGATGCATCTTATGCATCTTTTATTTCGCTAATTTGGCATTAGGATTGACCACAAGGTGGTGTAGAACCAAGGCATGGTCCAATGCTAGCATGTTAGATAAGCCCATGCAAAGATATCTATAAACTCTCTTAGCAGAGCCGTAAAGACTTCACATTCCTTCTTAATAAGAGACATGCCTAGTTTTATCCATTTTAGGTCTGATGGAGTCCTGATGTTTACCTTTATTGTATTTTTAACTAGAAGGGCCAAACCATCTTTTAAGATAGTAGGCAAAGACTTGAACTATTGGACTATATCAAGGTCCTTTGCTAGGACTTGCTTTTCAGCTTCTCTTATGCATGATGAATCTGAGTCCCCTAATGGGAGATTGCCATGTGATAAAAATAGTCAAAAATTCCTAAAGAATTCAATCAAACACTTGTTGTTACTTAAAACTAAACACAGATCTATAGGCAAGTTCATTATTGGTGGTCAACTGATCTAAATTCAAATAAGAATGAACACCCCCATCTAATGGTGCCTGAAACAGGTTTTCACTACTAGATTGGCCTTTATCTTTACTTTTTCCTTGGTCAAAAAGTCCCTCAAATATTTTTTCACTTTGGGACCTCAATGTTTTATTTATTTGATTTTGGCTAAGGGTGTTCACCTGCTCTCTAAAATAGGCTTCAGGATCTAATGTGATTGAGAATCCTAATTTATGATCTCCCAATGAAATGTTGTCTCTAATGCCTAAAAAATCACAAAATGCCTCATCATTCTGAAACTCATCAACTAGTAAATTGGATTCTTGTTGGTCGCAATTTATCAGTTAGGGATAGTATAATGGAAATGGGTTATTATGAATGATTGGCATAAGGGTATAAATGGAATGAGATGTAAACAAGTTGGTTTCAATTAGGTCATCAAAGATGAGGCTATGATGGGACTCTACTTCACTATCAGCATCATCATCACTAGTCATTGGTGATGGAACTTGAATAAGATATGTGGGGTCACCCCCAAGTGGTTTAAATCCAAGTCCATAGGGTCTTTTATACTTGGTCATAGAAATTGGCTCCAGCATTCTTTGTTGGTTTGGTCCAAGGTCTCATCCTTCATAGTCTTGACTCTCTATGATCCTAATGGGAATAGGATATTTTACATTTTTATAATAATCAACTTGGTTGTCATTGTACAATCATGATTCATCCCCTTCAAGAGGGTTTGGTTCTAGGCTAGATGCTAGTACAAACATGTTAGGTTCCTTATCTTTATTCTTTTATCACCAATGCATGCCATCCAAAGGTCTTTGGATTCTAAGGAAGATTGGAAATATGGAAGGTATCATGGGTCACATATTCCCCTAGGCCATTGTCTGAAATGGTGAAATGATTAGAAGCTTCAGGAGGTGACATGTGGGAAAGAGAATCCAAGATATTAAGATCTATGTAATTATCCTATGGAGGATCAATAAGTATGGCCTTTATTTTATCCTTTTTGTAACTTGGATTCATATTGTATTAGTAATTGTAGCTTTGAAACTTAGCCTTGAGGTGCTTGTAGTGCTCATATGGGTGCAAATCTCTTACAATATTTACTTCCATCCTTGAGTGAGAGAACCTGATACATTGGTACAGCATTGATGGGACTGCATGAATCTCATGTAACCAAGGCCTTCCCAAAAGCATATTATATGATAACTCAAGATCAAGCACATGACAAAGGGTATCATAGGTTAAAGGCCCACTAATAATTGGTAAGATAATCGTGCCTTATGATTCTCTCTCCTGATTATCATAGGCTTTGATAGTTATCATTTTTGGATGGAGATATCCATTATGTATCCAAGAAGCTTGATAAGCTTTAGAGACACTATGTTGAGGCCTCATCCATTGTCTATAAGGACACATTTCACTTTATGTCACTTTATGTAAACTTCTATGTACAATAGATTACTATGGAGTGGGCCAAGGGAAGACATATCGCTTTGGTTGAATGTGACTTGTTAGGTTGGAGCTAGGTGTCCAACCAAAGCTTGAAATTTGTCAAGGGATATGTTATTGATAATAGTGGCTTGGGTTAAAAACTCATTCAAAATGTTCTTATGGATTATTGAAATTCACAACAAATCTGAAATAGAGATTTATGTTGGTGTCTTCAATAATTATTCCATAATATCAAAATTCTTGCCTTGGTCAATAGTGAATGGTTTATTTTGAGGTTGAATGATTGGTTAGATAACATGCAAAATGGTAGATGGTTGTGGGCTTGGGATAGTAATTTTTAACCTTCAAGTTGTGATTATATAACCAAGATTAAATGTTGAACCATGATTTCTAACAAATGTTGGGAATGGTGTGGAACCATATAGGATAAGTATCGATTATCAATGCACTTGTATGTGGTCACATGACAAGGGTAAGTTATTTGGATAAGGTCAAAAAGTGGAAGTCTTGATTTGCTAATTCACCTATGTCCTAGGTCAAAGAAGGATTATCCATGTAATTTGGTTGAGTGGTATTGTTTAGCAATGGTCTAGATTGGTTAGTTCTTGATCTAGGATTGATGGAAATGGTATTAATGCTACCCCTTGTAATATGACCTACAGCCCTGTTGTAGTCATGTGCAATTACATGGTAGGTTTGTTGGTTGTTATCATTCTGACCTTAGTTTTGTCCATTGTTCTGACATTATGGGTTCTACTATTGATTCTATTGATTCAACTAATTTGGCCTTTGATTTTGATACTTTTAATTTTATTATTGCACTAGCCAATGTTGTTTTTATTGTGGTTGCTAATTGTTATGTTGCTATTGAGTGTTATGTTGGGGAAAGAGGTTTTAATAAATCCCAAGAGTTTTATTTGAGGTGAAAGAACCATTATCCAATGTCATTTCCCCATTCTCCAATACATTCTCAATCAAATGCTTGATTTGCACACATCTTCATAAATTATGTCTGTTAACCCAATGATATTCATAGAATTCATTTTCATGGTACCAATCAAGATAAGGAATACCTTATAGATAATGCTTTAGTATATTCCAACTAATCAGATTAGCAGTGACAAGTTTACAAAATCTAGACTCAATAGGCTCTCCTAAGTCACTAAAGACATGACACGTAGGCATAGTTCTCCTTGGAGGAGGGTTTTGTAATGGTAAATGTTATGGTATTTGTTGTGTAGGTCTTGGTTGTTGTACTTGCAGCATTGGTTGAAGAGTTTGTTGGGTAGGAGTGAGATAAAAAGGTGGTGTAGATGATATTTGCACTATTTGGACATGATGTGACTTAGTTACTCTATTACCCATAACATTCCTATTATGATTGAATTGTTTTGGTCTATCTTGGTTATTGGCCTATGCTAGTTATGATGCTTGTGCTTGGATTGGATGTTGGTTTTATCCATTTCTCTAATTGGTACCTTTATTATAATTATTTAAATTAAGCTTGATGATCCCTTTATTAATAAGGGTTCACTCAATCAACAAGCTTTTGTTGATGATCTCCTTGAAAGTATGTGCACATTGTAGTTACAGATGATAAGCTATCTCACTATGCAATTTTTTAGTAAACATAGTGGCTAATTATTTATCTAGTAAACTATGAGTGAATTAGTGTACAAGGGCTCTCTATCATTGTAGATAACTTGCAAAACTCTCACCAACTTTTTGTTTTACTTGTGTCAAGTCAACTAATGAAATCTCATGTTTGAGATTATAGGAAAAGTACTACACAAACTTATCAAAAAGATCATCAAAAAATTTTACTGAATTCTTGGGTAACTTTAATAACCACTCCAAGGCTTGTCCATCCAAGCTCCTTAGAAACAACAACAAAAGGTATATATTTTTATATGCCATTGGTTGACATGTAACAAAGAACTCAGTTAAATGGGACAGAGGGTCACCTTTCCTTTTATATTTGTCAAATTTTGGTGGTTCTTACCTTGGAGGAAATGGTATCTTCAATTACTCCATGTTGAATGGATAAAAACACATGTCATCTAACTTGAACTTTTTATTTTGTTTCCTAGCTTGAATGGCAACAATTGCATCCTTCATCCATTGTAATTCTTAGGTTAGGAAATTGGAAAGAACATTGGTTTGAGGGAGAACAATGGTTTGGGTAGATGGTTGGAGGTCATAACTGGGATACTTTGACCAGGGTATGATGGAAATACCTATTGGGGTATGTTGGTTTGGTTGGGAAATGGACCAGGAGTATGCATATGCAAATTAGGATGTACTTGAAATTGGACATTTGGTTGTGTGATATTCTGGTTTGGGTTGGCTATGAAGGTTTGACTTAAAGGATTTGTGGTTGGGATGGAAGGATATAACTATATGATGCCTGTTATGGATAAAAAGGGACATGCTATCAACTAATCAAACCTTACCATTGAGTGGGAACTTGTGAACCAAGACCCTATCTCTAAACTTGTGGCACATTTTGAACAAATTATTGCCTAGTAAGTACTTGAGAAACATAAGAGCCTCCTTGTTGTATGAATCCTTATTGGGAAGTGAGTGCATGTTGAAGATTCAACATCTATCACTGACCAATATTTACACATTATTGGCTAGTCATTGTTTGGTTTTAGATTGGTACACTACTCTATGATTGAAGAGGTATGTTTGTCACTACCTAATGAGGTGGAACTTTAGTTGCCCCTATTGAGGTATATTCAGCCTTTATTACATTGGTATACTAGATTGTGCCTATTGTCATGGAATGCTACTTGTCACTTGTTGAGGAGTAGGATTCATCACATTATATTATTGAGGTGTGACGTTGGTTATTGGCTGACTACCTAAGCCTATTGGTTGCACACTTGATGAAGCAGTTGGTTGAGGTTGGGATGTAGAAACTCCTACTCCCTGATTTTGAGAACCACTTATGGTATTAATTATAGGCACATGTTGTTGACTAGTTGTTTATGCATTAGTACCACTTTGATTTGGATTGGATGTTGCTTGCACATTGTCCACTATATTTTTCTCATTATTCTATGTAGAAGTAGAAGACACTTCTTCAATAATGGGCATATGCAGCAAGTTGTCTACCAAAGTGTTTTGCATGAATGGGTCTAAACTCTAATTATCTTGACCAATTACCTCTATCAAAACTCTTATTGAATAAACTAAGTCAATAAGAGCTTTGCTCACCATGGTCATCTGATTTAAATTGCATGCTAGATTCAAGTAGGTTTGATATGCCATCTGCATTTGGTTAAAGTGGTCTTCCATGAGGTTTTCTCCTCTATTAGGCATATTAGGGTCTTGATATGTTGTTTGGACTATATATAAAGGATTGTTAGAAGAATCCCAATGATCATAAATTATGTTGTGGGGCATTCTTACTAGGCTTGGTAAATTCTCATGGGGGAAGTCTGCTAGAAACTTGGCCCATACCTCTATGGCTCAAACCAAAATCTCATCTTTGTTCTCCAACAAATGATGCTTAAATAAAAATGGATCATATGTGGAAGGTGGATTAGTAGAGCATAACTATTGAAGAACTAGTTCATTAGTTATGGTTATTATAGTTAGGCATTGTGTGGTTTATTCTTGGTCTTGCTTTGAATAAGGTGGTGTATTAACTAAATAGTTAGTCAATGGATCTTGGCTTTGTGCCCCTAATTGAGTATTATAAGAGGGATAAGGATCCATCTCATAAGCAATATTTTATGTGTAAGGGTCTTGCACCATTTTCTCCTATACAACCACATTATTAATCCACAGATTGTACATGAGTCCACTACGAGTGGAGGAATAAATATTGTGATCCATAGTTAATACTTTACAATAGAAATGGAAGAGAGTTCTAAAAACTCTAAAAGGAGAATGTCTAAAATATGATGTTAAAACTTGGTCTAGATTCATCAAAAGGATCAAAAGATTTATGCAAATATTTGTGAAAACACAAGCTACCATTAAGTGTCCAACATTACATGTCTTACACAAAAAGATTAAGTAAATGAACAAAAAATCAAAATACCAAACACTAAGGTCAAAGTGTTTCAAATCAGTCTAATCTAGGAAATTAAAAGTCGCTAAGTCTTTTGGCCAAAACATGATGTCAAAATCTAGACTCAAACAAGGCATGCACTAGGACTTTGGCCAAATGATGTCAAAAGATAGAGTTTAAAATAGATGAAATTTTTAATCTAATGGACTTAAAACACTTCTAACAAACACTAGGCATTTGATTCTTGCACATGGACTTAATCAAATAGGTATAAGGAATGAAACAAAAGGCACTTTAGAGATAGTTTGTTTTCTCACAAATAATGGTATAAAACTTGGTTCTTTTAACAAATAAGCTAGACAAAAGTGAACAGCATATTTGTGCTAGAAAAAGGTTCACAAAGGTACACTCAGATCGGCTTGAAAATGCATAAACAAATTTTAACTCTATGCAAGAGGGTCTATGAAATAATATCTGAAATGTTTTGGGTAGCATAACAGTGCTAGACTACTCAAAAGATGTAACAAAATGCTTGTTTCAAAAACTTTATAAGGCAAAGATAGTTTCACACAAATTTGATAGCATAACACTACATTTCTTGACTCAAAATGTTGTAGTGTATAGACTCAAAGTGCAAGTGTTTAGCACAAAATGACTTAAGTCTATTGAGTGGTGATAATGATCACGAGTCTTAAACGGCCTTCAACCCAAATTGGAAATTGAACCTAAGTTCCCTCAAGTTTAGTACAAGTAGCAAATCCACTTAGCACATCAACCCTATGAACTTATGAAGGTGTAATTTTGAATTTAGATTATAAATGAAGGACTTAAACAAACTTTGGCAAAGGTCTAGACTTAATTGGGTAGCATAACTGCACCAAAGTGGATGATATGACTCTAAGTTTTGATGAACTTTGAACAAGGTAAACTGATGATTCACACAGGTAGCATAACACCTCTTTGTTCAAAGAAAAATGAGTACTATGTGCTTTTGGTTAAGTTTTTCTGTTAACACCAAGTTTTTAACTCCAAACAAAACTTTAATCTAGGATAAAACCAACTAATTAATCACTCTTAGATCCTAAACTGACAAGGTTGCTTGGTATTGTTGGAATACATAAATATATGTCATTTAAGAATTTTTTAAGTGTTCATCCAAAAGTAAATGTGCATTATATAGTAGGTTTTTTACAACCCCCCTTCTCTCAAATGACAGTATTGTGACATAGACCTTGAGGTGCACCTTACACCAATAATACTTCCATGGCAAGTGAGGATTTGTCTAAGATCTACAAGTTTTTTGAATGTTTCTAGGGGAATCAATTGCACAATGACTTTCACATAAAATGATTCAAAATAAAATTAAAAAAATTAGGTGTCTTCAGTACTTGGCTTGTTTCAAAAAGGTCTAGTCCTTTTGGTAACCACTACATCCTGTTATTCACTTAATGTAGTATGATATCTAAATATAGATACGTCCCATGTACAACTCAGAAGGAGTGGATGAATTCAATACTAGGAGATGAAACCGTGGGTAAAATCTTCCATAAAGAACTCATTGGAGGTAATGACATCCCCCTGGCAAGCCAAGATGTATAAAAAATAAATGACTAATAGAAATACTTTAGGGTCATTTTTAAGGTCACCCAAACTATGACAAGTTTTTAGGGAGTGCTTTAGATGAAAATATTTCTAAACCTTAGAATAAGTGTTTTACAATAAGGATGGTGATTTTTATTCCAAGGGTTCCCTAAAGGGGACAAGTGGAAGAGCATACATGTGACATCTTTCTCTTTGCCAAACAAGTTCTAATTAAACAACTATTGAAAACAAAAATTGACAAGTGTGTTTAATTTTAAGTCCCAAATTAAATATGAGGTGGTGTTATTTTGACCCCTTGGTCTTAATTTTTAACTTTGAAATCTAACTAAAAAAATTTAGCAATAACACCCTAAACAATTTTCTTTAAGCACCAAAATGAAAGGTTTGATTCTTTTTAAAACACCCTAAAAAAAGTTTTAAAAGATCTATTTAAGCATGCTTTGATGATTTTTCAAGTAAATATTGCAAGAAAGAAATTTAAAAAGTCATTTATATTTGAAGCACTTTAAGATTGGAATAATAAACTTTGAAAAATGAAGTCTCAGGTTTTCACAGTGGTGCAATCTTGCTACTCCATAGAGCAATCCTGCTAGTTGCAAGACAATCCCATAACTTAGTGAGTTAAGGTATTATAACTTAATAGTTTAGTCACAATATCATGACTCTATTTGGAAATCCTACTAGTTGTAGGATAATCTTGTAACTTTGTAAGTAGTGGTATTATCACTATCTATTTAGTCACAATATCATGACTCAAATCAACAATATCATGATTTGCAGGGCAATCATGTAACTTTGCAAGTAGCGATATTATCACTTAATTGCTAATAGTTTTAATAATACCGTGACTTAGTTAGGAAACCTCACTAGTTTTAGGATAATTCCACAACTTTTTAAGTAGTGGTATTGTCAATCGACAATCCCCCGACTGTGTCTAGGCAAATCTGTGACTTATAGAAAAATGTGTTCTACTTAATTTTTTCACTCTTTTGAACCTCCCACTCTAAGATTATGCATAACAAAGGTTAGTGAGTTGCTTTAAAGAGCATTGTGATAAATTTTGTTAGGCTATTCATGTTCTACTAGGTGTGCCATTATGTGAACTAGGAATTTGACTCAAGAGAGGTGTTAGTATCTTGTTAGTGATAAAATGAAATCAAATTGAAAAACTAACACACTAGCTAACATACATCTCTAGGCCTAGTTACTTGGTTGAGTTTAGTTCATAATACTAGAGTGAAAACACAACTAAAATATGAAAGAGAATAAATCTTTCACCTCCCTTGAATGTTCCAAATTATATTGTAGCAGTGGCTTGCTCGGCTTATGCTCATGAAGTCTTCATCAAAAGAGGCTTGGCTATCTCCTCTTCTCCTTGGCACCTTGTGGATTTGGCTTGGCTTGGCATGGATAAACAATTTGTTATTATAACACTAATTGTAATGGCTTTTGGGATTATTTGTGCATTATAACTTTGCATTATCCAAGCTTCTTTTCTCATGTGGAAAGGCCTCATTTTTATAGATTTTTACAAATGGTCAGAATCAACTTGAATTATCCATCTCAAGATTGAGATGTGTGGCTAAGGATTAATCTAATTTTGAAATTAAAATTTATAAATAGGCTCATCAGTAGTTGGGATAGAGGATCAATTAAGAGGTATAGAGCGCATTGATGAGGCTTGGGAGGCATGAATATTGATATTTGTGGCATTTATGGCCTACAAATGTCTTCCCAAGAAATGATGTCACTTGATGATGCAAATATTCAATATTCATTTCTCAAAACAAGTATTCAAAAAGTTTCCATGGAATTCTTAATTAGCCTCTGATTTGGTTTAATTAGCTTTTAAGCATGATTAAGCACTCTGTGCATAAATTACTCAAATTGATCAGAATGCCTTGTTATTGGTCTAAATTTTGATTAGATTAGAATTAGAAGTTAATGTCAAATGTTTTGGATCCATTATCCGATTTAGGATGTTACCAACACCAAATAACAAATGCACGCATCTTGTGTAAGATATTTGATAGAAAAGAGCAATCCAGAGCACCTAGGTGCAAAATTGGCATTTTGACTCAAAATGATCTGATCAAAGTTAGCTAGCCTATAAATTGCACTACCCTATTTAGGGATACCCTACAAAAAATTGGCACTTGACTATATCAAATTCAAAGCTTTTAATGTGCTTTAGTGTTTTTAGGCCAAATTGTGCACTTTAGTAAGAATTGGTCAAAACCTTGATTGAAGGTTATCAGTGGCCAGATTTAGGTGTTTACAACATGATGTCATTGATGACAAAATTATTGAGTGTAGGACACCTACTAATGATTAAGGACCCCAACCTAATGGGAATGCCAAGTTGAAAATATTTTTTGTTCCCTTTACAAATCAAGGGGCAATAAGAACTAAGGATACTTTAGAGGTACATATGACATACAATGCACATTCTACTCTATCAACATATGATCACTCATTAGATGATATCATTATTACACTTATAGGCATATCAATACAATGATCTAAAATTATATTTGATGACAATAAGATTTTGGAACATGACTTTGATTTCACTTCATTATTTATGTGAGCCTGCATTAATTCATAGCCTATACATAGTGTCATGGTAGACAATAGTTCAAGTGAAAACATTTTTATAATGGTACTTGTTCATACTCTTGTACATACAAATGAAGATTTAATGGATACAATAAAGATAAGCAAAGGATGCATTATGTTACCTCTTAAGGTAGGCCCTCTAGTAGTGGCTAATTTATTTTTAGTATACTGAGTATAGGGGTATTTGACATGTTTTTAGGATGCCCTTGGATAAAAACTCTATGCAGTACCATTTTTAATGCATTGGTGTTTCAAATATATAAATTACAACAAAGTGGTCACTATTTTAGGTGTACCATATGAGTATCCTATTCAACTAAATGCATTTCCTCCTTCACCCACACCACCACCATAATTAGTTACTCAACATATTTAGGATCATTCTATGTAGATAGTTAATCCACCTATTTAAGATAATTCTATGCAGTTGGTTACTCTACCTACTAAGGTTCATTCTACATAGATAATTTAAAGGATGGTAGTTAACTTTCTTAGATGACTAGTACTTTAAAGCCCATTACATTAGATAATTAGTCATGACTTGCAATGTTTATTATCTACTTTATCATGTACTAATCTAGTGTTACGAACACCTCAATGTATTCCACATTGAACAAAGGCACATGTCTTTCCTACTATACAAAAAAATTCATGGGATACTATGCTCCCTAAAGTTACTCATCATACACATGATCCTATGAGTCATGATGATTATGAGGGTTATATTATATTGTGAGATCATTTTTAAAATTTAGATACAACTATATATGGTACTAATCGCTCACATGACTATTTTCATATTTGATATAGGACTTGCACATGACCATCCCCTTAATTGGATAATTGGTTAGCATTTTCACATTTACAAAATATTTCAAAAATACAAAAAATCAAAATATTTCCAAACTCTAAAACTAAGACCTAAGCATGACATGTTTGCTAGTTACATTATTCATTAATGTTATGTATCACATGTTTGGTACATTACATATCCTTTTCTATAAGCACATTCATTTCATGATATATATGAGTGAGATGCTGGACATACATGTTACACAAAATATATGGATGTATAGATTCAATATGTTCTTATACCTAAGGCTCGTACCAATGTTGGGGGCATCTCATTCCATATGCCACATTGATGCAGGTTACATCTTTTTATGACATTTATATTTATCATGTTCAACTATATCTATTACTTACACATGTCTTGATCTTATTTATATGATTTACAATGTTACATTTCATGGATATGTTATTTTCTATTCTTTGACATTGATAAAGATTGATAGTGTGGACTAGTTTAACTTATTCTATGCTTCATTTTTGTTATTGCATTTATTATAATCTAATTATTGATTATGTTTGGTTTGGCCCTTGGCATTATTTTATGACTTTTTGATTGAGTGTATCATTCTATACTTCTTTATTTGTAGCCCTTGGCCTTGCATGACATTCAATTTTCCTTTGTGTGAGGTATTTGGCCTTGTGTGACATTTGGTTGTCCATTTCGTGTAGCCCTTGGATTTCTGTGACATTGAATGTTATTTTGTGTGGTTTATTATGTGCATCATGGCTATGAAATTTTGTGCTTATGATTGAATAAATATAGGATTGTCTACCAAGTTTACTAAGGTTACGGTATTATGATCTATATCACACACATTCCTATTTACATGTGGTTCCATGATTTATATCATGCACCTTTCTTATGTAGTTCATTATTCAATGATTATATCAGTGATGGTTATTTTTTTGGTCTAATTTCTATATATATTTCAACATGACACTTGTATGAATTGCACTACATGTATAATATATGTTTTTATGATTTATTAATTACTATGATGACATATGCTCAACATGTTACTATATGCTTCTACATGATTACATCATTTTACATAACATGGCATAGATAACTATTTTCTTTGAGATGAGTAATTCATAAGCTACACCCCTCACCTCAAAATGGGGGTATATTAATGGCCTTGTCATAAAGACTCATAGCCTTCACATACAAATAATTTAGATTTTAGGATAAATTACACAATTAAAAGAGTTCAAATTATCTCATATTATTAGTTTGGTTCAAAATATGGGATAAATATTTATAGATTTAAACATATTTTGGGGCATATTTAATACATATGCACACATTTTACAGGAACATGAGTTGCATGTATTCAGGTAGTTATAAATTGAGATAAATTTTATGCGCATATGTAATGTGTAGACACCTAAATCTAGCCAACGATAACCTCTAATTAGGGTTTTGGCTAATTTCCACCCAAAATGCATAATTTGGCCTAAAAACATTAAAACATGCTAAAAGATGTGAAATTGATGTATTAAAGTGCCAATTTTGGCCGGGGTATCCCTAAATGAGGCAATGTAACCTATGAGCTAGCTAACTTTGGTCAGATAATTTTGAGTCAAAATGATAATTTTGTACCTAGGTGCTTTGGATTGATCTTTCCTATCAAATCTCTTGCACAAGACGTGTGCCTTCATTATTTGTTTTTGGTAACATCTTAAATGAGAATATGGTTCCAACACATCTGACAGTGACTTCTAATTCTATTCCAATCAAATTTTGAACCAATAACAAGGCATCTAATCAATTTGAGTAATTTGTGCACAAAATGCTTAATCGTGCTTAGGAGATAATTAACCCAAATCAAGGCATAATTAATAATTTCATGGAAACTTGTTCAAAACTTATTTTTAGAAATGAATATTGAATATTTTCATCATCAGATGATCTCATTTCTTGGGAAGACATTCCTAGACCATAAATGCCACAAATATCAGGATTCATACCTCTCATGCCTCATCAATGCCTTCTATGATGCCCTCCATGCCTCTTAATTACCCCTTCTTCCAATGTCATGATGAGGATAATTATAAACTTAATTCTAAAAATTGAATTAATCCTCAACCACACATCTCAATCTTAGGATGGATGGTTCAGGTTGATTCTAGACATTTTTAAAATTCTATAAATAGAGAGGCTATAAACATCATTTCTAAGCTATTTTGGTGCAAAGTTATAATGCACAAATATCTTTACGAAGCCATTTAAATTAGTGTTACCATGAAAAATTGATTCCAAGCCAAGCCAAGCCAAAGCCAAAGGTGCCAAGGAGAGATGAAGGTAGCCAAGCTTCTATTGATGAGGACTTCATGAGCACAAACTGAGCAAGCCACTACAACAAGCATTTTGGAGCATCCAAGGAAGGTAAAAGAGAGTTTCTTTTGCATTTTAGTTGTGTGTTTTATTCATGTTTTTTAACTAAGCTCTCCCTAGTGTTTAGGCCTAGAGATGTCATGCTAGTTAGTGTATTTCCTTCATTTTATTTTCATTTTGAAACTAACACCATATTAACCATCCTCTTTTGAATCAAATTCCTAAATCCACATATGGCATGCCTGGTGGGACAAGATGCATCCCACACATGAAGAAGATCATTTTTAAAATTTAAAATATTCATTTGGACCATTAAAACTCTTGCAAATTTATTTTCTAACTTTATTTTTCCATTTTTGTTTTCCATGGGTTTACACACTAATCGATGTCAGCTAGTAAGACCGACATCAATTGGATAGTTTAACTGATGTCAATTAGTAAAAATGACATTAGTTGGATACCTGTCATCAATTACATTGGTATAACCGATGTCAGTTAGATAACTGTCATTGGTTAAAAAATGTAACCGTCATCGGTTATATAATCGACGTCGGTCACTGTGTTTTTCTTAAAACATAGACCCAAGAGCTCTTTTTTAAAAGTTAATTGTTTCAAATCTAAAGGATATTCAAGGCTAAAGGACATGCTAACATTATTTTTGTAGGACCAAGCTTGACATTTGCTAAAATCATGTTCTAGAACATATTTTGCATGTTTTAAAATGAATTATGAACATTATTTTGGTGCTTAAAGTAACATTTAAGCTACTTAAATAAGTGTTTTTAGCATTAGTTTTAAAAGTTACAATTGAGACCAAGGGGTCAAATAAACACAACCTCATTTTTTAAATTTGGGCTTAAAAATGAACTGACTTTTCCAATCTTTTTGTGTTCAATTAGTTTTTTAAGTTAGATTTTGTTTGGCAAAAAGAGAGATGTTACATGTATGCTCTTCCATTTGTCTCCTTTAGGGAACCCTTGGAATTAAAAGCATCATTCCTATTAAAAAAACCTAGTTTAAGGCTTAGAAAGAATGTCATCTAAAACACTCTCTAAAAACTTCTCAAAGTTTGGGTGACCTTGAAAATGACCCTAAAGTCTTTCTCTTAGTCTTTTATTTTCATGAAAACTTGGCTTGCGAGGGGGCTGTCATTACCTCCTATGAATTCTTTAGGGAATATTTGACCTAGGATTTCATCTCCTAGAATTGACTTCACTTACTCCTAATTGGAGTTGCACATAGGATGTATCTGCATTTGCATATCACACTAGACTAAGTGAATAGCAGGATGTAGTGGTTGTAAAAAGGACTAGACCTTTTTACAGTTAGCCAATGCCGTGGTCAACCAATTTCCATGCATGTCTTTTACATTTTTTGATGTGAAATTCATTGTGTAATTGATTCCCCTAGAGATATTCAAAACTTGATAGTTTAGTCAAACCCACATGCCATACCCTTGTTAGGATTTGGATGATTATACTTAGTGTATTTTGGTCATTTATCTTACTTGGTGTTTTTGAGACTAAAACTTATTTTTTGTGTATAAACCATGTCAAAACCAATTTATTTATATGTCACTCTTTTGTCTAAAGAGGCATTATGCTAGCCATTTTACACCATAATTGTGCCTTGAAATTTTTGCTAAACTTGTTTGTGTGTGTGTCATTTGAGTTACAGAGGGTAGCATTATGCTGCCCAAATCATGTCAAACCATTTTGCCTTTGAGTCTTTGAAACATAGTATTGACCACATCATTTGAGCATGTTTGCACTATTAAGCTGCTCAATTTGTTTCAAGACTGGTTTACCATGCACTAAAAACCATTGTTTCAAACCATGTCATGTATACCATTTATACCTTTGTATTTTATTGTCATGTTGTCTAATCTTGTCTAGCTTATTTGGTCAAAACCTAGTTTTCATCATTGAGTTTTCAATTAACCTTGTCAAGTTTGGATTCAAACATTGATTGAGTTCTATTTAGACCTTAATTCATAGGGATAATACACAGATCTTGCTCTTTTGGGTTACATAAATTAGTTAATCGATTACCCAAATTTGAAAACTATTTATGGTTTATTTCATGTCTATCCTCATCATTGTTTGTGCCTTTATTTGGAAAAACATAGTCTTTCTTCAAAGAGGCTTTTGTCTTATGTCTTATGCCAAGTGATCATGTTTATGTTTGATTCTGTGTGCTTATTCTATGTCAAAGTTATGTTAGATTAAATCAAATCACATCAGCCTTTGTTTCAAGTCTAGCTTTTGATGCCATTTGGCCAAAAGTCCTAGCATATGCCTATTTGTTTGAGCCTATATTTTGACTTTGCATTCAGACAAAAGACTTAGAAACTCAACTTTTCCCTTTCCTAGTTTAGACCATGTTTGAAACACTTTGACCTAGACCTTTGATATGTCAGTTTTTATTCAGACACTTGACCTTTTGTGCATAAAATATTTAATATTAGACATTTGATGTAAGACTATTTTTTGCCAAGTCTTAGCACAAATCATTTTGGAGATACAGCTCCACTTTCAAACCATATTGGAGATACAACTCCACTCTTTTGATCAAGTTAGACCAAGTTTGAACCATTTTAGACATAGTTTTTTAGAGTTTGTAGAACTCTAAGCCTTTTTATTTCATAATATTTCATCATTTATGCCAATATATCTAGCTACACTTATGGTGGAGTCATGTATAATCCAACTTATGATAGAATGGTCGCACAAAATCACACTAGGAATCCCTATAGAGAAAGATTTTCTAAGGAGTTTTATTATTCTCTTTACAATACTCCATATGGGGAACATAGTCAAAATCCAAATCAAAACTTTGATTGGCATGAAGAGGCTTGTGAGGAGAACTTTGAATATCCAACTATAGGTAATATTGTTTGAGATACGAACCCATACCCTCTTTTCAATATTCAGTACATGGAACATAGTCAAGAACTAGCTTATGAGCCAACTCACAACTGGGATGATATGGTTAATGTGGAAGACTTGGATGCTTTGGCTTATGTGAGTAATCAGGCTCCACCACAACATACCATTTCTATTTTAGGACCATAATATCACAACATTCCCATACTAAGACCTCATCCTTTAGTTTGTGTGAGTAATCAGGTTTCACAATGCCAAATCATTTCTATACCAGGACCTCATCCTTTGGCTTGTGCAAGCAATCAAGCTCCAAAATGCCCCTTCATCATTCCAAGACCTAGTCCTTTGGCTTGTGTGAGTAATCAATGCCCAAAATGCCCTATCATTTCCATCTTAAGACTTTGTCCTTTGGCTCATGCAATTAATCATACTCCCCAAAGCCCTACCATTATCCAACTGCAAGTCATTCCTCAGCCAGTACCAATCCCAACCAAACCTCAACTGATCCAATCATTCAAATACCAAGTTGTGTTCAAAATAGATATTTTCCAACTCATTGGAAACCAAAGCCAAGACAACCAACCGATCCAAGATATTTTTGTTGAACCAACCATTTATGATAAATCAACCTATGATGAATCACCTATTGATCCTATACCAATTGTTGAGGAGTCTCACACTGACAAGCTAGTCTTTTCTAAGTCACTTCTTAATGATTATAACCATCTTTGGTAAAATCATTACCTCAACCATGTGCCTATTTTTTAAGAGCCTCCTATTGACAAGCTAGTCTCTGAGGAGTTATCTCTTGACCTATTTACCATCCTAGAGGAGTCTCACTTTGACAAACTAGTTTTTATGGAGCCCATTATGCCATCACAGGTTATTACTTATCTAATACCAAATATTCAACAAGATATCATTATAATAGAGTACCTATCAGATGAAGAATCAGAATTAGAGTCAAGTTTTATTCTTAAATTGACATTAGATTTAGCATCAGAATAAGAATCAACATCAGTCTCAACATCAGATTCAGAGTCCCTTAAGTTAGAATCAGATTCAGATGAAAAATATGTTCATGGTTATTATAACATTGGTTATACATGCCTCATAGATCAATTTGAATATATTTGTGATCTTTCTATAGTTTTTGAGGATGAGTAGTTCGGTTTCAACACAAATTATCCTAGTATCTTCTATGAGGATTGTGCAGCCTCTCCCCATTCCATTACCATTCCATAGGCCATTACCATCAACCAAAATAGTCATATCATTGACATTCCATCTCCCACAAGTGTTGATTGGGATCGATAGAATCACACTTAGTTAAACTACATCCATGGTGACGTAGCAGTTGAAGAAGAGTAAGGAGGCTAAGACTACATTCATATAGCAAAAGAACATTCTCCTAGTGAAACCTTTTCAGAGGCACTAGGGATAATCAAAGTCAAAACTTAGCACCTTTTAGTGAAACTTTTTTAGAAGCACTAGAATAAAATCAAAGTTAAAATCTAATTTTCATTAGTGAAACTTTCTTAAAGGTGCTATGAGATAATCAAGACAACTTCATTGGTGAAAACCTCATTAAGACATTAATAGCTGAGCACAAAATTTTTTCACTACTTGATGAAGATAAAATCAAAATAGCTTCTTATCTACAGCCTAATTAGATGGTATCTACTCTCAAAATTGAACAATAGAAAAATTTGATGGTCCTATCGAGAGAACAAGTCATTGGCCCCACCATAACCAAAGTTATGTCAAATTCAGCATCAACAACATTGCGTGTGACTGAAAGTCTTGATCTTTTTTTATTTCCCCACCATTCCACATTCCATTATCATTTGCCATTCCATTTCACAATCAAACCTACCATCCATTATTTATCCTTGTTTACAATCCATGGCCACACTTTCCTTTGTAGAGGTTACAAAGATATCTTGTCTCAGCATTTGAAGGAATCAAAATCAATGACCAACGAAGATCACAAAAGTAATCTTAGTAACTAGATCTACATCAAGTTTTTGATAGAGAAACTATTTAGATGAGGTGTGGGATAGAAATTATCATGATCAAGTATTCTATTTGTATCATTTGTTGATTAGGACGTGCATCTCCACATCAACAAGAACAACATAATCAAAAACCACACCTAGGCTAAAAATATATGCCATGCCATTGTCATTGTTACATATGCTTATTTGCCATTATTATAGATCCTAGCCATTTACCCTATCACCTGAGGGAAAACCCTCTTAACATTTTATCCATCCTATCATTCTATTCCTATCTAGACCAAAGCATGTTTTTAGTCATCCTACCCAATCCTATTTTGATCTTGGTTCTTCTTGTACTTTTTGTGAGGGGATTTCGATCTGGTTTCAAATCCTATCAAATTTTTGCTTACAATGATAGTCTATTAAAGTAGTGTGATAGTTGATCTAGCAAGATATATTTCATCCTATCAAGTTTGTTTATGTGAGCCTGATTATAATGGCCTATGGGCAAATCAGTGTCTCACCAGTATTACTACTAATTATAATTGCCTATGGATAAATTCGTATCATTGACCTATGCCATTGTATCCTAGTTATAACCACCTATGGGAAAACTAGGGGCAACACTTGTTTACCATGCATTGTCATATAACCTTGCCATTATTATTTTCATTTGACTAGCCATTTGCTGATTTTGAGAAATTATTGGGACCTTTTCAGTTTTTCTTCACCTTTTATGTGGATGGAATTACTTTAACTTGAGGTCATTTTAGGACTGTGTGGGTCATGTTCAATTCATGTTGAGGTCACCTTAGTCCCCCTTTCCATATAATCTCACCATTTTGTGAGCAACCTAAGCTAAACGCTCTCACCGTGTTGTGAGAAGGTATCTTGTCATTATCTAATGAGTTAAGATACATCAAAATTCTAAAAACATTCATAACATTTCAAAAATCCAAAAATATTTGTCTTATCTAAGCCTAGTTAGTTATCCTTGATTTGCCTTACTAGGGCATTATCATTGTTAGGATGCTTTCTTTTTCTTTTATTTTCAGGCTTTCTATTTGTTTGTTTATTTCAAGTTGTTTGTTTGTTTATTTTTCTTTTTATTTGTTTATTTATTCGTTTGCCTGTTTGTTTGCTTTCAACACTATTACCTCAACTCAGTTTATATGTGTTCATTGCGTGATTCCTTGAGAAAATTATTCTTGAGTCCATCCATAGCCATCTATTAACATTGTCATCATGGTTTTTATCATTGGTACATTATTTTTGAGTGTTTATTGGATCGAGAGTTAGTCTTTATGCATATTTTGGCCAAGTCTTCATGGTGTTCTATCAGGAAGCCTACCATCACATGCTATAGCAAAAATTAGCTTCAAGAAGGTCTACAATCAATGGAGCCACAAAATTTTCTCCTTTTTACCTTGGAAAATCCTCCCATTCCACCCTTGATCAAATCAATCCATTGACCATTCTAGTTGTATCATTGGTAATAAGGATGAACATCTCCTCATTGGTAGGTACAACTAAATCATTTCTAATGATCAATCTTATTCTTCTATCTATCTCTTTCATCACTTTGTACCCACTCATATTTAATCTATATTTTAGGTTATATCCTTAAGTTATGCTTGTTAATCATCCCTAACTAGGGCACCATCAATTTTAGCTAATCTAGGTCTGCTTAATGATTATAACCGCTTATAGGCAAATCATTATTTTGACTTTTATTCCTGATTTTAACTTCCTTTGGGAAAATTATCATCCTTTTTACATCAATACATGCAAGCATTTTCTTATTTATAATAATCTCAACCATGAATTAATTCCACCTTTCTTCTTGTTTCTTTTCGAGGGATCATTTGTCGACCTACTTGTGCCAAGCATTCTCTCAAGGGGGACTCATACAGTTAGTTTTCATCATTACAGTTGTAGGCATACAGGACCTTTTCATTATTTGAGAACATGTTACTTTTCTTATATATTATAATGCCTTCCCAAATAAGGGCAAACTGTAGACACCTAAATCTAGCCATCTATAACCTTCAATCAGGCTTTTGGCCAATTTCCACTTAAAATGCATAATTTGGCCTAAAAATACTAAAACATGCTAAAAAATGTGAAAGTGACGTATTCAAGTGCTAATTCTGGCCAAGGTATCCCTAAATGGGGTAATGTAATTTATGAGCCAGCTAACTTTGGTGAGATCATTTCGAGTCAAAATGACAATTTTACACCTAGGTGCTCTAGATTGATCTTTTCTATTAAATCTCTTACATAAGACATGTGCCTTCATTATTTATTATTGGTAACATCCTAAATGGAAATATGGTTCCAATGCATCTGACAATGAATTTCAATTCCAATCCAATTAAATTTTGGACCAATAACAAGGCATTCTGATCAATTTAAGTAATTTGAGCACAAAGTGCTTAATCTTGCTTAGGAGATAATTAACCCAAATCAAGGCATAATTAATAATTTCATAGAAACTTGTTGAAAACTTATTTTTGGAAATGAATATTGAATATCTACATCATTAGGCGACCTCATTTCTTAGAAAGACATTCATGGGCCATAAATGCCATAAATATCAAGATTCATGCCTCTCATGTCTCATCAATGCCTTCCATGATGCCCTCCATGACTCTTAATTACCCCTTCTTCCAATGTCATGATGAGGATAATTATAAACTTAATTCTAAAATTTGAATTAATCATCAACCACACATCTCAATCTTAGGATGGATGGTTCAAGTTGATTCTAGACATTTTCAAAAATATATAAACAAAGAGGCCATGAACATCATTTTTAAGCTCTTTTGGTGCAAAGTTATAATGCACAAATATCTTCAAGAAGCCATTGAAATTAGTGTTACCATGTCAAATTGATTCCAATCCAAGCTAAGCTAAAGCTAAATGTGCTAAGGAGAGATGGAAGTGGCCAAGCTTCCATTGATGAGGACTTCATGAGCACAAATCAAGAAAGCCACTACAACAAGCATTTTGGAGCATCCAAAGAAGGTAAAAGAGAGTTTCATTTGTATTTTAGTTGTGTATTTTATTCATGTTTGTTAACTAAGCTCTCCCTAGTGTCTAGACATAGAGATGTCATGCTAGTTAGTGTGTTTCTTTCATTTTGTCTTCATTTTAAAACTAACACCATACTAACCATCCTCTCTTGAGTCAAATTCCTAGATCCACACAATGCATATGCATACATTTATAGGAATAAAAGTTACAAGTTTTTAGATTTCTTAGATTTAAGAAAAAATGATGTTAAGCATGAAATATACTGAGAGGGGGAGGTGAATCAGTATATTATATATCTTTTACTTAATCTGATTTCTTTTCTTTAACCACTCAATTATACATTCAAGATATGCAATAAAACTAAAATAATAATTTTCACCACATGAGAGAGAGAGAGAGAGAGAGAGAGAGAGAGACTAGATTTTTACGTAGAAACCCAAAGTGGAAAAAACCATGGAGAACAATCTCAAGTATATGAATGAGCACCAACTCAAAATACAAAGTTTGCAAGCATCAACTTGCAGGAGCACCAACCCATTTTTTGAGCACCAATATAGTAACTATTTGTGAGCACCAACCCACAAGAGCACCAACCCCTCTTGTGTATAAAACACAACTATTTCTCAATGTTGCTTACTCAACAAATGATAGAACTCTACAATATCTCTTACTTTTCTCTCTTTGAAAACAAATACAAACCATGCACACTCTTGCATATTTTAAATGGCTTCTCAAGCCTTTATTTATAGCTTTCCAAATGACCTTTGGCATTCACCTTTTGTGACCCTTCAATCCTCATAGAAAATGGTGCCAAACTTGCATGGCCCTTTGTATCCATGCATTTAAAAAGTCATATGGTGACCCTTCATAAGAAAAATAATCCTTTCCTCTTTTGTCTTTATCTTGGTGACTTTTCGTATTCCTCAAAGTGTCCCTTCATGGAAAAATGCACCATATATCTTTTGTCTTCACATGGTGACTCTTGGAATTTCTTAAGGTGACTCTTCATGAGAAAATGCATCCCATTCCTCTTTTGTCTTTTACACTGTGACTCTTTGACTTCTCCATGGGCCCTCTTTTGACTTATATGCAACCAAAAATATATTCATTAATATTAAATAAATATTAACACGCATTATCCAAGAAATGAATATTAAAAACACTATTAAATGCAATGGGGCCTTTATCACTAATAATGCTAGACCTTTGACATCAATGACAATATTTCCAATAATCTCCCCCTTTGTCATTGATGGCAACCTCAAACTGAAACTACCACATCCTAAAGCCTGCACATACTACCATCTAAAAAACATACAGTAACTCCCCCTTATTGTAGCAACTTGTATCTATTCCTTGTACATATTTTTGCACCTGTACATGTACCTATTATTCTCTCCCTTTGACATCAATGACAAAGGGCCTACCTAGAGCTAACACTTAGCTCCCCCTCAACTGATGTTGAACCTCAATTGCAGGAAGTAAAAGAAATTACTTCCAACTTCTCTCATAGATACTCAAATATGTCTTTTGGTAGTGTCTTTATGAAAATATTTGCAATCTACTTTGTAGTACCAATATACTCTATCCTGACTTTTTAATCTACAACTTTCTCTCTCAAGAAATGATATCTAATGGGAATATGTTTTGTTCTTGAATGCATCACTGGATTCTTCAAAATATTTATAGCACTTGTGTTATCACAAAAAATAGAAATAATTTCATCATACTTTACCTTGATATCTTCTAAAATTTTCTTCATCCAAAGCACTTGAGTACAACACAATATTATTTCAATATATTCTGCTTCAATTGTAGAATGTGATACTGAATTATGCTTCTTGCTTAGCCATGATAGTAAGCTATCACTAAAGAAGAAAGCTCCTCTAATTTTACTCTTTCTGTCATCCAAGCACCTTGCCCAATCTGAATCTGTATAAGCAACTAATGTAAAATCTCTACCTGTGGGATACCATAATCTGTAATCCAATGTCCCCTTGATATATCTAAATATTTTCTTCACCAACTAAACATGACTATCTTTTGGAGATGACTAATATCTTGTAGCCATACCTGCTGCATGCATGATGTCTGGCCTCGATGCTATCAAATATAAAAGACTACCAATCATAGATCTATACAAAGATTGATTTGTAACAGGTGAATCTTCATCCTTGCTCACCTTATTTCCTGTACACATTGATGTGTCAATCTTCATCTAGGCTGAATTTTGGATAACAAAGAGAAATTAACTTGCTCAGATTCACTTACCATCATTCTTCTAGTGTGAATTTCTTTATTTATGTCCCTGATGATGTCACTTTCATTATAATTTATCTGAACATATTTGGATGGATTTTTGATGCCCTTTTTCTCCTTCTTCTCATCTTCATCTAATTCTTCAAAACCTTCCTCTTCAATGATTTTTGGAATGTCTATTGGATCACTAATTCTTTGTGTTCTATCTTCTTCTATCCTGACACTTGCACTTTCAACAATTTTATTAGTTATTTTTTTATAACATTTATAAGCTTTACTTTTGTAATAATAACCAAGAAATATACCTTCATCTTCTCTAGATTCAAACTTACCAAGTTTTTCATCTGTTCTCTTTATGAAGCATCTACTGTTGAAAACTCTAAAATAATTAAATGTTGCTAGTTTGTCTTTTCATAGCTCATCAGGAGTCTTGTCATTATTGAATCTCAATAATTCTCTATTTTTAATATTCACTGCTATAGAAACTGCCTCTCTCCAATATTTATCTGCTATCTTGGATTCATTTAGCATTGTCCTCACCATCTCTTGAACTGTTCTATTTTTTTGTTCAACTACTCTATTTTATTATGGAGTTTTAGCTGCTAAATAATGTCTCTTTATTCCATGGTCTTCACAAAACTAAATAAATTGACATAAATTCTCCTTCTCAATCTGATCTTAGACACTTAATCTTCAACTAGTTTCATTCTCAACTAATGCTTTGAATGCTTTGAAATGTTTGACAACTTCTAATTTTTTCTTTAAAAACATTACCTAAGTCATACGTGAAAAATCATCAATAAGCAACATAAAATACTTTTCACCTTGAGTACTTTGATTTCTCATAGGTCCACACAAATTAGTGTGAACAAGCTCTAGTATCTGAGTAGTCAAGTACTCTTTTATTTTGAATTGCCTTCTAGAATGCTTCCCATGCTGACAAGGTTCACAAAGTGTGTTAGATGGCTTTGTAATCTTTGGAATATTTCTGACTGCATGCTTATTGCTTATGTTGATAATATTATCAAAATTTATGTGCCTCATTCTCCTATGCCAAAGCCAACTTTCTTCAATCTAACTCAAACAATAGCTTTGACCTTTGATGTATGATAGCATATACAAATTATTGCATGTTCTATGAGCATCTACAACCAACATATTTTAATCTTTTCTTCTAATTTAAAAACCTTCTGCATAAAAATTTAGTGTGTGCCTCTGATCACATATTTGACTTACACTCAAAATATTATGCTTAAGACCTTCTACATACAAAATATTTTTAGTTTTAGTTCTACCATTATCCAAACTTAGTGTACCTTTTTTAACAATTTTGGCAGTAGTATTATCTCCAAACTTCACTATGCCACCATTGATCTTCTTTAAGGTTATAAACTTACTCTTGTCTCCTATCATGTACCTCAAACATCCACTATCAATGAACCATGGCTTTTCTTCATTTATTGCATGCAACAGTCTACACCAACATAGATTTTTTAGGTTGTTTCTTTTGTCATGAACTTGTTTGAACTTTCCTATTGATGAATGGAGCCTTGAAACTCTGGTCCTTCTTAACTGACTCGAACACACTTCTATAGTACTGAGCTATGTGTCTGAAGTTGTTGCACTTATAACATATTCTGGCCTCTTCATTAAAGCCTAATGGAGGAGCAAAAGAGTTGTGGCTTCTGCTTAATTTTATATGAATTTCTTTCTCCTTATTTTTGAAAATTTTAGGCATTTTTCAACATTCTAATTTTTTATGACCATATCCATTACAATAAAAATAGTAACCATAAAAATATGACCTGTTTGTGTATCTCTGACCTAATTACCTTTTGTAGCTCTATTCCCTCTAGTCTTCTTTGTTTAAGATGTCCTCTGTATTCTTAACTTCTTCCTTTTTCATTTCTTCTTTTGTAAGAGCTTTAGTATAGCTCTTTCTTTTTTTCTTGTCTGTGAAAGAAGTGACCTCATCTTTCTCTTTTTTAAATCCAATACCTATCTTACCTGACATTGATCTTTGATTTTCTAATATCTTATTTAATATATTAGTGATATTCTCAAATTTTGAGTCATTGGCTACTCTATCATTGATTGTTTTATTTGTTTTCTCAAGATCTACTTTTAAAGAAGCAATTTCAATAACAAACCTTTCACATTCTTTACTTACTATTTTCAACTATGTCATTAGATCTTCTTCATTCTTCTTGGCTTCTTCAAGTGTGCTTGTAGATCTTCAATTATTTTTTTGACTCCTTTTCATTTTTCTCGATCTAGAGCTTTAATCTTTGATTCTTCTTTTTGAGATCTTTTAACTCTTCTAAGGCACAAATGAGTTCTCCTTCCAGATTCACTTCAACGTCATCATGTTCTTCTTCTTGATCATCTATACTTTTGTTTGCAGAGGCATCTTCATATTTGGCCATGAATATAATCTCTTCTTCTTCTAAGTCACTGACTCCACTATCTTCGATTGAGCTAGGATCTTTAGAATACAAACTTTTCTTCTCTAATCCCTTATTGAATTTGCCTTTGAAATTCTTCTTGTATGTAGACTTTCCTTCTTTATTGTTATCATTACCCTTATTTGGGTATTTAGCTACAAAATTTCCAATCTTTTCACAATTAAAACATTTAAAAGGTAATTTTCCTTGATATTTTTCTGTGTCCTTTTTCAGCTTGTGAATGAAAGAGCTCAATTGTCATCTTCATCATTGATAGAATTATCACTTGATTCTTGTATTTTAGCCTTCTCTTTCTTTTATGTCTTGAAAGTTGCTTCTCTCTTTGAAGGTTTATCATGTTCATTCTACATCTCATATGACGTAATAATACCATGAAGCTCATCCATTTTTAGCTTGGTTAAAATTCTTCATCTCTTCAATTGTTGAAACTATTGCATCATATCTCAATGGTAGAGATCTCAAAACCTTTTGAACCACAGTCAATTCTTCTAAATTTTCTCCAAGACCTTGAATCTGATTGACTATTTGATCAACCCATAAGAGATAACTTGCTATATTTTATTCTTCTTCCATCTTCAAACTCTCAAACTATTTTTTGAAAGTCTTGAGCTTAGCTTGCTGAACCTTTCCATCACCTTTGTAAATATTCTCAAGTTTTACCTAAGTTTCATGAGCAGATTTACATTGCATAACTTTAACAAATTTTGATTTACATAAACTACATAAAATAGCATTTAAAGCTTTAGCATTATTTTCACTTGCCTTCTTTTTTACCAGAGTAGTTACAAGTGTCTATGGCTTTTCATATTCCTCCACCACTGCTTGTCATATGTTGAATCTAAAGGCCATCAAATAAGTCTTCATCTTTATGCTCCAAAAAACATAATTCATCCCATCAAACAAAGGTGCCTTATTTGTATAAAATCCTTCATGTGATCCAGCGATCGTGTTTTCTCGATCTTCCTTCAAGCTGTAAAACTTTTTCAAAAGGGACCTGCTCTAATACCAATTGTTAAGCATGAAATATACTGAGAGGGGGTGTGAATCAGTATATTATATATCTTTTACTTAATTTGATTTATTTTCTTTGACCACTCAATCATACATTCAAGATATGCAATAAAACTAAAATAATAATTTGCACCACACAAGAGAGAGAGAGAGAGAGAGAGAGAGAGAGAGAGACACCAAATTTTACATGGAAACCCAAAGTGGGAAAAACCACAGAAAAAAATCTCAAGTATATGAATGAGCACCAACTTAAAATACAAAGTTTGCAAGCACCAACTTACAGGAGCACCATCCCACAGGAGTACCAACCCCTCTTGTGTATAAAACACAATTATCTCTCAATGTTGCTTACTCAACAAATAATAGAACTCTACAATATCTCTTGCTTTTCTCTCTTCAAAAATAAATACAAACCATGCACTCTCTTGCATATTTCAAATGGCTTCTCAAGCCTTTATTTATAGCTTTCCAAATGACCTTTGGCATTCACACTTTTTGACCCTTCAATCCTCATGGAAAATGGTGCCAAACTTGCATGACCCTTTGTATTCATGCATTTGAAAAGTCATGGTGACCCTTCATAAGTAAAAGCATCCTTTCCTCTTTTATCTTTATCTTGGTGACTTTTCATATTCTTCAAAGTGTCCTTTCATGGAAAAATGCACCATACCTCTTTTGTCTTCACATGGTAACTCTTGGAATTCCTCAAGGTGACACTTCATGAGAAAATGTGTCCCATTCCTCTTTTGTCTTTTACCCTGTGACTCTTTGACTTCTCCATGGCCCCTCTTTTAACTTATATGCAACCAAAAATATATTCATTAATATTAAATAAATATTAACACACATTAGCCAAGAAATGAATATTAAAAACACCATTAAATGCAATGGGGCCTTTATCACCAATAATGCTAGACCTTTGACATCAATGACAATATTTCCAACAAATGAGATATAGATGCATAACATTATGTATCATGTTGGCACTTATTGGATCAAAGTATTGGGGAATGGACATTGTTCATGCATGTACACACTATTAAAGTTTTCTATTATGGCATTGATGGTACATGTAAGTGATCAATTTAAATCTATAAGTCTATCTCCATTGGTTGAATCAATAATTTGAGTAGTACAGTTCAGGTTTGGTGATACTCAATGACCTAGTTTAATGATACTTAACAGCCTAGGAACTACTCCCTCTTTATGAGGGTTTGATAATTTATCTTCCCAACGTATGGCATTTCCTTAGGACATAAATCAAAGCATGATCACCCCCAAATTTTCCAAATGCTTCAACAGGAAGCACAATTCCGTAACGCTTTAACAAGGAAGCTTCATCTCCATCACATCACAGGCCAACATGACTCACCCACTCATAGGTGTATTCATTCATTGCTCTTTAAGTTTTAAAAATTTTAATTTCATTTTTATAAATGGATATTGATTGGTGCGTATTCATTGCAGGTTATATTGGATCAAGTTGTACACTTGGAGCACTCTCCTAAAAATAAATGTGTTGTACATACTTACGTTAATCTCTTTATCATTTTAATCTAACATCGTATTTCATTTAAATAATAAAATAAGGGGGGAATTTGTAGACACTAAAATATGATATTAGACACTTGACGATGTTAGTTTTGATTTAATTTCACCTTACATAACTTATGTGTATACATATGGCTCTTACACACCCTTCTCTCACATCTACATGCTTTCCATGGGTTTGACCTTCCCAATTTTTTGTCAATCACCTACATGAATTCCTTAGTCTATACCTAACCTATGTATTATCATACTTAAAATATCTCCAAATCATCAAACCAATATTCCTACCTTTCAGACAAGTCCATCAAACTCAAACACTTGCAGAATTACACAAGTGTCCAATTCTTTTAAAATTGTCCCTATGCTAAATAATGGTCATTTTTTAAATTCAAATTATCTTCATGGGTCGGCCCTTATGTCTCACATGTTGGTGGCATAACAAAGTATCCAGAGAGTCTCATATAAATACATAATATGGTTTTGCCTATTCCATATCTAACACTCATAAAAGATACATCTATAAACTTTTATACATTTAAACAGACTACCATATACTTTCCAATTTAGCCATCTATCATAAAGAGAAGGTCCAAGCCACAGTTTTCATTTGTTGAGTTTCGAAAGATAGATCAAAAGTTACATTTTTTAAAATAACACTATTGCACACATACACTTAACAAGGAGAACTATATGTGGTTTGACTTCCCTCTTTGGAGTACTATATATGTAGGTAGTGCTCAATTATTCATTAGGGAGTGGTTGAGGTTATATCAACCCACCGTTTTTCCCCTTTTGTAGGCCTGAACCTAGTGTCGAAAGTGAAAAAAGGGCTTCAAAAAGAAGGAGATAGGTTTCTAGATATTGTGTAAATAATGAGCCTTTGATATTGTACACAAAGATCGATTATAAAGAGGCACAGTGGCCTATATAAAAATAAAGAGGCACTGCACCCACATATGAATCCAACAAAGGATAGACGCTAATGTTTGTCAATAGCATCCAACAATTGACGATGTCACCTAAGCACATCAAGAAACCCAATTTTTTATCTGAGTGACTCTTGATCTAGTATTTAACCTCTTATATTGCTCACATTCAATCTTATACCTGCATAGAACAATAAACATGTTGAGTATCTTAATCCCTTTATACTTTTCATTATTATTAAATATAATTGTTTAATCATATTTAATCTTTTACATTTAGATTCATATACCATTATGATATTTTATACAACCTAAATTAATCTTTAATTTTATACTTATTTCATATTATCAAAATAAAACAAAACAAGAAATAAAAAAATAAACAACCTAAAATAGAATTATAAATAATATTTAATAAAAAAATAACATAAATTTAAAAATAGACATATATATATATATATATATATATATATATATATATATATATATACTATTATTAAGAGAGAAAAAAGAGATAGACTAAATTGAACTAATACCTGCTTGTCGAATTATAGTCTCAATAATGAGATGAATGAAAACCCTACATATTACCCAATTGTAAAAAAAAATTCTCAACAACTAAGATAGAAATAAAATTAAAATTCCAAAAACCAAACACCTTAAACCTTGAAATACTTTTAAAGGGTATAGTAACTAGATTCGAATGGAGCCAACTTCCTGTTGCAATTTAAGGATAATGTTGTGGTCTGGAACTACTGTAAGGAAGGTGGGTATCATCTCTTTTTTGGAATGGTTTAATGGCTACGATGAAAATATGTCTGAGCAATTCGCTCAGTCCTAGCAAAATCGTAGAGTCATTGTTGGGAGAACTAGGTTTGAGGTTTCTAAGAAAGTTATTGCTATGGTGACTGCCCTGTCGACTAAGGGGACTAAGTTGCAAAGGAAAAGGAAATTGGTGGACCATTCTAACCAGAAGTTATTCCTTGGGGAAGGTGAAGAACTGGTTCCTTACCAGGGAGGATAGTTGCCAAAGCCGTGGGATGAAATGTGTTTCCTCCTCATGAAATACTTCACTCTAGAGAGGTGGTTTACCAGGGTCTACAATTATCATCTTCTTTTACTGAATCATTTTAGATGTAATGCTCATAGTAGCTTCCCATTATATCTGTTGTCTTCCCTGGAGCATTCAATTTTTAGGGTTAAAGCTAAGTCGGCTAAGAAACCCTCCAAGAAACCCATTCCCTTGCACCAGGGTCTTATTCTCTACTGCTAACATAGTTAATGTTAGTAAATCTAAAACAAATAAAAAAGAGTAGACGCAATTCATATTAGACGTTTTGTAGGACTGCAGGTGTTTCTATATAGTTTATGTGTGAAAAGAAGAAGGGGGTAGTCTAGAAGGGAGTTGGAAAAGGGAAAATTAGAACAAAGAATTTTTCTCATTTGGTTGTAATCAGTTTTAGACTGGCAGGGGAAGGAATAGACTATTAGAGGAGAATTAGAAAGAGAAAATGAGTGGGTTGTAGAGGTGTAAAAGCTGAGTATAACCAGCATGTTGTAGATGTTTTTCTGCTGTTGTTAATGAGAAGGGGAATTGGGATTAGGGTGTCCAAATGCTTCCTCTCTGTTTTAAACTTCAATTTTTCTTTTTTGCACATGCCTTTGTATTTGGCCTATTTGTAAGAAAGTTGCAGGTTGCACGAGCTTGTGAAAGACACTGCACAAAAGATTACCCATAATTCTACTCCGGCAAGGAGAGTCTGAGATAATTTTCCTACGAGGAGGATATTATGAGATTTAACAACTGATTGCTTCTCAAGGTGAGACTGCACTATTGTCTGTGTTTTTGTGTAGTTTGGGAGGTAGTTGTTAGCAGAACTTAAAACAATCTCCTAACAATTGTAAATGAGAGAGTTGCTGAAGTGGCTGCATCAAGCAACAAGCAAGTGATCTAACTAAGCCAGGTGCAAAGAGCCATGGCAGAGCTAGAATGGTATAAAAATCATTGCAAGGATGATGGCATTGGATACCATAAATCTTTTAAACTATAGAAAGACAAAAAGGACTTCAGAACCAATATACACAGAGTTAGGCTTACTACATTTTGGGATGAAATCATACAAATGGTGGAAAACATTGAGTTACCAGCGGGCCTCGAATGTAGAAGGAAGTGGATTTATATTGCCACTGCATACAAACTGCTTGTTGAGCCTCTAGATATTGCCTATCATAACAGACTTGATAAGCAGAATGTCTCTGGACACAATCTCTCTGCAGGAAGACCTCGTCGCTACCATATTCTTCAAAAATGGTTCGAAGACAAAATGCAAAGTGAAAATCAAGAGAGAAAACCTTGCACTCAGCCAGCCAGCTTGACACATGACTCTTGCGTTTGGGCTTACTTGGAAGAGGTGCATGGAAAGCACCCAAAACAGTCAATGCCAAATCTGAAAGAGTTTGAGAATTTGGTGAAGCATCTGATTGATGCCCAAGAGTGTCTCCGGAGATTTTCTTGGACAAAGCAGCTTTATGATCTGGTAGAAGAAACAGTTACCAACAGAATATAAGTTGACCTCTCCTCTTTTCTCCCTCATGGAAGGAGGATGGAAACAATATTCCAAACTGCATTAGCGTGTATTTGATAGAACAGCCTGTATTTTGAATGTATTGGGACTGTACTCTTTACTTCCATCCCAGCTGTATATATTCGTGTCCTTTTCTCTAGGGCTATATTGCTATATGTTTTATATAATTGTTATAGCTGCGCTGCTTCTACTATGGGAGTGGAAGCATGCATACAGCCATGAATTTACATATAGAATTATATCTAACATAGAGAATACTACAATAATCAGAATACTGGATGTGCTTCGTATACCATTCCTACTCTCAAGTGTTGACATGGTATATGTGGGTTTCTACTTCTTCATAAGCTTTGTCTCTTCCCATGTAACTATTGTTTTCCATGAATAAGCTAGGGCTCAAACCTAGGATTTCCCATATGGATACTGCAGTGCTGTACTACTATGCTACTGAGACTTCTATGGCCGAGGCTTATTGGTAGGCTCCTTGTTACAGTTTGGATATGACTCATGTTTTCTACCATCCCCTTTGTGCCACACTTTGGTGTTCGGGGCTCCTAGTTTAACTCTGATACAATGATATTTTTCATGGACTGGATAGGACTCAAACCTAAGATATCCCATATGAAATAAATCTCATGTTTACATTCTACGATACTATCCTTATCTATGAAGTCCTGACGCTGATCACTTTTACTAGAAGTCATAACACTGATCACTTATATGGATTTTGTATTTACTAATACCTTTTTTATTTGGTAGGTTAATCTCAAAAAGGTTATCTCAGTTCATTTGAGGTATTCTTGACAACATAGCAAAAACCAAAATTATCTTTTTAAGCTTATGAACTATATTTGGCCTAAACTCTTTGGCCATAGCCTATTTATATGATCTAGAGTCCTGTATGGTACCTTTATTATTATGTCAAAGGCAGACATATAGCCCTCCATTTTTGTCATTTTTAGTTCTGACAAATCACTCACAGTGTGCCACCTCTAAAGTTTTGGATAAATAAACATTTATTTGATTTTTTGGAAAAGTTTTTTATTTTTAAGTCTGATTGATTGAAATAATTTTTAACCTTATGAAATTTTTTGATTCCCTAAAAAAAAAATAGGTATTTTTTGTCAGCCAAAGAGAGTATGGTGCATGAATTTTTTTTGTTTCAACTATAGTTTGAACAAAGGAATTTTATTTTTTTAAATGGGTGCAAGACATAAATGACCTCCACTGCCTGAGCTGTCGTGCGTCAGCATTGAATTATTTTGCTTATTTTGCATTCAGTGGGCATGGCCAGGGCATGTCAGCAGTTTTAATTTGCCTCGAAAAATCCACAGCGCTTCCAAATACATGAGGTGCACTTTTTTGTTTTGTTTACATAAATATTTTGTGTATCCAATTTCTGATATTTCCGGCATTCATCTAAAATCTTCTGCCTAGCTTGATTTGTAGCATCAGATTTTCTGAATATTTAAATCTTCAAAGTTTTCTTTAGGCCACATTCTGAGCTTTTATCAAGTACCATTTTTAGGGAAAATGTTTTGGTGACAAACGTGGTTAGAAATTTAATCTTTATACTTCAAATATATATTTTTGAAAGCTTCAGAATTGAAATAAAATGTATATTTGTTCAAGTATATGCGTTTGAAACAAATTAAAATAAGTTTTGTTTCAGCTTAAGTTTTTGAAATTTTTAGAAGTGAAACAAATTTATTTTTTTCTTTTTCAAAATTATGCATGTGAAATCTTAGAAGCAAAAAAAATAAGTTTTGCTTCGGCAATGTGTTTTGGAGCAATTTTTTCTTCAAATTTATACATATGGAGGGTGCTCCACATTCTCCATTTTTTTATTTACAACTGCACATGTATTAAACTTTTCTAATGTATTAGTTGTGTTAGAGGGATCATTCTTCTGCCCTTTACCAGAAGCCTCCTGCTGCTTATCTTGTTCTTCTACTTGATCTGCTCTCCTCCTATTCATCTGTTTTTACACAAACCCATTTATTGTTTACTTGGTAGATGTATCTATAAATATTTTTTTCAGATAGAATATTAAAATACAATATTCTTCTCTCAGCAGTGCAAAGAGCAGATATGATATTTTGTAAAAACCATATGAGAGCCGTTTTGAAAGTGAAAGATCTCAAACCTTTATTACACTTAAAGCATAAGCCCAAGCACAAAACCACGTCTAATTTAAGTACAATAACCCAACCCAAATACAGAAAAGAGGAGGATAATCTACCTGCGTTGTGATCCTTAATATGTTTGTTACTATCCTGGCTGAAACAAGAAATATTAGTGATATATATCACTTTGATCATTGTTTTCAACAAAATGTTTCAGTTATGGCCTGAAACTCAAAACAACTACTATTTAAATTTCTATAAGATCATCTAATCAAAACAAATAAAAGAGCAAGGAGCTAAAATTAATTAACTGATTAAGGTTGGTGGGATATGAACTGTAGTCTAACCTGTTAGTGACCCAAAATCTCAATCTCTTTGCCTAGGCCAAATCATTCTCTGCAATAGAAGTTAAAGTCAAGCCTCTGTTAATTGTATGTATTCTCGAGTTCCATTGACCTACTTTTTGTCATTAGTGGACATTATTATAATCTATTTCTTTCTTTCTTTGAAAGGTATACTGGTAATTAATAGATCTTAATTTTTAGTTGTAGGTTTTTTTGTCATCAATTTATAAACTCTGTCGGCAAATGAAATTTGTGAATATGAGATTGATGTTATCAATATGTCAGGTTTTGAGACTACTTGTTTGCAATTGACTAATGTGATAGGTTTTAGCTTTTCTAATGATTTTGTCGTGTACCTTTGAGCAGAATGTTCGAGCACAACTGGCCTTACAAAATACAGGAGAGGTTGAAAAACGTTTGACGATGAATAACAACAAACAACTGATTGAATTAGGCAAGGCACAAAGAGCCATGGCAGAGCTAGAATGGTATAAAAAACGTTGCAAGGATGATGGCATTGGATACTATGATTCTTTTAAATTATGGAAAGACAAAAAGGACTTCAGAGCCAATATAAACAGAATTAGGCTTGCTACATTTTGGGATGAAATCATACGAATGGTGGAAAACAATGAATTACGAGAGGACTTCCAATGTAGAAGCAAGTGGATATATTCTGCCACTGCATACAGACAGCTTGTTGAGCCTCTAGATATTGCCTATCATTACAGACTTGATAAGCAGGTCTCTGGAAACTATCTCTCTGCAGGAAGACCTCGTCGCTACCAAATTCTTCAAAAATGGTTCGAAGACAAAATGCAAAGTAAAAAGCAAGAGAGGAAACCTCGCACTCAGCCAGCCAGCGTGACACAAGACTCTTGCTTTTGGGCTTACTTGGAAGAGGTGTCTGAGAAGCACCCAAAAGAGTCAATGCCAAATCTGAAAGAGTTCGAGAATTTGGTGAAGCATCTGATTGATGCCCAAGAAGTGTCTCCAGAAATTTTCTTGGATAAAAGCAGCTTTATGATCTGGTGGAAGAAAGAGTTACCAGAAGACTATAAGTTGACCTCTCCTCTTTTCTCCCTCATGGAAGGGGGATGGAAACTATATGCCAAACTGCATTAGTGTGTATTTGATGAAACTGCCTGTATTTTGAAGATGTACTGGGACTGTACTCTTGGCTTCCATCCCAACTGTATATATTTGTGTGCTTTACTCTTAAGCTATATTGTTATAAGTTTTCTGTAATTTTTATAGCTGCTCTGCTTCTACTATAGTAGTGGAAGCATGTATACAGCCATGAATTTACATATAGAATGACTTTGGATATGTCTAACATAGAGAATACTACAATAATCAGAATACTGGTTGTGCTTTGTATACCATTCGTACTTGTGAGTGTTGACATAGCTTGTGTGGGTTTCTACTTCTTCATAAGCTTCGTCTCTTCCCACAGAACTGTTGTTGTTCATGGACCATCTAGGACTTCAACCTAGGACTTCTCATATGCATGCTACCTAAATTACAGATGGACTCATTTTCTCCAACATTCCTCCTTGTACCACACTCTGATGCTCGGGGCTACTATTATTTTTCTATGGTACATTTGATTTTGCATTTGTTTCTCTATCCATTAACTTTAGCTCCTATGATGACTGCTCCAATACAAACACCCTGACATATATATTGTAAAGGAATTTGCTATATCTGGTGAAGACCGGTACTTCAGAATTTTAGATGAAAAATTGGCATGTACCTTTGTCATCCACTCAAATCTTCTGCACTTCTTAAGCAAGTTTTGAATTATAATGCCCATGTTCGGCTTCCATCCACTCAAATCTTTTGAACTTTTTAAGCAAGCAGTAACTGAACTAACACTTGAAAGCATCCCATGAATACTACTAAAGTAAGGCAGGATCCCACGCAGGGGCTACAGCTTGTCCCATGCACGATCCTAATTTTAAAAAACTGTTAAAAAAATATTAACATCTTAGAAATAAGGAGCTGTTATTGTTCAGGAAGAAGCTTTTCATGACAGATAGACATTTTAATAATGTCCACGAGACCAAAAGCAGTTTATGGGACCCCAAACCAGAAAGTAAAACCGAAGGAGTGAAGAAGCCGTCGAAAAAGGAGAGAAGAATTGAGTTGTTGGACCCAAGTTCACACGCTGTTGCTCTGTCTTTGAAGGTTCACTCTCCTATTGTGGATCTTGATTAGAAATTTCCCATTTCTATCGATGTTCTCCACTTCAAATATAGTGAACATAAATACTTCATGTAAGTTGTCCAAGTATTTAGCTCAGATGTCATCGTATGCAGAGCACTCCATGAGATAATGTCATTCTATCTCAACCATACTTGATGTGCAGATGGGACATATTATCTCTTCCCACTTTTCTTTTGGGCTCCTCCACTTACTCATCTCACATCGGAGTTGATGTGACCTTGTTCCTAGTTGGGCTATGAGCATCTTCATTCTCCATTTAATTTTTGCCCCTATGTAAGTTTCTTGAACATGCTCATAACAGAGGTCGAACTTGGTCATGTAGTATTGCTTCTTCCTCCGTATCTGCGTTGTCCACATGTTTGTTTTAAATTTTTCCCTCACATGGCTCTTTATCTCTTGATTAGTTGCTAGGCACTCGTGCAAGCTAATATCTCATTTATCCATCCATATTTTGTTTTGTTTAATCCACGTCTTCTTTCACTTGCTCAACTCTTCTTTTATTACTGCCTTTGGCCACCTATCCTCCTTCATGCCCTCTACTTTATTTATGTGCCATAGGAGACATATCATAGCTATAGCTTCTATTGGGAAAGTTCCTGTTTTTGCAAGAATTATCTCGTATGGCACTGACACTTTAATCTTGAAGGTATTCGTGATTAAACATTTTTGAATTCTCTCAAATTGCCTCCACTTTAACCTTGACATACCATTGGTCCAAGCTTCGCATCCATAGAGTACCACTGGGACAACTAGTAGCCCAAACAAGACCCTAGTGGTCTTCCAATCCCATAAATCAACATCTCTACATTTGCTTTGAAGAGAGTATAGCTCTATCCTTCCCCCTTGCTTTCTCTTTTTTATGCATGTGTCCCAACTGAGCTTGTTGGTGAAATCAAGCCTTCAATATTTGTATTCTGAGACTATTTCAAGCCGGTTACCCTCAAACATGAAGCTTGCATGCCTCTTTTCCTTTTGGCATGAGAAGATCAGAATATTTGTCTTACTAGTGTTGACTTGCATCCCTACCTCTTTGCAAAAGAGCTTGAAGGCTTTCAAATGATCTATTAAGCTTTGGTTTGTAGTTGAGGTCAAAATAAGATCCTTTGTATATAGGAGTTTTATCACACAATTAGCTATGTGGACTCCGCCCCCTCCTAGTCTATCTATCCATTCTTCCAATTTGTCAATATAGAGACCAAATCATGTTGGAGATAAATGAAATCCTTATTTAACCCCTATGTCACTACTGAAACTTTTTGATAAACTTGTATGTAAGTTGATCTTGGCTCTAACTTGCTTGTATAACCGATGAACTACTGCCCTATACTCTTTTGGAACTCCAAGTTCTTCCATCTATCCCCATAACTTATCTCTAGAGACCGTGTCAAAAGCTTTCCTAAATTTAACAAAACAGCAAAAGACTTTTTTATCTTTGTCATCCCATACTTTTCTATTAACTAGTTGAGAATGATACAATGATCTATAGTTGAAAACTTTGGCTTAAACCCAATTTGCCATTTTGTTCTCTTTCCTTGTTTTTCAGCCCATTAGTTGATTTTGCGTCCAACCATGCTTCCAAATAGCTTTGCCATGAGAGGATTGACCATAATAGTTTTGTAGTTAGATGGGTTATTGACCTCTCTGCTTTTGAAGAGAGGTATGACTAGGCTAGTAGTCTACTCCATGGGGAAACCCTCTCTAGTGATGTTGTTGAAGATGTCTCTTATGTGGGGTGTTAAGATATCTATCCCCCACTTTAAATGTTCAATGTGTAGACCATTTATATCTCGCACCTTGCCAATTGCCAACTTGTTGATTCCTTTTTTAACCTCCTTAGTGGTAAACAACTTCCCTTGTGTGTTGATTATTGGGGGACTATCCTTGTCTTCTCCTTGTTCATATAATATTTTTACGTACTCTAGCCATTGCACTGGGGTAATATTGTTCTTTGTTTGCTTTTACTTGTTTGTAGGTCTTTCTAAAAATGTTTAGGATTGTGTTTTCCAAGCCAAATCGGCTCTTCTTGCCTTGTTTTCATGTAATCGTTCTTTTTTGTTTTCACCAATTGCATGTACACTTTTCTGTTTGCATTCTTCCCTATTTCTTTGAGATTCTTCTTTGTTGCCTTGCAATCTTCGTGAGTGGGAAGCAATGGGGTGTTGAACATTTGTAGTGGTTACTCCTATTTTTTTGTTGTCAACTATAAGTTTGAATCCAATCAAAACATTTTTTATTTATGTTTCTAAAAAAACAAATGGTAAAATATTGCTAATTTTCTTAGTGGCATGTAGTACACAATTTTTAAAGAATCATAGGACTGCTAACAAGCAAAAAAATCCTTAAATATTTGAGCAGAACTTGCAGAGAAAATATAAGAATGCCCCTTCCATGGGACCATGGGGTAAGCAAGCCTTTTACTTCATGCACACTCATTACCAAGGTTGTTTGGATGCATAAACGTGACCATATTTGAACCATGCTTGAGTTGAACTCGCACCCACATCTGCATCTACATCCACCTTTTCCCATGTCCTTGCCCCTGCACCCAAGATGCACCCAAGACATCCTAACACATCATAGGCACACAGGGTGCATTTCCCTTTATTTCATACGCACCCCTTACAAAAACAATTAAGCAATAATTGAAATGGTCAAATGAAAAGTTCAAAACATATATTTTGTTAATAGCTTTATGGCCATTACCATTTGCATTGCATTATATAGTTGACTATTACATTTAGAGTTCATTTTCAACCGTATCATTGAGATTTACTAAGGATTTTTATCTATATGTAGTAATAACAACATCTAAACATTTTAAATATTATTTTGTGATCGGTTCATGACACATGAATGCATAGGTTAATATAATATGATACATATTGTAACATTAGTCAATATTTTATGTAAAATTGGATTAATGAAAGTCATAACTCTTTAATTAGATAAAAAAATCAATGGAATAAAAGTGAAATGTTGTAAATCAACTTGTGACAAGCAGAATGGAAGCAAAGTACTGAAATCAACGAAGTGCAATCAAATGAAATGAGACTAGTTATGAACAAAATGGAAAACTTAACTATTTATTGTCTGTGTGCTCATTGTGTGAAACTGAACAGTGACTGATATACATCAATAGAGATTGATTCTACAAGTGCATGAAGACTGAAATTAAAATTGACGAAGGATAAAATCAACTAGCTTGGGACATGATTAACTGCCACTATTACCCTGAGTTGGTCGATCTTATTGTGAGAATAATTAATTTATCCTAACTATTTGTAATAAATGTCTCAAGGTGATTTACACCTTTGATTGACATAGGGTATTTAGATGGGGTATTTCCTATGTGTGGTTAGTTGTGTTGTGAGTCATAATCTCCTATAGAGTAGGAGATCTAATCTCGCTTATTATTTATCTAAATAAACACCTCTTGTAGTGCTTTTGATAATTCAATTCCATTTCGGCTTTCATTTGCTATCAGAGCAAATCTTAAGGAGTTTTTTTTGAAGAATTGAAGATTCGGTGGAGATCGAGAGCCAAGTACATGCAATCCTTGAATGTGTCACACTGCTCCAATTTTTGCCATCCCAAGTCGAATATGGGCCAATCCTAGCCAATTCTATGGAAGGATAATAGTTCTCTTATAGGGTTCTATTTGAAAAGGGGAAGAAACCCATGAAGGGTCCAAAGCAATCTCCAAAGCAGAATAAATAACAAAACCAACAAGGGAACAATTCACGTTCTTTTAAAACATGTCAAATTTGTGGAAGACAGGGACATGACTTAAAACATTGTTGGTACAACACTTTTCAAAAGGGCTCAAGCAAGAAGCCCTCTTTCAACAATTCACCACACAGAAAAGAAGCAACCACAACAACAAAACAGGTGGAAACATAAAAATTCAAATACTAAACAACATGGTAATGTTGTTGAAGACAATGATTCTTCAATTGAGGAATATGTTTTAGCTACTTAAACACATGAGTCTACCAATCATTCAAATGCAACTTGGTATGTTGATTCAGGGACAACCAGACACATGACAGGGAGAAAAGAATGGTTTTCTACTTTGATAAAAATAGAATCAAAGGGAAATGTTTCACTTGGAGATGATACCTCATATACAATATAAGGCAGTGGTGACATCAAACTTCAACTTGGAAACATGAATTGTAACATTTTAAATGTTCTATATGTTCCAAGACTTATAAAACATATGTTATATGTTCATCAACTACTTGACCACAACCTTATGGTTGAATTTGATCACCAAAATGGTCAAAAGTTTTGTCACATCAAAGACAAGTCTAGGCATTTCAAAGTGATTGCCAAGGCTTCCAACATTAGCAAAATGTTTCAGCTTTATTTTATTCAAAATGATCATCAAGCACTCATGGTCAAAGATACAAACTAGGCAATTTGTGGCACAAAAGATATGGTCACTTGAGTTATATCTATTTGGTACAATTGAGCAAACATGATATGGTCTATGGTCTTCTCAAAATCAAGAAATCTTCTGATATATGTACTAGTTACTTAGCAGGAAAACAAAAAAGATCTCCCTTTAGAAAGACTGAGTATTAGTCGCTTGCTAAATTGGACTTGGTGCACACCGATCCTTGTGAACATTTTGCTCCTAGTCTCAAAGGGTACAAATACTTTCAGCTTTTTATTGATGATTACTCACGAAAAATATGGGTATATTTATTGAAGACTAAGGATCCAGATTTTCAAGTCTTCAAAGATTTCAAGGATAGTTGAAAATGAAACTAGTAGGAAAATCAAGACCCTCTGCTCAGATCACGAGGGGAATACACCAATAAAGAATTCTCAACCTATTTTAATATGAATGAAATCAATCGACAATTGATACTTCCATATTTACCTCAGCAAAATGGAGTTACAAAACGATGTAATAGAGTCATTGTGTAAATGTTTCGCAACATGGTTGAGGATGCAAAATTTCCTAATACATATTAGGCAGAAGCTTATCACACTGCAGTCTACTTGTTGAATAGGTCACCCACCAAAGCTCTTGATGGAATCACACCTCATGAAACTTGGATAGGGAATAAACCAAAGGTAACTCACCTTCAAGTTTTTGGTTACAAGGCATACCTGCATGTTCCTAAGAAAAAAAAAAGTTGGATAAGAAAACAAATGAATGTATTTTTGTGGGATATAGTGCACAATCAAAAGCATACAGTGATCCAAAACTCAGAAGTTCTGGTTGACGAATATTTCAATAGCACAAAAATAACACAATAACAATGGATTCTCTGAGAAGAGACGTCGTATTACTTAACAACTGCAATACAAAACATGCACTTATCTCTGCGAAGAGATGTATGTCTTCCCCTTTCGGGTTACAATACATTTATACATATTTTTGAAGACCACCTCGGGAGATTGCGTGGCTCGAGGAATTAATGGGTGACGACTTAACATCCCAACATTCAAAACAATACAATGCTCAAGGATATAATCGCTCGCAGCATTAAAACAATACAACGCTTGAGGACAAAACAAAATGAAAACCATACAATAGTCGAGGAGTTGACTGCCACCTAACTGCCACCGAGGACAAAACAAAATGAAAATAATACAAAAGTCGAGGAGTTGACTGCCACCTAACTGCCACCAAATGGTCACCTCGAATTGTTGCCTGGATCATTCCTCCCTCCATGAAAAGAAATGGTCTCCATTGCATCAAGATTCCCCATTAGGTGGGGTAGTTGTGTCTTGATGTGATTCGTTGTGAGCCACTCACCATGGTTGCTAAGCTGGCCTCTTCTGACCACTTGATACAGAAGAATAGAGCGTCCTCTTGTTGTCTTCATCCAAGTATCCACAATCTGATCCTCTTCTACCAGAGCAAGACTCGGTGGATCAAGTGCATTAATGTATAGTTGTTCTACCACAACTGAAGTGTCCAATAGAGGTGGGTGATATGGTTTGAGGAGCTCCACATTGAATATTGGATGCAGACCAAGGTAGGCTGGTAGGTTCAACTCAAAAACATTTTCTGCAACTTTTATGGTGATGGTGTATGGACCATATCACAGAGGCCAAATCTTTTTGTGTGGGCCTGCAAGCCGTTCCTTCTAAAGCCGTAGCCAAACCTTGTCACCCACAGCAAAATGGTGTGCAATCCTATGTTTGTCATGGCGTAGCTTATACTTCTGATTCATCTTCTCTAGGATGTCGTGAACTTGTTCCTGGATATGCTGCATGTGTTCAATAAACTTGGTCACTTTTGCTACCTCAGAGCTTCCATGAGCTGTGTATTCCATGGTGGAGAATGGAACAGCTACATCAATTGGTGCCATGGGTTGGAACCCAAAACATACTTGGAAGGGATTGTGCTTGGTCGAGCTGTGCAGTGCCCGATTGTATCTGTGTTAGATGAACAGAAGTCCCTCATCCCATGTGCATGGATGTTTGGAGTGATACATCTAAATCATGTGAACAATCAAGCGATTTACCACCTCGGTCTGACCATCAGTCTGTGGATGGAAGGCTATGGACGTCATCAGCTTAGTATCCATCATTTTCCATAGAGTGGACCAGAAGATGCTTAGGAACCTGCTATCTCGATCTGAGACAATGGACTTGGGGAGACCAAAATGGAGCCATACATGGCTAAAATATAGTTGAGCAGTTTCCTCAGCAGATATATTTTTCTTACAAGCAAGCATAATAGCCATTTTTGAAAAGTGATCAACTACCACAAAAATATAGTCCTTGCCATGTTTGGAAGTGGGCAAACCTGAGAGGAAATCCATTGAGATAGATTCCCAAGGCCTAGATGGTTCTGGCAATGGCGCGTACAATCCTTGCTTCTTATTGGTTGGCTTGGCAATTACACATGGGGTGAAATATTTGAGATATCTTTCCACATCTTTGCGCATATGGGGCCAATAGAAGTGTTTCTGAAGAACTACCAATGTTTTTTCGATACCAAAGTGGCCAGCTGTCCTACTGAAGTGTGCTTCCCATATCATCTTTTGTTGCTCTACAACAGGAACACAAATGTGCCCCATATGATAGAGGACATTATTTTGCAAATAGAAGTCAGAAACATGTTCACCTTTTTGGAGCGCTTGATATGTGTCAGCAAAGATAGGATCTGCTTCATACAGAGCACCCCAAGTGGCAGTCACATGTCCGCACAGGTCAAGCACTGTTGTGAGTGTAGTAATTGGTGGGCGGCTTAGGCAATCTACGACTGTATTTGAGCTCCACTTTTTTGTGTTTAATTATCAAGTGGAATTGCTGAAGACACGTGGCCCATTTTGGTGCCTCTCATTTCGTAGTTTGCTTTGCTTCTGGATGAATTTCAATGGTCTGTGGTCAGTGTGGATGACCTTCTCTTTCCCCAAGATGTAGTGTTTCCAGTGTTTACAGGCTTGTACAATGGTGTAGAGCTCCTTATCATATGTTGGATATTTCTTGACTGTATTAGTGAAAGTTTCACTGTGGTATGCAACAGGATGGCCATGTTGCATGATGACAGCTCCCATGGCATATTCAGATGCATCTGTCATCAACTCAAATGGTTGATGCAAATCTGGCAAGGCAAGAACAGGGGTTGAGTACAGTCTGTTCTTCAAATTCTCAAATGCCCTTTGTTGTATTTCACACCACTGAAATGTAGCTTTAGCTCCTCCTTTAGTCACTTGGGTTAGTGACCAAGCAACATGTGAAAATCCAAGAACAAACCTGCGATAGAAATTTGCAAGGACCAAAAAGCTGTGAAGCTTTGTGAGGGTCCTTAGTGTGGGCCATTCTCAAATAACCTGAATCTTTTTTGGATCGACGTGGACCCCTTCCTCATTCACAACGTACCTGAGGTACTAAATTTTTGCCATTCTGAATGTGCATTTGTCAAGATTTGCGTATAACTTGTGCTCCCAAAGAGTTTGAAGCACCTTACAGACATGTTGTAAATGTTCTTCCCATGTTTTTCTATAGATGAGAATGTCATCTAAGTAGACCACCACGAATGAGTTGGTGAAGGGTCGTAGGATGTCATCCATCATCCTCATGAAGGTTGTAGGTGTGTTAGTTAGGCCAAAAGGCATAACCAACCATTCAAAGAGCCCCTCCTTAGCTTTGAATGTAGTTTTCCAGACATCAGTGGGATCGATGGGAATTTGGTGATAACCAAATTGAGATCAATTTTGGTGAAGAACTTCGCACCACGGAGCTGGTCCAGTAGGTCATCGATTATGGGGAGAGGGTAGCGATTCCTCACATAGATTTTATTCAGGGCTTGATAGTCAATGCAAAGCCTCCATGTTCCATCTTTCTTCGGTGCCAAGACAATTGGGCTACCACAAGGTGAAGAGCTTGGCCTGATGTGACCCCTTTTGATGAATTCTTGAATCTGTCTTTTTATCTCATCGTTCTCCAAAATTGATCTGTGATACACAGGACTGTTAGGCAAAGGTGATCCTGGGATTAAATCGATAGAATGTTTTACCTGGCAATGCAGTGGAACTCCTGTGGATGACTTGAATAAGTTAGCATATTCACCTGTGATTCATCCTATCTGCTCTTGTTGTTGTGTTGATTGTGTAGTTAGGACCACAACATCGGCCTCCTTAGATCTTTGTGGTTTGACCATCATGAGAACAAATTGCTTTGTCTTCTCCACCAATCTCTTGCATTGTTTAGCATTGATCAGGGAGACAGATGTGGGAGGTGGTACCTCTGGTACCCTATAGTGACGTGTTCCAAGAGTGAGGGTGATCCTTCGGGTTTGGGATTCATAGATGCCATGCTGCTCATACATGAACGGTTGACCAAGGAGGACATCACAAATGTCTAGATTGACCACATCACACAAGACTTCATCCTGGAATGGTTTTATAGCATATGAAAGAAGACACTGATGGGTGATGCAAAGGTCTCTCCCTAGGCTTAACCACCCAATACTATATGGATTTAGATGAGGCTTCATGGATAGACCTAGACTTCTCACAACTTTAGCTGAGATTAAATTCTTTTGACTCCCGCTATCAAGAATGAAATGCAGAGGCTTACCTTTTACCCATAATTTAGAGTGAAACAATCTTTCTTTGTCATCTAGTCTTTCCTCACAAGTTTGTGATGAAGTGACGATGGTGTTGGGCTCAGCATCTACAATTTCTTCTTCATCCTCTTCGACTGTAGGTTGTGTATGAGGCAGAGTAGTAGACGTCAAGTATTATGACTCAGAGAGCAGTGACTTGATGGCTCGACATTCTTCTTTGGAGTGAGTTCCAATTTTGTGGTAATCACACCATTTTCTAGCCTTCCCCTTCTGTTATTTCTTATCTTGAAACTCCTTTTGCTTCCAGTTTTGGCCTCGTGTTTGACCTTCCTTGTCACTTTTCCCTTTTGAAGGTTGATTCTTTGTATTCTTCCTGCCATGCTTCTGTTCAATCTTCACTGCAAATTTATATGCCTCACTGAGGGTTTCCAAATTGAAGAGTTCCATTTCCCCCGAATGTACCATTGTAGTCCACCACGATATTTGAGAGTTTTATGTTTCTCACTGTCTTCAATGCCCAGTCTTGCAGACAAAGAATGAAAAGCGTCTATGTAATCTTGCACAGATTGGTCCTTACCTTGGCAGAGTTGTTGCCACTGTATGTACAGATCATCATATGCACCAAGGGGATAGTATTCTTCTTTTACTGCTTTCATAAAATCATCCCAGGTGGGTTCCACCCTAAGGCCAATGATATCTGAATTGAACCTCTTTTTGTACACTTCCCACCAATTTTTCATGGGCAATGATGATTTCAAAAGAGCAAAAGTGATCTTTTCTCCATCGGTGAACTTATTTACCAAGAAGTAGGACAACAATTGGTCCAACCAATTTTCCACCGCATCAGCATTGATTTTGCCTTCAAATGTGGGAATATCAAAATTTACCTGAACCTTAAATGGTGTTGGGGCACTGAAAGGAAGCTCCCTCGATGAGGAGCCCGGCTGTGTAGCTGCAGAGCCAGAATTTCCCATCAGAAGTGTTTGAAGAATTTGAGCAAATTATTGGAGCATCTGCGCTTGTTGCCGCTGGAGGGATTCATTCACCATTTTCTTGAAAGGATCAGATGTCTCGGTGTCATCTACCATTTGAGGTCATTTGGGGTGCACAGGGGGAGCGTCTAGAAGCTCTGTCGCTTCCCACCCAAGTTTCCTGTATCCTGACCTCATCCTCGGGAACATACACTTCTCAAGACAAACTGCTCTGATACCACTTATCCAAAACTCAGAAGTTCTGGTTGACGAATATTTCCATAGCATAGAAATAACACAATAACAATGGATTCTCTGAGAAGAGGCATCATATTACTTAACAACCGCAATACAAAACATGCGCTTATCTCTGCGAAGAGATGTCTATCTTCCCCCTTTGGGTTACAATACATTTATACATATTTTTGAAGACCACCTCAGGAGATTGCATGGCTTGAGGCATTAATAGGTGATGACTTAACATCCCAGCATTCAAAACAATACAATGCTCGAGGATATAATCACTCGCAGCATTAAAACAATACAACGCTTGAGGACAAAACAAAATGAAAACCATACAACAGTCAAGGAGTTGACTGCCACCTAACTGCCAATGAGAACAAAATAAAATGAAAACAATACAAAATTTGAGGAGTTGACTGCCACCAAATGGTCACCTCGAATTGTTGCCTGGATCATACAGGCTCCTTGATCCACAAAAAAAGAAGGTACTAATAAGTAGAGATATAGTGTTTGATGAAAAGAGTGGAATTAATCCACCTTCTACATAGGCAAATGATACATGCAAAATTCCTATAATCTTTTTAGATAGTGATGGTGAAAGTGAAAAAGAAGATAGTCAAACAGGACCTCCAACACCAACACCTACAATTCAACGTATGCCCAAGAGGTATACAAGTACTATACAAGACGCTAACTTGAATGAAGTACTAGATACATCCACTTCAAGACTAAGGACTCGAAGCATGGCTCAAGAAGAGGTTAATATGGCCCTTATGAGTATTTTGTAAGAAACATATGAGCCTTCAATAGTAACATAAGCCCTACAGTCTAGACCTTGTAAAGATGCCATAGATGCAGCATATCAATCACTAATGAAGAATAACACTTGCCAACTTATTGATCTTCGACCAAGGAGGAAGCCTATTGGATGAAAATGGGTCTTTAAGACCAAATACAAAGTAGATGGCATTATTGATAAGTACAAGGTAAGGCTTGTTGCAAAATGGTATGCTCAGAAAGAAGGCATTGACTATGAAGAGACTTTTGCTTCCATGGCCAAGATAAAGAATATTAGAATGGTTTTTGCTATGGCTACATAGTTTGGATGGAAAGTCCATCAAATGGGCGTAAAAATTGTCTTTCTCAACAAAGATTTGAAAGAGGAAGTCTACATGATTCAACCTAAAAGATTTGTGGCACCTAATCAGGAACAGATAGTGTGTAGGCTTATCAAGTCTTTCTATGGGTTAAAATAGGCTCCCTGAGCCTAGTACATCAAGATTGATGAGCATTTCATATAACATGGATTCAATAGGAGTCCATATGATCCTAACCTCTACCTCAAACAACATGGGGGGAGGTTGTTATAGTGATTGTTTATGTTGATGATCTAGTCATCATTGGCACTACAATGAAGATGATCAATGCAACTAATAATTATCTCAAGCATTCGTTCGATATGACAGATTTTGGGATGCTACACTATTATCTTGGTTTAGAGGTATGGTAGAAGGAACATTACATTTTTGTTTCATAGATGAAGTATACAAAGACATTACTCGAGAAATTCAAGATGATGTACTGTAAGCCTATTGCAACACCTATGGAGACAATACTTCAGTTGTCTCATACAGATCCATCACCAGAAGTAAATGTAACTCTCTATCAGTAGTTGATTGGGAGTCTCATTTACTTGACATGTACTAGGCCAAATAGTAGCTATGATGTCAGTTATATTTCTCGGTTCATGTAGGAACCAAAGGTGACACATTGGAAAGCAACAAAATGGGTATTGAGATACATCAGAGTTACAATTGAGTATGGCCTAGAGTACAAGAAGGATGATAAGTTCTTGATATGTTACATAAATATAGATCATGCAGCTTTTATTAATGACAGGAAATCCACTTCTATATTTATGTTCTTTCTAAGATCTGGTCCGATTTCACAGGGAAGTAAGAAGTACAATTGTGTTTCTAGACCTTTCACCGAGGCAGAATATTACGCTGCATTAAGAATTATCTATGAAGCGATATGGATACATTGTATTCTTTCAGGATTTGGAGTTCCACAAACTCAACCTATAGTTTTAAATTGTGACAATCAGGGTATTCTACATTTTGTTCACAATCCAGTGTTTTATGAGAGAACCAAACACATAGAGGTTCAGATTCATTTCATATGCAAACATGTTCAGTAAAACAATTTACAACTCCAATATTGCCCACTCAAGATTAGTGTGCAGATGTCTTCATGTAGTCACTTGCATGTGATAAGTTGGAGGCATTCAAAAATTCTCTCTCTTCTTTTCTTTAGGCTATGATCAATTAAAGGGGAATGTTATAATAATCAATTTATCCTAAATATTTATAATAAATGTCTCAAGATGATTTACACTTTTGATTGACATAAGTTAGTTATATGGGGTATTTCTTATGTGTGGTTATTTGTGTTGTGAGTCATAATATCCTACAAATTAGGAGATCTAATCTCACTTAGTATTGTATAAATAAGTACTTCTTGTATTATTTTTTATAATTCAATTCCATTCTAGATTTGACTTATCCTCTACTAAAAATCAATAAACTTGGGTCCATTATTTGTGAAATCTTGAATCATGTTTATTTATATAGACCCGACCTTGAGATGTTTATAGAAGACCTACAAATAACTTCTTCAAATTTGAAACCATAATAACACTTGCAATGACTAAAAAACAACAAATAGAAAAGTGGGAGTGTAATACACTAAGCTAACCCCAATCACCTCCATGATGTCTGAATGATGTCTACATATCCAATACTTTGAAAAGGGAAATTAATTTTATGTAGTTGTCCCACTTAGAGTGTTTTGTATGATTGTGCTCTTTTGACTATATGAATGTATCTAGAGATGATTAATATCTTGACCATCTTTTTCTTTGGCTTGGATAATATAGATTTTAGAATTTTTTGAGGACTACTTCAAATGATTATAATTAGAATTGTGAAAAATATATAAGCTTTGTTCAATGTGTAGTAGTGTGAATATACCTCTGTATTGAAATTGCCAAGTGGTAGAATAGGTAGGTGACTTAGGTGTGCCTTTATGGCAATCCAAAAGGGGAAAACCTCATGCTACCTATCATAAAAATATTAATCAAATTTTAAAAGGGTTAAATTTTAAAAAATAACTATTATAAGGGCTAAGGACAAAAACATTCCATAGGGTATAGAAACGTTTACTATTATTGTCTCCTGTTGTAAATTTTTGTCTTTAAGGGAAACATGTGACTTTTGCATCTATGGATATCTCTATAGATACTTAGAGGGGTTTTGATCAATTAGAACATTTATGTAAGCATCATAGAACAATTTAAAAAATAAATGGGTACATATATGTGCTTAGAATAGAGTAAGGTGGAAAAATAAGTTCAATTTAAGTGCTCAAGTTAATTAAAGTGAAATAATATCATAATTGATGTTATTAAGTATTCATGACCAATTTTAAATGATTATATTTTCTCCCTGCTTTGGTCTACAAATAAAATTACTAAAGTAAATGAAATATGTACCCAAATGTGTACAACACACTTTGGCCTTTTTTAAAAACTCTAAATCATGCAAGGTGTTTAATAGAAAATCTTGCAATGATGTAAAAGTAGTTAATGCTCATATAATATTGAAAATTGAAACATAACTTGAATTTAAAAAAGATTGAAAAGAACAAGAAATGATTACATATGTATGTGGAAAACCAATGTTGCTCTTGTAACTTTGGAGGTGATGCTTCCTTGAAACATTAGCGAGTCGATGCTCCCATGAAGCACTTGAAGAAGTTAGTTCATTAGCTGAACCAGTGGAGAACTTGAGGGTGATCAAGCCCCAAAATGAATTGAACTTGTATAGAAAATGAAATCCATGAGGAACATAAAAACCTCAATTTGTGTTGTTAATCTTTGTAACTCCAAGACATGAAATGATTAAAATCCATAATAGATTTGTAGACAATAATGCTAGAGGGCACTGAACCTCTAAGTTATGCATTATTCACTTTAATTTTTTCAACCATTGTAGATGGCTTTTTTATTCAATTATAACTTTGTTATTTAGTTATTGAATGTATGATCAAAAGATAATGAATTACATCCATGATCCTACCATGTCCACAAATAAAAAGTAGTATTAAAAGCATGGCATGAATCTATATCATGCCCTTTGAATTTTGAAAAAGAACATAGTGTGTATGATTTGTATCATGCCCCCAATGATAAATGTAGAATCTATAACTGTATATAGATGTGAATTTGTAAATTTTGTTTGACACTTATACATGACTTGTATCATGCACACCAAAATCCTATAAATATATATTTTGTTCATGTAATTTGAGTGCAGATACATGACATATACCCCATCATCTATGTCAATGATTGAATTTTAAACTATTTTGAAACCTTTGAAATTGTGTTTTATACCCAAAACTGATTTTTATTCTTGAGGAGGTTTATCTCATGTATGAAAAGCCCACTAAAATGCCCCCCTTTTGAAGTGAGGGAATTGTGTCCTGAAATTCATTCATCTCAAAATAAAAGTTAATTGTATTATGCGTAATAAAATTTAATTTTTTTTAATGTAGAATATGTGAAAAATATGTCATCATAGCAAATTTTGTATCATTCTAATTATATATATAACATATTAGATAAGACTTATAGAATGTGTCAATGAAACTCATAGTAATAAAATTTATAATTAGTATCTTATGCATTAGTTAGTGCATGATATGGATCATGACATTCATCAAAATTAACAAATAAAATAAGCACATAAGCACATAAATCATAATGTCGTACAATAAGGCCAAGGGTAGCATACAAAGGATATGTTCAAATATCACATAACTAAAAATTGCACACACAAAGTCAAAAGCCACAAATAAAGGACATGAATCATGTCATAAAAAAGGGACATGCTCAAATATTATATGAAACAAAGTTCAAAGGGCCACAAGTAAAGAACATGTTCAAATGTCGTGCACACCAAACAAGATCTCATAGATATGCTCAAACAAATTGTATGTAAGAGTCAAAGGCCATACGCAATAGACAAACAAAATATAATCTATTGTGTACAAGTAATAGCATCAATGAAACATAGAATTGGAAAGATAACCTACACATTGTATATATAATGTAATCATATCCTAAAAAATAAGATATCTATGTATACAACGTAAGATAGAGATGTTAGCAAGGCATTTGTAAGATTTTGTAGAGTTCAATAGTATAGGAGTCATAAATAGATAACACCTGTAAATATTGTAATCTATAAAAAAGATACCTCCAATTCAGCAAGGCTATTAGGTAGAGACAAGTCAAACATTTAAATTCATGTGAGATCTGTATGTCTTGCATAACACTCATGAATATCAATGAAATGCATGTGTGATAAAAATAGAGTATGATATCTACTAATCATGAGATAAATAACATATTCTAGTGATATAAATTATATATCTAATCATGTCCAAGATCTGATTTTGAAATTTTAAAATATTTTGAATGTTATTACATTTTTGAAATATTTGAACTTTTTGTATTTTGAAACTAAAACCAAAGAAACTTAGTGATAACTAAGGTTTTGAAACTAGAAGAAATGAGAGGGATATAAATAGTTAGAAATATGTGTCAGTGTGAAACATACAGTAAATATGGTGACATATCTATGTATGATGCACCACTATAGATGTGATTGTAATTGAAAAACATATGGGAACAATGCAAAAGATTGTACATCCTCATCTCATCAAATGTACATTTATCAAAGCATGTAACACATATGTATGAGAAATATTGCACAAGAAAATATATATTTTCACGAATAAGTATTGGTTAGCATAGTAAAACTAAGTGAAATATCAAAAAATTGACAATATTAAAGGTTTATGTGCTCATATTTTGATTTTTGTGTAAAAATTTGCATAAAACATGATCGACCAACTGAGGACAATAATGAGAGTCATTCTTGTCCCTTACTAATCAATATTGTCCTTGTCAAAAATGTAATTTTATTAGTACAAACTATGAAAACAAGGTAAATGGTAGAATATGACATCATAGATCATTGTTTTGGACTCTTCAACTCTAGAAAGTGAAAAAGAAAACTCAAAAGACCACAAAAAGTTAGTAAGAGCCAAAAGCTTAGAAAAATTGATCAAATTGATTGCATGTGCAAGCAATACAAGAATAACATGTTAAGCAATCAAGAAGTTATGTTTAAGTGGGATTTTTCTTTTTTTAATTATTTAAATATTTTCAAAAATCATCTAATAATTCATCCTCATCAAAATTGGAATCATTATAGTTGTGTAAGTATATGCAATATTCCTCTTCACCATCTGAATGTGCATGTTTTATTTGATTTCTTACTTTTGAATATATTTCATCATCCTACTCATTGTGACTGTAATGTGATATGTGAATAACTCTAGATGTGAAAATATATGTGATGTATTTTTTAGTAGTATCTATTGTAGCTTGCATTTGTTGTAACCATGCATGTCCCAATGTGAATTTTATTCGATGTGTATAAGGTATAATCTATACCTTTGTATTGATAACTTTTGGTCCACAAGTTATGGGGAAAATGATATATCTGAGAGCTTCTTCCCAATCTACACTATGATATAGTTTATTAATATTATGCCCCAATTTTTGTAATCCTCTAACACTGAAAATACTTTTCCCTAGAGTAGTATTAATGGGATTGTCTTTGTAATAGTCTCCCTCCATATATATTGTGATGGTTCAATATTTTTGTCGAGGATTTCTTTTGCATGTTGTATTTGGATATGATGTCTTTTGAACCCCTGCAGTAAAAGATATTTTTTTAATATGTATTAATCTGATAATGCTTTCATCCTTGTATTTGCGAATTTTATTTTTTAATGGCATGCAATTCTCTATATCATGTCATGTGATTCTATGATAAGTGCAATATGATTTACCTTTTGTATGTAAAAGACATGCTGTTGATCAATGCCTAGTAGTAGGTAATGTAATAAGTTTGCTATCGAATAGTATTTACAAAATTATTATAGGTATTTCTTGATGTGACATTATTTGTAATCATTGTGAAATTTTTATACCATATATTTCCGCATTATTCACTGAATTGATCATAAATACCATATGAGCTTTGTTATTGTAACAATTGTTCACATTATAATCTTTAGAGATACTTAAAATATGCTTGCCCTTTGAATCTAACTAATTAAAAAAAAATGAATCATCATGGTAAACTCTTAGAACAATGGGTGTGAATAATGTATGAGATAAATATTCACATAAAATATTAAAATTTATCTTGTGTATTTGATCATTTCTCGTATTAACCATGTTATATTCATCAACATTGTTATCATAATGATCTAAAACAATACCATCTTGTACATCTAAATTGAACAATAAAGGTATATTATAAATAAACTTTTGTTGATTTGTATTTTCTTGATGTGATTTTTGTATGTTTTATTATTCCATTTGTAACCATCATTTTCCTTTTGTGATTTGTCCTTCTCAAGTTTTTCCATTTGTAACTTTTCTCTTTCTAACCATTCCTTTTTGTAAATGTCTTTATACAATCTTGCTTGTTCCTCTTATAATTTTTGAAGTTCGAATTGGGCCTTTGCTTGTGATATTTTCAATTGTACAAGTTATTTATATGCTTGATGTAATTTTTTTTATTCCATATATAAATTTTCTTGATTTGTTTTCTTGGTGCTAATACTTGACTCTCCAATTTCATATGTGTACTTTTGATTCTAAGGGATGACTTGAGAAGGAAGGATAATTGTTATATCATTTGACTATGATTGAGATGTTTCGATTTTAGAATATGGAAAAGGGTTATCATCTATGACAAATTCATATGAGTATCCTTCATGCATAAATTTAAGATACCTATGTAATGTAAATGTTACTACTTCCATCATATGTATTCGTGGTCACCCCAACAATAAATTATAATGTAGGTGATTAGGCATAACACAAAATACAATAGACGTTATTTTAGGTCCCAATGTTACAACTAAATATATCATTCTAAGTACTTGTCTTGAAGAATCATCGAATCTTTTGATAGTTTGACCTATTTGTTAGAGATTGCCAATGTTAACACCTAATTGTTGTAAAAAAAGACTACTACAAATGTTCACTCCAAACCCAACATCAATGAATACCCGTTTGATTCCTTTATTTTGAATTTTAGCTTAGATTAAAAGGGAGATATTTTGTGTGATTACATCTTGTATTGGAAATTATTCATTTTCAAAAGTAATAATATTTACAATGTCCTTAAAAGAGCTCATTACAAAAACAAAAGCGACCGATTGTGTATCACTAGGTATAATTTTATCCCACCATGTAGCATATAAAATATCCCTATAAATTGTTAAATTTTGTAGTAACTCAAGAATTGAAATTTGTGCATGAGTTTTTTTGAGTTGATATATGATATCATACCCTTTGGATTGATTTGTCTGCATTGTGAGAGGTGGAGGGGGTTGAGGAGGAACATTTTGAATTCTTCCATGATGTGGTAGCCTACCTTGTTGTTTATTGACAACATGGACCACATAATCCAATATAAGTTGTGGGTGAATAATATGAGAGATCTAGTAATTGTTAACACTTTAAGGTCTAGAAGAGGAATAGTGAAGGGAATCATGCATAGCCTTTATTTTCTAGTAGTAACTGGTAACAGTTCTAATTGAATATTGGAGCAATAAGGATTGAATAGCACTTGAGATTGCTTATGACTAAGACTTATAACATTCTAAATGTATAACTACTCTTGTTTATATATCATTCTTGAATTTACAAAATTTTACATAAAAAAATGTGTGTGATGCATTTTGTTTTTATTACATAGGTGTTAATAATTTTCCTTATTAAGGGAAGACAACATGTAATAAAAACTATAAATCCTTGAAATGAAAAATGTTCATTCAACATAGCCATAAATTTGTTGCAACTGTGAGTAATAGAAAACTGAAATATAGATCCTATAAAAAAGGAAAATAATTGTGTATGGAGATTAGTAAATTCCCTTGAAATTCAAGGTTAAAATAAATTTATTTCAATGTTAGATATCAAATCTAAGGTTAAAATAAAAATGATTTCAGTGTTAGTGATTAGAACTGAGGTCGAAAGCAAGTTCTTTTAGTGCTATATTTATATCCAAGGTTGAAATAAAATTATTTTAGTGTCAAATGTTAAAGAATTTATCTAAACCTTGTGACAAATTTTTAAAAACAATGCTCGAGCAAAACACATGTTTACCAATATCTTTTACTTAAAATTGGATTAATGAAAGCAATGAACCTTTAATTAGATAGAAGCTAAATAGAATAAAAATAGAATGTTGTAAATCAACTTTTGACACACATAATAGAAGTGAAATACTAAAATTGATAAAATGCAATTGAATGAAAGAATACTAGCTATAAAAATAGAAAATTTAGTTGTTTACTCTCTGTGTGTTACATCTTGATTCCTTGTCAAGAAAACTTGTTAGATTATTCAAGGATATTTATAGTTGATAAATTTATATTTGGTTATTTTTTAACTAAGCTTGGATATATGCTAATATGGGGCAGTAGGATAATGCTTAGGTTACATGATCACACTGCTATGAGTTAAGATTTAAGTACATGTTTACTTTATGATCATGTTGATTTATCATTTCAGCTATATTTTATGATTGATGTATATTATGACTGTTATGGTCTAACTACCTATTTTGTTGTGAGGTTGATGCAGGAGAACTCAACCCTCAGAGTGTGATGGAGGGAGAACATCATTAGAGAAGGTGATATAGATTAAGATATCAAAGGACTATAGAGGAACCGTTGGGAACCCTACACACACCATAATAGATAACACATGTTAAAATTCATAATAAATGGTTTGTACATGTGTTTATTTCTACTTAAATTAAATAATTGTTTTTCATGATTTGCTAGTACAGGCTGAATGGTTAGCACAATGTGTTTTGATGTCGGTTGTATTAGCTAGTTTAACATGGTGGTTAGCATATTTTAATGGTTTATGCATGATTAATTATTTGTGATAGCTTAGATTTATGCTTAGATAAATTAAATTTGTGTGACTATCAATTAGAACTACCATTTATGGACTAGTCGACACATCTTAGTCATGTTGGGAATATAAACTCGTTATCATTATTAAGCTTAATTGTTTATTATTATTAGATAATGACTTAATATAGATAAATCATCATTACTAAAATTGTTTTTCAAATTATTAAATATCTTGTAATTAACTATTAAATTTAGAATAATAGATAAAAAAAGAAAGACCTCACAAAGGGATTAAAGCGAATAAAAGCTAAATGGAGAAAAACAAAGGTTAAGCTTTAAATCGTTCCAATAATGACAATTTATTGTTCTCATAGAAATAAAAAATCATTAATAAAATAATTTAAAAAGAAGAAAGAAAGAAAAATCTTTAAAGGAAAGATGTTTACACCTTTTTTAACCTGGATGGTTGTGGAAAAGAAGGGCAGGAAAGAGGGCATTGGTGGAAGATTGGAGATGAGTAAGATCAACTATAGAAAGATTGACCAATCAAAGTGCCAGGTAGGCACTGATTAAAAATATAAACCTTAAATTTCTATGTGTTGAATTTATTTGATAAGAATATTTGAATATAGTGTTTTGCAAACAAACGAATATACATGATGACATTTAACATGATTGATATCTGTGTATTCATCAAAATACAAGTCGTATGCAGGAGTAAAAATAGCAAATGAATAACATTGATTTAGATTTTTAATGAGAATATCTAAACTTCTGGTCTGTCATAAGTGTTTACGGATTACTAACTTAAATACTTTTATGATTATTTGGAACTAAAAGATTGTATATATGGACCAATCTAAACCACCACTGAAAATACTTAAGTAATAGTAATGTTTCGATTTGACAGAATATCTTGTGGTGACATATGGCTTTGATTTAATATGCATTGATTATATATATATATATATATATATATATATATATATATATATATATATATATATATGAGATTGATAACTTTTGGGTTATTCACAACCAAAGACAAATAATGAATTAAAAAACATGTTTAATAATCTAATTCTTCTAATAATGAATACCGTTAGAAAGGCCAGAAAAATACTAGTCCTAGCCACCTATACTAACTCAATAATTTCATAGATCATAACAAATCAAATTCATCTACATTTCAAAGTTCCCTCAATTGACAAAATTGAAATGCATTTGAAATTAATTTCTCCATCAATTGAAAAAGTAAATGCATCTACATCAACAGCTTGTATATTGCCAGAAATCAAGTGCATATGTATTTCATCCCTCTGTCAATTGAAATCAAATGCGATTACCACTCACTGTTTCCTCAATTAGTAGAAATCAACCATCAAATGATAGAAAATAAGCAACTACAAATCATCATGTTCCATCAACTGACAAAAATCAAACTATTAGATAAAATACCAGTCTGATGGTGATTTGCAAGTGTTAATATACAGTGACTCAATGGATTTATCAACTAGAAAGACTATTTTTGAATTAAAATTTACAGTGATCTCTTTATATCTATAAGGTGAATATACAATGATCTACAAGAGATATTATGGCATCCATAATGCAGCGAGCTGCATGAGATGTTCTAGAGCCACTATGTAGTGATTTGCATACAAAAAGAAATAAGTTTATTCCATCTTTTGATGTATAGTAAATAACTATAAAATGTATATAAATATGCATATTTTAGTGATCATTATTGACAGTTACTTTAGGCGATCTAAGACTATTTGATTGACTTTTTATACCAACCTCTAACTTTTTTGTTTAATTTTGGTTCGGCCAAGTTGCAGAGGGTCGATTCATAATGTGTTTATAATGATACAAGTACAAACACAATTTGTTTATCAAGGATATTTATAAATCATTGAATTGTTAACTGATAGCATGATCTATAGATTATGTTAATATGTGTTCGGTAAATAGTGAAATCAGTTGAGATTAACATATTTATAAATTATGATAATACGTTAATAGTTTATCCAAATGATGATAATATTTTGCCATCACTAGTTTTAGGGTGTATTTTTAAATACTTGATCACCCGATTATAATGTGGTTATAGCCACTGAATTGGGTAATAAATATAAATGTTATCTCAATACATTCTTATGCATGTAATAACATTAAAAGATATATAATATTACATAGAATGGGGATAATTAGTTACATGGGGATAGGATAGTAAGGGTAATTAGTTATTATAATATTATATAAGTTAATTTCATTATATTTTGGTATAATAATATTATTTCCAGTCAAATTTATATTACTATTTAAGGCTTTTATTATAATATCTTGGGTTGTTCCCTAACAGTTTTTCACCAAATATATTACCATATATGTTACATGTGGTGTAGTAATATACTCGACTTAGTAAATCAAAGTTACATGTATAAACTATGATATTACTTGGCATTCATATTATGTTAATATTGTATTCATTTATTGTATATATTGGCCAAATTCTGTTATATATGGGATAATGAGTTCTATGATACTTAAATTATAATGATCGAGTATTTGTCTTAGAATCGTAAGGCTAACGGTGTCATTTATATTTTTGAACATACTTATGTATAAAGGAAACAGATGTATCCGAAGAGTTTGAAGTCATTCAAAGAATTTAATGTATATTGGGTATGTTGGGTTATCCACCTTTTAGTTGTTGACAAATATAAACATATTTGGCCTTGGGACCTTGAGGAGTAAGAAATTGTGTCAAAATAAATATAAACTTCTAAACTAGTGTAAGGTCTTGTTTATACAAAAAAAAAAGTATTTAAGTATTTGGAAGATTCTTTATTAAGACACATAAATGAATAATGGTATAGTAATTACATATCACTTGAATACTTATACAGTATGGGGTATAACTAATCACATATACCTATAGCAAGGGGTGGTTAAATTAAGACAAAATTTCTTAGGGATCTAAAACTATAAACTTATGAAACAATCTCCTAAAACATAGAAGGTATTGTTGGAATAGAAGTGTATAACAGGTTTATGAGTTCTCTATAAATGATTGATTGACTGTTAGTTATATGTATATAGTATAGAATACTTGTGTGCAGTGCTTATTACAAGAGTATGTATAAATGTTTGATTTATCTAGAATATAATAATGCATCGTGATGTGTGCTTATAGGTTTTTTTTTTTTTAATGCTAGTATGTATTCTGAAGTTAATGTATACTCGGGTGGTATAATCTCATATTTGCTTGATTGTTATTATGTATGTGGATCATTTGATATTTGAAATCATAAGTTTGATTATGTTATTTTTTATGTAGTTATGAACTATGATATTATGAGATATCATAAAATATTATAGTATAATGTATGTTGTACTTGGATGGTACAAACTGTAATTGTTATATTTAGACTCACATCTATATTTGGTTAACCAATTGTACGCGTGTTGGTTAATACTATGAATAGTATGTTTTATGATAGTTAGTAGGACTATGTGTATGTATGCATACAACTTTGAGAGTTTCACGAATGCTATGTTAGTATAGTATTATGTTCTATAGAAATTGTGATTTATTTCGTTATATCTAGTTACTTGAATAAAAACTTATGTTTCCATGTATGTAAGACTACTATATATGAGTGATTGGAGAAAACTAGTAAATATGTTTTAGAATACTAGACTATGATAATATAAGTTATCATTAGATGTGTTATGTTTGAAAACTAATTGAGGTAGTGAAAATATGCAATTAAAATGTATTTACTCAGGTGGTATAAATTTTAGTCATTATTTCTAGTATGAGATAAAAAATAATGTAAGATTCATTCATATGTTTGATGAAATAAATGTATATTTGGGTTACTCCTATATTTAACATGTTATATGATGTGTATGCTATTAGGATGTAAATTAGATGAATCTTGTGGTTGAATTATATTTGACCAATCTACATTGCTGATATGGAGTAAGGAGTGAGATGGATTTCACTGGCTTACTAGTATCGCAATGACAGATGAAGGCAATCTGATCAAGTGGTATGTATAAATTTGATTGATCTATAGATCATTATTATTTATTATTTGTAAAACTTTTGGCCAAAGTATGTTTAGTGAGTCATTATCATTTCATGAATATGATTTCCATGTTAGTGCGATATCTTGTAATAGAATGCTTTTCTATGATACACTACATGTTTAGTTTAGAAATCATATAACACATAGGTACTTGTTTGTCTCTCTGGATTCTCATGCCATCACTATCTACTCATCCGTGAAAGGAAGGTCATTTCTTGATGGGATTACTATGGGAGATCATTGGTCCATGGTTAGTGTGTAAAAGTGCTTAGATTATGTTCTCTCTCCCCACAATAGTACTACTTATCGAGATGACATTTGAGATTACCACAGATACTTAAATTTGAGAACTACCCTCCAGGAGAGCCATGTATCATATATTTACATTATATTGAGTTGTGTTTATTATCGAATATTGTCATAAAAATTTATGATTACTTGTTATTGTGCATTGACATCAGTGGATGTAGACTTGAATTAGTCATGGTTGAGTTACTATAATTACTTTCTATATTTATATTTTGATGTGTTCTCATGATATTAGAGATCAAAGATATGTGATGTAATATGCTTGTTGTTATTATCATGCTTGAGTATTTCATATGATCTTTATAAATTTATGTGGTGTAATCTATTTTTGGTATGTGTTTAATTTTAAAAAAACCCACATATTTCTGATTGACCCCAACATGATTGTGACATGTGATATTAGAGTTGTGGCTCGAACTCTAGGACCTAATGTGCCCATTAATGTTTTTGTGTCTTTCAGTTCATCAATGTAAACCTAGTGACATGAAGTATTGCACTAGTATTTTGGATTTGTGATGCCTTGTCGTGGAATCATGTTACACTATGATTGAAGTTTTGAGACTTAACAGATCCTCCTATATGGCTTGGTGACTATTGCAAGTATAAGACATTCCTGAAATGTGTGGAGAACATTGAGTGTATACCCTTAGGAGCACTTGTACCCTTTTAAAGTTGTTAGAGGTTTGAGTTATCAAGTGACTCGATGGTGTTAGTTACATTCGAGGTTTTGGTAGGTGAGCATATAACATAGATCATGAGTTGTGAACAAGAGTTTTCCTGCCATAATTTGATCATTTAAATCAAACACCTCAAGAATGATTACATCCTTTCTTGATTATCAATTCACTTTTGTCATTGTGTTTTATGTTGTGAGTTCTTTAAAGCACATGATGCTTCTCACTTAAATTTATGTGCTTTAGTTTTTGTGTCTTATGTTCGCTAATCCTATGAATGAAAAATCTTATAAGACCATTTTTAGTTTGGTACCACCTCATGCGGTGGAAATTTTAATATAATAGAGTGTTGATATCTTGTGTTAAGAAATCCTTTGTGTTAGGAGTTTTTTTATGGTTTGGCACCCTTTATGTTATGTGGGTTAGGAAGAAGTGTCATCTCTCTTAGTTAGCTTTGAGGTGAGTTGTTATTATCTCATTCTCATTTGACATCATTATAAGCTGTCGAGAGGATTCATATTCTATGATGTTGATTTAGTGTTCTCTTAAATAGGAACTTGTTTTGAAATATTATTTTGACCATGTTCTTTAGATTTTATGGGAAAAATGTTTTCTTCTTGTTGTTGAGAGAGAAGTTGTAGAATTTGATGAACTGATACATCTTTGTGAATAATATTTTATTTCTCTCCTAGTTGTGGAAATAGATTGAAAAACCATACTTTGAGATTTGGTGGGTAGGTAGCGATTTAGCAAATTTGAGTTGTGGTGTTTTCTTTTTACCTTGTGAGGGTATGCAAGAGTTTTTGACATGATAGTTCTCTACTTTTCACTTATGACTCTTTAGAGTCACTAATTTATATAAATTATGATTTAAAGACCATGTGGGGTGGCAAACCTTGAATTATATATAAAATTTTATATTAATAATTATAAGTTGATTATAATTAGTATGATATTATACACCCATGATTAAATTGATATTATTTTCTTTTATTTAAAGCATGTTGATTTGAAAATTTATTTTTGTACCTTACGATGGAAGTGAGTAGGGTATAGAATGTGCAGAACATCTTGTCAATCTAAGGGTTGAAATAAACTTGTAACTTGTTGTGTGCTAGCTAAGCCAACTAGAAGCCAATGTATCACTTGTTCCCTTATAAGGTTGTAATGACGGTGTTTTCCTTAGCCTTTGAATGAATGTTAAATTTTAACATTGTTTCCTCTTAACTATGAATATAATACTATAGGTTAAGCTGTGAAATATGATACTAGTTGTGTTTATCTAGTGACAAATTAATACAATTATGAATTGATTGTCTAATTTATTTTGTATGTATGTTGATACATCTAGAATATAGCATTGGCCTGTTAGTATAGAATTGTGATTCATTGCACATTATGCATATGATGGATATCATTAGATCATGGAGGCCCAAGAGAAGAGTGGTAAATTAGAAACTTGAGTATTAAGTGATAGGAGTGGATCCTACTTAGCCTCACATTGACTTGGTAGTTACTGAGTTTGGATCTAACAGACAGATTTGTTGAATTCAAAATTTGGCAGACAAACTTGTCAAATTCAGTCATATGACCATATACATGTATACGATAGAATGTTTATTCCTTAATTTTATATACATTGAAAATGTAGTATTTTTAGTTCTTATTCATCGTCATACTTGTCAGGAGCTCCATGGAGCAGTGACAATATTGACATGTTATACTTATCAGGACTATACAGAGTAGTGATAATATTAGTTTATACACATCATTCTTGTTGGGTCCCCTAATTAATTTTATCTGAAAAGAAAAAAAATACTCTCTAAGTTAGATAGATGTATGGAAGGGATGGAAGACTTTGTGGAACTCTCCCTAGCCATTTGGTTTTGGCTTTTATGATGATATCATGTGTTTTCAAAAAGTTAGTGAAACTTTTACTGAGATATGTGTGACCCTTCAAGGAAACATAAGTGGTTAGTCTTATAACATAGGCTTGTCTTGATGGTTATGGACGTCAAGGTGGTCATGATAGAATCAATCAGAGTAAGTACTACTCACAAACGATGTTTGCATAATAGGGAGATGTCATAGCACAGGGTCTTGAGGGACCAACACTCTGGGAATAGTATAACTTAAAGGAATTACAGTGAGTTCTACAGGTAATTTTCTATTTATTTACTTAATTTGATATTGTATACCATATATTATTTTTTTCAAAAATATATTTAATTCAGAACTTAGGTTTGAATAAGAGTCATCACAGATGATGACTAGTTTTAGAGGGGAAGGATGTTACATCCCAATTCTTTGCTAGACAAACTTGTTAGATTAGCCATGGATATTTATAATGGATAAATTTATATTTGACTATATTTAAACTAAGCTTAGATATATATTGATGAGGTAGTAGGATAATGCATAGGTTATATGATCACACTACTATGAGTTAAGTTGTAAGTATATCTTTACTCTATGATCATGTTGATTTATCATTTTAGTTATATTTTATGATGGATGTATATTATGACTGTTATGGTCTAATTACCTATTTTTTTGTGAGGTTGACATAGGAGAACTCAACCCTTGGAGTGTGACAGAGGGAGAGCATCATCGAAGAGGGTGATGTAGATCGAGATGTCAGAGGACTACAAAGAAACTAGCAGGAACCCTACAAACACCACAGTAGATAGCACATGTTAAAATACATAATAAATATTTTACACGTGTTTATTTTCATTTACATTAAATAGTTTTTTTTCCATGATTTACTAGTACAAGCTGGATGGTTACCATAGAATGTTTTGATGCCAGTTGCATTAGCTAGTTTAACATGGTGGCTAGCATAGTTTAATGGTTTATACAATATTAGTTATTTGTGATAGCTTAGATTTATGTTTGGATAAATTAATCTTGTGTGACTAGCAGTTAGAACTACCATTTATGGACTAGTCGACACATCTTGGTCATGTTGAGAATATAAGCTCATTATCATTATTGGACTTAACTGTTTATTATTATTAGATAACAACTTAATATTGATAAATAATCATTACTAAAATTATGTTTTAAATTATTAAATATGTTGTAATTAACTACTGAATTTAGAAAAATAGATAAAAATAAAAAATACCTCACAAAGGGAATAAAGTGAATAAAAGCTAAATGGAGAAAAACAAAGGTTAAGCTTTAAATCATTTTGATAATGACAATTTAATGTTCTCATAAAATAAAAAATCGTTAATAAAATAATTTGAATAAAAAAAAGAAAAAAATATAGTTAAATCAAAGAGGTTTAAGCCCTTTTCAACTTGGGTGGTTATGAAAAGGAAGGGCAGGAAAGAGGGCATTGGTGGAATATTGGAGAGGAGTAAGATCAACTACATAAAGATCGACTAATCGAGCTGCCAGGTAGGCGCTTACTTATATATAAACCTTAAATTTTTATGTGTCAAATTTATCTGACAAGAATATTTGAATATAGTATTTTACAAACAAATGAATATACATTATGACATTTAACAGAATTGATATCTATGTATTCATCAAAATATAAGTCGTATGCAGGAGTATAAGTAACAATTGAATAACATTGATTTAGCCTTTAAATGAGAATATCTAAACTTCTGGTCTGTCATAAATTTTTATGGATTACTAACTTAAATACTTTTATGATTATCTGGAACTAAAATACTATATATATGTACTAATCTAAACCACCACTGGAAATACTTGAGTAATAGTAATGTTTCGATTTGACGAAATATCTTGTGGTGATATATGGCTTTGGTTTGATATGCATTGATTAGATCATGTATATATATTTAAATATTTCCAAATATGATTGATAACTTTTGGGTTATTCACAGTTAGAGAGGGATATGAATTAAAAAACATGTTTAATAATCTAATTCTTCGAATAATGAATACCTTTAGAAAGGACAGAAAAATACCATTCCTAGCCACCTATGCTAACTCAGTAATTTCATCAATCATAACAAATCAAATTCATCTGCATTTTAAAGTTCCATCGATTGAGATAATTGAAATGCATCTAAAATTAATTACTCCATCAATTGAAAAAGTAAATGCATCTACATCAACATCCCCTCTATTGCCATAAATCAAGTGCATCTACATTTCATCCCTTCGTTAATTGAAATCAAATGTAACTACCACTCGTTTCTTCAAGTAGGTAAAATCAACCATCAAATAATAGAAAATAAGTAACTGTAAATCATCGTGTTCCACCAATTGACAAAAATCAAACTATTAGATAAAACTCCAATATGATGGCGATCTACAAGTGTTAATATGCAATGACTCGGTGGATTTATCAACTAGAAAAACTATTTTTAAATTAAAATTTGCAGTGACCTCTCTATATCTATAAGGTGAATAAATAATGATCTGAAAGAGAGATTATGGATCCATAATGCAGTGACCTGCATGAGATGTTCTGTTGCCACTATGCAGTGATCTATATACAAAAAGAAATAAGTTTATTCCAGCCTTTGATGCATAGTAAATAAGTATGAAATGTATATAAATATGCATACTTTAGTGATCATTATTGGCAGTTATATTGGGCGATCTAAGACTATCTGATTGAATTTTTATACCGACCCCTAGCTTATCTATTTAATTTTGGTTCGGCCAAGTTGTAGAGGGTCGATTTACAATGTGCTTATAACAATAAAGTACAAATGCAATGTGTTTATCAGGGATATTTATAAATCATAGAGCTATTAACTAATAGCATGATCTATAGATTATGTTAATATGTGTTCGATAAATATTAAAATCAGTGGAGATTAACATATTTATAAATTATGATAATATTTTTCCATCAGTAGCTTTAGGGTGTATTTTTAAATACCTAATCTCTTGATTATAATGTGGTTAGAGCCACCAAATTAGGTAATAAATATAAATGTTATCTCAATACATTCTTCATGTATGTACTAATATTAAAGGATATATAATATTATGTATAATGGGGATAACTAGTTACATGGGGATAGGATAGTAAGGGTAATTAGTTATTATAATATTATATAAATTAATTTCATTATATTGTGGTATAGTAATATTATTTTCAGTTAAAGTTATATTAATATTTAAGGTTTATATTATAATATCTTGGGTTGTTTGATCCGTAAACACCACTGATAAACTCAAAGTGCAAATTTAAAAATACAGATTCTGAATTTCTCAACTTATAAGATGTCAGAGTGATTAAAAAATGATGAAAATCTAATCCAAGAATCATGTTTCAAAACTGAAATATAGGTGAATTGAAAATTCACATTAGTTATCCTTTGAAACTATCAGATTTTTCAAATTTTTGATTTTATCCAATTTCTCGTAAATGATCAATTCATTAAATTTTTCATTTTGATTAAAAATTTTAAAAATAACTGAAACTAAAATGCAAAAATGAATCCAAAGATCAAAACATAAAAATTGTTTATGGGGTTCGGAATTCCTACGTCCATGGGTTCTTATCAAACCGATCCATTAATGTTGCTAAAATTTGCAAGATAAAATAATACTTACAAAAAATAAAAGATCACATCTCTCTACAATAATAGTGATCAAACCTTTGAAAGACCTTGGCTAACTCAGCACGTCCTTCACCTTCCTGAACCACACGCAGATTCTTCTCCAAATCAAAATTGGCAAATTATATAGCTCAAAATGGCATCACCAATTCTTCAAAATGGGAAAATGAATAGATTTCATAGATCGTATCAAAATTCTAAACAACTTTTTAGTTTACTCCAAGCTCTGGTTCGGCCTCTAAGGGCTCTAAAATGACCAAATACAACAAACTGGTCTATATTCTCCAATACACAGTCGGCCAGAAGCTTACCTTTAAATAGAAGTTCATGGCTTTCATAACACATAGAAATCCATGGCATAAGCAGTCAAGGCTTATCCCTTTTGCATGATAGGTCAGCGGTTCAAGTCTTCAGCCTTCTATTTAGGCACTTGACTATCCATTTGTCCCACATGTGTGGGTGGAACGATTCTCTAGGATTTTAAAAAGGATGGTGGCTCCTTTAATACTGCCAATGCCCCCCATTTTGTGGGCTTTCAACACCAAACATAGCGTGTCTATTATCACGTTTCCCCAAACTTGGTATGTCTGGGATGTAGTATGTGGATAATGACTCGGCATTACAAAGCGTTAAACCAATTATCCCAGACTTTGCAAATTCAAATATAATGAGATTTTCTACAAACTTTGTGATGCAAATTTAAATACAATGCATTTATCTGTGCACGTTGTCAAAGACAAAAATAACCCAAAGTTTTTTGATGCCCATTGACTCCCATGTGTCACCATCTGATTGGTCTACTTGGCGTGTCCACATTGCGCCACATCATTTTGCAACAACACATTTTTCCCTGTCACATCAGAACTTCAACAGACCATATCTTTTGCATACGGTATCCGTTTTGCAAACTGCTAAAAGTTTCAAAAATCTCTTGACGAGATCTATGCTGTGAAATTTGTTTCATCATGATTTGAAAACTATTTTCTAAAATGAACTCCAGATCACACCTCCCTACAAAAGAGGCTTTTGGTCTCCAAAAGTCAACTATCACCTAAAATTTTATAACTGGTCTACTGCATCACATCACAGAAAATCCAATCAGAGAAAAGAGGTATAAATAATTGCATTAAAATGATTCACAATCAAACTACAAAAATGCCTAATCCAAAGGCATGAGTAAGTGAATCTGCAACTGCCAAAGTGATTACAACATATCAAACTACTTGCCCAAATGTCACATCTTATAAAACAGTGAATTGACAAAAATTAAAACAACTCCCAATGTAACTGCAAGACAAGTTTATAATGCCGACAACATACAATAAATGTTGTGTACATGTTGCAATATAATGCCCTAGTATGGGACTTATATGCTAAGCAAAATGCAAACAACCAAAAGTGTATAATGCCTAACATCTAAACATGCCCAAAGGGTCTTAAAAAAATGCATCTAAACATCTATGTGCCAAAATAGATACATTCAAAATAGTAGTCTAACTATCAAATGTTGTAAGGAAATAACTCACAACATCACTCTGCTATATCCCCAACTGTTTCAAATGAGTTAATGTCTTTTCCATTATTAGACTACCCATACAATATATTTCGGAGATCAAAAAGTTATCAAAAAGTGAGAATTGAAAAACTTCATATGGTAATCCTAGATTGAAGTGTTCCCACCAACTCTAATCTACATCTAACAAAGTTTGTTCATTCCCTTAGGTGAATTCTTAACCATACTTTGTAAAAAGAATGTAGTGATAATCCACTTAACCAATTCTTTCTTCCTAGTGAAATTGATTGTCTCTGTGGATTCATTATCAATTGCATATTTTATCAATTTGGGCTTTGCCATATGTAATTGAAAAGATTGTTGACTTAACCTCTTTAATGGATTTTCACTTGTAGGTTTTACCTTATCCTAGGTTGTATTGTCAACTACATTATGGATTGAATTAGCTTCATTAACCTTAGTGAGAGGTTTGTAAATCATCTTAGTTTTAACATTAATTGAGTGTGAAGATGAATGAAGCTTAAAACATCTATCAATCCTATGTCCACTCACTTTACAATGAGTACAAACATCTTTCTTAGGTGAGGGTCACCTTTTGCCAATTCCCAAATTAACATGAGAATGGTCTTTCAAACATGCAATCTGCTTAAACAAAGCTTTTCATTTCCAACAAGTCTTAGCCTATGGCTATTCATCCCACAAAAAGTGCATGGAAATAATTGCATTATCTTCTGTACATTATATCCAAACTTCTTAAAAGTATCAATTGGATCAAAATATTTAGTCTAAGATGTTGACCATTTTTGGCCCAACAGGCCAAAAATCAGTCCCCTTTTTTCCCCTGTTGTCCTGAGCCAGTACATTTTTTGATTTTGCACAAGTCTAGAAATTTCTACAGACTATGCAAGTTTTCTACGGACTCTGTAGGTCCATTTCTATAGACTCTGCAGTCATGGATTTCTATGGACTCAGTAGTGAAGTTTTATACAGACTCAGCAGGCAGAAATGAGTTCTCGACACTTAGGCACAAAATGGATCATTCCAAGTGCCCTTGCGGAGGGCAGTTTGGGACTCAAGAGCCCTTACAAAGGGCAAGGAACACTTTCAAAAGAAGCCACAACAAGAAAATTCAAAGAGGTAAGTTTCTTTCAAAAATTTCATCTAAGGCAAAGGAAGTACCCTTCGGAAGGGTCGTTTCCAATTTTTTCGAAGGGCACTTTTCAAAGGCAGTTTGAAGAGGCAAGGAAGAAATCCTTCAAACTTTTTGTTTGAAGGAATTCCTTTGGACAAAAAATTTTGAATGAATTCAGAAGGGCCACAAACAAAAATCCTACAAAAAAAAGACTTAAAGCAAAGCCATAGAATGAATTCTTTCAAACTTTTTGTCTGAAGGAATTCCTTCAAACAAAAAATCTGAAGAAATTTAGAGGAAGGCCACGAGAGGAAACGCTAAAAACATTACCTAAGTCATACGTGAAAAATCATCAATAAGCAACATAAAATACTTTTCACCTTGAGTACTTTGATTTCTCATAGGTCCACACAAATTAGTGTGAACAAGCTCTAGTATCTGAGTAGTCAAGTACTCTTTTATTTTGAATTGCCTTCTAGAATGCTTCCCATGCTGACAAGGTTCACAAAGTGTGTTAGATGGCTTTGTAATCTTTGGAATATTTCAGACTGCATGCTTATTGCTTATGTTGATAATATTATCAAAATTTATGTGCCTCATTCTCCTATGCCAAAGCCAACTTTCTTCAATCTGACTCAAACAATAGCTTTGATCTTTGATGTATGATAGCATATACAAATTATTGCATGTTCTATGAGCATCTACAACCAACATATTTTAATCTTTTCTTCTAATTTCAAAACCTTCTGCATAAAAATTTAGTGTGTGCCTCTGATCACATATTTGACTTACACTCAAAATATTATGCTTAAGACCTTCTACATACAAAATATTTTTAGTTTTAGTTCTACCATTATCCAAACTTAGTGTACCTTTTTTAACAATTTTGGCAGTAGTATTATCTCCAAATTTCACTATGCCACCATTGATCTTCTTTAAGGTTATAAACTTACTCTTGTCTCCTATCATGTACCTCAAACATCCACTATCAATGAACCATGGCTTTTCTTCATTTATTGCATGCAACAGTCTACACCAACATAGATTTTTTAGGTTGTTTATTTTGTCATGAACTTGTTTGAACTTTCCTATTGATGAATGGAGCCTTGAAACTCTGGTCCTTCTTGACTGACTCGAACACACTTCTATAGTACTGAGCTATGTGTCTGAAGTTGTTGCACTTATAACATATTCTGGCCTCTTCATTAAAGCCTAATGGAGGAGCAAAAGAGTTGTGGCTTCTACTTAATTTTATATGAATTTCTTTCTCCTTATTTTTGAAAATTTTAGGCCTTTTTCAACATTCTAATTTTTTATGACCATATCCATTACAATAAAAATAGTAACCACAAAAATATGACCTGTTTGTGTATCTCTGACCTAATTACCTTTTGTAGCTCTATTCCCTCCAGTCTTCTTTGTTTAAGATGTCCTCTGTATTCTTAACTTCTTCTTCTTTTATTTCTTCTTTTGTAAGAGCTTTAGTATAGCTCCTTCTTTTTTCCTTATCTGTGAAAGTAGTGACCTCATCTTTCTCTTTTTTAAATCCAATACATGTCTTACCTAACATTGATCTTTGATTTTCTAATATCTTATCTAATATATTAGTGATATTCTCAAATTTTGAGTCATTGGCTACTCTATCATTGATTGTTTTATTTGTTTTCTCAAGATCTACTTTTAAAGAAGCAATTCAATAACATACCTTTCACATTATTTACTTACTATTTTCAACTATGTCATTAGATCTTCTTCATTCTTCTTGGCTTCTTCAAAGTGTGCTTGTAGATCTTCAATTATTTTTTTGACTCCTTTTCATTTTTCTCGATCTAGAGCTTTAATCTTTGATTCTTCTTTTTGAGATCTTTTAACTCTTCTAAGGCACAAATGAGTTCTCCTTCCAGATTCACTTCAACGTCATCATGTTCTTCTTCTTGATCATCTATACTTTTGTTTGCGGAGGCATCTTCATATTTGGCCATGAATATAATCTTTTCTTCTTCTAAGTCACTGACTCCACTATCTTCGATTGAGCTAGGATCTTTAGAATACAAACTCTTCTTCTCTAATCCCTTCTTGAATTTGCCTTTGAAATTCTTCTTGTATGTAGACTTTCCTTCTTTATTGTTATCATTACCCTTATTTGGGTATTTAGCTACAAAATTTCCAATCTTTTCACAATTAAAACATTTAAAAGGTAATTTTCCTTGATATTTATCTGTGTCTTTTTTTAGCTTGTGAATAAAAGAACTCAATTGTCATCTTCATCATTGTTAGAATTATCACTTGATTCTTGTATTTTAGCCTTCTCTTTCTTTTATGTCTTGAAAGTTGCTTCTCTCTTTGAAGGTTTATCATGTTCATTCTACATCTCATATGACGTAATAATACCATGAAGCTCATCCATTTTTAGCTTGGTTAAATTCTTCATCTCTTCAATTGCCGAAACTATTGCATCATATCTCAATGGTAGAGATCTCAAAACCTTTTGAACCACAGTCAATTCTTCTAAATTTTCTCCAAGACCTTGAATCTGATTGACTATTTGATCAACCCATAAGAGATAACTTGCTATATTTTATTCTTCTTCCATCTTCAAACTCTCAAACTATTTTTTGAAAGTCTTGAGCTTAGCTTGTTGAACCTTTCCATCACCTTTGTAAATATTCTCAAGTTTTACCCAAGTTTCATGAGTAGATTTACATTTCATAACTTTAACAAATTTTGATTCACATAAACTACATAAAATAGCATTTAAAGCTTTAGCATTATTTTCACTTGCCTTCTTTTTTACCAGAGTAGTTACAAGTGTCTATGGCTTTTCATATTCCTCCACCACTGCTTGTCATATGTTGAATCTAAGGGCCATGAAATAAGTCTTCATCTTTATTCTCCAAAAAACATAATTCATTCCATAAAACAAAGGTGTCTTATTTGTATAAAATCCTTCATGTGATCCAGTGATCGTGTTTTCTCGATCTTCCTTCAAGCTGTAAAACTTTTTCAAAAGGAACCTGCTCTAATACCAATTGTTAAGCATGAAATATACTGAGAGGGGGTGTGAATCAGTATATTATATATCTTTTACTTAATCTGATTTCTTTTCTTTAACCAATCAATCATACATTCAAGATATGCAATAAAACTAAAATAATAATTTGCACCACACAAGAGAGAGAGAGAGAGAGAGAGAGAGAGAGACCAAATTTTTACATGGAAATCCAAAATGGAAAAAACCATAGAGAAAAATCTCAAGTATATGAATGAGCACCAATTTAAAATACAAAGTTTGCAAGCACCAACTTACAGGAGCACCATCCCACAAGAGCACCAACCCCTCTTGTGTATAAAACACAACTATCTCTCAATGTTGCTTACTCAACAAATAATAGAACTCTACAATATCTCTTGCTTTTCTCTCTTCAAAAATAAATACAAACCATGCACTCTCTTGCATATTTCAAATGGCTTCTCAAGCCTTTATTTATAGCTTTCCAAATGACCTTTGGCATTCACACTTTTTGACCCTTCAATCCTCATGGAAAATGGTGCCAAACTTGCATGACCCTTTGTATTCATTTATTTAAAAAGTCATGGTGACCCTTCATAAGTAAAAGCATCCTTTCCTCTTTTATCTTTATCTTGGTGACTTTTCATATTCTTCAAAGTGTCCCTTCATGGAAAAATGCACCATACCTCTTTTGTCTTCACATGGTAACTGTTGGAGTTCCTCAAGGTGACACTCAATGAGAAAATGTGTCCCATTCCTCTTTCATCTTTTACCCTGTGACTCTTTGACTTCTCCATGGCCCCTCTTTTAACTTATATGCAACCAAAAATATATTCATTAATATTAAATAAATATTAACACACATTAGCCAAGAAATGAATATTAAAAACACCATTAAATGCAATGGGGCCTTTATCACCAATAATGCTAGACCTTTGACATCAATGACAATATTTCCAACAAATGAGATATAGATGCATAACATTATGTATCATGTTGGCACTTATTGGATCAAAGTATGGGGAATGGACATTGTTCATGCATGTACACACTATTAAAGTTTTCTATTATGGCATTGATGGTACATGTAAGTGATCAATTTAAATCTATAAGTCTATCTCCATTGGTTGAATCAATAATTTGAGTAGTACAGTTTAGGTTTGGTGATACTCAATGGCCTAGTTTAATGATACTTAACAGCCTAGGCACTACTCCCTCTTTATGAGGGTTTGATAATTTATCTTCCCAACGTATGGCATTTCCTTAGTACATAAATCAAAGCATGATCACCCCCAAATTTTCCAAATGCTTCAACAGGAAGCACAATTCTGTAACGCTTTAACAAGGAAGCTTCATCTCCATCACATCGCAAGCCAACATGACTCACCCACTCATAGGTGTATTCATTCATTGCTCTTTAAGTTTTAAAATTTTTAATTTCATTTTTATAAATGGATATTGATTGGTGCATATTCATTGCAGGTTATATTGGATCAAGTTGTACACTTGGAGCACTCTCCTAAAAATAAATGTGTTGTACATACTTACGTTAATCTCTTTATCATTTTAATCTAACATCATATTTCATTTAAATAATAAAATAAGGGGGGAATTTGTAGACACTAAAATATGATATTAGACACTTGACGATGTTAGTTTTGATTTAATTTCACCTTACATAACTTATGTGTATACATATGGCTCTTACACACCCTTCTCTCACATCTACATGCTTTCCATGGGTTTGACCTTCCCAATTTTTTGTCAATCACCTACATGAATTCCTTAGTCTATACCTAACCTATGTATTATCATACTTAAAATATCTCCAAATCATCAAACCAATATTCCTACCTTTCAGACAAGTCCATCAAACTCAAACACTTGCAGAATTACACAAGTGTCCAATTCTAATAAACTTGTCCCTATGCTAAATAATGGTCATTTTTTAAATTCAAATTATCTTCATGGGTTGGCCCTTATGTCTCACATGTTGGTGGCATAACAAAGTACCCAGAGAGTCTCATATAAATACATAATATGGTTTTGCCTATTCCATATCCAACACTCATAAAAGATACATCTATAAACTTTTATACATTTAAACAGACTACCATATACTTTCCAATTTAGCCATCTATCATAAGGAGAAGGTCCAAGCCACAGTTTTCATTTGTTGAGTTTCGAAAGATAGATCACAAGTTACATTTTTTAAAAGAACACTATTGCACACATACACTTAACAAGGAGAACTATATGTGGTTTGACTTCCCTCTTTGGAGTACTATATATATAGGTAGTGCTCAATTATTCATTAGGGAGTGGTTGAGCTTATCTCAACCCACCGTTCTTCCCCTTTTGTAGGCCTGAACCTAGTGTCAAAAGTGAAAATAGGGCTTCAAAAAGAAGGAGATAGGTTTCTAGATATTGTGTAAATAATGAGCCTTTGATATTGTACACAAATATCGATTATAAAAAGGCACAGTGACCTATATAAAAATAAAGAGGCACTGCACCCACATATGAATCCAACAAAGGATAGACACTAATGTTTGTCAATAGCATCCAACAATTGACGATGTCACCTAAGCACATCAAGAAACCCAATTTTTTATCTGAGTAACTCTTGATCTAGTATTTAACCTTTTATATTGCTCACATTCAATCTTATACCTGCATAGAACAATAAACATGTTGAGTATCTTAATCCCTTTATACTTTTCATTATTATTAAATATAATTGTTTAATCATATTTAATCTTTTACATTTAGATTCATATAACATTATGATATTTTATACAACCTAAATTAATCTTTAATTTTATACTTATTTCATATTATCAAAATAAAACAAAACAAGAAATAAAAAAATAAACAACCTAAAATAGAATTATAAATAATATTTAATAAAAAAATAACATAAATTTAAAAATAGACATATATATATTGCTATTATTAAGAGAGAAAAAAGAGATAGACTAAATTGAACTGATCCCTGCTTGTTGAATTATAGTCTCAATAATGAGATGAATGAAAACCCTACATATTACCCAATTGTAAAAAAAAAATCTCAACAACTAAGATAGAAATAAAATTAAAATTCCAAAAACCAAACACCTTAAACCTTGAAATACTTTTAAAGGGTATAGTAACTAGATTCGAATGGAGCCAACTTCCTGTTGCAGTTTAAGGATAATGTTGTGGTCTGGAACTACTGTAAGGAAGGTGGTATCATCTCTTTTTTGGAATGGTTTAATGGCTACGATGAAAATTTGTCTGAGCAATTCGCTCAGTCCTAGCAAAATCGTAGAGTCATTGTTGGGAGAACTAGGTTTGAGGTTTCTAAGAAAGTTATTGCTATGGTGACTGGCCTGTCGACTAAGGGGACTAAGCTGCAAAGGAAAAGGAAAGTGGTGGACCATTCTAACCAGAAGTTATTCCTTGGGGAAGGTGAAGAACTGGTTCCTTACCAGGGAGGATTCGAACGTGCCAAGTTGCCAAAGCCGTGGGATGAAATGTGTTTCCTCCTCATGAAATACTTCACTCTAGAGAGGTGGTTTACCAGGTTCTACAATTATCATCTTCTTTTACTGAATCATTTTAGATGTAATGCTCATATTAGCTTCTCGTTATATCTGTTATCTTCCCTAGAGCATTCAATTTTTAGGGTTAAAGCTAAGTCGGCTAAGAAACCCTCCAAGAAACCCATTCCCTTGCACCGGGGTCTTATTCTCTACTTATATAATTTTCACCTTGCTCTGGAGCCGCCTAAGCCTATCCAATCTCATAGCGGTGAAATTTTTGCCAACCCTGATGATACTACGATATCTGAAGAGCCTTGAACTTCCCCTGCTTCTCATAAGAAGAAAGGGGTTTCCTTTTCTCTGTCTAATGAGGCGACTACCATGGTGACCGCTACCCACACTCTGGTCTCTAAAAGTAGTGTGAAGAGCCGGAAGAGGAAAATTAGGGAGGTGGAAGAGGAAACTGTGTAGGATGTTGTGGAGACCCATAAAAATCTTAGCAGTACTCCTATGAGACTTGGCAGTAAAACTAATCTATCCGCCAAGGATAAGGAGGGATTATCCTCTGGGGTTAGGAGGTCAGGGAGGATTGCTGGAAAACCTACATCGAAAGCTAAACTTATTGATTATTTGGAGAATGCTTTTGAAGAATCCACCCAGGGGGATGAGGCCAAGGTTCTTGAAGTCCAGGGGATTTTCAAAGATGCAAAGGGTAAGAATGGGAACAAACAGACCGATGTTTCCAGTGGTGTTGTTGATGATTTGAGGATAATGTTGACGAAGGGGGAAGAATGTTTGTGGAGGAAGTTGCTGATGAGACGGAGGAAGGTGTTGATTACAGGGATGATATTACTGCCCTGAGGGGTCGTGTGAAGAAGCTGGAACACTCAATTTTCACTATGCTCAGGTGTATTGTGTTACTTAATCTTTCTGTGTTGCAGGATCTTGAGACTACAGCTACGAAGGACAAAGATGAAAATTTCAAAAAGTTGGATGAATCTATTGAATCTCTGGCTAAAAGATGGGAGAATATTTCTCCTTAGTTATGGTTTATTTTATGTTGTTTATTCTCTGCTTCTTCATATATACTGTCTTTAGTCTGGTTATGTTGTCTTTGTTGTTTATGTTGGTTAAGCAGGCTATGTTGTAACTGTTTCGAGGCTCTTTTGTGTTGATGCCTCTAGGGTTTCTTTTTGTTGTTTTGTAAGGGTTCATCCCCTTGTTTTAGCCGCCTTATATAATAAAAAACATAACTATGTTGTAAAATCTATTGCACTACGTATTATATTATTAAACATATAAACACCCACAAACACAAAATAAGAACAATATTTATTGTATAAAAAACCATTAATTTCTAAAGTTATAAATACATAAACGTGAGCAAAAATAATTGTTTGGAGATCCTTTGAAAGCACTCCAGTGGCAAGCCATTCTCTCATCATTTCTTAATGGCAATTGTCTATCTAGGGAATGCAGTTATAGGGGTTAAAAGATGGAATGGTTATTTTTCTTTGTGATAGTTAAAAATTTTAAATTTTTTTTTAATGGAAAAAAGAATAATTTTCATAAATGTTATGATGATATGGTGATAGTTTTAAGAGTTGGGTGGATTAGTAAGTTTTAAATGTTTATGGAAAGGAGATTCATGTTTAAAGTTTTAGAGGTAAGTTTTGTTAGGGAAAAAGACGTAGACTGTCCTGACTTTGTCGAGTGTTCATCAGCTTGACAATAACAGTTCTAAACTTGAATCACGAGGAGTCTCTCTCATTCTAAAACACATTTATTAAAGAGAGGTGAGAAAAAATAAAAAGATATTATCAATTCTCATATATCAATTAAAAAACTTATAATCTCTGTTCAAATTAAACCTTCGATAATAACAACATATAATACTAATAGTTGAATGTACCATATATCTATACACCCATGCATATTCCATACACCCATACATTCATATACATATGCCATATACCTAAATGCCCATACACCCATGCATATGCTATATGCCCATACAACGATGTGCACACTCTTAAGAGGGCTTAACATTAACAAAATGGTTAGTGGTGATATCAAATACTGTGAATTGAATAAAGAAACTTAATTCCCTATAGAGTTTTAATAAAATGCATTCAAAATAATAAAATAAAAATAAACAAATACAATTGAAAATGAAACATATGGACCGATGTTATTAAAAAGATTGTAAACTTCTCAAACATAAAAAATAAAAAATATCATAGTTAAAAATATATAGTAATATTTTTTTAATTAAATAATTTTAATATCATATACTTATATTTTAATATTTGAAGATGAGTATAAACAATATTAAATGGAAATATTATACATCAAATAATAAAATATTATTTAATAAATTAATTTGTATGATAAAATTTATTAAAAATAAAATCACATTTAACAAATGTAACTATATTTTTATATTTAATTTTTTTTATAAAATCTCATAAATTAATATATACATATAATATTGAAATTGTAAAATGCACAAAAAATTGTAAAATATTAATTTTTATACATTGGATTCAAAGTTTACAAATAATTTATACAAAATAATTATTTTTTGTAAAATAATTAATTTCTATACAATAATTCCAATATTATCTTAAAACTATATAAATCTACATATAAATTCATATATGATAAAATTTACAAAATACAATAAAATAAATGCTGCACAAACACATTTTGATATGAACTTAAAAAAAATAAAAAACTCTATGCACAATAATATATAAACAATTCAATTATTTGAAATTTCTTAATATTTTTAAAATTAATTTTAAAAGATTATATTTAATTGTGGCCGAAATTCCTTATAAAAAGAGGACGGAGAAAGCCTCTAAATTATATAAAGTGATGTCATATTCTAGTCCTCTAGTGATTGTGAGTTATAGGTAGTGAATGGTACAATAAACACTGTAAATCCTCTCATCTAATATGCCCTCCTCTCCCTCTTTAACCCATTTCTCTTAATTGTATAGTCTAGTGAAAATGGTGGTTGAGTCCTCTCGGAATACTTAAAAGTGTAGTCATTTTGTTTTTATATATAATTTTATTAAAAAAAATATATATTGAATTGTGATAAATATTTAAAATTATATAAAAATTAAACAAAATATTCAAATAAAAAAAGAAAAGAAAAAAATACTCACAATTTTAACATCAAAAATTTTATCCGAAAAAATAAAATCAAGCCTTTACAAACAATCTCATTATAAATTTACTTTTCACTATGAAATTTTAAAATAAATAAATAAATAAAAATGCATCAATTTTTCCATTCCAGACAGACCTATCAAGGATAGGGAAAGGGGGTTCAAATATCAGAATGATAGCAAAAATGAATTCATTTAAACAATGATGCCTCATGGTAACGAAAAGGGGTTCAATGGAATCATAGAAATAATTCTTAAATGTAAAAATTAAGTGTATTTGACTTGATTTAGTAAAGTATTTTTAGAAATAAGGGAAGTTGTAGAAGCAATTGGAAGACGCATAGGTTACTTATAGTAGTAAATATTTTTAAAAGTAGGCGGAATAGTAAAAGCCATTATTAGCTTTAACATGGTAAGGCATTAGTAGTAGAAACTATCCAACTTTAAGTAGTAAGGAATGTTCAGAAGCAATCCAACTTGAAGTAACAAGGGATTTTTAAATATAGGGGAAGTCGTAGAAGCAACTATCCAATTTGAGGTATTAAGCCATTTAAAAGTAGAGAGAAGCGTAGAAAGAATCCAATTTAAAGTAGAAAGAGGTTTATAAGTCAAGGTAGCCTTAGAAACAATAAACGTATACGACTTGAGGTAGTAAAAGATTTTTAAAAATGTTAAACTTATACAACTAAAAATAGTAAAACATTTTTATAAACATAAAAATCATACAAACAGTGATTTGACACTTATTCAAACCTTAAGACAGATCATCTTTTAAAAATGAAACATAAAAGATTAAATATATTTACAATAATTCTATTTCACAGTTATTAAAAAACAAGATTAATTGTATTTTTTATAATCTTCTAAAAAAAAATTGACAATTGAATTTTTTATTTTCTTATAACTTCTTTTAAATGAAAGTTTTAAATTTGTTTAGTATGAAACATTCTTTGCTAAAATTTAAATACAAATCAATTTATTTGTAAATATAAATCCCCACCAAAATATTAGATTTGTAAGATTTAAACACAGATAAATTTAATTATAAATGTAAATATATACCAACATATCATACAACATTTAACAATTTTTTTAATATATAATATATCATTACACAGTGAATTGGATAGAGAATGTTATCCTACAAAACTGAAAAAGCTCCAGATCGCTGGACTGTACCTCGATCTTAAGTTAATCAAAAAAACATAGAATATACTATTTGTCGAATTTGAATATGGACCAATTTACTTGTAACTGAAATTTCCACCCTGATTTACAGTTTAAAAACGTAAATACGTTCATACGGCTGTAAAATGTAACTATTGCTTTCAACTCAGAATCCACCATCTTTACAATCTGCTTTATGCACAAGGTCTTGTCTTGTATGACTATTTCACTATACGTCAACATCAATGGCTACTTCTCAGAAAATTCGTCCCTGCTTTTTTTTCTCAGTATTTTCCACGTACGATCACGAAATTTTATGATAAAATAGACAAAACCGCGAACCCTCCTCAGTGCTGTTTTCAAATTCCAATCCTTCATTTTCTTGTTAATTCCCTAAGGCGGCTGGAGAAAGGCGGCTGTAACTTCATGGATTGCAACGGAGCAACTCCCTTGTAAGCTCTATACCATATTTCTCTAACATAAGCTTTTGGAAACAACTATGTTTTACTTACTTTTCTTTACTCAACAAATTTGGCCTAATGGATATCCTTCATATCTTAAAATTGAATTGAAGTTTTGAGATTCTTTTTTGTACTGTAACATTTTTATAAAAAATTCTGGATTGAGCTGTATATACCTCTTCGAAAACAAAGAATTTGTAAAGCATAGACGACTTCTCCCTACCAAATAGTAGACTCTGCATCCGAACTAAAAACTCTTGTACAGTCATATTCAGAGACTGACTGAATCTAATTCAATACCCATAAAGCAAAAAAATAGTTTGATCTCAAGAATCATGTGTTTCCATCACACCCACTAGATAAAATACCATTGGTTTCTGAAAAGAATCTCAAATATCTAACTCCAATCATATTCTTGGGATACCTATAACCCAAAAATGGGTTGATTGGTTGGATTATATGAAAAGAAATTGTGTACAATGTGAATTTTATTTTAATCTTTTGAAAATTTGGGATTTGTAAAATGGGTGCAGATTTGATCCCAGTTACCATTTGGGTTTATTTCTTGTGTCAAGTGAACTGCTTCCAAAGGCCTGGGAGGCCTCCTGCACTGCTTACACTACCAATGACCCTTTTTTCACTGGGGAGGAAGAGGAAGATCAGGAGGAAGGTAGAGTGTTTATTGCCTTCCAGGGGTCTCTAGACTGGGTTGATGTCTTCAAAGCAGATGGTACGTTTGGACAGTGTGAAATTGATTCACAGAGTGATGATGACCTTTTTGGGTTCATGGAGGATGCAGCCCTTGTGCACAGTGGCATTTTCAAGAGCTTTAAGCATATTTGGGAGAATTCTGGAATACAATCACAGGTTGGTTAGATTGTGTGCAGTCATTTCAAAATTTTAGCGTTTAAATGTTTTAGACTTTGGAATACTCTGAGAATTTTGAATTGCACAATTTTTTTCAGTATTACTTTATTTTTTTAGTTTTTCAAGAGGATTACATGAATCATAGGTGTAGGGCTTTTCCAGTCAGTCTTAAAAGCTGAGAGTCGAAGCTGAGGTTAACCCAAAACAATCCCATATGGATGATATTTAAAATATTAATACTTTTTGGAGAGTCTGGGTCCTCTGTCAGCCGTCTTAAAAAAAAATTAAAAATTAAAAAAAAAAAAAAAACTTCACTTGAAGGTAAAAGTCTCTAGTTTTGAGTATTTTCATTTTTCTAAGCTTTGCCCAAGTCCGGTCTTATGAATTTGGTATGCGGACTTTTTAAAATTCAGTTGTAATTATAATTATTTTGTAGTTGGAGATGGTTCCATGCAAGTGTAAATTTATTGAATTGTAAAAGATGAAAAATAAGAGCAGTATCTACTTAAAAAAAAGATTTTTAAAGATGAGTAGTAAGAAGTTGCAGCACCTACAGAGAATTTTTAGGCACTTTACAACCAATAAAAAATGTTTTATAAATATTTTTTTTATTTGATTTTACATTCGAATCTTCTAAATTTCTTCCATAAATATAAATTTTACAATTTTTAAATTCATGGGACCATTTCACTACATATCTACTCCTAAATAATCTTTATAACACCTATAACTATTTTTACAATTTTAATACCATGAAACCAAACTCTTAACTTGACATTTCAATTTTGAGAAGTCTAAATCAAATCCAAATTCACTTAACATCTAAACTTTTCTGGATCATAAGTCAAGCCCAAATTCACTTGGCATCTCTGTTTTCCCAAGTCCAACACTGAGTACCATGGCATAAATCTATATAGATCTTATAAGTGAGAGAACTATATTGCAGGTATGCAACCAGTTTTCAATTCTCTTTTTTACTTCTCTTCTTTTTTCAGTGAACTTTGAAAGAGATGTTGTAGTGAGTTCGGTGGAGAAGCTAGGAATTTTATAGGTCATCTTTTGACAAGTGCTTAAAAATGAAATTGAAACTTTTTTAACAGTTATACCATATTAAATGTATTATGGGATGAGAAATCGTATATGTATATAATTTGAACCATAATTTGTTGAGAATTATCTAAAATTATGTTTTTAAGTTTTAGAATATGATCTTTTTATAATGTAAAAAGAAAAAAATAACCATAATATAAATGTGACAACAATATAAATTAAAAAATTTGGTGAAAAAAAATTGAATTATTATATATATATATATATATATTATTTATATTTTTTCATGAAATTAATCATATTTAAAATATTAATATATAATTTTTAAATTTTTATTATTCATATTTAATATTTTAATATTTTTTAATTAATTATTTAAATGATTTTAATATAAAAATATTAAATTTTGAAAGATTTGAAAACTTAAAAAATATTTATTACAAATAATATAATGAAATTGGGTTTCTTGCAACATAATGATCCTTAATGTAGTCACCTAGTTGTTGTCGATACAGCTCTCTAATTAGTGATTTTTTCATCAAATTGTGTTAATTAATGTTTCAATTTTGGTAAGAGTGTTTTAATCTTGTTGGTACCTTGCACAATAAAATATTAGGTGTTTGTCATAGTTTAATTTTTTTTAATTATATAAGATTTATAGATGTTAGTCATATTTTATATTTTTTTATCTATTTATTTCCATTTTAGATGATGTGATTGTATTTTCAGTTGATAAAATATATTCCTCTTTTATAAAGCAATTTTCTTCTGAAAATATGATTGCTTTGTTTCAAGAATCATTAGGTGGATTATAAACTCTCTCTTGTTAAATTATTTTTATATAGTCTGTAGTAATTTTTGGGGAATCATTAGGTGGATTATAAACTCTTTCTCTTGTTAAATTCTTTTCATATATTATTTTAGTATCTTTTAGTTGAGTTAGAAACATGTTTCTGAAAATAATTTTATAAAAAAAATTAATATTTCTAATCACACTTACAAATCAGTTTCTTAAATTTTCTATTTCTCGATTGATTTGAATACATCGTAATACCATCTTTTCTTATAATTATTAATAATAAATATAATCTCTTTTTATAAATACTAAACAAAAATTATATAAAAATAGCTTATTATTCACAATATTTTTCCAGTTTCTCAATTCAATTTTATGCATTTTAACACCGTTATAATAAAATTCAATATAAAAAAAAAATATTACCCAATCTTTTTATATAAAATTTTCGCCAAAATTTAACTTTATCTATACTACAAAGTGTCTAAAATCATTTGCACTGGTCGTGAATCCTTTAGTGATTGCCAAATACACTAATGGTCACAAATCTATTACAAGGGTAGTCCTAAGTTGATGGCAAGTTCCAGTCCGGCTACTATGTTATATACTTGCAATTTTTTTCCTTTCTTCCACATTGCAATTCAAGAATAGCTTCTTTTTTTCCAAGTGAAGGAACCTAACTTAAAGAGATCATAAAAGTCTAATAGCTCGAAGTGGGTGCTTGATTACAAAACTCAAGTAGGTACAATATCCAGATTGATGACATATGTTCATTTGCAGGTTTTGAAAGCACAGGAACAGAAAAAAACAATTGTGTTTACTGGCCACTCTTTGGCTGGGGCCATTGCCAGCTTAGCTACACTCTGTGTTTTGGGGAAATATGGGAGAACTGTCTCTGTTTTCTGTGTAACATTTGGTTGTCCTTTGATTGGAGATGACAAATTTGGTCAGCCAATTCGACGCAATGGATGGGATTCTAAATTTTGCCATGTGGTTTCAGTGCATGACATAGTTTCTCGGGTTCTTCTAGCTCCTCTGGAGCTGATTCATGAGCCTATGGAGGCTCTGCTGCCTTACTGGTTTAGAAGAATGGCTGAGGGCAGTAACGATAAGACTAACAGTGTCATGGCCGGCATACCCCTATCAAACCAACAAATTGCAGACTTCTGTTCTGTTGTTCTGAACCATGTGTCTGCATTAGTCACATACAGCAATCCAGCAAGCAGTACAGCTCCTGCAAGCAAGATAAGACAGAGCATAAAGTCCGTGTTCAACTTAAGTCCCTATGAGCCATTTGGCTCCTATCTGTTTTGCTCCAGAACTGGTGCAGTTTGTGTGGAAAATCGTGAGGCTGTCTTGCAATTGCTCTATCATGCACTAGAAAACTTGGATTTATCAACTGATGTGGCAAGAGAGGCTTGCATATCAGAGCACACACAGTATGGCAGCTGTTTTGCAAGAATTTTGAATAGCAAAATGACATTAGGAAGAACACATGAACATCTTGCCTTGCCAGAGGAAAGATCGCCCTATGACATTTGTGTAGCACTCCAAATTGAAGCTCTGGGTCTTGGAATTCAGGTAAGACTTCTTGAGTACAGTGGAAACTTTCTGTTCCATTTTGCTGTAGTAATTTTCATGTCACTTGAAAGGTCTCTATAGTGCCAGTCAATTTTCATCTCCCTAAACATATCTGTTTTTTCACCACAATGCACAGTGATCTTTAGTAAAGTATTTCTGACCGATACAGTAGATTAAACTAGCCCTATTACTATGTGCAAATATTTTTTTGACCTTTGTTTTTGCTTGGGCAGTAAATGCCCATTTTTTTAATTCAAATACACTACCTAAAAAGTTACATATGGAACAAATTTCTGAAAGCAGATTTGAGAACAATAATTGCATATGGGACTAATTGAGGACAAAACAATTAGATTGTTTTAATGGGAGAACAAATCAACCCGTTGGTATCGGGCATCCTTTTTTTGGTACCTCTAGGGAATTGAATCTTGGTGGGCTCTTTGTGAGAAAGCATTCTCCATCAGTCTGACTTCACCCCTTCAATATCAATTAAATTTGGCATCAACTATTGTGGCATTATGCCCCCAAGAACTCATAGATGGCCAATCATTTATCCCATTAAATCATATGTAGGAACAATTATGTGGGTATAATACATTTTCTATGCTAGCCTAGTTTCATACTTTTTTCTACACTATTTTGAAATCCCAAACATTGGCAAACCTCCTACAGAGCTACTGGAGTTTTGGAACATGTTAATTAAGTGCAGAACAGAGAGAGTCCACAGGCTACTACAAAGTTTTCAACAGATTACATTAATATTTTTCGCAGTAAAGAAGAAAGTATAGCTAACTATAGATACTGGGGCCATTTTCCACAGTAAAGCTTGCATCAAACTAGTTGCATGGCCTGAAGAAGTCGGGCAATAATTTAAATAGACAGTTGTCCCTCAGTTCGAAACAAGAATTCTTTGAAATGCATACTCGTAAATAGACCTCAATTTTTAGTTTTTTTGTTTTCTTGTCATCAATCTATAAACTTTGTCTGCAAATGAAATTTGTGATATTTTATATATATATATATATATATATATAAAATGAGGGTATAATAAACCAAGATCGATACACCTAGGAAGATAATAAAAAATTGCCAAAGACAAATTACAACGGTGGGTTGGCCAAGTTTAAAAGTAAGCCAGCCTAAAATTTTGTGAATATTATTTGTGTGAATATGAGATTTATGTAATCAATATATGAGGATTTGAGACAAGTTGTTTGCAATTGACTAATTACATGTGATAGGATTTAGCTTTTCTAATGATTTTGTTGGGTATCTTTGTGCAGAATGTTCCAGCACAACTGGCCTTACAAAATGTAGCAGAGGTTGCAAAACGTTTAACCATGAATGGTAGTAACTGATAGCAGCTAGTCAGCACAATTGTACAGCCTTGTCAGGCTGACACTTTCCTATTCATGAATAGGGGATTTAAGAATTAGGCCTGAAATCTAACTGACACAGTTTATGTTAATAGATCTAAAATAAATTAAAAGTAGTAATTGCAATTAATATTAGACTTTTGGTAGGACTGCATGTGTTTATATATAGTTTATTTGTGAAAAGAAGAAAGGGGGCAGTCTAGAAGGGAGCTGGAAAAGAGAAAATCAGAACTTGGTGGTGTTGAGTTTAAGACAAGCAGGGGAAAGAGTAGACTATTAGAAGAGAATTTAGAGAGAAGAAATGAGTGGGTTATAAAGCTGTAAATGCTGAGTATAACCAGCATGTTGTAGATGTTTTTCTGTTGTTAACGATAAGAGAATTTGGGATTGAGGTGTCCAGGTGCTTCTTCTCTATTTTAAACTTTAATTTTTCTTTCTTGCACATGCTTCTGTATTTGGCCTGTTTGTGTGAAAGTTGCAGGTTGCACCAGCTTGTGAAAGAGGCTGCACAAAGGTTTATCCAGAATTCTACTACAGCAAGGATAATCTGAGATATTTCTACTACATCAAGGATATTTTGAGATCTAACAACTGATTGCTGCTCAAGGTGAGACTGCACTATTGTTTTTGTTTTTCAGCTAAGTGTAATTTGTGATGCAGTTGTGTACAATAGAACTTGGAACAATCTCCTAACAGTTGTAAAGGAGAGAGATGCTGCAGTGGCTGCATCAGATTGGTATTAGAGCTACTATGGCCTAGAGAGGGATCCAACTAAATTGGGGAGGAAGAGGCAGAAGAAATGTTGGGCAAAGAAGGAATGTTGGAGAACAACACTTGGAAGATCAGAGGCCCTTGAAGCCAGATTAAGGCATGAGGACTCTGAAGATGAACCTACAGTTTACAGGGCTCAAGTTGGAGCCATAGATCCAATGGAGAGGCTCATTGAGGCTGTGTCTGAACAAAAGACGATGGTAAAAGTAGAAGTTTCTAATTTTAAGAGTGAGTTTAACCCTGAGCTATTTATAGATTGGGTAAAAGATCTGGGGCGGTATTTTGATATGGAAAACATTGTTGAAGATGACCCTAGGAGGGTGAATGTTACAGTAGCAAAGATGAAATCACATGTTGCCTTGTGGTGGGATAATCTACAACAGTCCAGAAGAAGGCTAGGAAAGGAGAAAATTAGGCTGTGGTGTAAGATAGTAAAGTATATTAAGACAATTTATGCCATCAATTACCACAAAAATTGTTTAGACAATTCCATAACTCGAGGAAAACAGAGATGACAATCTAGGAGTATACATAGCAGTTTTTGAAATTACAAATTAGGACAGACCTACAAGAAGATGAGGAGACAAAAGCTGCAAGGTATTTAATGAGCTACGGTTTCAGCTACAAGATGAGTTAACTCTGGCAAAGGTATACACTGTGGATGAAGCATATCAATATGCCTTGAAGGTTGAGGAGAAAATAAAGAGAGGAAAAAGCAAGTTGCTAAGAAAAAGGGCTGGTAGTACACCATTTAGAGGAAATGCAAGCACCTCTAAATCTACAAGGATGGATAGTTTGCATAAGGTAAAGGAATAAGGCCTGAATTTAGGAATATTGGTTGGTTGACAGGTAGAGTATGAGGTAGAGTGCAACTAGCATTTGGTCATTGGAGGCCAATAACATGCTATAATTGTGGGGACCTCATAAAGCCCATGTTTGCCTTGAAAGTTACAAACCCACAAATAGAGCAATGATGACACAAAAGGGACCCCAAACTAAAGAAGTTGAAGCTGAAACGGGGGAAAATATAATGCCACAAAGAACCTTGGCAATGGGGAGCAAGGAAGCAACTGAAGAGGATTGGAGAAAGAAGAATGTCTTCAAGACTAGATGCAAATGACAAGAGGAACCCCAAACTAAAGAAGTTGAAGCTGAAACGGGAGAAAATATGATGCCACAAAGAACCTTTGCAATGGGGAGCAAAGAAGCAACTGAAGAGGATTGGAGAAAGAAGAATGTCTTCAAAACTAGATGCAATTGCCAAGGAAAGTTATGCAAAGTTATCATTGATAGTGGCTCTTCAGATTATCTAGGGAGTATGGAAATGGTTCAGAAATTGCAATTAACATGCACTCCCAAATCCAATCCTTACAAAATTTCATGGTTAAAGGACCATAGTGTGATGGTTAAAAGATCATTTGTAGTTACATTTAACATTGGATCATATGAGGATAAGGTGATATGTGATGTAGTCCCTGTGGATGCTTGTCATTTGTTTCTTGGTAGGCCTTGGCAATATGATAGGAACGCCACCCATGATGCCAAGGAAAATACATATACCATGCAATACTATGGAAGGAGACATATTTTGAAGCCTTTGAAGGAAGAAGGATAATGTGAGGTAGCTTCCCTATCCCTCCTCACTATGGACTAGAAAAAGTTTTAAAAGAGGGTAAAGGTGAAGTTTGCTTTTTTTTGTACCCATTGAAGGAAAATGTGTTAAAAAAGTGAGAATTCCCAACCAAAATTCAAAAGTTGTTTGTGGAGTATTCATAAACGACACTAGCAGAATTACCAACAGGGTTACCTCCTTCAAGAGGCGTTACTCATCTGATTGACTCAGTTGTAGGTGTGAAATTACCTAACCAAGATGCTTATCATTTAACTTCTTTTGAGAGCGAGAAAATGAGAAGACAGATTTTAGTGTTGTTTGAGAAAGGATTCATAATGGAATGAATGAGTCCATGTGTAGTTCCAACGCTTCTTTCACCTAAGAAATATGGAAATGGAGGTTGTGTGTGGATTCTAGGGCTATTAAAAAAAATTGTGAAGCACAGGCACCCACTACCCATGATGGATGACATATTAGACTGTTTGGTAGTGTCTAAGATATTTTCAAATATCGATCTTCGAAGTGGATACCATCAAATCTGAAATCATGAAGGGGATGAGTGGAAGACAACTTTCAACACCAAAGATGGCTTGCATGAGTGGATGGTGATGCTATTTGGGCTATCGAATGTTCTAGCTACCTTCATGTGAACTATGAACCAAGTATTCATGAAATACATTGGAAAATATATAATTTTTTTCCTTGATGATATTTTGTTATTTGGTAAGAATGTGGAAGAGCATCTAGAGCATTTGAGAGGGGTATTCAACATACTTAGAGAGAAGAGATTGTTAGTCTTGAGAAAAGTGAGTTTTTCTGAAACAAGCTTGTGTTCCTTGGCAATACAATTTCAGCTGAACGTCTAAGCATGGATCCAAAAAAGGTAAAAGCCATACTTGTTTGGCATACTCTACAAAGCATTACAAAAATAAGAAGTTTCCATGGACTAGTGAACGTTTGTAAGAGGTTCATTATAAATTTAAGCAGTGTAAGTGCACCTATGATAGATGGTACAAGGGAGAAGGTGTTTTCTTGGACAAAGATAGCTGAGAAGAGCTTTGAATTGCTCAAGAAGAAGGTAAGTGAACCTTTGATCCTTAATTTACAAGATTTTGAGAAGATATTTATAGTAGAGTGTGAGGCATCAACAATAGCCATTGGGGGAGTTCTAAGTCAAGAAGGTAAGCCAATTGCTTTTTTTAGTGAGAGATTGAATGATGCAAAGAGAAAGTATAGCACATATGATAAGGAGCAGTACTCTATGGTACACGCATTGAAGTATTAAGGGCATTATCTCTTGCATAGATAATTTATTTTGATAACTAACAATCAAGTATTGAAGTACATAAACTCACAATCAAAGCTGTCCCATAAACATGCAATGTGGGTATTGTTGACTAATTTTACCTGTAGGTCAAATTAGGTCAACCCCCCCTTCATGTGCAAAATTTTTCATAAGGTCCTCTAAGTCATAAAGTGGTCACATAGTCTTCGTTCATGTTAGGTCATAGTTATAAGGTCATAAAATATGTTTTAAGTCTTGGTCACATTTGTCTAGGTTTATCTTATGTCATATTATGCCACCTTTTGGCCATTTGAATGAAATGTACAATTTTTCCACAAAATACAAATGTCTCAAGGCTCAAGCTAACGTGTGTTATATCAAAGAGGTGTCAGATGACAGTTTTGAAACTGAAGTTTGCAGGTTCAACGTAGAAAGAAAGGAGATAACTACAAAAAGGGTAGTTTCAAAGAGTTGTACAGACTGCAGGACTCATTTGGCATGTGGGAAGGCTTCAAGGAAGTCTCTTGAGATCCCCACAACTCACTTCCAAGCTCAGGTGGATTTAATAGCTTCAAATTTGATCAAAACCGGTCTTTCTTTCTCATCGCTCTCTTGGACAAGTCAAAAATAGGTCAACGGTTTTTAGTTAGTACGGATTGGAAAAGAAGAGTTGGGATGAGTTCACTTAGGGAATGTTAGTACTTCTTATGAACTTCCAATTCATAGTCATGGTCAAAGTTTGATGATCTGTGCTTCATGAACAATCACTAAGACCGTTAGTGACTCCAAACTGCCTGTGCATCCCCAATGGCTTTGGTTTTCTCATTTGTTTATATTGATCTATGTGAACCAAGTGGTGTATGAGGATTTGTAGAGCATGTTCTTCCATTTCATGTTGATTTCAACTAGTTTGGAACGTGTGGACATGGTAGGATAAGCAGAATCACTCTCATTGTGCTAAGGGTGAACACCATTGGTTTGTTAAACATTGTTTTCACAATTGCAGAATTTGTCCTTGTGCAAGTGGCTTCGAGTCAAAGTAACACATTTGTTTTCCATTCCATAGAGCATGGTTGATTTGATCCTCCATTGAAGGTTGTACTGAAGAGATCTTCAAGGCCCTCAAAGACAAAAAGTGCAGATAAGCTCACATACCTAGCAAACAGAGACCTATAGGACTGTGTAGGAGTGCTTAGACATGGATATTGATGCGTTTGAAACTCAAAAAACACTCATAGGGTCTCAAAACATCATCAAAAACATTATAGAATCATTGTGAGACTCAAATGTTAGTATGGGAAAGCCTAGAATGCAATCAGATTACCTATACAGTTAGACCTTCTTATGACTGTCACCTACAACTAGTTGGAAATAAGCCTTCAGTAGTCATATTGATGAATATTGGGGTTTTGATGAGGTTCTCAAGGTAACAATAATAAGACTGAGCCATTCAAAGAGATTGGAGAATGGTTGGAAAGACAATCCAAGATCATACACAGTGATCTATGTTCATAGATTAGGAGAAAGTGACAAATGAGATGACTTACTTTAATCTTTTTGAAAAGGAATCTTGCCTCATACAATGTCCTCTGTTGGTGGAAGTTGAGGAGGTCTAGGTAAGCCTAATGGTGTCATGCTAGCAGCCTAGGCCCCTAGAGATAGCATCTTGATGCAAGAAGGGGTTGCTAAGTCAAAAGAGACTAATGGTTGGATGGATTTCAACTCAATCAAAATCCTAAAAGAGATATTCAGAAAACACAGTGCTATCAGACCCAAATGAATCTGAACAATGTAACTTGCAACTAACAACTAGTGCATTGGTGGTAAGAGATGAGAGCATGGTTCCAAGGCATGAAATGAGCTCAACCAGGTATGAGATGACCTCAGTGACCTCAGGAGGAATCAAAAAAGTCTAATGAAGTCCTCAAAAAATAATCAACACCCACAGGAAACTCATATTTCCTAATATGCACACCTACAGTTTGCAGACAGTCTGCGGACTAGCCTAGCTAAAGGAGAATGCAGGGTTGGATGGTAAGCAGGGCTATAGGATGGATGACCATGTAAGAAACCATTCTCATAATGATAATATCACATTTTCATGTGATTCTCAGAGGTTAAGATTGAACTAAATTTAGTTTTCAAAACCTCACACTCAGCCATCTAAAACCCTGCCGACAGTCATACCTCTAGAAACTAGTCATGAGACAACTTGGTGTTGACGGCTATTGGAGCATGATTAGACTGTGAAACTTGACAAAAAGTGTCATCATGACCTAAACAAGCCCTCCATGGTCTCATGTAAGTCAGATAAATAGGGGAAGTGTCCTCTATTTTGTCTCAGACACAGGGCACTTTATAGTCAGTGAAACTCGTAGACCTAGTATACATGAATGGTGATAGGATGAAATTAAGAGTCTTGAAACATTGTAAGATGGTGCCTAGGGTTGAATTGAAGATGAATAAGTGTCAAGAAGCACCTAAAGCCATTAGAACACTCAGAAGTGGTCATATGCTCAGGAAACATGGTCTTGCAGACCAGGCCTAAAACGAGGCCTAAACCCTCAAGGCACCTAACTTCACTTTTATGACCACATGATCTCACCAAACACTTTTAGAGACTTCACTGGAGAGTGGAGGATGGATTAGACCCATTTGTTTGTAGATTCAATCCAAGACTGGTCATTTTGGCCTAAATCTATCTCAAGCCTATCCAAATTGCAAGTCAGAACTCGAGAAGCCAACTTCCTTCACTCATATATGTATGGATGGTGTGCATGGTCACTGAAGCAGATTAGGAAAGTTGAGGGGGTTATTGAACTTGATCTCAGTGGAATTAGTTCAAGGGTTGAGTGTCTAACTTTTATGAATCAACGTTAAGAACCCATATGACTTAAAACCCTCCTAAAACCCTCTTAAGAACCCGATGGAGAAAATATGAATGGAAATGCATCCAGAAGGCGTCTTTTGGCCTGGAAAATGATTTTGACTTGTTTGGCACTCTCTCAAGCTCCTTGCCACCCAATTATTTTGTACTATCACTTGTACGGATAGGCTTAATTTAGTGTTTCTTACAGGATTTGAGTTGTTTTACAGGTATAGCAAGGAATGAACAGATGAAATTCATGGTGGAAGGTCTGTGGAGATGTGTTATAACTTATAAAAACTCATTTTCACCATAGTGATGCATGAAAACTCCTCTGTTGAGTTAGTCATTGTAGGCAATTTTGGACAGAACAGTGACAAAGAGAGTGACTGCCTAAGTGTGATTGTGAGAAGTGTGATATTGGATTTGTTGAGGCCTTTTTGATATACCAAAGGACAAATAAGGTCTGAATGAGTTGTCTAACACCTCTGCAACGAATCTCCTTGAGTGTGCATAGGTCACTTAAGTGACAAGTGTAAGGATTGAGACCTAGAAGGCTAATGAGTGATTGTAAAAAGTGAAGGACAAGTGACAAAGTGGAGGCTATCAATTGAGGGGCATAGATAACTATCACAAATCATTTATCCACCTTCCCAAGTCAGGGTGTATGTGTCAAAGACTTCTATGGCAGTTTTATACAGTCAAGTGGACTCCTCATCAACAAGGCAGTTTCAAGAAGAACAATGGAGTTTCCCTTTGCCAACTTGAGGAAGATGTCATGCTTCAAATGGACGTTTGTCAAAGGGGACTTCATGACCGTTTTTCCACTTCATTCCCTTGCATTGCAACTAGTTTCCAGGTGTTGACACTTGGCCTTGTGACTGTTCAACTTTACCCCTTCTCTCTCCTCTCTTGTGCTTTATATAAGCAAGTCATTTTGGCATTGTAAATGGATCCACACTTGGTATGGCAAAGCCCTGCTGGTTTGAATACTATATTTTCCTTTGAAATAAAAATTTTCAATCTGGTTTTGAGTGCATAGCTTCTTGTCTAAGTGCGTGAAGTAGTGCATAGTGGAATGACAAGTGATAACCATCTATCCTTGTATTCTCTTTACTCTTTCATGTTTGGTACAAGTAGTCTACTCTCTAACAGGTCAAATGGAGTCTAGTTAGTGTATTTGCCTATCTCTAAATGTAAGGAATAGCATTAGTGTCTATAATCGGACCTTTTGTTCATTCACCTTGAGAAGTGTAATGCATATCACCTCCATGTTTGAAACACTTATGTTAGAGTAAACTAGGATTTTGAAGCTAGTCTTGTGAATCATTTTTCATAGTGCAATTATATGGTAGTCTAGTAGAGATCAATTTGGTGTATCGCCTCATTAGAATAGGTTACTTTCATGTTTCCTTCTATCTCTTTCCATCCAAGCAAACAAGTAGTATAGGTGATACGCTATCAAAGACTAATCTAGTGAGTCAACCCTTAAATCTAGAGGTTTACCTCTGCAATAGGCAACCCACAAGACTAGAGGTAATCCAATGTTTCACTCAATTTAGAAGAGGCTTGAACAACCTCTCCAAGGGTACAAAATTGAGTGACAATAGGTATCACTTCTACAAATTTATACATTTGTAGTGCAACATAGGAGCGGAAAATATAATGTGGTGGTTGATTCATTGAGTAGGAGACACCATTTTCTTGTTACAATGAGCAACAACACTGTTGGATTTGAAGAAGTAAAAAGTTAATATGTTGCAAATCCTTATTTCAACAACATTTATGATGGCCTCAAAAATCAATGTGGTATAGTAAAAGGTCTTTTGATGACTATCTTCTAGTTGATGGATTTTGATTTAAGGGATAGAAACTATGTATTCCAATAGGATCTAGGAGAGAGAATTTGATAAGGGAAATGCATGCAAGTGGCTTAGGAGCGACACTTTGGAAGGGATAAAACCTTTAGCTTGGTAAGTGAAAAAATATTTTGGCCACATTTAAGGCAAGATGTGAATAAATATGTCTCTTCTTGTAGAATTTTCTAGGTGGATAAGGGAGGACAGAAAAATACAGGCTTATACAAGCCTCTACCAACCCCTGATGGGCCTTGGATTGACATTTCAATGGACTTTGTTTTGGGGCTTCCACACACCCAAAGAGGTAGTGACTCTATCTTTGTGATTATAGATTGATTTTACAAGATGGCGAACTTCATTCCATGTAAGAAGACTAGTGATACAAGTGTTCATTTCATGTTGCAAATCCTTATTTCAACAACATTTATGATGGCCTCAAAAATCAATATTGTATAGTAAAAGGTCTTTTGATGACTATCTTCCAGTTGATGGATTTTGATTTAAGGGATAGAAACTATGTATTCCAATAGGATCTAGGAGAGAGAATTTGATAAGGGAAATGCATGCAAGTGGCTTAGAAGCGACACTTTGGAAGGGATAAAACCTTTAGCTTGGTAAGTGAAAAAATATTTTGGCCACATTTAAGGCAAGATGTGAATAAATATGTCTCTTCTTGTAGAATTTTCTAGGTGGATAAGGGAGGACAGAAAAATACAGGCTTATACAAGCCTCTACCAACCCCTGATGGGCCTTGGATTGACATTTCAATGGACTTTGTTTTGGGGCTTCCACACACCCAAAGAGGTAGTGACTCTATCTTTGTGATTATAGATTGATTTTACAAGATGGCGAACTTCATTCCATGTAAGAAGACTAGTGATACAAGTGTTCATTTCATGTTGCAAATCCTTATTTCAACAACATTTATGATGGCCTCAAAAATCAATATTGTATAGTAAAAGGTCTTTTGATGACTATCTTCTAGTTGATGGATTTTGATTTAAGGGATAGAAACTATGTATTCCAATAGGATCCAGGAGAGAGAATTTGATAAGGGAAATGCATGCAAGTGGCTTAGGAGTGACACTTTGGAAGGGATAAAACCTTTAGCTTGGTAAGTGAAAAAATATTTTGGCCACATTTAAGGCAAGATGTGAATAAATATGTCTCTTCTTGTAGAATTTTCTAGGTGGATAAGGGAGGACAGAAAAATACAGGCTTATACAAGCCTCTACCAACCCCTGATGGGCCTTGGATTGACATTTCAATGGACTTTGTTTTGGGGCTTCCACACACCCAAAGAGGTAGTGACTCTATCTTTGTGATTATAGATTGATTTTACAAGATGGCGAACTTCATTCCATGTAAGAAGACTAGTGATACAAGTGTTCATTTCATGTTGCAAATCCTTATTTCAACAACATTTATGATGGCCTCAAAAATCAATATTGTATAGTAAAAGGTCTTTTGATGACTATCTTCCAGTTGATGGATTTTGATTTAAGGGATAGAAACTATGTATTCCAATAGGATCTAGGAGAGAGAATTTGATAAAGGAAATGCATGCAAGTGGCTTAGGAGCGACACTTTGGAAGGGATAAAACCTTTAGCTTGGTAAGTGAAAAAATATTTTGGCCACATTTAAGGCAAGATGTGAATAAATATGTCTCTTCTTGTAGAATTTTCTAGGTGGATAAGGGAGGACAGAAAAATACAGGCTTATACAAGCCTCTACCAACCCCTGATGGGCCTTGGATTGACATTTCAATGGACTTTGTTTTGGGGCTTCCACACACCCAAAGAGGTAGTGACTCTATCTTTGTGATTATAGATTGATTTTACAAGATGGCGAACTTCATTCCATGTAAGAAGACTAGTGATACAAGTGTTCATTTCATGTTGCAAATCCTTATTTCAACAACATTTATGATGGCCTCAAAAATCAATATTGTATAGTAAAAGGTCTTTTGATGACTATCTTCTAGTTGATGGATTTTGATTTAAGGGATAGAAACTATGTATTCCAATAGGATCTAGGAGAGAGAATTTGATAAGGGAAATGCATGCAAGTGGCTTAGGAGCGACACTTTGGAAGGGATAAAACCTTTAGCTTGGTAAGTGAAAAAATATTTTGGCCACATTTAAGGCAAGATGTGAATAAATATGTCTCTTCTTGTAGAATTTTCTAGGTGGATAAGGGAGAACAGAAAAATACAGGCTTATACAAGCCTCTACCAACCCCTGATGGGCCTTGGATTGACATTTCAATGGACTTTGTTTTGGGGCTTCCACACACCCAAAGAGGTAGTGACTCTATCTTTGTGATTATAGATTGATTTTACAAGATGGCGAACTTCATTCCATGTAAGAAGACTAGTGATACAAGTGGAATTGCTGATTTGTTCTTGAAGTGGTTCACTTGCATGGAGTACCGAAGACAATCACAAATGACTGAGATACGATGTTTCTCAACCATTTTTGGAGAACATTGTGGAAGAAGCTTGATGGTAGGTTGCAATATAGTTCAACATATTACCCCATACATATGGGCAAAAGGTAGTGAATAGGAGCTTGGGAAATTTGCTAACGTGCCTAGTTGGAGACAACACAAAACAATGGGATTTATTCTCAGCCCAAGCAGAATTTGCCTACAGTTCTAGCATTAACAGATCCACCGGTAAGTCTCCTTTTCAGATTGTTGATGGTGGAAATCAAAAGGGTGTAGTAGGTTTAATTGGCATGCCTGAAGGAGCATGTATTAGCTATGATGCACCAGGTTTTGTAGTGAATATTAAAAACATATAGCAGTAGGTCAAGCATAAATTAGAGACCACGAATGAAAAATACGAAGAAAGGGCAGATTTGCATAGAAGGGAACATGTATTTCAGGGGGGAGTATAGGTTATGGTACACTTGAGCAAAGAGAGGTATCCTAAAGGATCCTATTACAAATTGAAACCTAGAAAGTTCGACCCTTGCAAAATATTAAAAAGCATAACTGAGAATGCTTACTTGATTGATCTGCCTAAGTCCCTTTTTTAAAGTGGTTGACCTTTACCCACATGAATCAAGTTTAAATGATGACCCAGAGGCTTAGGAGGTTGAGAAGGGGACCAAACATTTGTTACAAACACCGAAATTGTTGCCACAAGGTCCCAGACATACAAGTTGTATTTGGTTAAATGGGTGAGCCTACCAGATTCATTCAACTCATGGATTTATGAAGCTGAATTGTTGAAATTTAGCAAATCAAGCTTTTCCAGTAGCTCTGAACCAAAAGGTTTAGAATACTTTGAGCCAAGGGAAGATGATGTAATCAATTGATAGTAGCTAGTCAGCACAACATTAATTGCACAGACTTCTTAGGTTGACACTTTCTTGTTCATGAATAGGGGATTTAGGTGTTTGGCTTGAAATTTAAAATAAATAAAAAGTAGTAGATGCGATTAATATTAGACTTTTTGTATGTATAGCGATCAGAAGGTAAGTATCAAGTAAAATTAAGTTAATTAAGGGAGAATAATATATTAGTAAGAGGGATGGGTACTTTTGCGAATGTCAATGGTGGCGACTAGGGCATCTAACAACTTTCATCCCTCCCCAATAGCAACGGCAAAAAGCAGGTTTGGAGAGAAGCATTTGTTTGTGAAGCCCAGTGCAAAAGCTAGCAAGGACCTGGATGGGGATCCATTGGTGGCAGAGGAGAAATGGAGGGCACAACTCAAGGAAAGGAATAATAAAGTGCTGGTAGAAGCCAGAAAGGGGATAGCTAGCTTAGAGGAGTCGAAGCAGCAGCCATCATCACCATTTCTGGGTAAAAATGTTGACAAGGGTGTTATAGATTCGGTATTTGATTAGGCTAGGGTTTCTTCAAGTAAATCGATGGTTGTTAATTTTGATACTCAAGCTCTGGAGGATGTTTTGGAAGGAGAATGGTTTTCAAAAAGGGGTTTGGTTTGTCGTTTTGATAGGTTCTGACCATCCCTTTCCTCCCTGCACCAATGGTTATCGGATTCATGGAAATCTTTGTTGGAAGACTATGGAAATTTTTCCATGTGCCAAAGGTTTTTTTATTGCTACTTTTGATTATTTGGATGACCAGAATAAGATTTTTTAGGCTAAAACATGGAGTTGTGAAAACCACATTCTACTCATAAAACCCTGGACTCTTGATTTTAACCCTTTGACAGAAAATTTGTCATTGCATCCTGTTTGGGTGAAATTACCGTATCTTCTGCTTCAGTTCTGGTCTGAACCGGGTCTTTCAGTTATTGGTTCTGCGTTGGGTGTTTTGTTGAAAATTGATGAATCTTCGGTGAATCTTCTACGGACTACCTTTTCCATAATTTTGGTGTGTTTAGACATTTCTCAGGAGCTGCTCGAAAGTATTAAGTTGAAAGTGCAAAATAGAAGCTAGTTTCAAACCCTAGATTTTGAAAGAATCCCCTTCAAATGCTGGAATTGTTTTCAAGTTAGGCACCTCTCTGATTCCTGCGAAAAAGTTAAGTGGAAGCATGAATCTTCTTGGGGAAAGAAGGCTAATGAGAAGCAGTTGGAAGTTTTGGCGGAAGTTCCAAATCATCTGGTAGTAGTGGCTTCTGAGAGGTTTAAAGGTAAAAATAAGGACAAGGTTATACCGATGGTAAGAAAAATTCAAAATGTTGTGTCTGTTGGTTATAATGATAATAATGTTAATAAAAATGAGACTATTATAGACAAAGATAAGGAAAGAAACGGAATTTTAAGTTCAAATTCAGTCAAATTGGGTGATGATGATGAATGGAAGTTGGTAAAAAACATGAAAAAAGAACATCGGACCTTGAGCTTTCTATCCAAGTGATCTATGAAGGTTGAACAAAGTAATCATGGATATTCGGTTTGATTAATGTGGTTCTTAAGCTGAAGTATTTTTACTTTCAGTGAGTGGAACGTTTTGTCAATTTGGTGGTTGTATGCTTTGATGGTAATACCATTAAGCCAGGCTTATTATGTTTTTTTGAAATCATATGTTATAAGGGCCAGGGACCCGTAAATTCTCTAGCATTGATAAAAAAAAATATTAGACTTTTTGTAGGACTGCGTGTTTCTATATAGTTTGTGTGAAAAGAAGAAAGGGGGTAGTCTAGTTTATGTGTTTCTATATAGTTTTTGTAGGACTTGCATAGGAGGGAACATGTAGAGAGGTATCCTAAAGGATCCTATTACAAATTGAAACCTAGAAAGTTCGACCCATGCAAAATCTTAAAAAACATAACTGAGAATGCTTACTTGAATGATCTGCCTGAGTTCCCTTTTTAATGTGGTTGACCTTTACCCACATGAATCAAGTTTAAATGATGACCCAGAGGCTCAGGAGGTTGAGAAGTGGACCAAACATTTGCCTAAGAAAAAGAGGGGCAAGATTGAGAGAGTTACAGACACTGAAATTGCTTCCACAAGGTCCCAGACATACAAGTTGTATTTGATTATATGGGTGGGCCTACCAGATTCATTCAACTCATGGATTTCTGAATCTGAATTGTTGAAATTTGGCAAACCAAGATTTTCTGGTAGCTCTGAACCAGAAGGTTTAGGATACTTTGAGCCAAGGGAAGATGATGTAATCAAATGATAGCAGCTAGTCAGCACAACATTAATTGTACAAACTTCTCAGGTTGACACTTTCCCGTTCATGAATAGGGGATTTAGGTGTTTGGCTTGAAATCTAGCTAACATAGTTAATGTTAGTAATCTAAAATAAATAGAAAAGAGTAGACACAATTAATATTAGACGTTTTGTAGGACTGCATGTGTTTCTATATAGTTTATGTGTGAAAAGAAGAAGGGGGTAGTCTAGAAGGGAGTTGGAAAAGGGAAAATTAGAACAAAGAATTTTTCTCATTTGGTTGTAATCAGTTTAAGACTGGCAGGGGAAGGAGTAGACTATTAGAGGAGAATTAGAAAGAGAAAATGAGTGGGTTGTAGAGGTGTAAAAGCTGAGTATAACCAGCATGTTGTAGATGTTTTTCTGCTGTTGTTAATGAGAAGGGAAATTGGGATTAGGGTGTCCAAATGCTTCCTCTCTGTTTTAAACTTCAATTTTTCTTTTTTGCACATGCCTTTGTATTTGGCCTATTTGTAAGAAAGTTGCAGGTTGCACGAGCTTGTGAAAGACACTGCACAAAAGATTACCCATAATTCTACTACGGCAAGGAGAGTCTGAGATAATTTTACTACGAGGAGATTATGAGATTTAACAACTGATTGCTTCTCAAGGTGAGACTGCACTATTGTTTTGTGTTTTTGTGTAGTTTGGGAGGTAGTTGTTAGCAGAACTTAAAACAATCTCCTAACAATTGTAAATGAGAGAGTTGCTGAAGTGGCTGCACCAAGCAACAAGCAAGTGATCGAATTAAGCCAGGTGCAAAGAGCCATGGCAGAGCTAGAATGGTATAAAAATCATTGCTAGGATGATGGCATTGGATACCATGAATCTTTTAAACTATAGAAAGACAAAAAGGACTTCAGAACCAATATACACAGAGTTAGGCTTGCTACATTTTGGGATGAAATCATACAAATGGTGGAAAACACTGAGTTACCAGCGGGCTTCGAATGTAGAAGGAAGTGGATTTATATTGCCACTGCATAGAGACTGCTTGTTGAGCCTCTAGATATTGCCTATCATAACAGACTTGATAAGCAGAATGTCTCTAGACACAATCTCTCTGCAGGAAGACCTCGTCGCTACCAAATTCTTCAAAAATGGTTCGAAGACCAAGTGCAAAGTGAAAATCAAGAGAGGAAACCTTGCACTCAGCCAGCCAGCTTGACACAAGACTCTTGCGTTTTGGCTTACTTGGAAAAGGTGCATGGAAAGCACCCAAAACAGTCAATGCCAAATCTGAAAGAGTTTGAGAATTTGGTGAAGCATCTGATTGATGCCCAAGAGTGTCTCCGGAGATTTTCTTGGACAAAAGCAGCTTTATGATCTGGTAGAAGAAACAGTTACCAACAGAATGTAATTTGACCTCTCCTCTTTTCTCCCTCATGGAAGGAGGATGGAAACAATATTCCAAACTGCATTAGAGTGTATTTGATAGAACAGCCTGTATTTTGAACATGTATTGGGACTGTACTCTTTGCTTCCATCCCAGCTGTATATATTTGTGTCCTTTTCTCTAGGGCTATATTGCTATATGTTTTATATAATTGTTATAGCTGTGCTGCTTCTACTATGGGAGTGGAAGCATGCATACAGCCATGAATTTACATATAGAATTATATCTAACATAGAGAATACTACAATAATCAGAATACTGGATGTGCTTGGTATACCATTCCTACTTTCAAGTGTTGACTTAGTATATGTGGGTTTCTACTTCTTCATAAGCTTTGTCTCTTCCCATGTAACTATTGTTTTCCATGAATAAGCTAGGGCTCAAACCTAGGATTTCCCATATGCATACTGCACTGCAGTGCTGAACTACTATGCTACTGAGCCTTCTATGGCCGAGGCTTATTGGTAGGCTCCTTGTTACAGTTTGGATATGACTCATGTTTTCTACCATTCCCTTTGTGCCACGCTTTGGTGTTCGGGGCTCCTAGTTTAACTCTGATACAACGATATTTTTCATGGACTGGCTAGGACTCAAACCTAAGATATCCCATATGAAATAAATCTCATGTTTACATTCTACATTACTATCCTTATCTATGAAGTCGTGACGCTGATCACTTTTACTAGAAGTCATAACACTGATCACTTGTATGGATTTTGTATTTACTAATACCTTTTTTATTTGGTAGGTTAATCTCAAAAAGGTTGTCTCAGTTCATTTGAGGCATTCTTGACAACATAGCAAAAACCACAATTACCATTTTAAGCTTATGAACTATATTTGGCCTAAACTCTTTTGCCATAGCCTATTTATATGATCTAGAGTCATGTATGGTACCTTTATTATTATGTCAAAGGCAGACATATAGCCCTCCATTTTTGTCATTTTTGAGTTCTGACAAATCAATCACAGTGTGCCACCTTTAAAGTTTTGGATAAATAAACATTTATTTGATTTTTTAGAAAAGTTTTTTTTTTAAATCTGATTAGTTGAAATAATTTTTAACCATATGAAATTTTTTGATTCCCTAAAAAAAATAGGTATTTTTTGTCAGCCAAAGAAAGTATGGTGCATGAATTTTTTTTGTTTCAACTATAGTTTGACCAAAGGAATTTTATTTTTTTAAATGGGTGCAAGACATAAATGACCTCCACTGCCTGAGCTGTCATGTGTCAGCATTGAATTATTTTGCTTTTTTTGCATTCAATGGGCATGGCCAGGGCATGTCAGCAGTTTTAATTTGCCTCGAAAATCCACAGGGCTTCCAAATACATGATGTGCACTCTTTTTGTTTTGTTTACATAAATATTTTGTGGATCCAATTTCTGATATTTCAGGCATTCATCTAAAATCTTCTGCCTAACTTGATTTGTAGCATCAGATTTTCAGAATATTTAAATCTTCAAAGTTTTCTTTAGGCCACATTCTGAGCTAGAATATTTAAATCTTCAAAGTTTTCTTTAGGCCACATTCTGAGCTTTTATCAAGTACCATTTTTAGGGAAAATGTTTTGGTGACAAACGTGGTTAGACATTTAATCCTTATACTTCAAATATATATTTTTGAAAGCTTCAGAATTGAAATAAAATGTATATTTGTTCAAGTATATGCGTTTGAAACAAATTAAAATAAGTTTTGTTTCAGCTTAAGTTTTTGAAATTTTCAGAAGTGAAACAGATTTATTTTTTTCTTTTTCAAAATTATGCATGTGAAATCTTAGAAGCAAAAAAAATTAGTTTTGCTTTGGAAATATGTGTTTTGGAGCAATTTTTTCTTCAAATTTATACATATGGAGGGTGCTCGACATTCTCCATTTTTTTATTTACAACTGCACATGTATTAAACTTTTCTAATGTATTAGTTGTGTTAGAGGGATCATTCTTCTGCCTTTTACCAGAAGCCTCCTGCTGGTTATCTTGTTCTTCTACTTGATCTGCTCTCCTCCTCTTCATCTGTTTTTACACAAACCCATTTATTGTTTACTTGGTAGATGGATCTATAAATATTTTTTTCAAATAGAATATTAAAATACAATATTCTTATCTCAGCAGTGCAAAGAGCAGATATGATATTTTGTAAAAACCATATGAGAGCCGTTTTGAAAGTGAAAGATCTCAAAAATTTATTACACTTAAAGCACAAGCCCAAGCACAAAACCACGTCTATTTTAAGTACAATAGCCAAACCCAAATACAGAAAAGAGGAGGATAATCTACCTGCGTTGTGATCCTTAACATGTTTGTTACTATCCTGGCTGAAACAAGAAATATTAGTGATATATATCACTTTGATCATTGTTTTCAACAAAATGTTTCAGTTATGGCCTGAATCTCAAAACAACTACTATTTAAATTTCTATGAGATCATCTAATCAAAACAAATAAAAGAACAAGGAGCTAAAATTAATTAACTGATTAAGGTTGGTGGGATATGAACTGTAGTCTAACCTGTTAGTGACCCAAAATCTCAATCTCTTTGCCTAGGCCAAATCATTCTCTGCAATAGAAGTTAAAGTCAAGCCTCTGTTAATTGTATGTATTCTCAAGTTCCATTGACCTACTTTTTGTCATTAGTGGACATTATTATAATCTATTTCTTTCTTTCTTTGAAAGGTATACTGGTAATTAATAGATCTTAATTTTTAGTTGTAGGTTTTTTTGTCATCAATATATAAACTCTGTCGGCAAATGAAATTTGTGAATATGAGATTGATGTTATCAATATATCGGCTTTTGAGACTACTTGTTTGCAATTGACTAATGTGATAGGTTTTAGCTTTTCTAATGATTTTGTTGTGTACCTTTGAGCAGAATGTTCGAGCACAACTGGCCTTACAAAATACAGGAGAGGTTGAAAAACGCTTGACGATGAATAGCAACAAACAACTGATTGAATTAGGTAAGGCACAAAGAGCCATGGCAGAGCTAGAATGGTATAAAAAACGTTGTAAGGATGATGGCATTGGATGCTATGATTCTTTTAAATTACAGAAAGACAAAAAGGACTTCAGAGCCAATATAAACAGAATTAGGCTTGCTTCATTTTGGGATGAAATCATACGAATGGTGGAAAACAATGAATTACCAGAGGACTTCCAATGTAGAAGCAAGTGGATATATGCTGCCACTGCATACAGACAGCTTGTTGAGCCTCTAGATATTGCCTATCATTACAGACTTGATAAGCAGGTCTCTGGACACTATCTCTCTGCAGGAAGACCTCGTCGCTACCAAATTCTTCAAAAATGGTTCGAAGACAAAATGCAAAGTAAAAAGCAATTGAGAAAACCTCGAACTCAGCCAGCCAGCGTGACACAAGACTCTTGCTTTTGGGCTTACTTGGAAGAGGTGTCTGAGAAGCACCCAAAAGAGTCAATGCCAAATCTGAAAGAGTTCGAGAATTTGGTGAAGCATCTGATTGATGCCCAAGAAGTGTCTCCAGAAATTTTCTTGGATAAAAGCAGCTTTATGATCTGGTGGAAGAAAGAGTTACCAGAAGACTATAAGTTGACCTCTCCTCTTTTCTCCCTCATGGAAGGGGGATGGAAACTATATGCCAAACTGCATTAATGTGTATTTGATGAAACTGCCTGTATTTTGAAGATGTACTGGGACTGTATTCTTGGCTTCCATCCCAACTGTATCTATTTGTGTGCTTTACTCTTAAGCTATATTGTTATATGTTTTATGTAATTTTTATAGCTGCTCTGCTTCTACTATAGTAGTGGAAGCATGTATACAGCCATGAATTTACATATAGAATGACTTTGGATATGTCTAACATAGAGAATACTACAATAATGAGAATACTGGTTGTGCTTTGTATACCATTCGTACTTGTGAGTGTTGACATAGCTTGTGTGGGTTTCCACTTCTTCATAAGCTTTGTCTCTTCCCACAAAACTGTTGTTGTTCATTGACCATTTAGGACTTGAACCTAGGACTTCTCATATGCTGCTAGTGAAATTACAGATGGACTCATTTTCTCCAACATTCCTCCTTGTACCACACTCTGATGCTCGGGGATCCTATTATTTTTCTATGGCACATTTGATTTTGCATTTGTTTCTCTATCCATTAACTTTAGCTCCTATGATGACTGCTCCAATACAAACACCCTGACATATATATTGTAAAGGAATTTGCTATATCTGGTAAAGACCGGTACCTCCAAATTTTAGATGAAAAATTGGCATGTACCTTTGTCATCCACTCAAATCTTCTGCACTTCTTAAGCAAGTTTTGAATTATAATGCCCATGTTCGGCTTCCATCCACTCAAATCTTTTGAACTTTTTAAGCAAGCAGTAACTGAATTAACACTTGAAAGCATCCCATGAATACTAGCTAAAGTAAGGCAGGATCCCATGCAGGGGCTACAGCTTGTCCCATGCACAATCCTAATTTTAAAAAACTGTTAAAAAAATATTAACATCTTAGAAATAAGGAGCTGTTATTGTTCAGGAAGAAGCTTTTCATGATAGATAGATAGACATTTTAATAATGTCCACGAGACCAAAAGCAGTCTATGGGACCCCAAACCAGAAAGTAAAACCGAAGGCGTGAAGAAGCCGTCGAAAAAGGAGAGAAGAATTGAGTTGTTGGACCCAAGTTCACAAGCTGTTGTTTTGTCTTTGAAGGTTCACTCTCCTATTGTGGATCTTGATTAGAAATTCTCCATTTCTATCAATGTTCTCCACTTCAAATATAGTGAACATAAATACTTCATGTAAGTTGTCCAAGTATTTAGCTCAGATGTCGTCGTATGCAAAGCACTCCATGAAATAATGTCATTCTATCTCAACCATACCTGATGTGCAGATGGGACATATTCTCTCTTCCCACTTTTCTTTTGGGCTCCTCCACTTACTCATATCACATCGGAGTTGATGTGACCCTGTTCTCAGTTGGGCTATGAGCATCTTCATTCTCCTTTTAATTTTTGCCCCTATGTAAGTTTCTTGAACATGCTCATAAGTGACGTTGAACTTGGTCATGTAGTATTGCTTCTTACTCCCTATCTGCATTGTCCACATGTTTGTTTTAAATTTTTCCCTCACATGGCTCTTTATCTCTTGATTAGTCGCTAGGCACTCGTGCAAGCTAATATCCCATTTATCCATCCATATTTTGTTTTTTTTAATCCACGTCTTCTTTCGCTTGCTCAACTCTTCTTTTATTACTGCCTTTGGCCACCTATCCTCCTTCATGCCCTCTACTTTCTTTATGTACCGTAGGAGACATATCATAGCTATAGCTTCTATTGGGAAAGTACCTGTTTTTGCAAGAATTATCTCATATGGCACTGACACTTTAATCTTGAAGGTACTCATGATTAAACATTTTTGGATTCTCTCAAATTGCCTCAACTTTAACCTTGACATACCATTGGTCCAAGCTTCGCATCCATAGAGTACCACTGGGACTACCAATAGCCCAAACAAGACCCTGGTGGTCTTCCAATCCCATAAATCAGCATCTCTACATTTGCTTTGAAGAGAGTATAGCTCTATCCTTCCCCCTTGCTTTCTCTTTTTCATGCATGTGTCCAAACTGAGCTTGTTGGTGAAATCAAGCCTTCAATATTTCTATTCTGAGACTATTTTGAGCTGGTTACCCTCAAACATGAAGCTTGCATGCCTCTTTTCCTTTCGGCATGAGAAGATCAGAATCTTTGTCTTGTGTTGACTTGCATCCCTACCTCTTTGCAAAAGAGCTCTAAGGCTTTCAAATGATTTATTAAGCTTTGGTTTGTAGTTGAGGTCAAAATAAGATCCTTTGTGTATAGGAGGAGTTTTATCACACAATTAGTTATGTGGACTTCACCCCCTCCTAGTCTGTCTATCCATTCTTCCAATTTGTCAATATAGAGACCAAATCGTGTTGGAGATAAATGACATCCTTATTTAACCCCTATGTCACTACTAAAACATTTTGATAAACTTGTAAGTTGATCTTGGCTCTAACTTGCTTGTATAACCGATGAACTACTGCCCTATACTCTTTTGGAACTCCAAGTTCTTCCATCTATCCCCATAACTTATCTCTAGAGACCGTGTCAAAGCTTTTCTAAATTTAACAAAACAACAAAAGACTTCTTTATCTTTGTCGTTCCATACTTTTCAATTAAATCGCTGAGAATGATACAATGATCTATAGTTGAAAACTTTGGCTTAAACCCAATTTGCCATTTTGTTCTCTTTGTTTTTCAGCCCATTAGTTGATTTTGCGTCCAACCATGCTTCCAAACAGCTTTGCCATGAGAGGATTGACCATAATAGTTTTGTAGTTAGATGGGTTATTGACCTCTCTGCTTTTGAAGAGAGGTCTGACTAGGCTAGTAGTATACTCCATGGGGAAACCCTCTCTAGTGATGTTGTTGAAGATGTCTCTTATGTGAGGTGTTAAGATATCTATCCCCCACTTTAAATGTTCAGCGTGTAAACCATTTATATCTCACGCCTTGCCACTTGCCAACTTGTTGATTCCTTTTTTAACCTCTTTTTTGGTAAACAACTTCCCCTGTGTGTAGATTATTGGGGGACTATCCTTGTCTTCTCCTTGTTCATATAATATTTTTACGCACTTTAGCCATTGCACTGGTGTAATATTGTTCTTTGTTTGCTTTTACTTGTTTGTAGGTCTTTCTAAAAATGTTTAGGATCGTGTTTTCCAAGCCAAATCGGCTCTTCTTGCCTTGTTTTCATGTAATCGTTCTTTTTTGTTTTCACCAATTGCACGTATGCTTTGTTGTTTGCATTCTTCCCTATTTCTTTGAGATTCTTCTTTGTTGCCTTGCAATCTTTGTGAGTGGGAAGCAATGGGGTGTTGAACATTTGTAGTGGTTACTCCTATTTTTTTGTTGTGAACTATAAGTTTAAATCCAATCAAAACATTTTTTATTTATTTTTCTAAAAAAAAAAGGTAAAATATTGCTAATTTTCTTAGTGGCATGTAGTACCCAATTTTTAAAAAATCATAGGACTACTAACAAGCAAAAAAATTCTTAAATATTTGAACGAAACTTGCAGAGAAAATATAAGAATGCCCCTTCCATGGGACCATGGGGTAAGCAAGCCTTTTACTTCATGCACACTCATTACCAAAGTTGTTTGGATGCATAAACACGACCATATTTGAACCATGTTTGAGTTGAACTTGCACCCACATCTGCATCTACATCCACCTTTTCCCATGTCCCTGCTCCTGCACCCAAGATGCACCCAAGACATCCTAACACATCATAGGCGCATAGGGTGCATTTCGCAATAATTGAAATGGTCAAATGAAAAGTTCAAAACATATATTTTGTTAATAGCTTAATGGCCATTACCATTTACATTGCATTATATAGTTGACTATTACATTTAGAGTTCATTTTCAACCGTATCATTGAGATTTACTAAGGATTTTTATCTATATGTAGTAATAACAACATCTAAACATTTTAAATATTATTTTGTGATCGGTTCATGACACATGAATGCATAGGTTAATATAATATGATACATATTGTAACATAAGTCAATATTTTATGTAAAATTGGATTAATGAAAGTCATAACTCTTTAATTAGATAAAAAAATCAATGGAATAAAAGTGAAATGTTGTAAATCAACTTGTGACAAGGAAAATGGAAGCAAAGTACTGAAATCAACCAAGTGCAATCAAATGAAATAAGACTACTTATGAACAAAACAAAAATCTTAACTATTTATTCTCTGTGCTCATTGTGTGAAACTGAATAGTGACTGATATACATCAATAAAGATTGATTCTACAAGTGCATGAAAACTGAGACTAAAATTGATGAAAGATAAAATCATTTAGCGTGGGATATGATTGACTGCCACTCTTACCCTGAGTTGGTCAATCTTATTGTTAGAATAATTAATTTATCCTAACTATTTGTAATAAATGTCTCAAGGTGATTTAAAACTTTGATTTACATAGGTTAGTTAGATGGGTATTTCCTCTGTGTGGTTAGTTGTGTTGTGAGTCATAATCTCCTACAGATCAGGGGATCTAATCTCACTTAGTATTTATATAAATAAGCACCTCTTGTAGTGCTTTTGCTAATTCAATTCCATTTCGGCTTTTATTTGCTATCAGAGCAAATCCTGAAGAGTTTTTTTCGAAGCATTGAAGATTCGGTGAAGATCGAGAGCCAAGTACATGAGATCCTTAGATGCATCACACTGCTCCAATTTTTGCCATCCCAAGTCGAATATGGGCCAATTCTAGCCAATTCTATGGAAGGATAATAGTTCTCTTGCAGTTTTTTTTTTTTTTTTTTTTTTTTTTAAGTTTTGCAAAAGTTTAGCCATAATTGTATTAAAATCTGGACACACTACAGTCATATTTTGACATTTTTTTAAAGAGGGTTGGACCGTACAATTTCAGATCGATGCATTTTCAGATTTGCTTATTAAAAAAAAATTGAGTAGATCTATGTCCTTGAGATGCAAATTTGTATTATTTGTCAGATCTGGTAGTCATATTTGATATTGATCTAGCAATATTAATATATTTTTTTGACGCCATATATTTGAATCGCTCTAGCTTGTTTAAAAGGCGTCGCCCATCCCATATTAGGCAGACAGAATATCTGAAGTTATTTTTTTAGACTCTTAAAGGCAACTCCTAGCCCATAGCAGGGTGCCAAGAGATCTAAAGTAAGATTTATTGGTGTATAAATCGGTGTTTGAGCTGGGCCATGATTGATATTTACGGATCTGTGTAAAAAAAATAAAAATAAAAACATATGGATATCTACAGATCGATGGCTTTCTGCTGGTGATCACATATAGATTGACAGACCTCAGTTATTCCAGCTCCATGTCTAACGGCCTCCATCCTTTGGTCACATTTGGTCAAACGATGCCCAAATCTGTTAAACGACTTTATCCTCAGCTCTGTGACATCCACTAAAATGGTGTCGACCTAATAGATCGACTCCTAAACTATTGTTCTTGCAGATAAGTCAACGTGAGCTCATTCAGATCTGACCCATTCCACAACAATTGACAACCACACCTGGTATTAGATAGATGACCTGCAGTATAATATTACTTGGATCACTCATGAAGCGCAAAATGGTCTCTAAGCCATGGCCAGATCTGAGCAGGATCATCTCCTTCATTTATAGATTCTCCAAGTCTACAAATCGACCTTCTAAAACACACCAATGCTCTTCTATGGCATCATCCAACAGGGTGATTTGCTATTTTAATTCAAAAATTTCATTTGTTATTTAAACATCAATTTCTGAATTATTATTGATTTTCAAAAATCAATATAACACTCTATTTTAGAAGGTGGCATAATTTGTGAATTTGGGTTAATATGCATGGAGATAATATTTATTGTTGTTTTATTTAAAACACAATAAACTTGTAATTGAATGAGGATACAGCTCCATTTATTAAAGGAGGCTTATGAAAAATCTTCATCTTATAAAACATTCTCGAAGGAGGACGATAATCAATTACTTGGTTTATTTTCTTTCGTAATAGTAAAAGCTAATAAGTCATTTTTTTCGCAATTGCAAAAATAGAAATGAGGGTGATATTTTTCTCTAAAAAATACCTCAAATTCTCTTGAAAGAGGAAAATTGTAAACTCATTTGATCCTTGGATGCATTTTCGGTTAAAATTGACATCCAATTTTCCATTGCATTTTTTAAACGTATTTTCAATGGACTTCGACATCCATTATGTGCTTGTGTGCAATTTGTCATCTTTGTGTATGCATTTTTACAATTTATTTACATTTTTCAAACACACATTTTATTTTCGCATTTAAATACACTTGTATTTCTTTATCATTCACAACTTTCACAATGTCTGGTTTTGGATCACGTTTTGTGCTCCCCGACACACAATTACTTCGCAATGATAATTATGCAGCATGAAAAATAAAAATACAAATACATCTTGAGTTTGAAGACATTTGGTCAGTTGTAGAAGGCACATGGGTCAAACATGCAACAAATGTTGTTCAACAACAAAAATATGATAAAGCTAATAAAAAAGCTAAGTTAATAATCATGTTTAGAGTTTTGGATGAGGTACAACCTCATATTCGTAGTGCTACAACTGTAAAAGATGCTTGGGATAAGCTTAAAACAATATATGAAGCTAAGAATCAAAATCAAATATTGCATCTTCAGATCCAATTGCACACTCTCAAGCTCAAATCAAATGAAAAAGTAGAAGCATTCTTTATAAGGGTTGTAATTTTGTGGGATTTGCTTCAATCTTTGAGTGAATTGGTGACAGATAATTCTTTCGTCCCTATAGTCCTTAGAGCATTATCCCCCCATATGGGATCTTTGTGACCACTTTGAATGTCGTAGGACAAAAACTAACTTTTGAAGTGTTGGTAAATTTATTGCAATAAGATGAAGCTATACATAATTCAGAAGAAGCAAATGACGAGCATGTACTCACATCGAACTAAAAGGGGAAGAAACCCATGAAGGGTCTAAAGCAATCTCCAAAATAGAATAACAAAACCAAAAAGGGAACAATTCACGTTCTTTTAATACAAGTCAAATTTGTGAAAGATAGGGACATGACTTAAAACATTGTTGGTACAACACAGTTCAAAAGGGCTCATCAAGCAAGAAGCCCTCTTTCAACAATTCACCACAAACATAAAAAAGCAACCACAACAACAAAACAGGTGGAAACATAAAAATTTAAATACTAAACATGGCAATGTTGTTGAAGACAATGATTCTTCAAATGAAGAATATGTTTTAGCTACTTAAACACATGAGTCTACCAATCATCCAAGTGCAACTTGTTATGTTGATTCAAGGGTACCCAGACACATGACAAGGAGAAAAGAATGGTTTTCTACTTTGACAAAAGCAGAATCAAAGGGAAATGTTTCACTTGGAGATGATACCTCATATACAGTATAAGGCAGTGGTGACATCAAACTTCAATTTGAAAACATAAATTGTAACATTTCAAATGTTCTATATGTTCCATGACTTATAAAAAATATGTTATCTATTAATCAACTACTTGACCACAATCTTATGGTTGAAGCTGATCACTAAAATGGTCAAAAGTTGTCACATCAAAGACAAGTCTAGGCATTTCAAAGTGATTGCCAAGGCTTCCAACATTGGAAAAATGTTTTAGCTTTATTTTTTTCAAAATGATCATCAAGCACTTGTAGTCAAAGATACAAAACTAGGAAATTTGTGGCACAGAAGATATGGTCACTTGAGTTATAGTTATTTGGTACAATTGAGCAAATATGATATGGTCCATGGTCTTCCCAAAATCAGACAATCTTTTGATATATGTACCAATTACTAACACGAAAATAAAGAAGAGCTCCCTTTAGAAACACTGAGTATTAGTCGCTTGGTAAATTGGACTTGGTGCACACCAATCCTTGTGAACATTTTGCTCCTAGTCTCAAAGGGTACAAATACTTTTAGCTTTTTGTTGATGATTACTCACAAAAATATAGGTATATTTATTGAAGACTAATGATCAAGCTTTTCAAGTCTTCAAAGAATTCAAGGACACAATTGAAAATGAAACTAGTAAGAAAATCAAGACCCTCCACTCAGATCATGAGGGGAATACACTAATAAAGAATTCTCAACCTATCTCAATATGAATTAAATCAATCGACAATTGATAGCTCCATATTTATCTCAACAAAATGGAGTTGCAGAACAACGTAATAGAGTCATTGTGTAAATGTTTCTCAAAATGGTTGAGGATGCAAAATTGCCTAATACATATTGGGTAGAAGCTTGTCACACTGCAGTCCACTTGTTGAACAGGTCACCCACCAAAGCTCTTGATGGAATCACACCTCATGAAGCTTGGATAGGGAATAAACCAAAGGTAACTCACCTTTAAATTTTTGGTTTCAAGGCATACATGCATGTTCCTAAGAAAAAAAGGAAGAAGTTGGATAAAAAAACAAAGAAATGTATTTTTGTGGGATATAGTGCACAATCAAAAGCATGTAGGCTCCTTGATCCACAAACAAAGAAAGTACTAATAAGCAGAGATGTAGTGTTTGATGAAAAGAGTGGGATTAATCCACCTTCTACATAGGCAAATGATACACGTAAAATTTCTATAATCTTTTCAGATAGTGATGGTGAAAGTGAAAATGAAGATAGTCAAATAGGACCTCCAACACTAACACCTACAATTCAACGTATGCACAAGCGCTATACAAGTACTATACAAGATGCTAACTTGAATGGAGTACTAGATACATCCACTTCAAGACTGAGGACTCGAAGCATGGATCGAGAAGAGGTTAATATGGCCCTTATGAGTATTGTGCAAGAAACATATGGGCCTTCAATAGTAACATAAGCCCTACAGTCTAGACCTTGTAAAGATGTCATGGATGCAGAATATCAATCACTGATGAAGAATAACACTTGGCAGCTTATTGATCTTCCACCAAAGAGGAAGCCTATTGGATGAAAATGAGTATTTAATACCAAATACAAAGCAGATGACATTATTGATAAGTACAAGGTAAGGCTTGTTTCAAAAGGGTATGCTCAGAAAGAAGGCATTGACTATGAAGAGACTTTTGCTCCCATGGCTAAGATAAAGACTATTAAAATGGTTTTGCTATGGCTACATATTTTGGATAGAAAGTCCTTCAAATAGATGTAAAAATTACCTTTCTCAACAGAGATTTAAAAGAGGAAATCTACATGACTCAATCGAAAAGATTTATGACACCTAATCAGGAACATATAGTGTGTAAGCTTATCAAGTCTCTCTATGGGTTAAAATAGGCTCTTTGAGCCTAGTACATCAATATTGATGAGCATTTCATATAACATGGATTCAATAGGGGTCCATATGATCATAAGCTCTACCTCAAATAACATGGGGGGAGGTTGTTATAGTGATTGTTTATGTTAACGATCTAGTCATCACTGGCACTACAATGAAGATGATCGATGCAACTAAGAATGATCTCAAGCGATCGTTCGACATGACAGATCATGGGCTGCTACACTATTGTCTTGGTTTGGAGGTATGGTAGAAGGAACATTACATTTTTGCTTCATAGATGAAGTATACCAAGACATTGCTTGAGAAATTCAGGATGATGGGTTGTAAGCCTATTGCAACACCTATGGAGGCAATACTTTAGTTGTCTTGTACAGATCCATCACCAAAAGTAAATGCAACTCTCTATCAATATTTGATTGGGAGTCTCATTTACTTAACATATACTAGGCCAGATTGTAGCTATGATGTTAGCTATATTTTTCAGTTCAAGTAGCAACCAAAGGTGAGACATTGGAAAGCAACAAAATGGGTATTAAGATACATCAAAGATTCAGTTGAGTATGGCCTAGAGTACAAGAAGAATGATAAGTTCTTGACAGGTTACATAGATATAGATCATGCAGCTTCTATTAATGACAGAAAATCTATTTCTGGATTTATATTCTTTTTAGGATTTGGTCTGATTTCATGGAGAAGTAAGAAGTAGAATTGTGTTTCTAGACCTTTCATCGATGTAGTATATTACATTGTAGTAGGAACTATCTGGGAAGCAATATGGATATGTTGCATTCTTCAAGAGTTGGATTTCCACAAACTCAGCATACAGTTTTGAATTGTGACAATCAGGGTATTCTACATCTTGTTCACAATCCAGTGTTTCATGAGAGAACCAAACACATAGAGGTTCAAATTCATTTCATATGCAAACATGATCAATAGAACAATATACAACTCTAATATCGCCCACTCAAGATTAGTGTGCAGATGTCTTCATGAATTCACTTGCATATGATAAGTTGGAGGCATTAAGAAATTCTCTCTCTTCTTTTCTTTAGGCTATGATCAATTAAGGGGAGAATGTTAGCATAATTAATTTATCCTAATTATTTGTAATAAATGTCTTAAAGTGATTTATACTTTTGATTGACATAGGTTAGTTATATGGGGTATTTTTTATGTGTGGTTAGTTGTGTTGTGAGTCATAATCTCCTATAAATTAGGAGATCTAATTTTACTTAGTATTATATAAATAAGTACTTGTATTGCTTTTGATAATTCAATTCCATTTTGGATTTCACTTATTCTCTACTAAAAATCAATAAATTTGGGTCCATTATTTATGAAATCTTGAATCATATCTATTTATATAGATCTGACCTTCAGATGTTTGTAGAAGACTTGCAAATAACTTCTTCAAATTTGAAACCATAATAACACTTGCAATGACTTAAAAACTACAAATAGAAAAGGGGGAGTGTAATACACTGAGTTGACCCCAATCACATCCATGATGTCTGAATGATGTCTACATATCCAATACTTCGAAAAGGGAAATTAATTTCATGTAGTTGTCCCACTTAGAGTGTTTTGTATGATTGTGCTCTTTTGACTATATGAATGTATCTAGAGATGACTTTAATACTTGATCACATATTTTTTGGCTTGGATAAAATAAATTTTAGACTTCGTTGAGGACTACTAAAAATTATTAGAATTAGAATTGAGAAAAATATATAAGCTTTGTTCAATGTGTAGTAGTGTGAGTGTGCCTCTGTATTAAAATTGTCAAGTGGTAGAATAGGTAGGTGACTTAGGTGTTCCTTTATGACAATCCAAAAGGGTAAAACCACCTGCTATCTATCATAAAAATATTGATCAAACCGTAAGAGGGTTAATTTTTTTAAAATAACCATTATAAGGGTTAAGGACAAAAACATTCCATAGGGTATAGAAACGTTTACCATCATTGTCTCCTGCTGTAAATTTTTGTCTTTGAGGGAAACATGTGACTTTTGCATCTATGGATAACTGTATAGATACTTAGAGGGGTTTTGAACAATTAGAACATTTATGTAAGCGTCATAGAACAATTTAAAAAATAAATAGGTCTATATGCGTGCTTAGAATAGAGTAAGGTGGCAAAATAAGTCTAAATTAAGTGCTCAAGTTAATTAAAGTGAAATAATATCAAAATTGATATTATTAAGTATTCATGACCAATTTGAAATGATTATATTTTCTTCCCCTTTGGTCTACAAATAAAATTACTAGAGTAAATGAAAGATGTGCCTTAATGTGTACAACACACTTTGCCTTTTTTTTAAACTCTAAATCATGCAAGGTGTCTAATAAAAAATCTTGCAATGATGTAAAAGTAGTTAATGCTCATATAATATTGAAAATTGAAATGTAACTTGAATTTGAAAAAGATTGAAAAGAATAAGAAATGATTACATATATATGTGGAAAACCAATGTTTCTCTTGTAACTTTGAAGGTGATGCTTCCTTGAAGTAGTAAAGAGTTGATGCTTCCCATGAAGCACTTGAAGAAGTTAATTCATTGGCTGAACCAGTGGAGAACTTGAGGGTGATCAAGCCCCAAAATGAATTGAAATTGTACAGAAAATAAAATCCATGAGGAACATAAAAACCTCAATTTGTGTTATTAGTCTTTGTAACTCCAAGACGTGAAATGATTAAAATCTATAATAGATTTACAGACAATAATGTTAGAAGGCATTGAACCTCTAAGTTATGCATTATTCACTTTAACTTTTTCAACCACTGTAGATGGCTTTTAGATTCAATTATCACTCTGTTATTTAGTTCTTGAATTTATGATCAAAAGATAATGAATTACATCCATGATCCTACCATGCCCACAAATAATTAGTATTAAAAGTATGGCATGAATCTATATCATGCCCCTTGAATTTTGAAAAATAGCATAGTGTGTATGATTTGTATCATGCCCCCAATGATAAATCTAGAATCTATAACTATATATAGATGCAAATTTGTAAATTTTGTTTGACACTTATACATGACTTGTATCATGCACACCAAAATCTTATAAATATATATTTTGTTCATGTAATTTGAGTGCATATACATGACATATACCCCATCATCTATGTCAATGATTGAATTTTAAACTATTTTGAAAGCTTTGAAATTGTGTTTTATACCCAAAACTAAATTTTATTCTTGAAGAGGTTTATCTCATGTATGGAAATCCCACTGAAATGCCCTCTTTTGAAGTGAGGGAATTATGTCCTGAAATTCATTCATCTCAAAATAAAATTTAATTGTATCGTGCGTAATAAGATGTAATTTTTTTTAATGTAGAATATGTGAAAAATATGTCATCATAGTAAATTTTGTATCATTCTAATTATGTATATAACATATTAGACAAGACTTATAGAATGTGTCAATGAAACTCATTGTAGTAAAATGTATAATTAGTATCTTATGCATTAGTGCATGATATGGATCATGACACTCATCAAACTTAACAACCAAAATAAGCACACAAGCATAAAAATCATAATGTCGTACAATAAGGTCAAGGGTCGCATACAAAAGACATTCAAATATCACATAACTAAAAGTTGCACACACAAAGTCAAAAGTCATAGACAAAGGATATGAATAATGTCGCGAAAAAGAGACATGCTTAAATATTATATGAAACAAAGTTCAAAGGGCCACAAGTAAAGGACATGTTCAAATGTCATGCATACCAAACAAGATCTCATAGATATGCTCAAACAAATTGCATATAAGAGTCAAAGGCCATACACAATAGACAAACAAAATATAATCTATTGTGTACAAGTAATAGCATCAATGAAACATAGAATTAGAAATATAACATACACATTGTATATAAAATGTAATCATATTCTAACAAATCAGATATATATGCATACAATGTAAGATAGAGATGTTAGCAAGACATTTGTAAGAGTTTGTAGAGTTCAATAGTATAGGAGTCATAAATAGATAACACCTATAAATATTATAATCTGTAGAAAAGATACCTCCAATTTAACAAGACTATTAGGTAGAGACAAATCCAACATTTGAATTCATGTGAGATTTGTATGTCCTGCATAACACTCATGAATATCAGTGAAATACATGTGATAAAAATAAAGTATGATATCTACTAATCATGAAATAAATAACATATGTCAATGATGTAAATTATATATCTAATCATGTTCAACTCTTGATTTTGAAATTTTAAAATATTTTAAATGTTATTACATTTTTGAAATATTTAAATTTTTTGTATTTTGAAACTAAACCAAAGAAACTTAGTGATAACTAAGGTTTTGAAATTATAATAAATGAGAGAGATATAAATAATTAGAAACATGTGTTAGTGTGAAGTATACAATAAACATGGTGACATATCCATGTATGATGCACCACTATAGATGTGATTGTAATTGAAAAATATGTGGGAATAATGCAGAAGATTGTACATCCTCATCTCATCAAATGTACATTTGTCAAAGTATGTAACACATATGTATGAAAAATATTGCATAATAAAATATATATTTTCACGAATAAGTATTGGTTAGAATAGTAAAACTAAGTGAAATATCAAAAAATTGACAATATTAAGGCTTTGTGTGCTCATATTTTGATTTTTGTGTAAAAATTTGCATAGAACATGATCGACCAACTGAGGACAATAATGGGAGTCATTCTTGTCCCTTACTAATCAATATTTCCCTTGTCAAAAAATGTAATTTGATTAGTATAGACTATGAAAACAAGGTAAATGGTAGAATATGACATCATAGATCATTGTTTTGGACTCTTCAGCTCTAGAAAGTGAAAAAGAAAAGTCAAAAGACCACAAAAATTTAGTAAGAGCCAAAAGCTTAGAAAATGTGATTGCATGTGCAAGCAATAGAAGAATAACATGTTAAGCAATCAAGAAGTTATGTATGAGTGGGATTTTTCTTTTTTTAATTATTTAAATATTTTCAAAAATCATTTGATAATTCATCCTCATCAAAATTGGAATCATTATAGTTGTGTAATTATATGCAACATTCCTCTTCACCATCTAAATGTGCATGTTTTATTTGATTTGTTACTTTTGAATCTATTTCATCACCCTGCTCCTTGTGACCATAATGTGATATGTGAATAACTCTAGATGTGAAAATATATGTGATGCATTGTTTAGTAGTATCTATTGTAGCTTGCATTTGTTGTAACCATGCATGTCCCAATGTGAATGTTATTCGATGTGTATAAGGTATAATCTATACTTTTGTATTGACAACTTTTATTCCACAAGTTATGGGGAAAATTGTATATCTGAGAGTTTCTTCCCAATCTACACTATGATCTAGTTTATTAATATTATGCCCCATTTTTTGCAATCCTCTAACACTGAAAATACTTTTCCCTGGAGTAGTATTAATGGGATTGTATTTGTAATAGTCTCCCTCCATATATATTGTGATGGTTAAATATTTGTGTCTAGGATTTTTTTGCGTGTTGTATTTGGATATGATGTCTTTTGAACCCCTATAGTAAGAGATTTTTTAATTATGTATTAATCTGATAGTGCTTTCATGCTTGTATTTGTGAATTTTATTTTTTAATGGCATGCAATTCTCTATATCATGTCATGTGATTCTATGATAAGTGCAATATGATTTACCTTTTGTATGTAAAAGACATGTTGTTGATCAATGTCTAGTAGTAGGTAATGTAATAAGTTTGCTATCCAATAGTATTTACAAAATTATTATAAGTATATCTTGATGTGACATTATTTGTAATCATTGTGAAATTTTTGTACCATATATTTCCACATTATTCACTGAATTGATCATAAATACCATATGAGCTTTGTTATTGTAACAATTATTTATGTTGTCATCTTTAGGGATACCTAAAATATGCTTGCCTTTTGAATTTGACTAATTAAAAAAATGGATCATCATGGTAAACTCCTAGAACAATGGGTGTGAATTATGTATGAGATAAATATTCATATAAAATATTGAAATTTATCTTGTGTATTTGATCATTTGCCGTATTAACCATGTTATCTTCATCAACATTGTTATCATAATGATCTAAAACAATACCATCTTGTACATCTAAATTGAACAATAAAGGTAGATTGTAAATAAACTTTTGTTGATTTGTATTATCTTGATGTGATTTTTGTAGGTTTTATTATTCCATTTGTAACCATCATTTTTCCTTTTGTGATTTGTCCTTCTCAAGTTTTTCCATTTGTAACTTTTCTCTTTCTAACCGTTCCTTTTTGTAAATGTCTTTATACAATCTTGCTTGTTCCTCTTATAATTTTTGAAATTTGAATTGGGCCTTTGCTTGTGATATTTTCAATTATACAAGTTCTTTATGTGCTTGATGTAATTTTTGTTATTCCATATATAAATTTTATTGATTTGCTTTCTTGGTATTAATATTTGACTCTCCAATTTCATATGTGTACTTTTGATTGTAAGGGATGACTTGAGAAGGAAGGATAATTGTTATAGCATTTGACTATGATTGAGATGTTTCAATTTTAGAATATCGAAAAGGGTTATCATCTATGACAAATTTATATGAGTATCCTTCATGCATGAATTTAAGATACCTATGTAATGTAAATGGTACTGCTTCTATCATATGTATTCATGGTCACCCCAACAATAAATTATAATGTAGGTGATTAGGCATAACACAAAATACAATAGACGTTATTTTAAGTCCCAATGTTACAACTAAATATATCATTCTAAGAACTTGTCTTGAAGAATCATCGAATCTTTTGATAGTTTGCCTAGTTTGTTAGAGATTGCCAATGTTAACACCTAATTGTTGTAAAAAAAAATTACTACAAATATTCACTCCAAACCCAACATCAATGAATACCTATTTCATTCATTTATTTTGAATTTTAGCTTAGATTGAAAGGGAGAGATTTTGTGTGATTATATCTTGTATTGGAAATTCTTCATTTTCAAAAGTAATAATATTTACAATGTCCTTAAAAGAGCTCATTACAAAAGCAAAAACGATAGGTTGTGTATCACTAGGTATAATTTTATCCCACAATGTAGCATATAAAATATCCCTATAAATTGTTAAATTTTGTAGTGACTCCAAAATTGAAATTTGTGCATGATTTTTTTTGAGTTGATATATGATATCATACCCTTTGGATTGATTTGTCTGCATTGTGAGAGGTGGAGGGGGTTGAGGAGGAATATTTTGAATTCTTCCATGATGTGGTGGCCTACCTTGTTGATTATTGACAACATGGACCACATAATCTAATATAAGTTGTGGGTGAATAATATGAGAGAGCTAGTAATTGTTAACACTTTAAGGTCTAGAAGAGGAACAATGAAGGGAATCATGCATGGCCTTTGTTTTCTAGTAGTAACTAGTAACAGTTCTAATTGAATATTGAAGCAATAAGAATTGAATAGCACTTGAGATCGCTTATGACTAAGACTTATAACATTCTAAATGTATAGCTACTCATGTTTATATATCATGCTTGACTTTACAAAATTTCACATAAAAAATGTGTGTGATGTATTTTGTTTTATTACATAGGTGCTAATAATTTTCCTTATTAATGGAAGATAACATGTAATAAAAACTATAAATCCTTCAAATAAAAAATGTTCATTCAACATAGACATAAATTTGTTGCAATTGTGAGTAATAGAAAATTGAAATATAGATCTTATAAAAAAGAAAAATAATTATGTATGGAGTTTAGTAAATTCCCTTGAAATCCAAGATCAAATTAAATTTCTTTTAGTGTTAGATATCAAATCTAAGGTTAAAATAAAAATGATTTCAGTGTTAGCAATTAGAACTGAGGTCGAAAGCAAGTTCTTTTAGTGATAAATTTATATCCAAGGTTGAAATATAATTATTTTAGTGTCAAATGTTAAAGAATTTATCTAAACCTTGTGACAAAAATTTTAAAGCAATGCTCGAATAAAACACATGTTTACCAATATCTTTTACCTAAAATTGGATTAATGAAAGCAATGACCCTTTAATTAGATAGAAGCTAAATAGAATAAAAGTAGAATGTTGTAAATCAACTTGTGACACGTATAATGGAAGTGAAATACTAAAATTGATAAAGTGAAATTGAATGAAAGAAGACTAGCTATAAAAAAAGAAAACTTAGTTGTTTAATCTGTCTGTTACATCTTGATTCCTCACCAAAAAAACTTGCTAGATTATTCGTGGATATTTATAGTTGACAAATTTAGATTTGGATATTTTTTAATTAAGCTTGGATATATACTAATATGAGACAGTAGGATAATACTTAGGTTACATGATCACACTACTATGAGTTAAGATGTAAGTATATGTTTACTTTATGATCATGTTGATTTGTCATTCCAGTTATATTTTATGATGAATTTATATTATGACTGTTATGGTCTGACTACCTATTTTTTTGTGAGGTTGATGCATGAGAACTCAACCCTCAGAGTGTGACGGAGGGAGAACATCATTAGAGAGGGTGATGTAGATCAAGATATTGAAAGATTACAGAGGAACCATTGGGAATCCTACACACAACATAATAGATAACATATGTTAAATTGCATAATAAATAGTTTACACATGCATTTATTTCTACTTACATTAAATAATTATTTTTCATGATTTGCTAGTACATGCTGAATTGTTAGCACAACGTGTTTTGATGTCAGTTGCATTAGCTAGTTTAACATGGTGGTTAGCATATTTTAATGGTTTATGCATGATTAATTGTTTGTGATAGCTTAGATTTATGCTTAGATAAATTAATGTTATGTGACTAGTAGTTAGAACTATCATTTGTGGACCAGTCGACACATCTTAGTCATGTTGGGAATATAAACTCGTTATCATTATTATCCTTAATTGTTTGTTATTATTAGATAATAATTTAATATAGATAAATTATCATTACTAAAATTGTTTTTTAAATTATTAAATATGTTGTAATTAACTATTAAATTTAGAATAATAGATAAAAATAAGAAAGACCTCACAAAGGAATAAAATGAATAAAATCTAAACGGAGAAAAACAAAGGTTAAGCTTTAAATCATTCCAATAATGACAATTTATTGTTCTCATAAAAATAGAAAATTGTTAATAAAATAATTTGAAAGAAAGAAAGAAAGAAAGAAAGAAAGAAAGAAATATATTTAAAGGAAAGAGGTTTACACCCTTTTTAACTTGGATGGTTGTGAAAAGGAAGGGCAGGAAAGAGAGCATTAGTGGAAGATTGGAGAGGAATAAGATCAACTATAGAAAGATTGATCAATCAAAGTGCCAGTTAGGCATTGCTTATATATATATATATATAAACCTTAAATTTCTTTGTGTTGAATTTATCTCGAAAGAATATTTGAATATAGTGTTTTGCAAACAAATGAATATACAGGGTGACATTTAACATGATTGATATCTGTGTATTCATCAAAATACAAGTCGTAAGCAGGAGTAGAAATAGCAACTGAATAACATCGATTTAACCTTTTAATGAGAATATCTAAATTTTTAGTTTGTCATAAATGTTTACGGATTATGAACTTAAATATTTTTATGATTATCTGAAACTAAAAGACTGTATATATGGACTAACCTAAACCACCACTAAAAATACTTAAGTAATAGGAATGTTTCAATTTGACAGAATATTTGGTGGTGATATATGGCTTTGGTTTAATATGCATTGATTATATATATATAATTGATAACTTCTGGGTTATTCACAATCAGAGAGGGATAATGAATTAAAAAACATGTTTAATAATCTAAATTTTCTAATAATGAATACCATTAGAAAGGCCAGAAAAATACTAGTCCTAGCCACCTATACTAACTCAATAATTTCATCAATCGTAAAAAATCAAATTCATCTACATTTCAAAGTTCCATCAATTGAAATGCATCTGCAATTAATTACTCCATCAATTGAAAAAGTAAATGCATCTACATCAACATCCTGCCTATTGCTAGAAATCAAGTGCATCTGCATTTCATCCCTCTATCAATTGAAATCAAATGCAATTACCACTCGTTTCCTCAATTAGTAGAAATCAACCATCAAATGATAGAAAATAAGAAACTACAAATCATCATGTTCCATCAACTGACAAAAATCAAACTATTAGATAAAATACCAGTATAATGGTGATCTACAAGTGTTAATATACAGTGATTCAGTGGATTTATCAACTAGAAAGACTACTTTTGAATTAAAATTTACAATGATCTCTTTATATCTGTAAGGTGAATATACAATGATCTGCAAGCGATATTATGGCATCCATAATGCAACGACCTGCATGAGATGTTCTAGCACCACTATGTAGTGATTTGCATACAAAAAGAAATAAGTTTATTCTAGCCTTTGATGTATAGTAAATAATTACAAAATGTATATAAATATGCATACTTTAGTGATCATTATTGGCAGATATATTGGGCGATCTAAGACTATCTGATTGACTTTTTATATCGACCCTTAATTTATCTATTTAATTTTGGTTCGGCTAACTTGCAGAGGGTTGATTTACAATGTGCTTATGACGATACAAGTACAAACACAATTTGTTTATCAAGGATATTTATAAATCATTGAGCTGTTAATTGATAGCATGATCTATAGATTATGTTAGTATGTGTTCAATAAATAGTGAAATCAGTTGAGATTAACATATTTATAAATTATGATAATATGTTAATAATTTATCTAGATGATGATAATATTTTGCCATTACTAACTTTAGGGTGTATTTTTAAATACTTGATCCCCTGATTATAATGTGGTTATAGCCATTGAATTGGGTAATAAATATAAATGTTATCTCAATACATTCTTCATGCATGTAATAACATTAAAAGATATATAATATTACACAGAATGGGGATAATTAGTTATGTTGTCCCCCAAAAATATCACTCATTTTTGGGACAACATTTAAACTATTTTGGTCTTACAAATCAAAAAATTTCTCTCCCCTTTTCAAATTTGTTCTGAGCTTTCAAATTCCTCATTTTTAAGCTTTTTTCAGTAAAGGAGGTTCACAGGTTCAACAAGTTAAAAAAGGCTTCTGTAGGTGGTTTCAGTCAAAAGAATCAATTTTTCAACACTTAGTCATTTTTCAAGACTATTTCAGTGTCTTGGTTCAAACAGAAATCTCCATCAGCAAACACCAGCAGTTGGTTCAATGGCTCGATTCAACCAAGCAATTCAACGCTTTATTTTACTCAGGTGGTTCATTCCCTTTGTTTCAACGTCTTTTGGTTCAATACTTAGTTCATCGGCTTGAACCATTTTTGGTTCAACCGATTGGTTCAACGTCTTAGTTCAATGAAAAGGTTCAACATTTTGGTTCAAAGACATGGTTCAAAGGCAAGTTCAAATGTTCGGTTCAATGCTTAAGGAAGCTTCCCAAAGGACAAGTCAAGGGCACTTAATCGATCAAAGCACCCTTCGAAAGGGTCATTTTCAAGGAAGCCGAAAGGTAATTCTTTCAGATTTGTTTAAGGCATTTAAAATTGGTTCCCTAGACTTTTTGTCCGCGGGAATTTTCCCCAGGGAAAATGTCCGCAGGAGGAAGCGTAAGAAAAGCCCAAGGGAATATCTGAAGGGTCACCCGAAGAAGCCCGAAAGGCCATTTAAAGACTGCCCGAAGGATAGATATCCTTGCGGGAGGCTATTCTGACTCAAAATGGGTCATTTCTCAAGACTCGAAAGGACAAGTTCAATCTGGAAAAATACCAAACAGAAAAGTTGAAAGAGGACAAAGGAATGACGCGCCCAAAAACATCAAATTCAACACAGTGAACTAGTTGTTGATCCTTTGAACATACAGACCAGAATACATTCATAGATTTCAAGGCCAAGGCAAAAATAGAAAACAAAGAGAAAAGCCTGTGGAAAAGCGCTTGATGGAAAAAGACAAAGTGCAGCGGAACATGACCAGTGTTTGCATCCGTCATGCAAGAGCGACAATTTTTGCCACCCATGCATCCCCATTTTCTCTCCTCTAGGTGCAAGGGCGGCAATTTTTGCCGCCCTTACACGTTCTTCTTCGCCTACTCCCTGACGTGCACAGGCAGCAATTTTTGCCGCCTATGCATAAAGAACTTCTATAATATGCAAGGGCAGCAATTTTTGCCGCTCATACAATCCTTCTCTCTTCTTCCTCTTCTCATGCACTTTTGTCATGTAAAAGTGCATGCAATTTTGTAATATGTAATTACATGTAAAAAATCTGGAAAAATATCTCAAAAGTCAAAGATGAGTCATTTTTGACTAAGATATTTTTATATTTTAATCTTTTTAATTTTGAAAGGCTTCTCCCTATATATAGAGGGGACCTCTTTTGTAAAAGTATCTCTGATAATTGAGAGCAAAAACTCTGTTGAAATTGAGACACTTCTTGAGACTTTGTGCTCAACTTGTAAATCATATTTTGTTGAATGAATGAGAAGCAGGTTTATTTCAGACTTTGTGTTAAAGTTATCTGCGTTATTTAGGAAATAGTTCTTATGTCCTCTTTCCTGATGATCTCTTATTTGTTTGATTTAATAAGCAAAGTGTGTGTGTTGATATTATCTGAGGACGCTTCTAAAAGATAAAAGAGAGACTTTGAGCTACTTTTATCTTGGTGATCCTTTTATTTTTTGTAGTTTTAGGCGAAAACTTTGTGCTTCATTTCACTCTACGGTTACACATATTTTGAATCGGTGAAGGAGACAACAGAAGACTTTGTGCTTACGTAGGTTTCTTTGTTAACTTTGTTACTTATTTCAGGTGATTTTTTACTCTATGTTAAATACCATTCCTGAAAGAAGAGGGATGTTGTTGGCTAACGACCAGGATTTCTCTCTCTCTTATTCTTTAGACATCACCTCTGAAAAAAGAGAGGTAGATGCTGTTATACCACCCCAAGTGTTATTTTCTACTTAGTTATATATACATATAGCATATAAATATTCATAGGGAACCTCCCCTTGATGAGAGAAGAGATTTACCTCATCCAGATCTGATAAACCCACACTTTTCATGGTGTAAATCTCCCTGTGTTGTGGTTGATGTACCCATTTTGTCCTCAGTTAGTTGACAACAAAATATTCACCCAACAAGTTACATGGGGATCGAATAGTAAGTGTAATTAGTTATTATAATATTATATAAGTTAATTTCATTACATTGTGGTATAACAATATTATTTCCAGTTAAAGTTATATCACTATTTAAGGCTTTTATTATAATATCTTAGGTTGTTCCTTAATGATTTTTCACTAAATATATTATCGTTTATGTTACATGTGGTGTAGTAATATACTTGGCTTAGTAAATCAAAGTTACATGTATAAACTATGATATTACTTGACATTCATATTATGTTAATATTGTATTCATTTATTGTATATATTGACCAAACTCTGTTATATATGGGATAATGAGTTATATGATACTTAAATTATAATGATTGAGTATTTGTCTAAGAATCATAAGGCTAATGGTGTCATTTATATTATTGAACATACTTATGTATAAAGGAAATAGATGTATCCGAAGAGTTTGAAGTCATTCAAAAAATTTAATGTATATTGGGTATGTTGGGTTATCTACCTTTGAGTTGTCGACAAATAGAAACATATTTGGCCTTGGGACCTTGAGGAGTAAAAAATCATGTCAAAATAAATATAAACTTATAAACTAGTGTAAGGTCATGTTTATATAAAAAAAAGTATTTAAGTATTTGGGAGATTCTTGATTAAGACACATAAATGAACAATGGTATAGTAATTACATATCAGTTGAATACTTATACAGTATGGGGTATAAGCAATCGCAGATACCTATAACAAGAGGTGGTTAAATCAAGACAAAATTTCTTAAGGATCTAAAAATATAAACTTATGAAACAATCTCCTAAAAAATAGGTGTTATTAGAATAAAAATGTATAACGGGTTTATGAGTTCTCTATAAATGATTGATTGACTGTTAGTTATATGTATTCAGTATAAAATATTTGTGTGCAGTGCATATTATAAGAGTATGTATAAATGTTTAGTTTATCTAGAATATAATGAAGCATCGTGATTTGTGCTTATAGGTTATATTTATTTTAATGCTAGTATGTATTTTGAACTTAGTGTATACTCGGGTAGTATAATCTCATATTTGCTCGATTGTTATTATGTATATGGATCGTTTGATATTTGAAATCATAAGTTTGGTTATGTTTTTTTTATGTAGTTATGAACTATGATATTATGGGATATCATAAAATACTATAGTATAATGTATGTTATACCTAGATGGTATAAATCATAATTATTATATTTAGACTCACATCTATGTTTGGTTAACTAATTGTATGCGTGTTGGTTAATACTATGAATAGTATGTTTTGTGATAGTTAGTAGAACTGTGTGTATGTGTGCATACAACGTTGAGAGTTTCACGAATGTTATGTTAGTATAATATTGTGTTCTATAGAAACTGTGACTTATTTCGTTATACCTAGTTACTTGAATAAAAGCTTATGTTTCCATGCATGTAAGACTACTATATATGATTAATTGGAGAAAATAAGTAGATATGTTTTAGAATACTAGACTATGGTAATATGGGTTATCATTAAGTGTATTATGTTTAAAAACTAATTGAAATAGTGAAAATATGCAATTAAATATGTATTTAATTGGGTGGTATAAATTTTAATCATTATTTCTAGTATAAAATATAAAATAATGTAAGATTCAATCATACGTTTGACGGAATAAATGTATATTTGGGTTACTCCTATGTTTAACATGTTATATGATGTGTATGTTATTAGGATGTAAATTAGATTAATTTTGTGGTTGAATTATATTTGACCAATCTGCATTGCTGATATAGAGTAAGAAGTGAGATAGATTTCATTGGCTTACTAGTGTCACAATGACAAATGAAGGCAACCTGATCAAGTGGTATGTATAAATTTGATTGATCTATAGATCATTATTATTTATTATTCGTAAAACTTTTGTCCAAAGTATGTTTAGTGAGTCATTATCATTTCATGAGTATGATTTACATGTTAGTACGATATCTTCTAATAAAATGGTTTTCTATGATACACTACATGTTTAGTTTATAAATCATATAACACATAGGTACTTATTTGTCTCTCTGGATTCCCATGTCATCACTATATACTCATCCGTGAAAGGAAGGCCATTTCTTGATGAGATTACTATGGGAGATCATTGGTCCGTGGTTAGTGTGTAAAAGTGCTCAGATTATGCTCTCCCTCCCCACAATAGTACTACTTATCGAGATGACACTTGAGATTGCTACAGATACTTGAGTTTGAGAAATACGCTCTAGGGAAGCCATGTATTATATATGTACATTATATTGAGTTGTGTTTACTATCAAATATTGTCATGAATATTTATGATTACTTGTTATTGTGCATTGACATTAGTGGATGTAGACTTGAATTAGTCATGGCTGAGTTACTATAATTACTTTATATATTTGTATTTTGATGTGCTCTCATGATATTAGAGATCAAAGATATGTGATGTAATATGCTTGTTTCTATTATCATGCTCGAGTATTTCATATGGTCTTTGTAAAATTTCACGGTGTAATCTATTTTTGGTATGTGTTTAATTTTAAAAAAACCCACGTATTTCTAGTTGACATCAACAGGGTTGTTACATGTAGTATTAGAGTTGTGGCTCGAACTCTAGGACCTAATGTGCCTATTAATAGTTTCATGTCTTTCAATTCATCAATGTAAACCTAGTGACATGAAGTATTGCACTAGTATTTTGGATTTGTGATGCCTTAGTGTGGAATCATGTTACACTATGATTAGAGTTTTGAGACTTGACAGATCCTTCTGTATGGCTTGGTGACTATTGCATGTATAAGACATTCCTGAAATGTGTGGAGAACATTGAGTGTGTACCCTTAGAAGAACGTGTACCCTTTTAAATTTGTTATAGGTTTGAGTTATCAAGTAACTCGATGGTGATAATTACATTCGAGGTTTTGGTAGGTGAACATATAACATAGATCATGAGTTGTGAACAAGAGTTTCCCTACCATAATTTGATCATTTAAATCAAACACCTCAAGAATGATTACATCCTTTCTTGATTATCAAGTCACCTTTGTAATTGTGTTTTGTGTTGTGAGATCTTTAAAGCACGGGATGTTTCTCACTTAAATTTATGTGATTTAATTTTTATGTCTTATGTCCGCTAATCCTATGAATGCAAAATCTTATAAGACCATTTTTAGTTTGGTACCACCTCATGCGGTGGGACTTTTATTATAATAGAGTGTTGCTATCTTGGGTCGATAATTCCTTTGTGTTAGAAGTTTTTTAATGGTTTGGCACCCTTTATGTTATGTGGGTTAGGAAGAAGTGTCATCTCTCTTAGTTAGCTTTGAGGTGATTTGTTATTATCTAATTCTCATTTGACATCATTATAAGTTGTCGAGAGGATTCATATTCCATGATGTTGATTTATTGTTCCCTTAGATAGGAAATTATTTTGAAATATTATTTGACCATGTTCTTTGGAGTTCATAGGACAAATATTTTCTTCTTGTTGTTGAAAGAGAAGTTGTAGGATTTGATGAATTGATACATCTTTGTGAATAGTATTTTATTTATCTCCTAATTGTGGAAATAGATTGAAATACCATACTTAGAGATTTGGTGGGTAGGTAGCGATTTAGCAACATTGAGTTGTGTTTTCTTTTTACTTTGTGAGGGTATGTAGGAGTTTTTGAGATGATAGTTCTCTAATTTTCACTTATGACTCTTTAGAGTCACTATTTTATGTAAATTGTGATTTTAAGACCACGTGGGGTGGCAAACCTTGAATTATATATAAAATTTTATATTAATAATTATAATTAGTATGATATTATACACCCATGATTAGATTGATATTGTTTTCTTTTGCTTAAAGCATGTGGATTTGAAAAGTTATTTTTGTACCTTTGATGGAAGTGAGCAGGGTATAGGATGTGCAAAACATCATGTCAATCTAAGGGTTGAGATAAATGTGTAACTTGTTATGTGCTAGCTAAGCAAACAAGAAGACAACGTATCACTTGTTCCCTTATAAAGTTGTAATGACGGTTTGATCCTTGGCCTTTGTATGAATGTTAAATTTTAACATTGTTTCCTCTTAACTATTAATATAATACTATAGATTAAGTTGTTATATATAATACTAGTTATGTTTATCTAGTGACAAATTAATACAATTATGAATTGATTATCTTATTTCTTTTGTATGTACGTTGATACATCTAGAATATAACATTGTTTTGTTAGTATAGAATTATGATTCATTGCACATTATGCATATGATGGATATCATTAGATCATGGGGGCCTAAGAGAAGAGTGGTAAATTAGGAATGTGAGTATTAAGTGATAGGAGTGGATCCTACTTAGCCTCACATTGACTTGGTAGTTATTAAGTTTGGATTCAATAGACAGATTTATTAAATTTAGAATTTGACAGACAAACTTGTCAAATTTAGTCATATGACCATATGCATGTATACAATCGAATATTTATTCCTTAATTTTGTATACATTGAAAATGTAGTATTTCCAGTTCTTATTCATCATCACACTTGTAAGGAGCTCCATGGAATAGTGACAATATTGACATGTTATACTTATCAGGAGCTATGCAAAGTAGTGATAATATTAACTTATACACATCATTTTTGTTGGGTCCCCTAATTACACTTATCCAAAATGAGAAAAACACTCTCTAGGTTAGAGAGATGTGCAAAAGGGCTGGAAGACTTTGTGGAACTCTCCCTGGCCATTTGGTTTTGGTTTCTATGATGATCTCATGTGTTTTCAGAAAGTCAGTAAAATTTTAATTGAGATATGTGTGACCCTTCAAGGAAACATAAGTGGTCAGTCCTATTACATAGGCTTGTCTTGATGGTTATGGACCTCGGGGTGGTCATGATAAAATCAATCAAAGTAATACTCACAAATGATGTTTGCATAATAAGAAGATGTCATAGAGTAGGGTCTTGAGGGACCAACACTCTAAGAATAGTACAACTTAGAAGAACTATAGTGAGTTCTACAAGGAATTTTCTATTTATTCACTTAATTTGATATTGTATACCATGTATTATTTTTCTAAAAAATATTTCTAATTTAGAACTTAGGTTTGAATAAGAGTCATCGGGGATGATGACAAGTTTTAGGGGGAAGGATGTTACATCTTAATTCTTCGCTAGACAAACTTACTAGATTATTCATGAATATTTATAGTTGACAAATTTAGATATGGCTATATTTAAACTAAGATTAGATATATATTGATATGAGGCAGTAGGATGATGCATATGATATATGATCACACTACTATGAGTTAAGTTGTAAGTATATGTTTACTCTATGATCATTTTGATTTGTCATTTCAGTTATATATTTTTTTAAATAAAAAGGGGTAAAAATAATATTAATAAGAAAAGAGCATTACAAGAAGAACGGGGGAAAAAACCCCTAGAAGAAATCAACAAAAACTGAAAAACTAGGCAATCACCCAACTAGACAATATTATGAACCTCCCTATCAGCGTCTCGAATTCTATCCAAATCAGAACGTAATGGCAGGGGGAGAGACCCCCAATCCTCAATGTTTCCACCATCCAAATGGTCAAATGCCCATTTAGCCAACAAATTTGCTACCCTATTCCATTCTCACAGAATATGAGCAAAAGTAACGCTATCCATAAGTGAGCAAATTTGCAAAATCTGTTGCACAATCAGAGATAATTGCCAATTGACGTCCACCACTTTCCTCTTGATGAGTAGGTTAATCAAGACTTGAGAGTTTGATTTGTAGATAATCCTATGCCAACCTAATGCCTAGGCCTTCTCAAGGGCATAAAGAATGGCCTGGCCTTCCATCATGTTAATCGTTTGCAGCTCCTCAAGAATCATAAAAAAGTAAATCACCGTACCTTCAGAATCCCGTCTTATCCCTCCAGTACCTGCGAGACTTGGATTACCTCTAGAAGAACCATCCATATTGATCTTAAGAATCCCACTAGGGAGGCGTTGCCATTGACTAGTCCTAAGAATCTGCTCCTTGACCTACTTGCTCCTCCTGACACACGCAAACTTACCAGATAACTATTGGAATCCAAGTCGTGCCACCACCTGAGCATCATGTTTGGTCAAAGGAAGGCAGATCACACACTTTACTTGGATAGTTTCCTAGATCATCCCCAACACTTTCTACCATACTTGCTTCACCATGACTCTCACCCCCCAAAAAATTTGCCTATTTCGCTCAAGCCAGATCTGCCAAAATAGAAAAATGGGGCCGCCCAGCCATATGTCCTGCAATAAGGGCATCTTTGAGGGGGGTTCTCCCAAGTCATTCCAAAAATTGAACACAGATTGAGCATGAAGACATGGGCACTGCCAAACATCCCACCAATAATGCTAGAGTTGCAAGGCAAAGGGGCATCACAAAAAAAGGTGTGCAGAATCCTCCTCGGCTACTCCGCACATAACACATATAGAAGGGCCTTGGAACCTCTCTTCCAGAGATTGTCCCAGGTCAAGCACATGTTCCAGGCTAGCATCCAAGCAAAACAATTGCATTTAGGCCATGTGAAGTTATTCCAGACTTGTCTCCACCACTGCACTTCCCCCCTGCCCAATCTCTAAAAAAGTAAATCCTGATAACCAGAAGAAACTGTGTACGCTCCCTTGGGATTGGGAGACCAAGCTAGCTCATCCTCCTCCTGAAGAGGACAACAGTGGTGCCTGGAAAGGATGCGCAACAGCTCCTCATTCTCTTCTTGCGTCCCATTAACAAGCCAAGTTTTGAAAGCTTTCCAGCGAGCAACCTCAACCTGTCCTTGAGTAATATAAGTTTTGAAGTCAATCACCCGAGACCAGCCAGCATCAAGGAATCTCTGACAAAGGTTCAACAAATTTGGAAACTAAGAAATGATGGAGGGATATCCATCCCAAGAGTCAGACCAAAAGAGAGCCTTGGATCCCTGTTTACAAATCTAGAATAAGCCGTTCTTGATGAGAGCAGGCCCTTTTTTGAGAGTACCCCATATTGCTAAACCTTTCCCAATAAGCGGATAGCGAGGGATGTCCCTCTGAATGGTTTCAGAATAGTATTTCTATGAGAAAATTCTGGCCCAAGCTTTGTCTTGTTCGGTGCACCATCGCCAATAAAGTTTGGCCGCCAGAGTAATACCATTTAAGTCCATTTGCCTCAGACCGAGCCCGCCATATTGTTTGGGGCTGCAGACAATCTCCCATCTAATAAGGCTCCATTTAGTAGAGTTCAGACTACCAGCCCATAAGAATTGTCTGATAACCGAATCAAACTCCTTAATGAATCCCATTGGAGCAACCTGGGGCATACACCTGTAAATGGGTAAAGCCTGCACCACAGATTGGATAAGTTGAACCCAGCCCGCAAAGGATAACCACCTGTGTGTCCAATGATTCACTTTCACCCAAAATTTTTCCAAAATAGTCTGCCAAGATTCTTTGGATGTACGGCCAACCGAGATAGGGATACCCAAGTAAATCAAGGGGGGGTCCCAATCTGAAAATGAAAATACCTCGCGATCTGCTGCTGAATAGGGCCCAGAGTATTGAAGAAGTAGATGGATGACTTATCTTCATTTATCTTTTGTCCCGAGGCCATAAGATAAACATCTAACACCTTGCATAAATTAACAGCTTCGGTCATTGTGGCCAAGCCCATAAGGGCAGTGTCATCAACAAATTGTAGGTGAGATTGAGCTGAAAAATCCCCTCCCCAACGCCATCCTTGGAGATGTCCTTCCTCTCTGTTCCTATTGATCAACCTCCCCAAACCTTCAGCAAGGAGAAGAAAAAGGTATGGAGACAGAGGATCACCTTGTCACAGCCCTCTAGTAACACCAAAAAGCTTCGTGTGTTCTCCATTGATAAGCACCGAGAAGGAAGTCGAGGAAATGCAACTCATGACCCATTGAGTCCATTCATCCGCAAAGCCAAAAGCACGAAGAACCTTCCGTAGGAAAGACCATCTGACCCTATCAAAGGCTTTGGCCATGTCCAATTTAATGAACATCACCTTATCTTTAGAGCTAGCCATGGAGTGAATGGACTCAACAGCAATAACAATACCATCTAGGATTTGCCTGCCTTCCACAAAACCACTCTGCTCTTCTGAGATCATAGCACTCAGCCCTCTTTTTAACCTATCTACAATGATTTTAGAAATAATTTTGTAAACCACATTACAAAGGGAACTAGGGTGGAATTGGGTTAGCCTATCAACACCTTCACATTTGGGTATGAGAGCAAGATAAGTCGCATTTGTAGCCTTAAGTAATTGCTTATTTCGCTGAGATTCTTAGACAACAGCTAAAAGGTCGAGTTTGATGATATCCCAGAACTCTTGATAGAATTCAACTGGGAATCTGTCAGGTCCAGTCGCTTTCCCTTTCTTCACCTGAACAATGGTTTCCTCAAGCTCTCCAAGTGTGATTGGTTTCATTAAATTTTCATTCATTTCACGCGTCACCAATGACGAAATGCAGAAGAGAACCTAAACTTCTTCTGGAGATTCTCCATTAGCATCTTCCCTGAAGAGAGTAGAGAATTATTGCACTACCTCCTCTGAAATTGCCGAAAAGGAGTTAAGCCGCTCACCTCTTTCATTGACTAAGGCTGAAATGGAATTGCCATGTCTCCTGGCTTTGGACGAATTGAAGAAAAAGGATGTATTTTTGTCCCCCTCCTGGAGCCATTCGATCTGAGCTTTCTGCTTTCGAAAAAAATTATCTCATAGCTCACATTCCTCCAGGTCTTTCACAGCCTGAGTTTCTTCTTGCAATAAGTCTTCAGTCAGTCCTTCTTCTCTTATTATTCTCGTGATACCATCAAGCTTGGTTTGCGCAACATCCTTAGCATGGAAAATGTTCCCAAAACTTTGGTGATTCCATCGCTTGAGCTTGTACTTCACATATTGCAATGTTTTGGCAAAAATGTACATTGTCGTACCATGGGCCGACCTACCCCAATGCCACCAATTGGCAACACACTCATGGAGAGATTGATCCCGTAGCCACATGAGTTGAAATTTGAAGGAAGGAGAGTGCGGATGATGCTATGAGACATTAGTAAGCTTGATGGGCCAATGGTCCGATCCTCTCCAGTCCAAAATTTTAGACCTCGTAGACCACATTCCACCAACCCAAAAAGTAGAAACTAGAAAATGCTCAAGTCTCTCAGCAATGCAATATTTCCCACTCCTGCGATTGTTCTAGGTGAACTATCAATTATTGGGTCTGACGTCAACTAAATTCAAGGTTTCAATGGATTTACGCATTAGCAAAGCAGATGGATCCAGCCTTGCTATGCCGCCACTCTTTTTAGTCAAATCAAAAATAGCGTTAAAGTCACCTACCATTATCCAAGGGTGAAAGGGGGCTAGGCTACGGACAAAACTTATGTGGTCCCATAAGGAGCTTTTACCCTACCAATCGTTGGGAGCATAGATGTTGGAGAAGAGAATGACTTCCCCCATCTCAAACCTGGAAGCAATCATAGTCATAGAGTACTTAGAAGTCAACCAGCCTATGAGGCCAAACTTATGTGGGTTCCACAGACAAGCTAGTCCTCTTGAGTATCCAGTAGCACCAATGCATTGACATTCTCCTTGCCACCACAACTTGGGTGCAAGTTTGGACATGTCTTCAACTGAAAGCTTAGTCTCTTGCAAGAAAAGGACATCTGGCCTATGACATTTAATCAGGTTGTGAACAATATTTTGTCTGGGGCTGTTGTTCAAACCCCTTACATTCCAAGATATTATAATCATTTCAAAGAGCTCAAGAAGTGTGCATCCAGAGTCTTTACTGACCCTGACTCCACCAAAGTCTCTCCCATTAGCTTGATCTTTTCCTGGTCCTTTTTCTACCAGGGTTACCAGATTTCTCTCCCCCTCCTTTCTTAAGGTCTTTTTGCTGAAGTCCAAGATGAGGAAAAGATTTGCTGCTTCTTGCTACCCCTGGATCCCTAGTTTTCCCGGTAAGGGGCATATTTCCGTCTTTGTTGGTGGGAGAAACTGAGGAAGTCATTCCTTCCAAAATTATCAGCTGTTGGCCCATATCCATATGACAATCTCCAGCATCCTATGTTTCAGTTAAAGCCCCTGAAGCACTGGTCCCCAGAGTTGGTCCCTCAATCCCTTGGTCAAAAATTATCAACTCAGGATTCACCTCCTACTGGTTAAGGTCATCCAATATTTCAAATCTATTGAGCGAGTCATCAAATTGTCTTTCCTTCAGGGGCCATTTTTGGCCTCTATTTCTATATCAGCATTTAACCGGCACAAAACCGTCAGTATTAGGTTTCTCACCTGGAGTTAGACCCCTTTCCTTGTCAGTACCAGAAGGAGTGCGAATAGATTGAGCTGGCTGAGGTGCAGTAGATTTCAAAGTTGGGCACCATTGCTACAAATACCCATAAGCATGACATAGACGACAGTGGAAAGGGAGGGTTTCATAATCCAGCTGTTGTGCCCATGTGAAAGGGCTCGCACTCATTTCAATAGCATCTGGTAATGGCTTACTAAAATCTATTTCCACACAAATACGGGCATAAGTCATTACCTTTTTCCCCAAAAGTGACATTGAGGATCCTACTGGCCTTCCCAGCAAGGATGCAAGCAAATGGAGGGTGTCTTCACGGCATCATTCCACTGGAAAGCGGGGCAAACACACCCACACCGGGACACAGTTTGGTAGTTCCTCTGAAGGTATGAAACCGGCATGCCAAGGCTTGATAAACAAACCCACTTGATTATGGAAGTAAGGACCTCCAGCAAAAACTCGTTGACAATCTGTTATACAGGTAAAAGTGACCATGAAATAGCTGTTGGCTAGCAATGTAATATCCATGTTTCTTTATGGTGCCCACGTCCTCTGAGCCCATGCTTCCAGGAATAACAGCAACATCCTAAGCCCCAAAAACTTGCAATACAAGGAGTGATTGGAATAGTATTCAATGTCTTTAGTAATCATTTCCATAGGTATGGCCAACTTGGGCCTCTCCTTACATCTTTCCAAACAGCCATTGACTTTGGGAATACACATACTTGGTTTCTCGAGAGTAGCAAAAGAGTCTAAACCATGTAAAAGTGGAGCCTTCCCACTGCTGCTCACTCCTTGGGATGTTTGTTGCAGTCTAAACACTTCCCGATAGCTGCACCCTACTTTTTGTCTTGTCGCGCCCTGCGCTGTCGCGCCCTCCTGCTCGCCTTCATCCATCGCACTACCTCATAATTTTAGTTATATTTTATGATGGATGTATATTATGATTTTTATGGTCTGATTACCTATTTTGTTGTGAGGTTGACATAGGAGAACTCAACCCTTGGAGTGTGACAGAGGGAGAGCATCATCGAAGAGGGTGATGTAGATCGAAATGTCGAAGGACTATAGAGAAACTAATAGGAACCCTACAAACATCATAGTAAATAACACATGTTAAAATACATAATAAATAGTTTACATATGTGTTTATTTCTATTTACATTAAATAGTTGTTTGCCATGATTTACTAGTACAAGCTAAATGGTTAACGCAAAATGTTTTGATGCCAGTTGCATTAGCTAGTTTAACATGGTGGCTAACATAGTTTAATGGTTTATGCAAGATTTGTTGTTTGTGATAGCTTAGATTTATGCTTAGATAAATTAATCTTGTGTGGCTAGTAGTTAGAAGTATCATTTGTGAATTAGTCGACACATCTTGGTCATGTTAGGAATATAAGCTTGTTATAATTATTAGACTTAACTGTTTATTATTATTAGATAACAACTTAATATTGATAAATAATCATTACTAAATTATGCTTTAAATTATTAAATATTTTTTTATTAACTACTGAATTTAGAAAAATAGATAAAAATAATAAATACTTCACAAAGGGGATAAAGCAAATAAAAGCTAAATGGAGAAAAACAAAGGTTAAGCTTTTTAATCATTTCGATAATGACAATTTAGTGTTCTCATAAAAGTGAAAATTTGTTAATAAAATAATTTGAAAAAAAAGAAAAAAGAAAGAAAAATATTTAAAGCATAGAGGTTTATGCCCTTTTTAACTTGGGTGGTTTTGAAAAGGAAGGGCAGGAAAGAGGGCGTTGGTGGAAGATTGGAGAGGGGTAAGATCAACTACAGAAAGATCGACTAATCGAGCTGCCAGGTAGGTGCTTGCTTATATATATAAATCTTAAATTTTTGTGTGTCAAATTTATCTGGAAAGAATATTTGAATATAGTGTTTTTCAAACAAATGAATATACATGATGACATTTAACAGAATTGATATCTATGTATTCATCAAAATACAAGTCGTATGTAGGAGTATAAGTAACAATTGAATAACGTTGATTTAACCTTTTAATGAGAATATCTCTGTTAGAAACTGAAGTCAAATGGAGTTAATTTCTCCAAAACTACCAGTTCCACCTCCTTCTCATGCACAACAGTTAACAAATAGTTAGTTCAAGCAGTTAGAGAGTTAGTTTGCATGCAAAGACTATAATTAGTCTTCAGTTTGCTTTTTCAATTATTGTTTGCTTTCAAATCTATTTAAGAGACCCATGGGCACATCTTTGTAAGTACAGATCAAAAAGATCAATCAAGATCAAGAAAATAAATAAAATTCTTGTTTTATGATTGCCGTAGCAATCTGTTTTGTCTCTCTATTTTTATTATGCTCTATTTTTTCTGATAAACTGGTGATCATGTATATATATTTAAATATTTCCAAATATGATTGATAACTTTTGGGTTATTCACAATTAGAGAGGGATAATGAATTAAAAAATATGTTTAATAATCTAATTCTTCTAATAATGACTACCTTTAGAAAGGCCAAAAAAATATTAGTCTTAGCCACCTATGCTAATTCAGTAATTTCATCAATCATAACAAATCAAATTCATCTGCATTTCAAAGTTCCATCAATTGACATAATTGAAACGCATCTGCAATTAATTACTCGATCAATTGAAAAAGTAAATGCATCTACTTCAACATCCCTTCTATTCCCAGAAATCAAGTGCATCTACATTTCATCCCTCTGTCAATTGAAATCAAATATAACTACCACTCGTTGTTTCTTCAATTAGTAAAAATCAACCATCAAATGATAAAAAATAAATAACTGTAAATCATCGTGTTCCACCAATTGACAAAAATCAAACTATTAGATAAAACTCTAGTATGATGGCGATCTACAAGTGTTAATATGCAATGACTCGATGGATTTATCAACTAAAAAAACTATTTTTGAATTAAAATTTGCAGTGACGTCTCTATATCTATAAGGTGAATAAATAACGATATGAAAGAGAGATTATGGCATCCATAATGCAGTGACCGGCAGGAGATGTTCTGGTGCCACTATGTAGTGATTTATATACAGAAAGAAATAAGTTTATTCCAGCCTTTGATGCATAGTAAATAAGTATGAAATGTGTATAAATATGCATACTTTAGTGATCATTATTGGTAGTTATATTGGGCGATCTAAGACTATCTGATTGAATTTTTATACCGACCCCTAACTTATCTGTTTAATTTTGGTTTGACCAAGTTGCAGAGGGTCCATTTACAATGTGTTTATAACAATAAAGTACAAATGCAATGTGTTTATTAGGGATATTTATAAATCATAGAGTTGTTAACTGATAGCATGATCTATAGATTATGTTAATATGTGTTTGGTAAATAGTGAAATCAATGGAGATTAACATATTTATAAATTGTGATAATATGTTAATAGTTTATCCAGATGATGATAATATTTTGCCATCACTAGCTTTAGGGTGTATTTTTAAATACCTGATCTCTTGATTATAATGTGGTTATAACCACCAAATTAGGTAATAAATATAAATGTTATCTCAATACATTCTTCACGTATGTAATAACATTAAAGGATATATAATATTATGTATAATGGGGATAATTAGTTACATAGGGATAGGATAGTAAGGGCAATTAGTTATTATAATATTATATACATTAATTTCATTATATTGTGGTATAGTAATATTATTTCCAATTAAAGTTATATTACTATTTAAGGCTTATATTATAATATTTTGGGTTGTTCTCTAACGGTTTTTCACCAAATATATTATCGTCTATGTTACATGTGGTGTAGTAATATGCTCAGCTTAGTAAATCAAAGTTACATGTATATACTATGATATTACTTGACATTCATATTATGTTAATACTGTATTCATTTGTTGTATATATTGACCAAATTATGTTATATATGGGATAATGAGTTCTATGATACTTAAATGATAAAGACCGAGTATTTGTATGAAAATCGTAAGGCTAACGATGTCATTTATATTATTGAACATACTTATGTATAAAGGCAATAGATGTATCCGAAGAGTTTGAAGTCATTCAAAGAATTTAATGTATATTGGGTATGTCGAATTATATACCTTTGAGTTGTTGACAAATATAAACATATTTGGCCTTGGGACCCCGAGGAGTAAGAAATCGAGTCAACAAAAATATAAACTTCTAAACTAGTGTAAGGTCATGTTTATACAAAACAAATTAGTTAAGTATTTGGGAGTTTCTTGATTAATACACATAAATGAACAATGGTATAGTAATTACATATCAATTGAGAACTTATAAAGTATGGGGTACAAGTACTTGTATATACCTATAGCAAGGGGTGGTTAAATTAAGACGTAAAGTTTCTTAGAGATCTGAAACTATACACTTATAAGATAGTCTCCTAGAAAATAGAATGTGTTGCTAAAACAAAAGTGTATAACGGGTTTATGAGTTCTCCATAAATGATTGATTGACTATTAGTTATATACATTAAGCACATCATACTTGTGTGCAGTGCATATTATAGGAGTATGTTTAAATGTTTGGTTTATCTAGCATATAATGGTGCATCATGATGTATGCTTATATGTTATATTTCTTTAAATGTTAGTATGCAGTTTAAACTTAGGATATACATGGATGATATAGTCTTGTATTTTCTCGATTATTATTATGTATGTAGATCATTTGAGCTTTGAAATCATAAGTTTTATTTTGTGATTTTTTATGTAGTTATGAACTATGATAGTATGAGATATCATAAAATACTATAATATAATGTATGTTGTACTCAGATGGTACAAACTTTAATTATTATATTTAGACTCACATATATGTTTGACTAACCAATTATATGTATGTTGGTTAATACTATGAATAGTATGTGTTGTGATAGTTAGTATGACTGTGTGTATACATGTATACAACTTTGAGAGTTTCACAAATGCTATGTTAGTATAATATTGTGTTCCATGAGAACTATGATTTATTTCATTATACATAGTTACTTGAATAAAATCTTATATTTTCATATATGTAAGACTACTGTATATGATTGACTGTAGAAAACTAGTAGATATGTTTCAAAATACTAGACTATGGTAATATGAGTTATCATTAGGTGTAGTATGTTTTGAAACTAATTGAAGCAGTGAAAATCTATAGTTAAATGTGTATTTACTTGGGTGGTATAAACTTTAGTCATTATTTCTAGTATGACATAGAAAATAATGTAAGATTCATTCATACGTTTGACAAAATAAATGTATATTTAGGTTACTCCTATGTTGAGCATGTTATATGATATGCATGCTAGTTGGATGTAAATTAGATAAATCTTGTGATTGAATTATATTTGATCAATCTGCATTACTGATACAAAGTAAGGAGCGAGATGGACTTCACTGGCTTACTAGTATCACAATGACAGATGAAGGTAGTCCGATCAAGTGATGTGTATGAATTTAATTGATTTATAGATCGTTATTATTTATTATTTGTAAGACTTTGGGCCAAAGTATGTTTAATGAGATATTATCATTTCATGAGTATGATTTACATGTTAGTGTGATATCTTGTAAGAGAACAATTTTTTATGATATACTACAAGTTTAGTTTAGAAATCATACAACACACAGGTACTTGCTTGTCTCTCTGGATTCCCGTCCTATCACTATCTACTCATCCATGAAGGGAGCACCATTTTTTTGTGGGATTAGTGCGGGTGATCGTTAGTCTGTAGTTGATGTGAAAAAATTCTCAGATGATGTTCTCACTCCCCACAACAATACTACTTATCGAGATGACACTTGAGATTACTACAGATAATGTATCATATACATATATTGTATTGAGTTGTACTAATTATTAAATATTGTCATGAAGATTTATGATTACTTGTTATTGTGCATTGACAATGATGGCTATAGACTTGAATTAGTCATGGCTGAGTTAATATAATTACTTTTTATATTTGTATTTTGATGTGCTCTCATGATATTAGAGATGAGATATATGTGATGTAATATGCTTTTTGTTATTATCACGCTTGAGTATTTCATATGGTCTCTATCGATTCTCATGGTGTAATATATTTTTGGTATGTGTTTAATTTTTAAAAATTTCACCTATTTCTGATTCACCCCAACGGGGTTGTTATACTGTGTGTTGACTCTGTGAAATTAAACAATGATTGTTATAGGTCCATAGACACTAATTCTACAAGTGCACATAGACTGAGACTAAAAATTATGAAGAAAAAAATAGTCAAAGTTAGGACATGATTGACTACCACTATTGTCTTGCGTTGGTTGATCTTGTCCTCTATTGAAAATCAAGAAACCTAGATCATAATTTTTTGCAAAAGCTTAAATCATGCCCGCTTGTGGAGATTTGGCATTCATATTGTGTGGAAGACTTGCAAATAAAGTTTTCAAGGTTGAAGCCCTAAGAAGGTTTGTAATAACTGAAAACCTACAAATAGAAAAAGGGGGAGTGTAATATGTTGAGTTAACCCCAATCACCCCCATGACCACTGAATGATGCATGCATATCCAATAATCAAAAGAGGGAACTCAAGTCCATGAAGTTTTCTCACATAGAGTATTTTTTGCAGTTGTGCTCTTTTAATGATATGATTTCATCTAGAGATGGCTTGAATATTTGATCATGTTTTACTTTGGCTTGGATAAGATAGATTTTAGACTTCACTAATAATTGCTTCAAGTGATTAGAATCAAAATTAGAAATAATATGGAAGCTTTGATCAACGTCTAGTGATAAAGTGAAGATGATTTTATACTTGCAACATAAGCTTATAATGTTTGAAAGTGGTTGCCCATACAGGGAACTACTATGGAAAGTTTGTTCTCTTGAATAATGCCTGCAAAACCTATTTATTATCAGAAATAAATCTTTTGGGTTGATACATGATTGCTTGTGGACTTGGATGCTCCTACATCAACTTCATGGATGAGTAAATCTAGAAAACATCTTGTTTAATAATACAATTTGGGTTTACCCAATTCATTTTATGTCATCGTTTAGGCCACTAGTACAAATATTGAGTTGTAAAATCCCTAGATATATGAAGGGAAGAGACTTTAATAATGTGACAAGTTTATGTCATATGGAGATTGCATAAATAGTATGACCAATGGATTCTTGTTGTAAAGGGAAGTAAAATAATTTGGGATTTAGTGGAATCTAGATGTGTGAATTCTATTTGACCCATTTTATGAGGACGATAATAAAGTACTTTTCAAATCCTCAAAAGAGGGATGAGTTTTCTCCTTTGGAGGTTTTTCATTCCTTAAGCCCAAATCATGTTGTCATGTATCTATGTGTAACTTTATGATTCTCTTGTTATGCATTTGGGTAATTTAAAATCTCTTTGTCTTAAATTGTATTAAGTATCTTTGTTTAGAGCATGTATGATGGTTCCTTTCCATGGTTAATTCATTTCATGTTATAATGATGTTATGGTTATGTATGCACATAATGGTTCTTCATTAATGTGTTTTCCATGTTTTGTATAAACCTCCTAACCATAGGAAGATTTAATTATGCTTAGGCATGGAGTTAAATGAATTAAGTAAATAACTCATTTGGATTAAAATTTGAAATAAATTAAGTTCCTCCTCTTGACAAATTGAATGGCAACAATTATGGAAAAAACATTTCTCGTTCATTTTTCCTATTCTTAACAAGAGGGTTGTTACATTGTAGCCAAAAAATTATAACCATGACATTGGGTAGCATAATTATAAAGGATAATTTGAAAAACAAGTTATATCATTATTGATAAAATAGATGGTGACATAATCTACAAATGTTTTCTAATCTTGAAACTCTTCATTAAATTATGCAAGGGCACTCATCAATCGTCCATGATCACAAGTAACATGCATTATCTTTTCAAGTTTGGAGAACATTTTCCTCCTTGTGTCCTTATTGATAGCATACCTCATAACATTTTTCAACCATGCTCTATGTTCATGCCATATGCAAAGAAGTTGCATGTAGCCAAAATATTCCTAGAGAAGCCAAAACTCTCAAAATCATGTAACTAGTTTTAGGTTTTTAAGAAAATGATAAGAAGTGGTAAACCATACATTCATTTATAGTATTATTTCAAGATTAGCTACAACATCATCAGTCATGAATGTGTCCACCTTCCAATCTAGTTGATGTTGATGACCTCAGTTATATATCTCTTGCAACCATTTTTGGTTATCACAAGTCATGTTATGCGATGCAATTACCCATGCCATGAGCAAAATACTCTCTTTCTTATCTCTGAAAATTGGGTATGGATTTGATACTAAAATTCATGAAAATATAATGAATATATTGTAAATGCAAAGTCAATATGAAACTTGATAATCAGGATAAGACCGAAAATATGAAATAAGGCCTTATATATGAAAGGAAATTGTAAACTAAATTAAAACTTACCCCATAATTATTGGTGTTGAGAGTTTAAGCCATAACAATAACACTAGTGTGGGAACATTTCACCATCATGTCTAACATCCATTCAATTTGAATACACATTATGAATGGAGTGTCTCCCTTATTTTTAAGCATAATGTAACATAAACAACAATCTTTCTCATCTTTATGCCTTATGTTTATGCTAGTGGGGTATTTATCATGTTTTCACACCTTCAAAAATCATTTCTTAATAGTAAGTTGTCTCTCTAACATGATAGGTCACCAAAAATCTCACTCAAGTAGTTGACATCACATATGGTATTCATAGGCACACCCATTTTCAAAAGTGTCTCCATCACAAGTTGATTTACGTTAAGGGGTGTGTTTGGCTCTACATATTTAGAGGGGTCTTCTATTCCATAATGAAGAATGCCTTTTATGTCATGTGACATGATTGGTGTAATTATGAATGCCATAACATTTTTTTTTTATTGAAACCCTATGTTTACTTGGATTAGGTGTACAAAATGCTTCTTCAGCTTGGTGCCAAAGATTAAGGGGTATCCATTCTGTCAAATTTGTCTGGGACACGATCTCGGTCTTATCCCTTTTTTTTTATCTCTTGAGATTTGTACCTTGTTAGATGGCTAGGTAACACCTTTTATACCGTCATCCTCATTGTTAGACTACAATCCACTTGATAATGCAACAACAAATTTGGATTCATACATTTTTACAATGAGATTGCATAATCAACTTTTATTTTGATAATAATCCCTTTTTCTTTGTGGGGAAGAAGGTGATTACTTATATCTTGAGGCCCACACAAGCAATAATAATTGAAATGATTAAACTTACATTTAACATTTAAAATGATCATAATGTATGAAATAAGATACATAAAGCCTTGCATTTCATTGGTTAAAATATTTTAGCCTTTATCTTTGATAATGTCCTCTTTTTGCATACGAATGCACTTCTCAAATATTAAAATTTGTTTATTCTACAAACACAAACTAATTGAATCAATTTAACAACATCACTATCACCAAATCTACGATTCTTTTATTATAATTTATCTCATTCCATTTTAATTCTTTATGCGATAAAACTTGTTTCTCAAACATCTCTTAAATTGTTCATTTCTTTGCTCTTACTATATTTCTTAATCCCCTAACCAAATTTTAATATTGAGAAAGATAATCAACATGAATAGCTGTGAAATAATTTGAATTTCTTTAAGTTATTAAGAAAATGTAATTCCACGTGAGCTGCAGCAGTGGGCCCCACTGCAACTCGAGATAACTCCGGTCAAATCGTCCACAACAGTCCAAGTCGACGTAACTCCGGTCAAATCGTGGGTCTTCTTGCAGTCTTTTTGTTTTGTTTTTATTTGAAGAGTTGTTTATATAATTGAAAATCCAAAATGTGGATAGAGATGTTTGAGAATTTTTAATTTTAAAAATTGTAATTTTTTTAAATATGATAAATATAAATATAATAATTATTGAAAAGGTCGTAGTTTGATTCGTGAGGATGATGGTTATTCATATCCATTTATTAAGATATAAAATTGTTTAGGTATTTGATATTGAAAGTCAAGTAGTTAAGATTAGGGTTGTAGATACTCTTTACTTGTAATTACTTGGTATTATAAATCTGCTATATATTTATTTCTAAATTGTGGGTAGAAACGTTGACATTCTATAAATTCAGTGATTTCATGTAAAACTTTCAGAGATTTCAAAAAATATAATAGTTAGTTGAAAGTTTGTTGGCTCATTGATAAAGACGACAAAGTTATTCGGCTCACAAAGAACTTCCCAAATATTTATTCTTGTTGAATGCAAATATCTGATACTATAAGAAATGAGGATGGATTCAATCTTCAAATAAATTTGATAAAATAAAACCCCTCAATCTTTAACATTAGACTAAAAATTTGATCAATATAAATAATTTTAATACTCATATACTCAAATACCATACAAAAAGTTTACATATTTTATTTTTTAAAGATAATAATTATTAATAGAATAATTAAAAAAATTGAATATTTTATTTTTTAAAGATAACACTTATGAGTTAAATAATCAAAGAGTTGCATATTTTATTTGTCTCGAGATGACACTTATTAGTCAAATAATCAAAGAGTTGCATATTTTATTTGTCAGAAGATCACATTTAAAATTGTGCAGAAAGTGACATTTAACATTACCAAGAAAGTGACGTTTAACATTACCTCACAAAAATTCTAGCAATCAATTTTGTTATTATCCAGGGCTAACATACATAAGAGCTCATTCCTTAACTTTGTCGACCACCATAAGAGAAGAGGACCAAAGCCTTTTACTTCAGATTGATCAAGAAACCAATTAACAAAGTAATATTGAATAAATAACCATCGTCCAAATTTATCATGACAGGAGAGGTCAACTTCTAGTCGACCTCCATACAATCATGAAAACCTAACACACTCTCCAATAAAAAAAACATAAAAGAGTCTACTAGTGAATAACTAGTCCCGCCTATAAATAATAAAATCTAATTTTTTTAGTCTTTCCACCAAGCTTTCGGACGCTGCAAGCCAAGCAATAAGGTTGATGTTATTTTGTCAGTTTATTTGCAGATTCAAGCCCAAGTGAAAAATATGGCTCTAGACCTTTGCCATTTATAGGAGCTCTTCGACCACTGCAGGAGTGTCCCTTGCACCATGAGTAGAGTTTCATCTGATGACCCACCTCATGGTCTACCACCTCCTCCTCCCAAGGGGCATTGAATTATAGGTTAGTCCAGAAACAAGGGCTACTTTTCTCCTCGCCCTTCCCTAGAGGGTGGATGGAGTTTTTATGGTAAATCTATTGTTGGTGCTTCACATCGGTCTCTGACGAGCAGTGTTATTCTTATGCAACCCACTGATGGTTGGCATATCACTATTCATGATGACCACCTAGATGGTTGGAATGCTCTAGAGATTCTTGATGTGGAACACCTATTTGATTGGTGTTTTCCATAGATGATCCTTCGCCTCCGCTTCTTAGAACGATGACCTATGCATAAGAGTTATACTTGATGGTTATTTGTAGTTGCTTGAATCATGCCTCGACTAGTTAATTTTATTTTTTCGGAGCTAGATTTATCCTCCAATAAGGAGTTTGAACCATAATTTATCCCCGACTATTTTACTTTATAACCTTATGTAATTATATTTTTTATTAATATAATGTAAAATGTTCCAATAATAAAATCTAAATTCTATTACCATTACACAACCAACAAGAAGATTTATGCTTTCACATAAAGACCCTGCAAGTTTGGCGGATTGACATTGAACCTACCGACTCTTTACATCACCCCTCACAAATTTGATAAATATTCAATAATGACCCGACTGAATGTGCAAGTTTTTCAAAGATTACCTAACCTCGGTAAATGTTAACTCAAAGATACTTGAATTGGTAATTTTATATAAATAAGTATTTAAATCTTACAAAAATATTATACAAACATCAAATGATGAAATAAAATTCTATTATTTAAAAAAAAAAGTTTACATGATGAAATTTACGAAAAAATAAAATTTTCCTTAATAAACATAAATATGCTTTTACATAAAACTATTCAATTAAAATAAAAATAAAAATAAAAAATTATAAAATTATATAAATTAATAATCCATATAAAATAGTTAATTTATGTGCTATAAATCTAATATTATGAAAAAACTATATAAACTTATATATACAAATAAATTAATGTGTGAGATAAAATTTATGAAAAAATAAATAAATTACAAACACCTAATAAACACAAATACATTTTGATATAAACTCTCAACAAACTAAAAGGTCATGCACAAATAATATGTAAACAATTAAATTATATAAAATCTTTAAATAGCACAAAAATATAGTGTCATTAATTTTTAATTGTTATATTTTGTTGATAGGGTTATCTATAGTTTGCTGAGATTTTCTATACCAATTTCTAATGTCTAGATTGTAAGAGAGAGAAAACAAAGGCCTCTACATAATATATGAAGTGATGTTATACTCTAATCCTCTAATAATTCATAGTTATAAGTAGTGAATGATACATTGTATTGGTGGTAAAGAGGTAGGGGACGCCCTCCGTTGGGAAGAGCCTAAAGGCCTTATAATCTCTCATTCAATATGTTTTCCTTGCCCTCTTAAACCTCCTAAACTCCCTCTCCTAATTGTATAGTTGAGTGGCAGAGGTTGTAAAGTCCTCTTTTGTTAAAATTAGGAAAATACTTAAAATTATGGTTGATTTGTTCTTATCTTTTCATACATAATCAAATAATAGAAAATATTATCTTAAAATTTTGGGTTGTAATAAAATTATGGTCAATTTGTTCATATCTTTTCATACATTTTGAAATGAACTCTCAAAAAACTAAAAGGGACATACACAAATAATATACAAACAATTAAATTATATAAAATCTTTAAATATAACAAATATATAATATTGTTAAATTTTTATTGTTATATTTTGTTGATGGGGTTGTGTATAATTTGTTGAGATCCTCCATTCCAACTTCAACACCAAGAGAATGAAGGAGAGAATGCAAAGAGCCTCTAAATAATATATGAAATGATGTCATAGTCTAGTCCTTTAATAATGCATGTTTATAAGTGGTGAATGGTACATTATATTGATGATAAAGGAGCAGGCTCTTTTGGGGAGAGCCTAAAGGCTTTAAAGCTTATCCTCTGATATGTCTTTCTCACCCTCTTAAACCCCCTTCTTTAACTGTATAATCAAATGATAAAGGTCGTCAAATTTTTTTTTAATTAAAATTTAATGAATATTAAAATTGTGATCATTTTATTTTATTTTTTTCATACATAATCAAACAATAAAAAAATTATTCTAAAATAATTACCACCCAAAATTAAAATTATTAGACATCCGAAATAAAGAAAAATGGGAAATAAAAATTAAAGTAATCCGAGTTGATGTAATAAAATATTTTTAGAAGTATTAGACGTATTTGATTTGAGGTAGTAAAAGATTTTTAGAAATATTAAACATGTCTGATTAGAGGTATTAAAATATTTTTTTTGTTTTTAATTGAAACGTACAATATATTTTAAAAAAATAAACATAATACATATTTGATTAAAAAAGATGAGTGATATAAGAGCACACTTAAAAGAAAAACTAAATCACATCAGACACAAAAGATTAAAAAAACAAAAAACAAAACAAAACTATAATTAAACCATTATAACTATAATGACATCACCAATATAAAATAAAAGAAACACTGGTCAATAGTCAATAATAGAGTTTTAGAAACAATTATTTGACATTTATTCAAAAGCTAAAACAATTTATCTTTAAAAAATGAAACATAAAAAATTATATATATTTATTATAATTTTATTTTTATTTCTCATTTTTTTGTTATTTCTGAATTATTAAAAAACAAGATTAATTATATTAACTATATATGTTTTTAAAAATTGATTATCACAATTGTTTTATTTATTGAAGTTTTTTTTATAAGAAGGTTTTAAGTTTGTTTAATATGGAACATCTTTTTTCGAGATTTAAATACGAACCAATTTATTTGTAAATGTAAATCTATATCAAAACATCAAATTTATAAAATTTGAATACAAATCAATTCAATTGTAAATATAAATCTACACCAAAACATGATACAATACTTAACAATTTTTTGATTTATTATAACCTTTTTTAAAAAACATAGTTTTAAATTTACTTCACATAAAACATATTATTTGTGAGATTTGAACATGAATCAATTTACTTATAAATGAATTTTTTACACTAATTTTTATTATTATGAATAATAGGTTCTTTGTTGACTTTGGAAACCTTATTAACATGTTATGCGATGAAATCACCCATGCCATGAGCACAATACTCTCTTTTTTATCTATAAAAATTGGGTAGGAGTTGATACTAAAATTCATGAAAATATAATGAATATACTGTAAATGCAAAGTCAATGTAAAACTAGATAATCAGGGTAAGACCACAAATATGAAATAAGGCCTCATATACAAAAGGAAATTGTAAACTAAACTAAAACTTACCCCATAATTATTGGTGTTGAGAGTTTTAGCCATAGCAATAACACTAGTGTGAGAGCATTTCACCATCATGTCTAACATCCTTTCAATTTGAATACACATTATGAATGGGGTGTCTCCCTTATTGCTAAGCATAATGTAACATAAACAACAATCTTTCTCATCTTTATACCATATGTTTACGCTATCAAGGTATTTATTGTGTTTTTACACCTTCAAATATCATTTCTCAATAGTACCTATTGTCTCTCTAACATGACAAGTCACCAAAAAACTCACTCAAGTAGTTGACATCACATATGGTATTCATAGGCACACCCATTTCGAAAAGTGTCTCCATCACAAGTTGATTTACGTTAAGGGGTGTGCTTGGCTCTACAATCTTTAGAGGGGTCTTGTATTCCATAATGAGGAATGCCTTTTGTGTTATGTGACATGATTGGTGTAGTTATGAATGGAACATTAAGTTTGGATTCATACACCTTTATAATAAAATTGCATAAGCAACTTTTATTTCGATGATAGTCCTTTGTTCTTTGTGGGGAAGAAGGTGCATTACTTATATCTTGAGGACTGTACAAGCAATAAAAATTGAATTTACATTTAACATTTAAAATGATCATAATGCATGAGATAAGATACACAAGGCCTTACATTTCATTGTTTTTTCATTGGTTAAAATATTTTACCCTTCCTCTTTGATAATGTCCTCTTTTTGCATATAAATGCGCTTCTAGGATATTAGGGTTTATTTATTCTACAAACACAAACTAATTGAGACAATTTAAAGGCATCACTACCACCAAATCTACGATTCTTTTATTATAATTTATCTCGTTCCATTTTAATTTTTTATGTGATAAAACTTATTTCTCAAACATCTCTTGAATTGTCCATTTCTTTGCTCTTACTATATTTATTAATCCCCTAAACAAATTGTAATAATCAGAAAGATAATCAACATAAATAAATGTGAAATAATTCAAATTTCTTTAAATTATTAAGAAAATATGAAGTGAATTGAAATATTCAGAAACAATTCAATTAAAACACTATTCACAATATTTTTTTAAAGAAATATATATATATATATATTTTTTTAAAATTTGCAATTAAAAAATGAACTCTTCAACATGAACAAGTAATATTTTTATCCATCCATTATAAAAAAAAAAGTGAAAAAACCCTAAAATTTTACACAAATCTAATATTGGAAGTCCGAAACAACGAGGAAAGGGAATGTCATGTCAGCTGCAGCAGTGGGTCCCACTGCAACTCGAGATATTGTGCACAACAGTCCAAGTCGACGTAACTCCGGTCAAATCGCGGGATGGGCTTTTTTTTGTTTTGTTTTTATAATTGAAAATCCAAAATGTGGATAGAGATGTTTTAGAATTTTTAATTTAAAAAAAAATTAAATTATTGAATATAATGAATATAAATATAATAATTATTGAAAGGGTCGTAGTTTGATTCGTGAAGATGATGGTTATTTATATTCATTTATTAAGGTATAATTTTTTTTAGATATTCGATATTGAAAGTCAAGCGGTTAAGGTTTGAGTTGTAGATACTCTTTACTCGTAATTATTCGATATTGTAAATCTGCTATATATTTATTTTTGAAATGTGGGTAGAAACGTTGACATTAAGTATAATTCAGTAATTTTATGTAAAACTTTCAGAGATTTCAAAAAATATAATAGTTAGTTGAAAGTTTGTTGGTTCATTGATAAAAACGATAAAGTTATTCGGCTCACAAAGAACTTTCCAAATATTAATTCTTGGTGAATGCAAAGATTCGATACTCTAAGAAATGAGGATGGATTCAATCTTTAAATAAATTTGATAAAATAGGACCCCTCAATCCTTAACATTAGACTAAAAATTTGATCAATATAAATAATTTTAATACTCATATATTCAAATACCATACAAAAAGTTTACATATTTTATTTTTTAAAGATAACAATTATTAGTCGAATAATAAAAAAATTGAATATTTTATTTTTTAAAGATAACACTTATGAGTCAAATAATCAAAGAGTTGCATATTTTATTTCTCAGAAGATCACATTTAAAATTGTGCAAAAAGTGATGTTTAACATTACCAAGAAAGTGACGTTTAACATTACCTCACAATTATTCTAGCAATCAGTTCTCTTATTATCCAGGGCTAACATACATAAGAGCTCATTCCTTAACTTTGTCGACCACCATAAGAGAGGAGAACCAAAGCCTTTTACTTTAGATTGATCAAGAAACCAATTAACAAAGTAATATTGAATAACTGTCATCCAAATTTATCATGACAAGGGAGGTCAACTTCTAGTCGACCTCCATACAATCATGAAAACCTAATACATTCTCCAATAAAAAAACATAAAAGAGTCTACTACTGAATAACTAGTCCCACCTATAAATAATAAAATCTAAATTTTTCAGTCTTTTCACCAAGCCTTAGGACGCTGCAAGCCAAGCAATAAGATTGATGTTATTTTGTCAGTTTATTTGCAAATTCAAGCCCAAGTGAAAAATATGGCTTTGGACCTCTGCCATCTAACCTTGACCATTATGGGAGTGCCCCTTGCACCATGAGTAGAGTTCCGCTTGATGGCCCGCCCTGTGGTTGACCACCTCCTCCTCCCAGGGGGCATTGAATTATAGGTCAGTCCAGAAGCAAGGTCTACTTTTCTCCTCACCCTTCCCTAGAGGGTGGCTGGAGTTCTTATGGTAAATATGTTGTTGGTACTTCACATCGGTCTCCGATGAGCAGTGCTACTCTTATGCAACCCACTGATGGTTGGCCTATCACTATTCATGATGACTGCCTAGATGGTTGGAATGCTCCAAAGATTCTTGACTTGGAACCCCTACTTGTTCAGTGCTTCCCAAGGATGATCCTCCACCTCCGCTTCCTAGAATGACGGCCTATGCGTATGAGTTATACTTTATGGTTATTTGTAGTTGCTTGAGTCATGCCTTGACTAGTTAATTTTATTTTTTTGGAGTCAGATTTATCCTCCAACAAGGAATTTGAACCGTAATTTATCCCCGACTGCTTTACTTTATAACCTTGTGTAATTATATTTTTTTATTAATATAATGCGAAGTGTTCCAATAATAAAATCTAAATTCTATTACCACTACATGACCAACAAGAAGATTTATGCTTTCACATAAAGACCCTGCAAGTTTGGCAGATTGACATTGAACCTACCGACTCTTTACATCACCCCTCACAAATTTGATAAATATTCAATATTGACCCGACTAAATGTGCATGTTTTTCAAAGATTACCCAACCTCGGTGACTATTAACTCAAAGATACTTGAATTGGTAATTTTATATAAATAAGTATTTGAATCTTACAAAAATATTATACATCAAATGATGAAATAAAATTCTATTATTTAAGAAAAAAGTTTGCATGATAAAATTTACTAGAAATATAATATTTTCCTTGATAAACATAAATATATTTTTACATATAATTATTTAATAAAAATAAAATTTATAAAATTATATAAATTAACAATTCATATAAACTAATTAATTTCTATGCCATAAATCTAATATTATGAAAAAACTATATAAACTTATATATACAAATAAATTAATTTGTAAGATAAAATTTATGAGACAATAAATAAATTACAAACACCTAATAAACACAAATACATTTTGATGTAAACTCAAAAATTAAAAAGGCCATGCACAAATAATATGTAAACAATTAAATCATATAAAATCTTTAAATAACACAAAAATATAGTGCCATTAATTTTTAATTGTTATATTTTTGTTGATAGGGTTATCTATAGTTTGCTAAGATTTTCTATACCAATTTCAATATCTAGACTGCAAGAGAGAAAGCAAAGACCTCTAAATAATACATGAAGTGATGTTATACTCTAATCCTCTAATAATGCATAGTTATAAGTAGTGAATGATACATTGTATTGGCGGTAAAGGGGTAGGGGAAGCCCTCCGTTGGGGAGAGCCTAAAGGCCTTAAAATCTCTCATTCAATATGCTTTCCTTGCCCTCTTAAACTCCCTTCTCCTAATTGTATAGTTGAGTGGCAGAGCTTTCCTTGCCTTCCTAAACTCCCTTCTCCTAATTGTATAGTTGAGTGGCAGAGGTTGTAAAGTCTTTTCTTGTTAAAATTAGGGGAATACTTAAAATTATGGTTGATTTGTTACTATTTTTTTATATATAATTAAATAATAGAAAAGATTATTCTAAAATTTTGAGTTGCAATAAAATTGTGATCGATTTGTTCTTATCTTTTCATACATTTTGAAATAAACTCTCAAAAAAACTAAATGGGACAAGCACATGTAATATACAAACAATTAAATTATATAAAATCTTTAAATATAACAAATATATAATACCATTAATTTTTTATTGTTATATTTTGTTGATGGGGTTGTGTATAGTTTGTTGAGATCCTCCATTCCAACTTCAACGCCAAGAGAATGAGGGAGAGAATGCAAAGAGCCTCTAAATAATATATGAAATGATGTCATATTCTAGTCCTTTAATAATGCATGTTTATAAGTGGTGAATGGTACATTATATTGATGGTAAAGGAGCAAGCTCTTTTGGGGAGAGCCTAAAGGCTTTAAAGCTTATCCTCCAATATGTCCTTCTCACCCTCTAAACTCCCTTCTTTAACTATATAATCAACTGATAAAGGTCGCAAATTTTTTTTAATTAAAATTAAATGAATACTTAAAATTGTGATCATTTTATTTTTATTTTTTCATACATAATCAAACAATAAAAAAATTATTCTAAAATAATTACCACCCAAAATTAAAATTACAAATATTCAGATAAAAAGAAAGAAAAGTGCCCACAATTTCCCCCACTAAAGAACTCCATGCCCCAAAGTAAGTATATGGAAAAGTAAAATCAAGCAATTTCAAGCAACCCACGTCATAAATTTACTTTCCACTATGAAATCTTAAAAAAAGTCCACTAATTTTGTCATGATGACAAAAATGAGAACCAAAAAAAAAAAGCATAATCCAATAACTTTGGAAAGATTTGGTCTTTACAAAATTAATAATAGAGTTAACACGTTCTCCTTTAAAAGATAATAGTATGTCATATTATTACTATTTAAAAAAAAAAAAATGTTTGACGCTTTGATTTTAAGTTAAGAATTAAGAAGTGAGGGGTATTTATTCTATTAAAGTCGTCTAAAGTATGAGGGGTATCTATTCCATCAAAGTCGTCTGAAGTATGATCCCAACCTCGTCCCTTTTAGTGTATCAGGTTTTGCTAGCAATAAGAATTGACCCCTAATGGACTCTTTGTGAGCCAAACAACTTCACCAATTAAACTAACAACTATTTTAGCTTGAAGTGTCGAGACATTTCTAAATGCAAAGGAAGTCTTAGAAAAAACTATCTAATTTAAAGTAATAAATAATTAAAAAGTAGAAAGTAATAAAAAGAATTTGACTTGAGGTGATAAGACATTTTTAAAAGCAAGGGAAGTCTTAGAAGAAACTATCTAATTTAAAGTAATAAATAATTTAAAAGTAGAAAGTCATAAAAAGAATTTGACTTAAAGTCATAAGATATTTAGAAGTAGAGAGAGTCATAAAGTAATCTGAGTTGATGTAATAAAGTATTTTTAGAAATATTAGACGTATTTGATTTGAAGTAGTAAAAGATTTTTAGAAATATTAAACATGTTTGATTAGAGGTATTAAAATATTTTTTTTGTTTTTAATTGAAACGTACAATATATTTAAAAAAAATAAACATAATATATATTTGATAAAAAAGATTAGTGATATAAAAGCACACTTAAAACAAAAACTAAATCACATCAACACAAAAGATAAAAAAAACAAAAAACAAAAAACAAAACAAAACTATAATTAAACCATTACAACTATAATGATATCACCAATATAAAAACAAAGAAACACCAATCAATAGTCAATAATAGACTTGTAGAAACAATTATTTGACATTTATTCAAAAGCTAAGACAATTTATCTCTAAAAAATGAAACATAAAAAATTATATATATTTATTATAATCTTATTTTTATTTCTCAGTTTTTTGTTATTTCTGAATTATTAAAAAATAAGATTAATTATATTAACTACAATTTAAAAAAAAAATTGATTATCACAATTGTTTTATTTATTGGACTTTTTTTTATAAGAAGGTTTTAAGTTTGTTTAATATGGAACATTTTTTCTCGAGATTTAAATACGAACCAATTTATTTGTAAATGTAAATTTATATCACAACATCAAATTTATAAAATTTGAATACATATCAATTTAATTGTAAATATAAATTCACACCAAAACACAATACAATACTTAACAATTTTTTTAATTTATTATAAACTTTTTTAAAAAACATAATTTTAAATTCACTTATAAAACATATTATTTGTAAGATTTAAACATAAATCAATTTACTTATAAATAAAATTTATACACTAATTTTTTTAATTATGAATAATAAATTCATTGTTGACTTTGGAAACTTATTAACTGATTCTGCCCTATTTTACATTTTAAAAACATAAATACGTTCATACAACTGTCAAATGGAAATGTTGGTTCCAACTCACAACCCACCACCTTTCTTGTTTTGTATGACTCATCCACCAGAGTAAGTCAACATCAATGGCTACTTGTAAGAAAAATCTTCCCTGCCTTTTTTTCTCAGAATTTTCCACGCACTGATAGGTTTTTTTGGGTAACAAAATAGACAAAACCGGGAATCCTCTTCAATGTTATTTGCAAATTCGAACCCTTCTTTCCTTGTTAATTCCCTAAGGCGGCTGGAGAAAGGCGGCTGTAACTTGATGGATTATCACGGAGCAACTCCCGGGTAAGCTTTATCCCATAGTTTTCTAAAATAGGCTTTTGGAAACAACTATATTTCTTACTTTTCTTTATCCTACAAATTTGGCATAATGAATATCCTTCACCTCACAACTTGACATGGAATATAATAAAATTGAATTGAAATTTTGAGTGCAGTGTAACATTTTTATAAAGTTTTCTGGATTAAACTGTATATACCTCTTAAAACACAGAGAACTGTGAAGCATAAACTTCTTCTCCCTACTAAACAGTAGACTTCAAACATCCCAACTAAAAACTCTTAGGCAGTCATATCCAGAGACTGATTTACAATCTGATTCAATACCCATAAAACAAAAATAGTTTGATCTAAGAGTCAGGTGTTTCTGTTGCACAATAGATAGAATACCATTGTTTTCTAAAAACATCTAATTGCCATCAGATTCTTGGGATACCCATAAAGCAAAAATAGGTTGATTGGAAGGGTTATATGAAAAGAAATTGTGTTCTATATGATTTTTTTTTTTTTTTTTTTTTGAAAATTTGGGAATTTGTAAAATGGGTGCAGATTTGATCCCAGTTACTATGTGGGTTCCTTCCTTGTGTCAAATGGACTGCTTCCACAGGCCTGGAAGGCCTCCTGCACTGCTTACACGAGCAATGAGCCTTTTGTCATTGTGGAGGAAGAGGAAGACCAGGAGGAAGGTAGAATGTTTATTGCCTTCCAGGGGTCTCTAGATTGGGTTGATGTCTTCAAAGCAGATGGTGTGTTTGGACAGTGTGAAATTGATTCACAGAGTGATGATGACCTTTTTGGGTTCATGGAGGATGGAGCCCTTGTGCACAGTGGGGTTTTCAAGAGATTTATGCATATATGGGAGAATTCTGGAATCCAATCACAGGTTGGTTAGATTCTGTGCAGTCATTTCAAAATTGTACCATTTAAATGTTTTAGGCTTTGGGTTTTTTAATTTTATGCTTCAGGATCACTGAGCGAGAATTTGTATTTGCACAATTGTTTTTTTAGTACTATTTTAACTTTTTTAAGTTTTTCAAGAGGATTACATGAATCATAGGTGCAGGGCTCTTGCAGTCAGTCATAAATGTTGAGAGTCCAAGCTGAGGTTAACCCCAAACAAGCCGAAATGGATGATACTTAAAATATTAATAATTATTGGAGAGTCTGGGTCAGCCTCCTAAAAATTAAGATTAAAAAAATAAAATAAAAAATCTCTGGTTGAAGGTCGAAGTCTTTGCTAAAGTAATATCTTTTCTTAAGCTTTGACCAAGTCCCAATCCTATGAATCTGGAATGAGGGTCTTCCCAAGTCAAGCCCAAATTAACTTGGCATCTCAATCTTGACAAGTCTGAGTCAAGTCCAAGTCCACTTGGCATCTGAGGTTTTTCTAAGTTTAAGTCCAGCCCAAGTCCACTTAGCATCTCTGTTTTGCTAAGTCCAACTCTGGGTGCTATGGCATAAATCTATATAGATCTTAGAAATGAGGGTTGTATTGCAGGTATGTAACCAGTTTTCCAATTCCTTTTCTTTCTTTTTACCTTTCTTTTCAGTGAATTTGAAAGAGAGATGCAGGAGTTAGGTGGGAAATGGAAAAAATTATGAGTTAAAAAAGGGTTAAAAATGAATTTGAAATTCCACCAAATTAGAATGTATTATGGGATGATAAAATTATATAAATACAATTTAAATTATAATTTTTAAAAATTATTTCAAATTATATTTTTAAGCTTTAAAATTAATCTGTTTTAAATTATAAGAAATGAGAAATGGAGTGGTAGCTCTGTAAATTGTGTGATTTCTTCATCTTATTGTGTTTAATTGACTGTTTTAATCTTGGTAAGAGTGCTTTAATTTTGTTGGTATTTTACACAATAAAATATTAGGTGTTTGTTATTGTCTACTTCTTTTTTATTATATAACATTCATGGATGTTAGTCATATTTTATGTTCTCCTTTCTTATTTCTATTTTAGATGATGTGATTGTATTTTCATGGATAAATTAAATTCCCTTTTTTATATCTTTTAGTTGAATTAGAAATATATTTCTGAAAATAATTTGTAAAAAAAATTAATCAATATTTCTAATTACACTCATAAATCAATATATTGAATTTCTTATTTCTCAATTTACTTGATTACATCTTAGTACCATCTTTTCTTATAAATAATAAATATAATCTCTTTTTATAAATAATAAATATAATTATTATTTATAATATTTTCTCATTTCTCAATTAAATTTAATGCATATTAATATCATCATAATAAAATTCTCTGAAAATATTCCCTAATCTTTTTATATAAAATTTACTCAGCGAAAATTTAATCTTATTTACACTATAAAATATCTGAAATCCTTTACACTAATTATCTGAATCCCTTTAGTAATTGTCAAATACAGTAATGGTCACAAATCTGACCATAAATCTTGGCATCACATATTAATCGAAATTATAAGCTTTTTCTAAATTATTAACATATAATGGTGTAATGCTAAACCATGTCTTTTGCAAATATTAGCTTATATTATTGTAAGAAGATACATGTTGAGGTTAATTTTGGCTACTGTTTTTGTCTTCTTATGAATAAATGTTACAGTAAAGGCAAATATAAAAGTTTATATTTGTGTTTTAATGAAATTTTAAGATGTATATAAATTTTATATTTTAATGATCATAAGTTTGATTTTATTTTGTAAGGACAGTTTTTTTGTTAGATTATTGTTAAACTTGTTTACTTATAATTTATAGATACGTCAAAAATAAATAAATAAGTATTTCTGAATAGTTTATCTTTTTATATTCATTTCATATTTATTTAAAATTTGATTTAAAAAAAAAATAATAATATAAATATTCATCATACATAATAATAAAATAATAAATAATTTTCAATTAAAAAAATATAAATCCAACTGATATATTTTTATAACTTATCAACCTTAAAATGACAAACAACACACAGCCCTGTAAATCATATATATGTACACAAGTTAACCACTTTTCTTAATAGATATTCATATTTATTATTTATCTATTTTAAGTTTTTATGTCCATCTACTATATCTTGCCATGGAATGAAAAGAAGAAGAGAAATCCCCAACAAGGGTATTACTGAGTTAATGGCATGGACCAGTCTGGCTACTATATTATATACTTACAATTTTTTTCCATTCTGTTTACACTGCAATTCAAGAATAGCTTGTTTATTTTCCAAGTGAAGGAACCTAACTTCAAGTGAACATAAAAGTCTAATAGCTCAAAGTGGGTGGTTGACTACAAACTCTAATAGGTACGACTACAAACTCCAGATTGATTAGATATGGTCATTTGCAGGTTTTGAAAGCAGTGGAACAGAAAAAAATAATTGTGTTTACTGGCCACTCTTTGGCAGGGGCCATTGCCAGCTTAGCTGCACTTTCTGTTTTGGACAAATATGGGAGAATGGTCTCTGTTTTCTGTGTAACATTTGGTTGCCCACTGATTGGAGATGACAAATTTGGTCAGGCAATTCGACGCAACGCATGGGATTCTAAATTTTTCCATGTGGTTTCAGTGCATGACATAGTTCCTCGGGTTCTTCTAGCTCCTCTGGAGCTGATTCATGAGCCTATGAAGGCTTTGCTGCCTTACTGGTTCAGAAGAATGACTGAGGGCAATAATGATAAGAGTAACAGTGTCATGGTTGGCATACCTCTTTCAAACCAACAAATTGCAGACTTTTGTTCTGTTGTTCTGAGCCATGTCTCTGCATTAGTCACATACAGCAATCCAGCATGCAGAGCAGCTCCTGCAAGCAAGATAAGAGAGAGCATACAGTCTGTGTTCAACTTAAGTCCTTATAGGCCATTTGGCTCCTATTTGTTTTGCTCCAGAAGCGGTGCAGTTTGCGTGGAAAATCGTGAGGCTGTATTACAATTGCTCTATCATGTACTGGAAAACTTGGATGTATCAACTGATTTGGCAAGGAAGGCATGCATCTCAGAACACACAGAATATGGCAGCTGTTTTGCAAAAATTTTGAATAGCAAGATGAGATTAGGAAGAACACATGTACATCTTGCCATGCCAGAGGAAAAATCGCCCTATGACATTTGCGTAGCACTCCAAATTGAAGCTCTAGGTCTTGGAGCTCAGGTAAGACTTCTTGAGTATAGTGGAAACTTTCTGTCCCATTTTGCTGTAGTAATTTTCATGTCACTTGAAAGATCTCTTTAGTGCCAGTGAATTTTCATCTCCCTAAACAGATATGTTTTTTCACCATAATGCACAGTGATATTTAGCGAAGTATTTCTGACCGGTACAGTGGACTTAGACTAAGCCCTATTACCATATGGAAAGGTTTTTTTAACCTTTGTTTTTGCTTGGACAATAAATGGCCATTTTTAATAAAAAAAAAACAACCTAGAAAGTTTCATATGGGACTAAATTTCTGAAAGAAGATTTGGGAACAATAGTTGCATATGGACTAAATATTTGAAAGCAGATTTGAGAACAAATCAATTAGGTTTTTTTTCATGGGAGAACAAATCCACCTGGGGAGACCTTATTTCCCGTACCTCCTGGGAATTGAATCTTGGTGGGCTCTTTGTGAGTATTAATATATCAGAATTAATACTCAGTATTCTCCACCAGTGGGTTTCACCCCTTCAATATCAATTATGTTTTGCATCAGCTATTGTGACATTATGCCCCTAAAAACTCATGGGCAATCATTTATCCCATTAAATCATACTTAGAAACATTTATGTGGCTATAATATAAATTTTCTAGGCTAGCCTAGTTTCATAATCTTTTCTAAATATTTGTGAAATCCCGATCTTTGGCAAACCACCTCCTCCAGAGCTACTGGAGTTTTTGAACATGTTAATTAAGTGCAGAACAGAGAGAGTCTTCAACAGATTACATTAATATTTTTCTCAGTAAAGAAGAAAATATAGCTAACTATAGATATTGGGGCCATTTTCCACAATAAAGCTTACATAAACTAGTTGCAAGGCCTGAAGAAGTCGGACAATGATTTAGGTGGTACAGTTATCCTTCAGTTAAAACAAGAATTCTTTGAAATGCATACGGATAAATAGATCTCAATTTTTAGTTTCAGATTTTCTCGTCATCAATCTATAAACTTTGTCTGCAAATGAAATTTGTGATTTTATTTTATTTTTTTAATATATTAAATGAGGATATATGGCCTTCACCCAAGTAAAAACCAAGCTATCAACAAATTAGATTGATCAATTCACCTAGGAAAATAATAAAAAATCGCCAACAGACCAATTACAACAGTGGGTTGGCCAAGTTTAAAAGCGAGTCAGGCAGAAAATTTGTGAATATTATTTGTTTGTATATGAAATTTATGTAATCAATTTATCAGAATTTGAGACAAGTTGTTTGCAATTGACTAATAATATGTGATAGGATTTAGCTTTTCTCATGATCTTGTTGGGTACCTTTGTGCAAAATGTTCCAGCACAACTGGCCTTACAAAATGCAGGAGAGGTTGAAAAATGTTTAACCATGAATACTAGCAATGATGTATTCAACTGATAGCAGCTAGTCAGCACAACATTAATTGTACAGCCTTCTCAGGCTGACACTTTCCTGTTCATGAATAGGGGATTTAGGTGTTAGGCCAGAACTCTGGCTGACATAATTAATGTTAATAATTCTAAAATATATAAAAAGTAATAATTGCAATTAATATTAGAAATTTGGTAGGACTGCATGTGTTTTTATATAGTTTGTGTGAAAAGAAGAAAGGGAGCAGTTAGAAGGGAGCTAGAAGAGAGAAAATCAGAATTTGGTGGTAATCAGTTTAAGACTGGCAAGGGAAAGAGTAGACTATTAGAGGAGAATTAGAGAGAGGAAATGAGTGAATGTAGACATCTAAAATCTGAGTATAACCAGCATGTTGTAGATGTTTCTGTTGTTGTTAATGAGAAGAGAATTTGGGATTGGGGTGTCCAAAAGCTTCCTCTTTGTTTTAAACTTTAATTTCTTTTCTTGCACATGCTGCTGTATTTTGTCTATTTGTGTGAAAGTTTCAGGTTGCACCAGCTTGTGAAAGACTCTGCACAAAAGATTACCCAGAATTCTAACTATAGCAAGGATGGTCTGAGATAATTTTACCACAGCAAGGTTATTCTGAGATTTAACAACTAATTGCTGCTCAAGGTGAGACTGCATTATTGTTTATGTTTTTCATCTAAGTGTAGTTTGGGATACAATTGTATACAAAAAAAACTTGGAACAATCTCCTAACAGTTGTAAAGGAGAGAGCTGCTGCAATGGCTGACAAGTTGGTATCTGAGCTACTACGGCTTAGAGAGGGATCCAACTTAATTGGGGAGTAAGAGGCAGAAGAAATGTTGGGCAAGATGGAGTGTTGGAGATGAAATACTTAGAAGATTTGAGGCCCTTGAAGCTAGATTAAGGCATGAGAACTCTGAAGAGGAACCTAAAGTTTAGAGGGCTCAAGTTGGAGCTTTAGATCCAATGGATAGACTCACTGAGGTTGTGTCTGAGCAAAATATGAGGGTGAAAATAGAAGTTTCTGATTTTAAGGGTGAGTTGAACCTTGAGCTCTTTATAGATTGGGTACAATATCTGGAACAGTATTTTGATAAGGAAAACATTGATGAAGATGACTCTAAGAGGGTGAAATTTGCAGTAGCAAAGATGAAATTACATGTTGCCTTGTGGTGGGATAATCTACAGTAGTCCAGAAGAAGGCTTGGAAAGGAGAAAATTTGGTTGTGGCATAAAATGTTAAAGCATATGAAGACAAAATTTATGCCATCAGATTACCAACATAAATTGGTTAGACAATTCCATAATTGAGGCAAAAAGAGATGACAGTTTAGGAGTATACAGAGCAGTTTTTGAAATTACAAATTAGGACAGACCTACAAGAAGATGAGAAGACAACAACTACCAGGTATTTTAATGGTCTATGGTTTCAGCTACAAGATGAGCAAACTCTGGCAAAGGTTTACACTATGGATGAAGCATATCGATATGCCTTGAAGGTTGAGGAGAAAATAAATATAGCAAAAAGTAAGTTGCTAAGAAAAAGGGCTGGCAGAACACCATTTAGAGGAAAGGCAAGCACTTCTAAATCGACAAGGAATAAAGAGTTTGAGGAAGGTAAAGGAGTGAGTTCAAAATTTAGGAATAGTGGTTGGTTGAGAGGTAGGTACGGGGCAGGGTGAAGCCAACATTTGGTCATTGGAGGCCAATAAAATGATGTAATTGTGGGGGACCTCTTAAAGCCCATTTTTGCCTTGAAATTTCCATACCCACATATAGAGCCATGATGACACAAGAGGAACCCCAAACTAAAGAAGTTGAAGCTGAAACGGGAGAAAATCTAATGCTATGAAGAACCTTGGTAATGGGGAGCACGGAAGCAACTAAAGAGCATTGGAGAAGGAAGAATGTCTTCAGGACTAGATGCAAATGCCAAGGAAAGGTATGTAAAGTTATCAATTTTAGTGGCTCTTTAGATAATCTAGTAAGTATAGAAATGGTTCAGAAATTGCAATTAACATGCACTCCCAAATCCAATCCTTTCAAATTTTATTGTTAAAGAAGGACCATAGTGTGATGGTTGACAAAACATGTGTAGATACATTTAGCATTGGACCATATGAGGATAAGGTGATATGTGATGTAGTCCCTATGGATGCTTGCCATTTTTTCCCTTGGTAGGACTTGGCAATATGATAGGGATGTCACCTATGATGGTAAGGAAAATACATGTACCATGTAGCACGGTGAAAGAAGGTATATTTTGAAGCCTTCCAAGGAAGGAGGACAGTGTGAGATAGCTTCCATATCCCTCCTCACTATCGGCTGGAAAAAGTTCTAAAAAGAGGGTAATGGTGAAGTTTGCTTTTTTTTTTGTACCCATTGGAGGAAAAAATTGAGAATTCTCAACCAAAATTCAAGTGTTGTTTGTGGAGTATTCAGATATGAGACCACCAGAATTACCAGCAGGTTTACTTCCTTCAAGAGGCATTGCTCCTCCGATTGACTTGGCTGTAGGTGTGAAATCACCTAACCTAGCTTCTTGTCATTTGAGAACGAGGAAATGAGAAAAAAATGAGGGTTGTTAGAGAAAGGATTCATACGGGTAAGTGATTCATACGGTTAAGTGTGAGTCCATGTGCAGTTCGAGCGCTTCTTTCACCTAAGACAGATGGAAAATGGAGGTTCTATGTGGATTCCAGGGCTATTAATAGAATTACAGTGAAGTACAGATACCCACTACCCAGGATGGATGACATATTAGACTGTTTGGTAGGGTCCAAGATCTTTTTAAAGATTTATCTTCTAAGTGGATGCCATTTCGTCAAGGGGATGAGTGGAAGACAGCTTTCAAGACCAAAGATGGCCTGTATGAGTGGATGGTAATGTTGTTTCGGCTATCAAATGCTCCAATTACTTTCATGTGAACTATGAACGAGGTATTCAAGAAATACATTGTAAATATATAATTGTCTATTTTGATGATAGATTTTTTTTTAGTAAGAATGTGGAAAATCATCTAGAGCATTTGAGAGGGGTATTCATTGATTCAACATACTTAGAGATGAGAGATTGTTTGTTAATCTTGAGAAAAGCGAGTTTTTCTGAAACAAGTTTGTGTTCCTTGGCAATACAATTTGAGTTGAAGGTCTAAGCATGGATTCTAAAAAAAGGTAAAATCCATACTTGATTGGCCTACTCCACAAAGCATAACAGAAGCAAGAAGTTTCTATGGACTAATGAGCTTTTATAAGAGGTTCATTAAAAAATTCAGTAGTGTAAGTGCACCTATGACAGATTGTATAAGAGGTTCATTAAAAAATTCAGTAGTGAGACTTAATGATGCAAAGTTAAAGTATAACACATATGATAAGGAGTTGTATGCTATAGTACAAGCATTTAGGTATTGGAGACATTATCTCTTGCATAGAGAATTTATTTCGATAATTGACAATCAAGCATTGAAGTACGTAAACTCACAATCAAAGTTGTCCCATAAACATGCAAAATGGGTATCACTTCTACAAAGTTATACATTTATAGTACAACACTGGAGTGGAAAATCTAACGTGGTGGCTGATGCATTGAGTAAGAGACACCATTTGCTTGTTACCATGAGCAACAACACTGTTGGATTTGAAGAAGTGAAAGATGAATATGTTGTAGATCCTTATTTCAACATCATTTATGATGGCCTCAAAAATCAATTTGGTACAAGTAAAGGGTCTTTTGATGATTATCTCCTAGTTGATGGTTTTTTAATTTAAGGGATATAAACTATGTAGTCCGATAGGATCTAGGACAGAGAAGTTGATTAGGGAAATGCATGCAAGTAGCTTAGGGGGACACATTGGAAGGGATAAATCTTTTCTTGGTAAGTGAAAAATTATTTTGGCCATGTTTGAGGTGAGATGTGAATGAATATGTCTCTTCTTGTAGAATTTGCTAGGGAGGACAAAAAAGCATAGGCTTATACAAGCCTCGATCAGTGCTTGATGGGCCTTGGATTGAAATTTCAATGGACTTTGTTTTGGGGCTTCCATGCACCCAAAGAGGTAGTGACTCTATCTTTGTGATTGTAGATTGATTTTTCAAGATGGCCCACTTCGTTCCGTGTAAGAAGACTAGTGATACAAGTAGAATTGCTGATTTGTTCTTTAAGGAAGTGGTTCGCTTGCACGGAGTACCCAAGACTATCACAAGTGACCAAGATACGAAATTTCTTTGCCATTTATGGAGAACATTGTAGAAGAAGCTTGATTGCAGGTTGCAATATAGTTCAACCTATCACCCACACATAGATGGGCAAACCAAGGTAGTGAATAGGAGCTTCAGAAATTTTCTAAGGTGCCTAATTGGAGACAACCCAAAGCAATGGGTTTTAGTCTTAGTCGAGACAGAATTTGCTTACAACTAGCATTAACATGTCCACGGGTAAGTCACATTTTTAGGTTGTTTATGGTGGAAATCCCAAGGGTGTAGTATATTTTATTGACCTACTTGAAGGAGCACATGTTAGCTATGATGCAAAGGGTTTTGTAGAGAATATTAGAAACATACAAAAGTAGGTCAAGCAAATACTAGGGGCCATGAATGTGGAATATAAATAAAGGGTCGATTTGCATAGGAGGGAATATGTATTTCAGGAGGGAGAATAGGTTATGGTGCCCTTGAGCAAAGAGAGGTATCCTAAAGGTTTCTATCACAAATTGAAACCTACAAAGTGCAGCCCTTGCAAAGTCTTAAAAAGGATAAACGAGAATCCTTGTTGATTGATCTACCTGAAGATTTAGACATCAGACCCTTTTTTAATGTGGTTGACCTTGACCCGCATAAATCAAGTTTACATGATGACCTAGAGGCTCGGAGGTCGAGGAGTGGACCAAACAGTTGTCTAAGAAAAAGAGGGGGCAGATTGAGAGAGTTATAGACACCAAAATTGCTGCTACAAGATCCCAAGCATACAAGTTATGTTTGGTTAAATGGGTGGGCCTACCAAATCCATACAACTCATGGATTACTAAAGTTGAACTGCTGAAATTTAGCAAACCTGGCTTTTCTAGTAGCTCTGAAGCAGGAGGTTTAAAATTCTTTGAGCAAGGGAAAGATGATGTAATCAACTGATTGCAGATAGTCAGAAAAACATTAATTATATAGCCTTCGCAGGCTGACAATTTCCTGTTCATGAATAGGGCATTTAGGTGTTAGGTTTGAAATCTAGCTAACATAGTTAATGTTAGTAACTCTAAAATAAATAAAAAGTAGTGGTTGCAATTTTTATTAGACTTTTTGTAGTACTGCATGTGTTTTTATATAGTTTATGTGTGAAAAGAAGAAAGGGGGTAGTCTTGAAGGGATTTGGAAAAGAGAAAATTAAAACTCAAAGTTTTTCTCATTTGGTGGTAATCAGTTTAAGAGTGGCAGGGAAAAGAGTAGACTATTAGAGGAGAATTAGAGAGAGGAAATGAGTGAGTTGAAGAGCTGTAAAAGTTGAGTACAGGCAGCATGTTGTAGATGTTTTTCTGCTGTTGTTAATGAGGAGAATTTGGGATCAGGGTGTCAAAATGCTTCCTCTTTGTTTAAAACTTTGATTTCTGTTTCTTGCACATGTTGTATTTGCCCTATTTGTGTGAAAGTTGCAGGTTGCACCAACTTGTGAAAGAGGCTGCACAAAAGATTACTCAGAATTGTACTACAACAAGTATATTCTAAGATTTAACAATTGATTGCTGCTCAAGGTGAGACTGCACTATTGTTTGTGTTTTTCAGCGAAGTGTAGTTTGGGAAGCAGTTGTGTATGGCAGAACTTAGAACAATCTGCTAACAAGTGTAAAGGAGTGAGCTGCTGAAGTGGCTGCGTCAAGCAACAAAAAAGTGATTGAATTAAGCAAGGTGCAAAGAGCCATGGCAGAGCTAGAATGGTATAAAAACGTTGTAAGGATGATGGCATTGGATACTATGATTCTTTTAAACTACAGAAAGACAGAAATGACTTGAGAGCCGATATACACAAAGTTAGTCTTGCTACACTCTTATACAAATGCTGGAAAGCAATGAGTTACCAAAGGGATTCCAACGTAGAAGGAAGTGGATATATTCTTCCAATGCATACAGACTGCTTGTTGAGCCTCTAAATATTGCCTATGATTAGAGACGTGATAAGCAGGTGGTCTCTAGACACTATCTCTCTACAGGAATACCTTGTCGCGGCCAAATTCTTCAAATATGGTTCGAAGACAAAATGCAAAGTGAAAAGTGAGAGAGGAAACCTCACACTCAGCCAGCCAGCTTGACTCAAGACTCTTGCTTCTGGGCTTACTTGGAAGAGGTGCATGAGAAACACCCAGATGAGTCAATGCCAAATGTGAAAGAGTTTGAGAATTTGATGAAGCATCTGATTGATGCCCAAGACATGTCTCCAGAGATTTTCTTGGCCAAATGCAGCTTTATAGTCTGGTGGAAGAAACAGGCGCCAGCAGAATATAAGTTGACCTCTTCTCTTTTCTCCCTGATGGAAGGCGAATGGATACTATATTCCAAACTGCATGAGTGTGTATTTGATAGAACAGCCTGTATTTTGGAGATGTACCAGGACTGTACTCTTTGCTTACATCCTAGCTGTATATATTTGTGCGCTTCTCTCTAGGGCTTGTGTGCTTTTCTCTAGGGCTATATTTCTATGTGTTTTATATAATTATTATAGCCGCTTTGTTTCTACTATGGGAGTGGAAGCATGCATACAGCCACAAATTTACATATAGAATGAATTTGGGTATATCTAACATAGAGAATACTGCAATAATCAGAATACTGGTTGTGCTTTGTATACCATTCTTACTTGCAACTGTTGACATTGTATGTGTGGGTTTCTACTTCTTCATAAGCTTTGTCTCCTCCCATGTAACTATTGTTTCCCTTGGATAAGGTAGGACTCGAATCTAGGATTTCCCATATGCATGTTGCGGTGCTGTAACACTAAGCTACCATTCCTTTTAATGCTGGGGCTTTTTGGTAAGCTCCTTGTTACAGTCGGGTATCACTCTTTTTTTCCACCACCCCTCTTTGTCACATCCTCTTTGTGCCACACTTAGGTTCGAGTCCTAGCCACGTTATATTTCATGGACTGGTTAGGACTCGAACCTAAGACGTCCCATATAAAATAACTGTCACGTTTGCAATCTATATTACTATCCTTATCTATGAAGTTGTGAGGCTGATCACATTAACCATGAAGTCATAACACTGATCGCTTTTATGGATTTTGTATTTATTGATACCTTTTTAATTTGGTATGAGGTTAATCTCAAAAAGGTTATCTCAGTTCATTTGAGGCATTCTTGACAACATAGCAAAAACCACAATTACCATTTTAAGCTTATGAATTATATTTGGCCTAAACTCTTTGGCCATAGCCTATTTATATGATCTGGAGTCATGTATGGTACCTTTATTATTCTGTCAAAGTCAGGAATATAGCCCTCATTTTTGTTATTTTTGAGCTATGACAAATCAATAATAGTGCACCACCTATAAAGTTTTGGAGAAATAAATAATTATTTGATCTTCCGGATTTTATTTTTTTTAATATAATTGGTTGAAATAATTTTCTAACCATATGGAAATTTTTTGCTTAGTAAAAAACAGGTATTTTTTATTGGCCAAAGAGAGTACAATGCATGGAAAAAAAATTCTTCAACTATAGTTTGATCAAAGGCATTTTTATTTTTTTAAATGGGTACAAGCCATAAATGACCTCCACGACCTGAGATAGCGTGTGTTTGCATTGAATACTTTTACTTCGCATTCATGGGCCTGGCCAAGTGATGTCAATAGTTTTAATGTGTCTCGAAAAATCCGTAGGGCTTCAAAATACATGATATGTATTCATTTTGTTTTGTTTTCATAAATCTTTTGTAGAGTCAATTCCTAGGATTTTTGTCATTCATCTAAAATCTTCTGCCTAGCTTGATTTGTAGCATCAGATTTTTGGAATATTTAAATCTTCAAAGTGTTCTTTAGACCACATTCTGAGCTTTATCAAGTACTATTTTCAGGGAAAATGTTTTGGTGACAAACATGGTTAGAGATTGAATCCTTATACTTCAAATATATATTTTTGAAAGCGTCAGAGCTGAAATACTATATTTTTGTTTAAATATACACATCCGAAATGAATTAGAATAGGTTTTGTTGCAGTTTAAATATTTGAAAAATTCTTTAACAAAACAAATAAACTTTTTTATTTCTCAAAATTATGCATGTGAAAGCTTAGAAGCAAAATAATTAAGTCTTGCTTCCGAAATGTGTTTTCTTCAAATGTTGGAAGGTGCTCCACAATCTCCATAATTTGTATTTACAACTGCACATGTATTAAAATTTTGTAATATATTAGTTGTGGCAGAGGGATCATTCTTCTGCCCTTCGCCTGAAGCCTAAATCTGCTTATCTTGTTCTTCTACTTGACCTGCCTCCTCTTCATGTGTTTTTACACAAACACATTTATTGTTTACTTGGTAGATGGATCTATAAATATTATTTTCAAATAGAATATTAAAAAACAATATTCTTATCTCAGTAGTGCAAAGAGCAGATATGATATTTTGTAAAAACCATATGATAGCGTTTTGAAAGTGAAAGATCTCAAACCTTTATTACACTTAAAAGCATAAGCCCAAGCACAAAACCACATCTATTTAAAGTACAATAGCCAAATCCGAAGACATAAAAGAGGAGGATAATATACCTCTTTTGTGATTCTTAACATGACTGTCTTTAACGTTGCTGAAACAAACATGTATTAATTTGAACATTGTTTTCAACAAAATGTTTCAGTTATGGCCTGAATCTGAAAACAACTACTCTTTTAATTTCTATAAGATCAGCTACTCAAAACAAATAAAAGGACAAGGAGCTAAATTGATTAACTGATTAAGGTTGGTGGGATATGAACTGTAGTCTAACCTGGTAGTGACCCAAACCCTCAATCTCTTTGCCTTGGCTAAATCATTCTCCACAATAGAAGTTGAAGTCAAGCCTTCTGTTAATTGGATGTATTCTCGAGTTCCATTGACCTATTTTTTGTCATTAGTGGACATTAATAGAATTTCTTTCTTTCTTTCTTTGAAATGCATACTGGTAAATAGATCTTAATTTTTAGTTGTAGGTTTTCTTGTCATCAATTTATAAACTTTGTCTGCAAATGAAATTTGTGAATATAATTTGTGTGAATATGAGATTTATGTAATCAATATGTTAGGTTTTGAGACAAGTTGTTTGTAATTGACCATTTAATGTGATAGGTTTTAGCTTTTCCAATGACTTTGTTGGGTACCTTTGTGCAGGATGTTCGAGCACAACTGGCCTTACAAAATGCAGGAGAGGTTGAAAAACGTTTGACCATGAATAGCAACAAACAAGTGATTGAATTAAGCAAGGCACAAAGAGCCATGGCAGAGCTAGAATGGTATAAAAAACGTTGTAAGGATGATGGAATTGGATACTATGATTCTTTTAAATTACAAAAAGACAAAAAGGACTTCAGAGCCAATATACACAGAGTTAGGCTTGCTACATTTTGGGATGAAATCATACAGATGGTGGAAAACAATGAGTTACCAGACGACTTCCAACGTAAAAGTAAGTGGATATATTCTGCCACGGCATACAGACTGCTTGTTGAGCCTCTAGATATCGCCTATCATTACAGACTTGATAAGCAGAAGGTCTCTGGACACTATCTCTCTGTAGGAAGACCTCGCCGCTACCAAATTCTTCAAAAATGGTTCGAAGACCTAGAAAAGCAAGAGAGGAAACCTCGCACTCAGCCAGCCAGCTTGACACAAGACTCTTGCTTTTGGGCTTACTTGGAAGAGGTGTATGACAAGCACCCAAAGGAGTCAATGCCAAATCTGAAAGAGTTTGAGAATTTGGTGAAACATCTGATTGATGCCCAAGAAGTGTCTACAGAAATTTTCTTGGACAAAAGCAGCTTCATGATCTGGTGGAAGAAACAGTTACCAGCAGAATATAAGTTGACCTCTCCTCTTTTCTCCCTCATGGAAGGAGGATGGAAACTATATTCCAAATTGCATTAGTGTGTATTTGATAGAACAGCCTGTATTTGGAAGTTGTACTGGGACTGTACTCTTCGCTTCCATCCCAGCTGTATATATTTGTAAGCTTTTCTGTAGGGCTATATTACTATATGTTTTATATAATTGTTATAGCTGCTCTACTTCTACTATGAAAGTGGAAGCATGTATACAGCCATGAATTTACATTTTGAATGACTATGGATATGTCTAGCATAGAGAATGCTATAATAATCAGAATACTGGTTGTGTTTTGTATATCATTCCTTTTTACAAGTGTTGACATAGTATGTCCGGGTTTCTACTTCTTCATAAGTTTTGTCTCTTCTCAAGAAACAGTTATTTTCCATAGACCAGCTAGGACTTGAACTTAGGGGCTCTCATATACATGCTCCTTGAATAAAGGACATAGTCGCTGGGAGATGGGTACGGGTACGCCTTTAAAAAAAAATAGGAGAAGGGGGTGGGTAGACGGCTATATATATAATTTAAATATATTAATATTTTATTATTATATGAAAATAAACAAGAGACGTGAAGCGGCTTTAGCCCCTATTGTTAGTCATGAAAATGTTTTGTTTGTGATAATGCATGTAGTAGTACTGTTAAGGCGTTAGGTTAAATTTTTTCAAGGTGTTCAATTCAGCAGTAACAAATCATGTAAAACAAAATTGTTTTGTTGGTAGGGTTTTTGTTTGATGGTCATTGTATGTTTGTGGTTTTAATTTCAATCAAATTTGGAGTAGAGATCTCGACAAGTGTCATCCCCATAGAGCTCAATTGAAACGAAGAGAAAGGCCAAGTGTAAAATGGTCCCGAGTCCCGAAGGCCCACGATGACACCATGTGACACTATTGCAAGAGCTCGAAGCTCGGAGGGGAACGATGAGTGTAGAGACAGTGCAGAGTCCTATGATCATGCCAAGTGGCACAATCGTGTTCAATACCAGATAGTCCAAAATGCGCAGACATGATGATGTCAACAAAACATTGTATTAAATTTGACGGTCGTATTAAAAGTCATTTTGCAATTCTAAAGTTTGATTAAGTCCCAAAAGTTTTCCTTTGTCTAGATCTCGACAAGTGTCACCCCCATGCAGCTCGATTGAATTAGAGCTAAAGCCGAAGTCTAAAATGGTCTCAGGGCTTGAAGGCCCACGTGGCATGATCCCAGAGAATCAGGGCTCGGACAAGAGACCGACGCATGGCCCTGATGACGTCAACATAACATAAGATTAAATTTGAAGGGTGTTTTAAATGTCAAAATATCAAAGCCAAGAATGGGTATGTTTGATAAATAATTGAGTTTCCCTAAGTCTCATCGGTCTCAACTATGATTAATCCATATCGGCATCGTGGGAGCTGCCCCCTTGGTGGCTAAGTATCTGTTTAGAGCTTTGCTATAAATTTCTATTTTTTAAAAATTCTTTGTCTACGTTGATTCATTTAGTAGTAGTGGTAAGGGGTTAGGCTAACTATTTGTAAGCAATCTGTTTAGTCTAATAGCTATTTGTGATAAGCGCAGTCGTTAGCCATTTAACTCCTAAAAGAGTTTTACAACTTTTTTTAAGGTGTTTAATTTAATAGTCACAGATAAATAAAAAGAAAATTGTGTTGTCATTATAATTTTGTTGTTGGTCATTGTAGTTTTTTGTTTTTATTTTCAATCAAATTGTAAAAACAATTCTAGATAAATATATTTCGATCTTGTTTATATTTTAAAATTCTATATATAAATATCCTTTGTATGAATATTGATTTATTTTTACTTACCTACTTTGTCAAATTCTTGTAATGCAAAATAATTTTTAAAACGTAACTCTTATTAATTTTAAAACAATATTTTATATTAATTTACATTTAAATTAGAATATTAAATTTATATTTATTTATATTAATATATAATATGATGAAATACATAACTCATTTAAAATATAAATATAAATTAATTTTGAAGTATAAATCCTAAATGTGTTTTAAGTGGCTATTCTTCTATATTAAAAATGAATATATTTTATTTAATGAGTAGAAAAATATATTTATTTCAATATTTCTATTTTAGCTTGTGAGTCAAATTGCACTATATCAAATACAATTAAAATTTTAACAAAGTAACAAATTCATTTTCCTAAAATACAATTTAGTTTTTATATGTATTGATCCCTGTGTTAATATAATATGATAAACATTATATAAATAAATGATATAAGTATATAAATTAATGATAATATAATTTAAATTTAATAGCTTAATAAAAATATGATAATTTTTTAATGTCATATAATACACTTAATTTGATACATTTTATGATAATCTTATGTTTTAGCATTTGAGTTTCAATTTTTAATTATAATGTTTGAGTTTTGATGTCATAGTGTACCCATATTTTTAGCGATACGTACCCTACCTATCCATGCACCATTGCCCTTGCGTACCCAAGTTTTGGGAGCTCGCATCGAGTATTGCATACTCGCACCTTGCATATCTCCACACTCAAACACCCAAACAATCTTGCTCATTACTTTTGTTCCAATTTTGAATAACCTATATTTTGTATCTCCTATAATTCCATATTTTTAAACAATATTCCTCAAATATTACATTCATTGACAAAGTCACATTTTAAGAGTTTTGCATATAACTTGGGCCATTATGAACACAACCTCAAGCTTTTAAGATAAGGCTTGAAGCATTATTGTCACAAGGTTCTCATTGTAAACACCTAATTTTGGTATGAAATTAGTTTTAGATGGTCGTTTGTATTGATTTAAGGTACTTGGGTGTTTATCTATTATTGGTTCATACTAGGCTCTTATTGGTAGATGTTCCTAGGTTCTTGGTCCCGTTTTCCTCTCTTGGTTCTTGTTTTATCTCTCTGTATTAGTTTTCCTTGTTTCTCTTATGTTTTTCTATGTTTCTTGGGTTTGACCAAGAGCATACTACTTTGCTCTTGGGTGACCAGGGGTGTAGTTATAGGCTCCTAATTTGACTAGGAGCATACCATTATGCCCCTAGTCCCCTATTTTTTTGGGTCCTTTGACCCTTCAATCTGATTCCCTCATTGTTTGATATTTATTTTGTTGATAATCGTGTGTCCTGCACACTCTTCTCCCTTTATGTGTTGGCTCACATGCCAAAAGGCTCATAATTTGAATTTGAGATGACTATATATACAAGTGCATTAGTGCATATAGAAGAGTGAATAAATGAATTAAGTGATAAGAGTCTTAAGAAGTAGTCAAGAGTGATAAATAGAAATCTAAAAGCAGAATTGAAGTGCCTAGGGCATAATTTGCTTTGGATTCTTCATATTACATCATTGCCAATTGCTCATGTAGTGAAAAATTCACATAAGGATTAGGATTAGGGCTTGCATTATCATGATTATTTGTTGAATTTCATTGACTGTTGGTTTTGAACTTTTCCAAGGACATGGGTCTAATTGAGACATGCCCCTCAACGACTAGAGCATTTTGTTAAGGTTTAGTGAGTAAACTATAATTTCAAATAAGGATTTTTGGGTGATGCACAATTAATTTTAAAATGAGAAGGATTTCTAGGTGACACAGTGAATTCTAAGAAACTAAGCGAGGCTTTCAGATCCCATATACATAGGATTAGATTCATCAATTTTTTTTCTAGAGAATTATACAAGGACCAAGAACATAGCTTAGCCCTAAACTATGACATGACAAAAACCAAGAGAGTGGCACTCCACTCTTGTTTTAATTTGTTTTTATTGAGAATCCCATAATTACATAGATATCAACATCTCTACCCATGTTTTAGATTACATACATCTTATTACAATTGATGAGTAAGTGTATATCTAAATAAGAGCATTCCTTTGGCTAAGTATCAATGACTATGGAGAATCCAATTGTCAAAGTTATATAGAGAATGATCCCAACCTTATTTGTTTTGTTCTCCATGTCAGATATCTAGAAGGATTTATACCTTGGTGGATGGTGTAACGAACAATCATTTTAGACTACAACCCTTATTTATATATTTCTGTAGGTAATACATTTTATATATAGAATTTATACTCTTTCACTTTCTAAATTTACAAAAAATTTAAAAAGTTATTTTGGATGATCAAAATTAAATAATAAAAAAATTCTTAGAAGTGTGTTTATTTCTTTAAGTTTTTAAATAGTTTTTCAATAATTTTAGCCATTACCATTCTTTTTTGGGGGGGATTGAAAGCTTATCAAATTAAATTAATATATCAAAATTTCAAAGTTGATCACTTTGCAAAGTGGTTTGTGTTTTGTTTGCCTTAGTTCTTGTAAGTGTTTCCACCTAATTTGAGCCTCCAATAGTCTACATATTTGTGACAATTTAACATTTTTTTCAAAACCCTAGATTTGCAGATTTCAATTATTATATAGCATTCATTTACTACAATCAGGGTTGTTTTTACTCTTTATTTAGGTAAAAATGTTCCTATTTGAGTCACACATTGTTTTATAGTTTAGTATAGTGCATTGTTGATGCAAACCACTTTCACATGCTTCATTTTGTGGAATATATGCCCTCTTACACCCCTTAGGGTTAGATTGTGATTCAAGTGTCATAGATCTGATTTTTTTAGGAATTATTCTATCTTGTTTGAAATCATTAGCTTTAGCCTTTGTGTGTTGTTTGCAAACCCTAATTTGTTGTGAGCTTACTTTACCATTCAAAATTTAGGGTATGTTTGCATACTATATATGTTTATATAATTATTATGTAGGGGCATGTCCCCTAAAATTTGGTGACATCCTAGACATTTCAAGGACTTAGGGTTGTCCTTAATTTATTTTCTTGATGTTTTCACTTTAAAACAAAACCCCTCATTCCAAAAAAAGTTGTTATATATACAAAAATATTGAACCCTAATCCCAAAAGTACCCTAAAAAAATTGCATTAAGTTTAAACCCCTAAATTCATTGAATAAAGTTAAAATATTTAAGTAGTATTTTTTATATATGATTTTAATAACTATCCCCAAAATTTGAAAACAAAAATTGCTATCTTCGAAACCTCATCCCCCTAATCCCTAAGACTTAGATAGCTATGGTTTCCATCTTACACCACCTAAGATGATTGGATCTTATACCCCTACTAGGTGAAGTGGTCGATTGACTTGAAAACTTGTTGATTTTGTTAAAATTACTTTGGTTAATATACTTGTGCTTATTTGAAAAATAAAATGGGGTCTTGCAATGATGTTAATGCTCTTTCTACTGCTACTTGTTTTGATGCAAATGTTTTAAATAAAAACAATGTGAATGCAAATGATATGAAAGATAATGTTGTGATTAAATCTCAAATTGTTGATATTTCTAATGATGAGAAAAATAGAGTTGAAAGACATACTTTGTTTAGACACACATGCTAGATTGCCCCTGCCCCCTCTGTCCCCTCCCCCTTTCCACACACACACACACACACATGCAAATGCAATGATATATGTGTTGAAAGATATTTGATAAAACCCTTACTTAGGAGCCTCACATAAAATATATGTTGTGAATAATGGATTTTTGATTTCCATTAATGCATATCAACCTTCTAAATGGTGTTATTTTATGCCTGATATTGTTCTTATTTCTCAAATTATCTATAAATTTATTATTCCTCCCATTTCTTCCAATCATATTGGTGTTTCTTTACCGTCTCAAACTCATTTCAATGCTTCACTTCTTTCTTCATAAGTTCCTCAACCATCTCAACATGTTTTCCAACTTTCATCTCTTCTTCATAGTGTTTCTCAAGCACCCAATGTTTCCATTCCTACTTGTACCCCCACTAATTTTCAAGACTCTTTCAACAAACCATGCATGACATGAAACAAAAACTTAACTTGCTCTCTCAAGGGTTTTAAAATCCTAGTTATAGGGTCACTTCACATGATATTTAACTCAACCCCTTGGCTTATGATTTCTTTATTTACATTTTTCCTATAGGTTTTTGTCGCTCCAAAGTTTAAGTTATTCAATGGAAAGGGCAATCCTTTTTATCACCTCAAACCTTTCTATGTTTCATGTCTAGACTATGTGCATAATGATAAAAAGTTGATCAAGTTATTTCATAGAAGCCTTAAGTACTATGCTTTTGATTGGTTTCATGCTTTTCCATCTGGATCTGTGCACTCTTTCCATGATTTAGCTGATAATTTCTTAGCCAATTTTTAAATCAAAATTTGTATGAAGGTCACATTTTCTTAAATTTCTTACCTTAAACAAGGACCTAATGAAAATGTTAGTGACTAAGTGCTCAAAGTCAAGACTAAGGTTACCAAGATGACTTGTCAATTA